>OY740787.1:89645986-90845986 GCA_963514005.1 Raja brachyura | reverse complement strand
CTCCAGATCAATACATTTCTCGTTTATTTTACGTAGTAGCTCTGAGAGACGTTTATTCTCGACGCGTAGTTTCTCACTTTCCTTAGCACTTGATACAGCAAAGTCAGTCAATTCTTTAATTGCATCATTGTGTTGGTCAAGTGAGATTGAAATAGGATCTATCTTCGCATCCAACATTTGTTCAATCCCAGCAATCTTGTCGTTTATCTCAGCCATCCGGTTTTGAAACTCAGCATCCGCCTTTATTTTCCATTCATTCATCATAATCTTTACCGTTTCTGTAGCTTCTTTTTTTAGTTCTTCTTTAATTCTCTCGTGAGACGCCTGGATATCCGTTCTTAACAGATTTATTTCATCTTTATATTCCTTCTTCATTTCTTTCATTTCTTTCATCAGTTTCTTCATTTCACCAAGCAAAGAATTTTTAAGTTCTTCCATTTCACTTTTTCTCTGTGAAATCTCTTCCTGGGAGGCAGCCACACTCGAGCCCGAGGCTTTGAGGCCTGCCTCCCTTCTTTGTCCTTTTTTTGTCGCGGGGGGGGGGGGAGGAGGAATGCATTTTGAATTTCTTACCGAAGTCGCGCGCCTGATGACATCACGCAGCTTGCAATCGCACCCGGAGCCGTTTAAAATCGCTCTCCTGCAGTAAGTACCGTTAGTAGCCTCCTTTATCCCCCATTTTTTTCAGATTTTCGCGGAGCTGATCTGGCGCGGTTCTCTCCTAGAACATGGCGCCACCGGAAGTCTTGCATTTTAATATTAAGGTGGATTATAATGGAGTAGATGTCTCAGCATATCCATCCCAATCTCATATCCATGTTTCTGATCGATGAATTTTAAAACTAATAACTTTTTCTTACATACATATCTCTTTGAACCAACTGTATAATACCAATCATAACTAAAATAATTTAGTACATTATATAAAATATAAAAAACAAAATTAAAATTAAAAAAAAACATATTAGTGGTCGTGAAGTGCAGAAAAAAAAGGGTGACTACAACTAAATTTAGTGTAGTTAGTGTAAGCCACACTAGCGTGGCTATTAATCTACTGACTTCCATTATTAAAAAAATATATGTTTATGATTCCAGCTCCATATGTGCCTTAAGGGCTATATATATAGGGGTGGGGCGTTAAATTGAAATGCTTATTAATGCTTTATAATTTTGTCTACTGTTGTCGATTTTAACTATTTTAAGAGGAGTGACATGCAATTTTAAGTGATAATTAATACTAAGCTATTTCTATTATATGTTAGTTTTTTATTAATAATCCATAAACCCTCCTTAACCAGTGATTTTAAAAGTACGTTATTCTTCCTCCTTCTCTCTGGATAATCAGTACCATCAGGTAAGTGTTAAGTATAGTTCAAGTTCACTATTCTTCATCCTCATCTTCTTCTTCCACTGCTTCTTCCTCTTCCAGCTTCTTCTCGATATTACGAGCAAATTCAAGTGCTTCTGTATGCTTGATGAAGTGATGCTCTTTATTATCGTAGCTTACTCGTAGTGTAGCAGGATACATCAGGCCATATCTCAGACCCTTTATATTCTTGAGGATGCTGCTTGTTTCAGTAAATAAAGCTCTTCTCTTGGCCACTTCCGCAGGGTAATCTCTGAAAATGCTGATCTTATCTCCATCGTAGATAAGATTTTTCTTACGAATTATTATCTTCATCATATCTTCCAAGACGTGATCATAAACCACTTTCACAATCAGTTGTCTTGGGGGTGAGCCCGTCTTTGGGCGTCGTCTCAGTGCCCTGTGCGCTCGGCCAAGCAGGGGTTCTTGATCCAAATTCAAAACATTTTTTAGAAGTTTTGCAGCAAATTCTCGAGGATCTTGATCTCCCTCTCTGCCTTCACGCATTCCAACAATACGCAAGTTCTGGCGCCTTTGACGCCCCTCCAAGTCAATACATTTCTCAGTTATTTTGTTTAATAATTCTGTTAAACGTTTGTTCTTGGAGAGAAGTTTCTCGTTTGCCTTAGCAGTTGAATCGGCAATACTAGTCAGTTCCTTTATTGCCTCGTGTTGTTGATCAAGTTACCTTAAAATAGGTTCCAGCTTGAAATCAACCACCGATTCCATCCCACCGACTTTAAGATTTACATCATCCATCTGCTGTTACAGAGCAGCATCTGCCCATCTTTTCCAGTCATCAATCATAGTCTTTACTGTGATTATAACTTCTTTTTTCAATTCATCTTTTACTTGTTCTTTAAACAGTTGGACATCTGCTCTAAGTATCTTTAAATCTTCTTTATACTCCTTTTTCATTTTTATCAGCTCACCCATAATAGTAGTTTTAAGGTCTTCCATCTCGGATTTTCTCCTTGAGATATCTTCCTGGGAGGCAGTCAAACTCGAGGCTGAGGCTCCAGTCGGGCCTACTTCTTTTATCGGTACAAGTTTTTTCTCTCTGGGGGGGGTTTGTTGAGTCGACATACTGTCAATAAAGTTGCACGCCTGATGACGTCACACACCTTTGTGAAGCTGCCGGTGCCGTTCTCACCCGTTCTCCTCTGGTGAGTGACTTTAAATCACCCCGTTTTCCCCCGGTTTTTAATCAATTTTTGTGGAGCTGGTTGGCGCGAGTTCCACTTACTCCATAGCGCCACCGGAAGTCCCCTTTATTTCTATACCTAATCCATTTTTCCCATTTTCTATTAAACTCGTCTTCTTTCACTCTTAGAGAATATGTCATTTTCTCCATGACAAATATTTCCTGTACTATGTCTAACCATTGTCTACGTCTGGGTCTGTCCACTCCAAGCCAGTTTCTTGTAATGGCCTTTCTGCCAGCTGTGAGTAGGATTTTAACCAAGTAATGATCTTCCTTCAGCACCACTGTATTTATATTACCCAGGTATAAAATGGAACACTTCTTGCAGACTGTATATCCTAATAACTCCTTTAATTCTGAATTCACACTGTCCCAAAATGGTTCTATTTTTGGGCAACTCCAGAAGATATGTGCATGATTTGCGTCTGTTTGACCACATTGTCTCCAGCATGTTTGCTGCCTTAGAATTTGCTTGCTTTTTATGTTAGGCGTCATAACGAAATAAATCACATTTTTCCAATTAAATTCTCTCCAATGTTGTGAATTAGTGGATGTCTGTAGTGTTACACACATATGATGCCATTCTGCTTCTGAGATTGTGATGTTCAATTCCTTTTCCCACTTAAATTTTGCATAAAATGTAGTTTTAGCTTGACATTCCATTAAACTATGATAAAGTTTAGAAATAATCCTTAATGTTTTTTGATGATACGCACTGACTATCACTTCTATCACTGGATTCTTTTCTTCTAGTGCCTCCCTTTTTACCTTTTTATTGTAATAATCTCTCAGTTGGAGGTATCTAAACAAGTCTTGGTTCCGAAGTGCAAATCTATCCTTCAAATCTTGAAAACTTCTTTGGTCTCCATTTTCAATAACAGTACAAAATGCAGTCATTCCTTTCTTCATCCACTCTTTAAATGTCATTCCAGGCCACTTCAAGTGTTGGAACGAGTTAGCCTGCAGTCAGCTCTCCAAAACCTTGATTGGTTTCAAATGGGAGATAGCCACAAAATGCTGGAGTGACTTAGTGGGACAGGCAGTATCTCTGGAGAGAAGGAATGGGTGACGTTTCAGGTCGAGACCCTTCCTCAGACTGAAAGTCACGGGAAAGGGAAACGAGTGATAGAGATGGTGATGTTGAAAGATATAGAACAAATGAATGAAAGATATGCAAAAAAGTAACGATGATAAAGGGAACTGGTCATTGTTAGCTGTGGGCTAGGTGGGCACGGGAAGCTGGTGCAACTTCGGTGGGGGAGGGATGGAGAGGGAGGGATGGAGAGAGAGGGAATGCAGGGGTTACTTGAAGCTAGAGAAATCAATATTCATACCACTGGGTTGTAAGCTGCCCAAGCGAAATATGAGATGCTGTCCCTGACTTGTCTGAAGAAGGGTCTTGACCTGAAACATCATCCATTCCTCTCTCCAGAGATGCTGCCTGTCCCGCTGAGTTACTCCAGCATTTTCGGTCTCTCTTCGGTTTAAACCAACATCTGCAGTTCCTTCCTACACAGTTCCAAATGGTTCTGCTCCCAACGTGCCAAGGAGCAGGCATACATAGACAAGACGTTCTGGTGTTGACTATGCAGTAATAGACTTATGATTGAGGTTATTAATTGCACGGTTAAACCTCCCAACCCTCTTCATGCAATGATGTGAGGGCAGGGCAGCTGTGTCATGATAAATGTAACCCTGGATAAATCCTATTGAAATATATTGCAGATCATATATGTTACACTGTAAAAACTGCCAGAGGAGGTAGTTGAGGTGGGGACTATTGCAACGTTTAAGAAACAGTTAGACGGATACATGGATAGGACAGGTTTGGAGGGATATGGATTAAACGTGGGCTGGTGGGAGCAGTGTAGACAGGACATGCTGGGCCGAAGGGCCTGTTTCCACACTGTATCACTCTATGACTCTATCTATCTTTCCCTCTCAAACCCATTCTCCTGCTTTCTCCCCATTACATCTGATACCCGTATCAATCAGGAATCTATCAATCTCCTCCTGAAAAATGTACATTGGCTTGGCCTCCATAGCTGTCTGTGGCAATGAATTCCACAGTTCACCACCCTCTGACAAGAAATTCCTGCTCATTTCCTTCCTAAAGGAACGTCTTTTAATTCTGAGGCTGTGGCCACTGGTCCTAGATTCTCCCACTATTGGAAACATCCTCTCATCATCCACTCCATCCAGGCTTTTACCAGGCTGGGACAGACTGCAACAGCTTCACAACGTGTCCTGTCGTGCATCACCCAAGGCAGCAGAGATGTTCTAGGAGAGTGTAAGCACCGTCACAAAGTAGCTCACGATGGTTTGGGTAACATTCAGGAATGTCTGTACATTTCACATCATGAATATTACTGAAGAACGGTCTTGACCCAAAATATCATTTATGCCTTTTCTCCAGGGATGCTGCCTGACCCGCTGAGTTACTCCAGCACTCTGTGACATGTCACCTATCCATGTTCTCCACAGATGCTGCCTGACCCGCTGAGTTACTCCAGCACATTGTGTCTATTTTTCCTTCACCCATCTGCCCAAGCCCACTCTCCCCCCTCCTTTCCTATGTTCCTTTCCACCGATAAATCTCTCTCTGCCTTCACATTTCACTCCTCTTTCAAATCTGCTCTACTTATCTACACGCATTTCCCTTCTTAATTTTTTAGTCGTAGAATGATGCAGTGTGGAAACAGGCCCTTCAGCCCAACTTGTCCCATCTACACTAGTCCCACTCACGCTCGTTTGGCCCATATCCATCTAAACCTGTCCTATCCATGCACGTGTCCAAATGTCTCTTAAATGTTAGGATAGTCCCAGTCTTAACTACCTCCTCTGGCAGCTCGTTCCATACACCCACCTCCCTTTGTGTGAAAAAGCTACATCTCAGATTCCTGTTAATTTCTGAAATATTGGTCATTAATTTGGTGCAGAAATGCTCCAAAATAAGACTCAGAATGCACCAGGAAGCATCTAAAACCCCAGAGCTTCCAGGGCCCTTAAAGCTTCGTACAGGCCTGCTGTGAAGAAGAATTTTGATGTAGATGATTGCTTAAAATCAATGTCTACGGAAGGGGAAGCAGTTCAAATGGTAAAACATCTGACTTCACTCTGCAATAAGGGAGGATTTGTGCTATCCAAGTGGATCAACAACAGTCGTGTTGTACTGGAGAGCATTCTACCAGATGATAGAGCCAAGGAGACCAGGGAGTTGGGTTTGGACAAAGACAATCTGCTAATTGAAAGAGAATAGTAAGATTGAACGAGAACTTACCAGTTCGAAGGTTGATCTTTATTTTATGAGGAGTCGAAGTGAGGGATTTCGTGAAGAGCCCGCCGGCGCGCATGCTCGACATACTTCAAAGTAGCGGCGTGGAATCACAGAAACCAACAAAGAAATGACTTCGCATAGTAAGATTGAAGTGACTAAGATTACCAGATGAAGGTGATTGAGGGTTGGGCGAGGAGGGCACGAAATCCCTCACTTCGACTCCTCATATCATAAAGATCAACCTTCGAACTGGTAAGTTCTCGTTCAATCTTACTATTTCATTTCGGAGTCACGTGAGTGACTTCGTGAAGACTTCAAAGCTTCTGTGATTACACGCCCTGGACCACGTCCATGCTGACACACCACTACCAGGGATGGATGGGAGGAACAAACTTGCTCAATAGTTCATACTGCAAAACAAGAGCAGAGTTATTAATAACAAATCAAAACCCTTCATGCGGGGACATCTCCACGTTCTTGACCTGCATTCAGCACGGCTTCTGCGAACTGTAGAGGAGCAGCAACAGGCTTGTTATAAAAACGCTGGAACACAGCTTCATTAGCCCATCCTGCTGTGGCGAGAATTTGGTCCATGGGCACCTCCATGACCCTCGTCGCTGACGTCGATGCAGCCCTGGTGGAAAGAGACTTGAACACATTAGTGTCGATACCTGACTTACCCAAGACGACTGGAAGCCACATGGATATTGTCTGGACTGTCACTCGATGATGAGGTCTCTTATGAGTGACAAGCAGGTATCTCTCCATTCCTCTGATGCGTGCCGTCACCTTGACATAGTGGCGGATATGTGAGGCTAAACATAGCCTAGCATCTGCGGGGTATGCCGGGAACTTCAGCTGCAGCCCTGTGCACCCAGGTCTATGCTGCTTTAGTAGCTCATCAATGAAAAAGACTACTTCTGTAGGGGTAGAAGTCATTCTGTCGACACAAAGTTTGTGTAGTGTCTGTACCCTCTGAGCTGAAGTCAGCGCTAGTAACATCACCAGCTTCATGGTGAGTTGGTCCAGTTGGAGCCCTTCCATGGGCGACCACGTCCTGAGCAGGGTTAATACGTCCCTGACATCCCAGGTGATATTATAGCGTGGTGTAGGCGGATTCATATTGAATAGAGTCTGGACACTAGCCTGTTGGATCCTACCCCAATATTGAGGTAGAATGATAGCGCACTTCTGGCGCTGTTGATGGCACTGTAACTTAAGTGTTCATCATGGTGCAACCCAGCGAGGAATTCCAGGACGTCGGTTATTGTCACGTCATCGTACGTGATGCGAGAGCGGCTGCAGTAGGCTTCCCACTTCTTAATATGCGAGTGGTATCTTCGCCTTGTGGACTCTCGACACGACCCCCCGATGGTATCCATGGTCCGAGCCGAGAGGCCGTATTGGACTAACGGCCTGTTCAAAACCTGCAAGCCAACAACTTTAAATAGCCATGGCAGGGATGTGGCTCCCCTGAGACAGGGTGAGTAACCAATTGTGGGCAACCCTTCAAAAGGACCCAAGGTTCGTTGAGCATGTCAAAGACCACCGGATACCAAGGCTGTGTGGGCCAGTCGGGTATAATAAGGATGCCCTTGGCAGCATCTGCCTGAATCTTTCGCAATACCCGACTGATGAGGCAAAACGGGGGGAAGGCATAGAAAAACCAATTCCCCCAGTCCAGCGAGAATGCATCTAGCGCTATTGCCCCAGGATCTGGTTCCCATGAAACGTAGGTTGGTACCTGATGGTTCAACCGTGACGCAAAAAGGTCAATGTCCGGTTTACCAAATTTGGCTGTGACTTTAGAAAAAATCTCAGGATGCAACATCCATTCAATATTGTCATTAAATTTGCGTGACCTGGTGTCCGCCACAGTATTAAGCTCACCTGGCAAATAGGTAGCTGAAATCCAAATGTCTCTTTGAACACACCAGAGCCAAATTGAGTTAGCCAATTTGTCACACGAAACTGACCTGGTACCACCCATATGGTTTAAATATGCTACTGCTGTGGTGTTGTCTATTTGGAGACGGACATGTGCTCCAACAAGCTTGGAACAATACGCACGAAGTCCGTGGAATGCTGCCAGCAACTCCAAATAGTTAATCCCTTGAGTTAACAACATCGTTGATTCAAGGGTGTCCCATCTGCCACCACAACTAGAGCAATTATCCGTGGCTCCCCAGCCATTGGAGCTTGCATCAGTTTGCAAATATACCACCGGGTTAGCCTCCCTAATAGGCTTGAATGAGCTGCTAATGTGACACACCCACCATTGCAACTCATTTATCGCTTCGGGCGGCAGCTGCATGGACCGATCATAATGACCAGCGTTCTGTTTTAATGCAGCAATTTTAGCTCTTTGCAAATTCTGATAATGCAAAGGTCCATATCGCGCTGCCGGAAACAAAGCTACAAGCTTCCCAATTATTGTAGCTAAGTGCTGAATCGATGGTACATTGGTGCGGATTAAATCTTGACACACCTGGGTAACCTCCTCAATCTTGTTAATTGGAATGGTAACCCTCATGCTCATAGAGTTCACCGTGAACCCTAGGTAATTAATCACCTGGGCAGGGTAGAACTTTGATTTCTCTGGATGGACAATAAACCCTAATTGTTGAAAAATATTGACAGCAGCTGCAACACCCTGTTCAGCCAATTGCAGGGTGTGGCCCACAATAAAGACATCATCTAAATAGGCCATAACTATATGGTGTCGTTGTCTCAAATAAGCCATAATTGGTTTCACTAATTTAGTGAACAATCTAGGGGCTGTGGTGAGCCCATTAGGCAAAGCCTTGTACTGCCAGAGTTGCCCCATCCAGATGAATTTCAAAAACCTTCTGTCATATTTCTGGATGGATACGGAATAATATGCGTCTTTTAAATCGATGCATGCCATAAAGCAACCATGAGAAATCAATGATTTGGCTGTTTCAAACGTATCCATGTTACAATGAGTATATGTTACAAAAGTATTCAAACGGGTTAGATCAATAATGACACGACAACCTCCATCCTTCTTAGGTCTGGTGAATATATTCGAAACAAATTCAACTGGCTCATGCACCGCTCTCTCAATCACTCCCTTCTGCTCAAGAGTTAAAATTTCCTTGTAGCCTGCTGCCTGTTCTGCAGCAGATAATTTAAACGTTCGAGCGGGCATGTGCTGGGATGGAGGAATGTCGCCATTAATAAACTCAATTTTATGCCCCTGAATATTCTGCAACACATACTCGTCACCAGTAAAATTACCCCATGCACCCAAAAACCACCGAAGGCGACCACCAACATGTGAAGTTAAACAGAGAGAAAAGAGAGAACCAGACCCCCTCACTTCCGTGGTTACCGGCGGTCCTTGACACGCGTGTGCGGACGTGGAGGTGCTGGGTTGGCTTGAGGGAGCGGCGTCTTCGTTTTCCACCAGGGTCTCTGCCGACCCTGTCCTAAAAAAGACCCCTGGTGCTGGGTCTGATGTTGCTGTCGTTGTGGAGCTTGAGGGTGGGTCCTCGTCGAGGTACTAGCAGACCCTCGTGATCGAATGTATGGAGACTTTGAGCCTGACGGTGCGGGGGCACTCTGAGAGCGCATGATCCCCACCGTTTTGGCTTGTTCGTCAAGCTCTTTGACTCTCTTCGAGAGGTCCTCCCCAAAGAGCTGACGGGGCGGGGGCGGCGGCGGTGGTTTGCACAATCCTCAAACTTTGGATTGAGCGCTGGGCGGATGCTGGTTTTGCGAAACCCGTTG
This sequence comes from Raja brachyura, assembly GCA_963514005.1. The sequence continues at coordinate 90,836,386 of OY740787.1, read as the reverse complement.
ATTTCGTGCTGGGTCGCGCACAGGAGGGCCAGAGCATCTTCCTGGTCCAAATTCAGTTCGTCCCCGTCCACCGACCGCGCAAAGGCGGTAATACCGGCCGTGAGGAGCTTCAGGATCCGCTGCAATTTTACCTCTTGTTGACGGATAGCCGCACTGATGTTGCCCCATATCGGCGTATTGACCACAGGCACGTTGAGGGAGTTGCAATTGGATGGAGCCTTGTGACGGCTCATTGCCTGAATGAGGACTTCTTCCTGTAGTTGCTGGTTGTTAAGAAAGTCCACAGTGGCTGCCAGCTTTGCGTTTAAAGGAAGTCCAGATGAATGTGGGGCCGCAAATTTGGTCGCCACATCCAGAAGATCCTCCGCTGGCACCTCCAACGGAGATGGTATGGAATCCACCAAAATCTCCTCCTCCTGCTGCTCCAGGCTGATGGTAGAGGCTGGTGACGACACCCTGTGCCTGTAGCTGCCCTGCTGTTGTTGACTTTAAAGCAGGAGCTCCAGCAGCCGCTCCATACGGTCAATACGCCCTTCACCCTGAACACTCAGGTGGTCGGAGTCCTCCGGCTCTGAAAGAAAACCGGGCTCCTATCATCGGCCCGCATCTCATCGAGGCCCTGCCAGTGCCGGTAGTTGTCGCTAACAGCCGCCGAGGCGAAACTGCGCGATTCCCGCGCGGGCGTGTTCAACCGCCTCCGTTTAGCGGGAGCTGACGCCGCTGCCACTAAGGGCACTTGCGGCGTGGTGTCGGCACCAGCCGAAGCATGGCTACCTGAAGCCCGCGCAGGCTTGCCGGCTGCCCACATTGTGGACTTTGCCGACGCATGGTCTCACCCACCCATCCATGGGGGGCTCGGCGACCGTGACGAGCCGCGACTCAACCGACCCGTCCCGGTGTCGAGAGTCGGGGTGTGCCGGCTGGACCTCACAGCCGCCCCGGGTCTCGCCCTGGAACCTGACCGCTCCTCCGTGTCAGGCAATGCCTTAGCCCTGGTAGGGTTAGGCTTCTGGGCTCCTGCCCTTCCCCTACTCGGAGGGCTGAGTGGAACGGGCCGTGCAGCCGCACGCCCCCTGCTCGAGGTCGGCAGCGAGCCTGCTGACGACCTGACTGCCATGGCAGGGTCCTCCTGCTCTGGCGGCACACCACACTCCTCCTCGTCGAACTCCTCCGAGCTGTGGTGTGCTGGCGGATCTGGACCTATAACCACAGGGCTTACCCACATCTCCGCCTAAGTCCCGGCCTGCGTTGCAGGTACTGCCGATGGTAAAGGCCCCAGAACTGTTGACCGGCGAACTCGTCCTGACGTCCTCCGGCCCTTGGAACTCCCATCCATGTCCTTGCTGCAAGACAAAACCAACAACAAGGACCACCAACTAAAGGTAGAATACTCACCTCCGTGGCCCCTTCTGAAGGGCTGGCGAGGAGCGCGCTCCACCGCCAGCCGTCGCAGCAACGCGGTACGACGATATGTCGAGCATGCGCGCCGGCGGGCTCTTCACGAAGTCACTCACGTGACTCCGAAATGAAATTGGGACTGCGCTGGTGTGTCGCAGAATCAAGACTGGAAAATTATGACGACGGAGTATATGTTGCATTCGTAATGGGAAAGGCTAGAGTGGCAACATTGAACCAAATGGCAATTCCCAGAATGGAACTTACTGCCGCAGTCTTAGCTGTTAAATGTGACATATTGCTGCAAAAATAACTACAGCTTCGACTGTAGCAAACAGAATCTCTTTTGCATTGGGAGCTACTAATGTTTCACAATGGAAATGTGTTAACACAAGGAAAATCCTGCGGATTAAGCTTTTAGAGGACTAACAGCAGACCACTTCTTAAGCAATAAGAGATGGATCAATTGATGTAGGCCAGACAAAGACTGGTCAATGCTTGAGCTGGGATTTGAAATCTCTGCTAATGATCCAGAAATTAAACAAAACATCACAGGGAACTTTATTGCTAAAAGATTCATCAAACACAATAAATGATTTAATTATCCACTTTCGATACCCAGATGTGGCGTCGAAGGACAAGAAGCCGAAGCAAAGAGGTGGAAGGCAAATAACCGAATGGAAACAAAGCCAAAACGTCAATTAAGCAAAAGGCTGCATCGCCTAAAAGCAAACTCGTCGAAAGGCTACCCTGCCAAAACACCAACAAGCTGAAAGGCTGCGTCACCTCCAAGCCAACTTACTGAATGGCCGCTCAGCTGAAAAGTCAATTAGCGGACATGACGTCACCGGGGGCGGGACTTTGCAGCGATTGATCAAGACCACCGCGTTCATCACATCACTGGCCGGTGGAGACGGGAGGTTGGGGGTCATTTTCCCACACAAGCCATAGGTGACTTCCCACTCTGAACCCGAGCACCAAGTTGTAAGCGGCCGAAGGTGCGCATCCCTCGGGGCAGCCCCCACTCTCCCACGGCCACGCCCGCCCTCCACCTCGTCTCCCCCGTGCGGCCGCAGTGTGACCGACTGTGGATCGGCAGTGCACACACACACACACGGGGCCGGGTGGAGCAGGGACAGATGGCTTGGGGCATTGGCAGCCATAGTAAATCACTTTTAAAACATAGGGGGGGGGACAAATTCCCTGGCGGGCCAATGACAAGTGTACATGACAATGAACAATTTTATCTCCTCCCCCCCCTTGACAACAAGCAGCACATTCTATTTATTGTTTAAACACAGTAATACCATTTGGTTGCCTGTGTAACGCACACAAGCTCCCACACTCAAAATACCAGATAATCTGTCATCTGTTTTAACCGAAGATAGACACAAAATGCTGGAGTCGAGACCATTCTTCAGACCTGAAGACTGAGTCTGAAGGGTCTCGACCCGAAACGCCACCCATTCCTTCTCTCCAGAGATGCTGCCTGTTCCACTGAGTTACTGCAGCATTTTGTGTCCATCTTTGGTCTGACAGTTGTCTCATTTCATCAGCTGAGACTATTCACGGTGGAGGGCGGGCGTGGCCATGGGAGAGTGGGGGCTGTCCCGAGGGATGCGCTCCTTCGGCAGCTTACAACTTGGCTTGTGTGGGAAAATGACCCCCACCTTCCAGCTCCATCGGCCAGTGATGTGATGGACGTGGGACTCTGGACCAATCGCTGACATGCTACCCCCCCCCCCCCCCCGGTGACCTCATGTCCATTATTTGACTGCGGCAGAGCGGCCATTCGGTGAATTTGCTTTTAGGCGAAGCAGCCTTTCGGGTTAGTTGGCTTTTACGCATCCCACCCTTTTGGTTAGTTTGCATTTAGGTGTCCCACCTAAATTGGCTTTTCGGCTTCATTTCTATTTGGTTATTTGGCTTACACCTCTTTGCTTCAGCCTCTCGTCCTTCGATGCCGCATCCGCGGATGCCACTTTTCATCATGGAAATAGCTGGTGAATGAAGTGGCTTGGTTTCTTAAAGCAAAAGCAAGGTTATTGCTATTTGCTTCAAAAAGGAAAGAGATTGCTAAAGGTATCTTTGAAGAAGATCCTGACATACTGAAGGAAAAGGTTGAAGAGAAGATGCAAGTATTTAAGGCATCGTACAGGGTTTGCATCTTGATGATCTCCTCAAAGTGGAAAACACAATTATTTATTTCTGTCAAAGACAGAAATACAAAGAAGAAATATCGACATTAGAAGCTGGAGTACATGGAGTCAAAAGACACAATCAATTGTACAGGCTTGGATAGGGTGTGCAGGAGGACCTCGGGCCTTGGTGGGGGGGATGGAAAACTATCCAGTTGGTGGATTCCTTTTGCGTGATATATATAACATAATAACTGGCTTTTTTTTTCTTTTTCCTTTTTTTTTTTAGGGTCGATCTTTTAACCCTCTTTTCTAATTCTTTGACCAAGGGTTTCTTCTCTGCTTTGGCACGCTCTTTCACTATCACAACCCTTTTCACATTTCACTCTCTTTCTCTCTATTCTTTTTCTTTAAAAGCCATAAAATTATGGGGTACAATGATTGTAACAGTATATATGTGTACATTGATGTATTTACCTCTAATAAACAAAATTTTAAAAAACATTTAAAAAATGTACAGCTTGATCCAGTATTGGAACAAGGACCTCTGAGAGTTGGAGGATGTCTGAATAGGCTGGAAATGCCTGAAGAGGCTAAACATCCTATTATTCTCTCCAAGGACTTTCGCATATCAACGTTATTGTTATGACATATCCATGAATTGATCGGACGTGGAGGAAGAAGTTTCATGCTGTCATAACGTTGTACTTTCGTGTTTTTGGACTATACACTGGGGTCATGCCTGACATTAAGGGTCTGGTGCGAACAGTACGACTTCAGACTAAGAATAATGTTTTAATAAGACCAATAACCAAGTTGAACTTGCTTCTAGGCGGCGAAGGTGAAGATGGAAGAATCGCTGAAGAAGTCTGAATGCTGATGTATAATGCATGCTATTCTTTTTGGATTCGGATATATGTTAAGCTTTTATAGCTCCATTTTGTTTAATGTCTATTAGTAATTGCCTCGTTATATACTCAGAACAATTAGGGGCTGGTGTGTAGTAGCCATTTAGCTTAACTCAGTATATTATAACTGTAATCATGTACCTTCATTTTTTTTAATCTGCCTCTAATTATGTGGGTGGGATTTATACGTAGTCTGAGGCATGGTTTGTGGCTAGGATTCTGGCACAGACTCCCTAGCAGTTAGTTTAGTTTGAAGAAGAATGGGGGAGAGATCATATCTTTCAACCATGCATGAGCATGACACGATTAAATTGGTATGCTAGCCTTTATAAATCAGAGCATTGAGTATAGAAGTTGGGATGTAATGTTAAAATTGTACAAGGCATTGGTGAGACCAAATCTGGAGTATGGTGTACAATTTTGGTCGCCCTATTATAGGAAGGATGTCAACAAAATAGAGAGGGTACAGAGGAGATTTATTAGAATGTTGCCTGGGTTTCAACAGCTAAGTTACAGAGATAGGTTGAATAAGTTAGGTCTTTATTCTCTGGAGCGCAGAAGGTTTAGGGGGGACTTGATAGAGGTCTTTAAAATGATGAGAGGGATAGACAGAGTTGATGTGGACAAGCTTTTCCCTTTGAGAATAGGGAAGATTCAAACAAGAGGACATGACTTTAGAATTAAGGGACAGAAGTTTAGGGGTAACATGAGGGGGAACTTCTTTACTCAGAGAGTGGTAGCGGTGTGGAATGAGCTTCCAGTGGCAGTGGTGGCGGCAGGTTCGTTGGTATCATTTAAAAATAAATTGGATAGGCATATGAATGAGAAGGGTATGGAGGGTTATGGTATGAGTGCAGGCAGGTGGGACTAAGGGACAAAAGTTGTTCGGCACAGACATGAAGGGCCGAGATGGCCTGTTTCCGTGCTGTAATTATATGGTTATATGGTTATATGAAATGTTCCTGTACAAGAAGACGTTTGGATGAATATCTTACTGTTCAACTATTAATCAAGAAACTGTGTTTGGAAGATTCATCTTTCAACGGCATTGAATGTCTCATGGAGAGCTCGTGGGTGTGTATCGATTATCTTCTGATCCCCTGTCTTCGGTTAAAGTGACAGAAGAATATCCTTGAAACAATGTAGAAATCTGTCACTACACCCTTAACAGCATTGATGTACAGTAAGATCTTGGGGTCCAAGTCCAGAAACTGGCCACACAAGTAGGTAGAATGGTGAAGAATGCCTATGGTATGGGTGTCGCAATGGCACAGCTGCCCTATAGCCCTGGAGAACCGGTTCGATCCAGACCTCGAGACTGTGTCGTTCTTCCTGTGACCACATGAGCCTACACGTACGGGATTGCAGAGTCATTGGTTTTCCGTAAATTATCGTCAGTGTGGGGTGGGAGATTGCAACCTTCACGTGTTCCGCCCTGTTTCAACAAGTTCCCTGAAGGTGGAATCGCATGTAGATAGGGTGGTAAAGAAAGCTTTTGGTGTGCTGTCCTTTATAAATCAGAGCATTGAATATAGGAGTAGGGAAGTAATGTTAAAATTGTACAAGGCATTGGTGAGACCAATTCTGGAGTATGCTGTACAATTTTGGTCGCCTAATTATAGGAAGGATGTCAACAAAATAGAGAGAGTACAGAGGAGATTTACTAGAATGTTGCCTGGGTTCCAGCAACTAAGTTACAGAGAAAGGTTGAACAAGTTAGGTCTTTATTCTTTGGAGCGCAGAAGGTTAAGGGGGGACTTGATTGAGGTCTTTAAAATGATGAAAGGGATAGATAGAGTTGACGTGGATAAGCTTTTCCCATTGAGGGTAGGGAAGATTCAAACAAGAGGGCATGACATGAGAATTAAGGGACAGACGTTTAGGGGTAACATGAGGGAGAACTTCTTTACTCAGAGAGTGGTGGCTGTGTGGAATGATCTTCCAGCAGAAGTGGTGGAGGCAGGATCGATTTTAACATTTAAAAGTAAAGTGGATAGGTATATGGATGGGAAGGGAATGGAGGGGTCTGGTCTGAGTGCAGGTAGATGGGACTAGAGGAAAATAAATAGTCGGCACGGACTGGAAGGGCCGAGAGGGCCTGTTTCCGTGCTGTAATTGTTATATGGTTATATGGTTTAAATGCAATCAACTTGGCGTGCACAATCAAATAAGATCAAATAGAACAAGTTGTCCCACAACCTTAGGCTGTGCACGCCACAGGCAACAAGAAGAAGATCGCCAGTGTGGAGGGAGTGGATGCCAAGTGGGAAAACCTGGAACAGGTGGGAACAGATGATCGATGGCCAGTGTGGACTCAGTTGCCCAAAGAGTCTGTGTCATGCTGTATCCTTCTATTAATTGAACGGTTGGGACATTGTGTGGAAGAGTCATGTTGCAGCTTTGCAGAACTTTGATTAGGCCGCATTTAGAGTATTAGGTGTAGTTCAGATCGCCCCATTACAGCAAGGATGTGGGGGTTTGGAGCGAGTGCAAGAGAGGTTTACCGGGATGCTTTTTTTAGTTTACTGCCCTCCCCTTACCTCAGCATCAACTCAAAAAGAAGTCTCCTTGCTTATCCCAGAACATCTGTGCACCAAACAACTTGCCCAATCTAACCCAATTAGCTCCTTATTGGGTCAGATTCATTGTTTTTAAAATTCGCACCTTGATGTTCAACACCTTCCCACATCTAGTGCACCCAGCCTCACAACTACACATGCTGCACTCCCTAAAATCTACCTTTATTGCCATTTTTAATCATAATTATTCTATGAGAGTGCAGGGTGACTTGGACAGGTTGGGGGAGTGGGCAGATCCATGGCAGATTAAGTTTAATGAGGATACATGTGAGGTTATCCACTTTGGTAGCAAAAACAGAAAGACAGATTATTATCTAAATGGTGTCAAGTTGGGAAAAGGGGAAGTACAACGGGATCTGGAGGTCCTTGTTCATCAGTCTATGAAAGTAGGCATGCAGGTACAGCAGGCAGTGAAGAAAGCGAATGGCATGTTGGCCTTTATAAGAAGAGAAATCTAATATACGAGCAAAGAGGTCCTTCTGCAGGTGTACAGAGTCCTAGTGAGACCACACCTGGAGTATTGTGTGCAGTTTTGGTCCCCTCATTTGAGGAAGGATATTCTTGCTATTGAGGGAGTGCAGCGTAGGGTTGCAAGGTTAAATCCCGAGATGATGGGACTGCCATATGCTGAGAGAATGGAGCAGCTGGAGTTTATAAGGATGAGAGGATATCTCATTGAAACATGTAAGATTGTTAAGTACTTGGGCACGCTAGAGGCAGGAAACATGTTCCCGATGTTGGGGGAGTCCAGAGCCAGGGGCCACAGTATAAGAATAAGGAGTAAGCCATTTAGAACGGAGACGAGGAAACACTTTTTCTCACAGAGTGGTGAGTCTGTGGAGGGCGGTGGAGACGGGTTCTCTGGATGCTTTCGAGAGAGAGCTAGATAGGGCTCTTAAAAATAGTGGAGTCAGGGGAGAAGGCAAGAACGGGGTACTGATTGGGGATGATCAGCCATGCTCACATTGAATGGCGGTGCTGGCTCGAAGGGCCGAATGGCCTACTCCTGCACCTATTGTCTATTGTCTATTGTTTACAGTTGGTCATCAATCTTTCTGCTGTCAAGGTTCCAAACAAAATAATTTCCTTCCTACACGCCTCTGTCCCTCTAACATTTGTGCCTCCGTGCAGTTGTTTTATAGTCGGACCTCTTTAATCAACTTTCTAATCATCAGTTCCGATCATAAATAAGCTCTGTTTCCAATTGCGTTTGGTAATGGTGCTGAGGAATACCTGAGCCATTTTACTATGTTAAAGATGATAAATTAATGCAAGTTGTCATTGCCCTATTCTGCTCCCAAAATAACTAAGATGAAGCCATAGCCATCTGGAGCCTCTTCCCCTCCCCAGATTCTCAGTTTAGTTTACAGATACAGCGCAGAAACACGCCCTTGCGCCCACCAAGTCGGCACCAACCAGTGATCCCTGTACTATCCTGCAAACATGTTGTTAAAGAAGGAACTGCAGATGCTGGAGAATCGAGGGTTACACAAAAAGCTGGAGAAACTCAGCGGGTGCAGCAGCATCTAAGGAGCGAAGGAGATAGGCAACGTTTCGGGTTGAGACCCTTCTTCAGACTGGTCAGGGATCAGGGAAACGAGAGATATAGACAGTGATGTGGAGAGATAAAGAACAATGAATAAAAGATATGCAAAAAAGTATTGATGGTAAAGGAAACAGGCCATTGTAAGCTGTTTGTAGTGTGAAAATGAGAAGCTAGTGTGACTTTGGTGGGGGGGGGAGATAGAGAGAGAAGGAATGCCAGGGCTCGAGGGCTGAGGGAGAGGTGGGAAGGGGAGGAGACAGCAAGAGTTAACAGAATTGAGAAAATTCAATGTTTAAGCCCAGAGGATGCAGACTCCCCAAGCGGAATATGAGGTGCTGTTCCCCCAACTTGCGGTGTTGCTCACTCTGGCCGTGGAGGAGGCCCAGGACCGAGAGGTCGGATACGGAATGGGAGGGGGAGTTGAAGTGCTGAGCCACTGGGAGGTCGGGTTGGTTATTGCGGACTGAGCGGAGGTGTTCGGTGAAACAATCGCCCAGCCTCCGCTTGGTCTCACCGATGTAGAGTGAGACCAAGAGTAAACTACAAACATGTACGTCTTTGGAGTGCGGGATGAAACCGAAGATCCCAGTGAAAACCCACGCAGGTCATGGGGAGAATGTAAAAACTCCGTACAGACAGTCCCCTTAAATCAAGATCAAACCTAGGATCGATCATTTCTCTATCGAATTCTTATCAAAACACTTTGCTTTGAATTTCCACTAAAAAGTAGTCAAAAATACTGTCTGAGTTTTGACTTTGTTCCTTGGAATAGTAGCCAGCAGTCATTAAACTAAATTTGATTTTTACCTTTATGAATATAAAATATCAATAATGATTAAATAACGATCTATTATCTGCCTTAATGATTGAAATAATTGCTGAAGTCAAAGAAAGGTTGATTGTAATTCTGAAATTTACAGTCATTAGCTATTGATTTTAACATAAATCAAAAACATTGTTCGCACAAAAGTTTTTATACAATAGTTGAGGTTTTATTTTTCTTTTGAACATTTCTGAAAGACCGAATCATGTTACCAAGAACCATCTAGAAGTCCCTCATGCGCCTGAAAGACCCGATGGTGGAGTTGTAGCCGCCCCAGTCATTGTATTTCCTGTATTCCCCGGGCCTCATGAAGTACTGTCGGCCTCTGTAGTTGGGCTGTTCATAGAAGATCCAGTGACCATCCATCACTTGGCAGGAGTGAATGTCACGGTAACGGAAACGATCGTAGACGGAGGGACAGTCGTCCATGAATTCCATCATCTGTCCTCCAAAGTCAGGCCTCTCGTAAATCTTCATCCTGTAGTTGCCTCCTCGGTACTGTAGCAGAAAGAAGATTATAATTGCACTGATGAAACCAATGTTCAATGCCTGAAAATAAAACCTTCTGCTGAGACGAAGCTGATACAGGGCAGTTTCTGATCAAGTGATACCTTCCATTATCCCCTGCACATAGACACAGATTGCTGGAGTAATTAATGGGACAGGCAGCATCTCTGGATAAAAGGAATGGGTGACGTTTTGGGTCAAGACCCTTTTTCAGACTTCCTGAAGTAGCTGGCTGGCTGAATTCATCGCACACTACTCGTGTAATTTGTGACAGAAAGTAATGAAGTGATTTTAGCTGTAAATTCAGGACTGATACAAGTTACAGGGTGTTCTGTGTTGGGAAGAAATTATTTGATCGGGGAATGTAAAAGCAAAGAGGGAAATTACTTGACCGAAGTTTCAAATACATCATAGGATGGAGTCATTAGTAAGAAAGATTTCATAGTGTCCATTGATCCCATTGACTGCATTTCCAACTTTTTATCGGGCTTGCAAAAAAGGTCTTGCAATATATAATCATTTAATAGACTCCTTCTTAAGCAAATGTTTGGTAGTGCCTTATTGGCGAGGGTCCCGAGATGTCCAAATGTGTAGGAAGGATCTGCGGATTCAGGTTTAAACCGAAGATGGACACAAAAAGCTGGAGTAACTCAACGGGTCATTCAGCATCTCTGTAGAGAAATAATAGCTGAAGAAAGGTCTCAACCCGAAATGTCACCTATTCCTTTTCTCCAGAGATGTTGGCTGACCCGCTGAGTTGCTCCAGCATTTTGTGTCTATCTTTGGGTCAAATTATATTGGAACTGTGATTTCAGACAAGTTAATGCTTAAGGCAAGTGTCCCTTTGCTTAATCTATTAAATTAGATCCAAGGAGGGCATCAGTTCAATTTCTTCGACTCTCAATGTTCCCGCTGACAAATTACCTTTCAGTCCCATATATTATAAATCTATCAATAGATGTGTACATGTACAAAACAGTTCATAAATAGGACAATAGTTACATTATTTTTCACAGGTAGGAGAATTGAGTCATGGGCTTGCATTACAAGAATACAGTCCAACTAATGGAGTGCCACAATGAGTGATAAGCAGCGTAAAACATATGGCAAGTGACCCCAAGCACCACAGTTGCTAGAAATAGTCTGCATTTCCCAGCATTCAGTCATGAGGTTTTACTTACATGTGGGTAGGTACGACAGGACCTGATGTTGTCGTTGAATCCCATCCAGCGCTGGTAGTCGGGATACTCCCCCCTGTTCAGGACGTACTGGTACCCCATGTAGTTGGGTCTCTCGTACGCCACCCACCAGTCACTCTCCACACGGATGGAGTTACAGCGGCTGAAGTAAGGGGACAGGTCGGCACAGTCGGTGCTGCACTCATAGTGCCGACCCTGGAAGTTCCTGTCCTCGTAGAAGATGATCTGTGGGGAGAGATATGTCCGTAAGTTATCAATTGCTCAAACGCGGAGGCATTCAGTGAAGAATTCAAATCCCGAGTTGAACTTGCCTTTCCCATTTTGAACTCAGTTAGTCCTGTACCCAACTGAATGCCTCACTGCTGCACACAGGAGGGTATTTATACGCTGGGGGAGAAATGCCTCCGTTGGGTATTTTTGTTATTCTGATGATTCAGCTTTGAACATCAGTTAAAAGCAACACCATCCTTTTTTACACTTATTGTACAGAAACACCAGAAAGATATTGCTGCATCAGGGATTCTTTCAATTTTGCTTTCTTATTCACTTTGATTGTTCTTTAAACAAAGCAGTTCATGAACAGTCACAGCTCCATAACATATGAGTCCGTTCACTTAGTTTGAAGTAGCCATTTTCATTCTCTTGCACAAACTGGCTAGATTGTGGATACATTTTACAAAATTGCAACGCCTATTGAATATCCACATATAGATCATCATCTGTAGTCCACCGATCAACCATGCCTCAAAAAGGCCAGCAGCATCATCAAGGACCCACACCATCCCGGCCACACACTCATCTCCCCACTACCTTCAGGTAGAAGATACAAGAGCCTGAAGACTGCAACATCCAGGTTCAGAAACAGCTACTTCCCCACAGCCATCAGGCTATTAAACTCAACTCAACCAAAACTCTGAACATTAATAGCCCATTATCTGTTTAATTGCACTTTATCTGGTTAATTTATTCATGTGTGTATATATTTATATAATGGTATATGGACATACTGATCTGTTCTGTATTCATGTCTTCGATATTAACCAAATAACCATATAACAATTACAGCACGGAAACAGGCCTTCTCGGCCCTTCCAGTCCATGCCGACCATTCATTTTCCCCTAGTCTCATCTATCGTGCACTCAGACCATACCCCTCCATTCCCTTCCCGTCCATATACCTATCCACTTTACTTTTAAATGTTAAAATCAATCCTGCCCCCACCACTTCGGCAGGAAGATCATTCCACACAGCCACCACTCTCTGATTAAAGAAGTTCCCCCTCATGTTACCCCTAAACTTCTGTCCCGATATTCTGTTGTGCTGAAGCAAAGCAAGAATTTCATTGTCCTATCCGGGACACATGACAATAAACTCAAGAATCTTGAATCTTGAATCTTAGTTATTTCATTAAAGCTGCATGAAAGTATATTGAGTGGTAAAGGAGGCACATGGTATGGTTGCCTTCATTGGTTGGGGCATTGAGTATCAGAGTCAGGAAGTCATATTCTAAAGGGCCTGTCCCACTTAGGCGATTTTTTCGGCGACTACAGGCGACTAGGCTGTATCCACATGGTCGTGGGGTGACACTTGTATGGTCGTGAGTTTTCTCCTCAAGTCGTAAGAGTCGTAACATTTTTCTTGTCGTCGCTGGATTTCGAAATGTTCAGAACCGTTCGCCAACTGTCACATCATATTTGACACAGACATAGTGGGCTGAAGTGTTGTTCAGAGCAAATAACTTTGTATATTTTACTTTCTCTGGCAATGTTCCCACCTCTAGGATTAGTCAGAAGAAGGATCTCAACCTGGAATGTCACCCATTCCTTCTCTCCAGAGATGCTGCCTGTCCCGCTGAGTTACTCCAGCATTTTGTGTCTATCCAGGGTTAGACTGGATGAGCCTGGACCCATCATGTGTGTCATAGAGTGATACAGTATGGAAACAGGCCCTTCAGCCCAATTGGCCACACTGACCAACATGCCCCATCTACACTAGTTCCACTTTCCTGTGTTTGGCCCAGATCCCTCTAAACCTGTCCTATCCATGTACCTATCTAATAGTCTCTAACATTTTATAATAGTCCCTGCATCAACTATCTGCTCTGGCTGCTTGTTCCATACACCCACCACTCTTTGTGTGAAAAAGTTACCCCCTCAGATTCCAATTAAATCTTTACCCCTTTACCTTAAACCATGGGTCTAAATTCCCCTACTCTGGGCAAGAGACTCTATGCATCTACCCGATCTATTCCTCTCATGATTTGATACACTTCTCTAAGATCACCCCTCATCCTCCCGTGCTCCAAGGAATAGAGACCCAGCCTACTCAACCCTTCCCTATAGCTCACACCCTCTAGTTCTGGCAATATCCTCGTGAATCTTCTCTGTATCCTTTCCAACTTGACATCTTTCCTTTACCATGGATCTGAACACTCTGGATCTGAATACTCTAAATGCAGCCTCACCAACGTCTTATACAACTGTAACATGACCTTCCAACTTCTATACTCAATATACTAACTGATGAAAGCCTTTTTGAGGCACACCACTAGTCACGGACCTCTAGTCTGAGAAGCAACCTTCCACCATCACCCTCTGCTACCTTTCATGAAGCCAATTTTCTATCCATTCTGCTATCTCTCCTTTGACCCCATGGGATCTAACCTTCCAGAGCAGCCTACCATGTGGAACATTGTCGAATGCTTCACTTATATTAAATCAACCAGTATTAACAGTCACAGCGAAGATAGACACAAAATTCTGCAGTAACTCAGCGGGACAGGCAGCATCGCTGGATAGAAGGAATGAGTGATGTTTTGGGTCGAGACCCTTCTTCGTTTTAAACCAGTATCTGCAGTCCTTTCTCACACTTAACAGTCACAGCTTTCCGCTCAGCTGTCGGAGAAGCACTCCACAAATGCTCCCAGCATTTCAATAATGTCCACATTCTGGAATTCCTCGCAATCTTCATCAGAATCAGAATCAGAATGCCTTTTATTGTCACTATACACATGTACAGTGAGATTAAAAACTGCTCCTACTCAGTGCAAAAACAAGACAAAAAGGGGGGGGGGGGGGGGGGGAGATAAGGTGCACAGTTTCTGCAGCGCTATATACATATCTATAAAAAGACAATGGATAAATAGAATGGATAATAGGATTCCTATATCCAGTATGGGTTATTGCACATATTGGAAATTACAGTTACAGTACAAATTACAGTAGGTGGATAGATGGAAGTCCGGGGGTTAGGCTGTGAAGTCAATGCATGTGTGACTTCAGGGAGATGATGGATTTTGGGAAGAAACTGTTCTTGAGTCTATTTGTCCTTGTGCTGATGCACCTATAGCGCCTCCCTGAGGGTAGCAGGTTGAACAGGCCAAATGCAGGATGGGAGCTGTCCTTGATAATGTTCTTCGCCCTGCTGAGGCAGCGGGAGGTGTAAATGTCCATCAGAGAGGGGAGAGTGCAGCCGATGATCTTCTGTGCTGCCCTAACTACCCTCTGAAGCCTCTCCCTGTCTGCCATGGTGCAGCTGCCGTACCATGCTGTAATGCAGTATGTCAACAGGCTCTCAATGGACGAGCGGTAGAAGGTCAGCAGCAGGTTGGAGTCCAGGTTGTGCTTCCTGAGGACCCTCAGGAAGTGCAGCCGCTGCTGAGCCTTCTTGATGACCGCTGTGATGTTGTCTGTCCAGGAGATGTCAGCGGAGATGAGGACGCCGAGAAACCGGAAGGTGTGGACCCTCTCCACACACTCGCCGTTGATGTATAAGGGGGCTAAGTCGGTGCTGTGCTTCCTGAATTCGACAATGAGCTCTTTAGTTTTCTTGGTGTTCAGAGCCAGGTTGTTTTCTGAGCACCAGGCTGTCAACTTCAGGACTTCCTCTCTGTAGGCTGCCTCATCTCTCCTTGAGATGAGTCCGACTACTGTAGTGTCGTCAGCAAACTTGACGATTCGGTTGTTGTTGTGGGCCGGACTACAGTCGTGGGTGTAGAGACAGTATAGGAGGGGGCTTAGCACACAGCCCTGCGGGGAGCCGGTACTCAACATGCGAGTGGAGGAGAGGTGGGGGCCGAGTCTCACAGTCTGGGGCCGGTTGGTGAGGAAGTCCTTTATCCAGGCACATGTGAGAGTGGGGAGGCCGAGAGTGACCAGTTTGTCGATGAGAATGTCTGGAATGATAGTATTGAAAGCTGAGCTGTAATCCACAAAGAGCATCCGAACGTAGCTCTGCCCCTGCTCCAGGTGGCTCAGCACAGAGTGGAGAGCTACGGTGATGGCGTCTTCTGTGGACCTGTTTGGGCGATAGGCGAACTGGTGGTGGTCGAAGTCTGGAGGGAGATAGTCCTTGATATGCTGGAGGACCAATCTCTCGAAGCACTTCATGATTACCGGAGTGAGGGCCACGGGACGGTAATCGTTTAGGCTGGTGATGGGAGACTTCTTCGGCACTGGGACGATTGTGGCTGATTTTAGGCAGGATGGGATAACTGCCTGGTCCAGGGAGAGATTGAAGATTCTGGTGAAGATGACGGTGAGCTGGTGGGCACACGCTTTGAGCACCTTACCAGGTACTCCATCTGGTAGCCCACTTAGATTAATTCATTCCATCTATTGCCCATCATTAGCTGCCTCTGTGAAGGCGGTGGTGAGTTGTCATCTTGTATCACATCAGCCCTTTTGATGAAGATCTATTGGGAGGGGGTTCCAGAAATTCAACCAGTGGTGCATTTTGACCATGCGTTTACGAGTCAGGGTGTTGTGGGACTTGGAGAGGAACCTGGAGGTCATGAAGTTTGCATGCAGTTGCTTCTTGGTCTTTTTGGTGGCAGAGTTAATGAGGTTATAAGGTGCTGTCGAAGTATGAACTACTGTACAGATAGAATACACTGCAGCTATTGTGCGCAGGTCGTGAAGCTTAGCTGATAGTTTGTGCCACTCAAGGGAATCTTTTCATCAAACATAATGCTGAGCTTCTTGTGAGTTGCTGGAACTGTTTCCACTGCTCCATCACCAACCTGACTTGTGCCTTGTAGAAGATGGAAAGGCTTTAAGATGTCAGGAGGTTTAGTTTACTTTAGTTCAAGATCAAGTGAGTTTATTGTCATGTGTCCCAGATAGGACAATGACATTCTTGCTTTGCTTCAGCACAACAGAACATAGTCGGCATGACTACAGAACAGATCAGTGTGTCCATATACCATTTTATAAATATATACACACATGAATAAATAAACAGATAAAGTGCAAATAAATAGATGGTGGTCTATTAATGTTCACAATTTCATTTGAGGAGTTTAATAGCCTGATGGCTGTGGGGAAGCAGCTATTCCTGAACCTGGATGTTGCAGTCTTCAGGCTCCTGTACCGTCTACCTGAAGGTAGCGGGGAGATGAGTGTGTGGCCAGGATGGTGTGGGTCCTTGATGATGTTGTCAGCTTTTTTGAGGCAGCAACTGCGATAGATCCCCTCGATGGTAGGGAGGTCAGAGCCGACAATGGACTGGGCAGTGTTTACTACTTTTTGTAGTCTTTTCCGCTCCTGGACGCTCAAGTTGCCGAACCAAGCCACGATGCAACCGGTCAACATGCTCTCTACTGTGCACCTGTAGACGTTTAAGAGAGTTAGAGATACAGTGCGGGAGCAGGCCCATCGGCCCACCGAGTCTGCACTGACCAGCAATCCCAGCACGATAACACTATTCTACACACACTAGGGACAATTTACATTTGTACCAAGCCAATTAACTTCCAAACCTCTACGTCTTTGGAGTGTGAGGAAACCGAAGATCTCGGAGAAAACCCACACGGTCACGAGAAGATCCGTACAAACTCCCTACAGCCGGGACCTGTAGTCAGGATGGAACCCAGGTCTCCAGCACTGTAAGCATTGTAAGACAGCAACTCTACTGCTGTGCTCCTGCACTGCCCTTACGGTGTCACTTGCTGTGAGGAACACAGCCTCCATGCAGCACATGTACCTGTGGTATTTACGGGGCTGGTCCTGCTGGGCTCCTGGTTAGTGATGTCCACAGGATGTGGTGTGGACCAAGAGTCTTGTTAACGTTGAACATTTTCCATCTGGTAACGACAGCAATGATGCACAGCATTGCTATTGGTATTGGCTTATTATTATCCCGAGGCACTGTGAAAAGCTTTTGTTTCCGTGCTATCCAGTCATCTCAAATCATACTACACATGAGTACAATCAATCCATACGCAAGGAGACCAAAGAGAAAAATACCAGATACAGAATATAATATTACAGCATTATGGTATTACAGTTCCAGATAAAAAAGTCCAAGGTCTACAGTAAGAGAAGTTGGAATATTGGGACCATATCCTAGCAAGAAGCTGCTCCTCAATTTGGTAGTGTGTGGTTTCAAGTCATTGTAACATCTGGAGATGGAGGAAGAATGAATGCCCATGACAGGAAACGTCCTTGCTGATGTTGACTACTTTTCTGAGGCAGCAAGAAGTGAAGTCGATAGCGACGGTGTGAATGCTGGTCTGTGTGATAGACAAGGTGCGATACGTCCATAACTCTGCAATCCCACCCACTCAGGGAACCGCCAGCACATGCAGGCGCGTACCTGCGCTGCGAACTCAAACTGGTCCTTAAGGGCCTGTCCCACCAGCATGCAACTCTATGCGATTAGCGCGACCTAACGTGGTCGCTTGAGCCGTCCGGCGTCGCGGGGCCGGTCCCACTTCAATCGCCGGAGCCGTTCGGAATTGTACGGAGTTCGTCCCGAGCTCGTCCCGACACCGCGCGGGGCCCCGAAAAACTGACTATGTCCAAAAATTCCGCGCGGCAACGGCTTGTCGGCTCACAGTCGCCTCGACATTTACACACCGCCCCGACATCGTGCCTCCGTGAACCTATTTGTAAGTGCCTCCGTGACCTTCTATGTGTGTGGCTCTGTGGCCGCTCTGTGTGTGTGCCTCTGTGCCCCTCTCTGTGTGCCCCTCTCTGTCCTGACGAACTTACCTTAGACTTCGCTCCAAGTTCGCCTCACTTTGCACCGCGTTGCGCCACTCCCCCGACCTCCGCGTGGCCCTCGCTGCCAGTTTGGTCGCGCTTGCCGCATGCAGGCGCATGCTGGTGGGAACGGCCCTGTACAGGGGATCACCCGACCTCCGCGCGGCCCCCGCTTCTAGTTTGATCGCGCTCATCGCATAGAGTTGCATGCTGGTGGGACAGGCCCTTTATCCTTTCCTCTTGCTTTCCTGTGCCTCACCATGGTAAAGGTGATGCAAATATCTCTGTCAGTGCCTGTTGCAGGTTAAACAATAGTGAGGGCTAATAATTAGTAAATAGGAATGTGAGTTGTGCTAATGTGGTGACAGGGATCTACCGACAAAGCCTGACAGGAATTAAATTCATTATGTGTGCACCCATCATTGTCACAGAGAATTGGATCCACCGTTAATGGTATGATACGATACAATACAATAGAACTTTATGTATCCCAGGAGGGAGTTAATCTGCCAACAGTCATAAAACACAACATGATACATGAAACATGAAATTAAAGTGACAAGTGGAAAGTATTGGAGATGTGCAAAGATTGGGGGGGAGTCAGTTTACACCACGACTAAAGGGAGGGGTTGTACAGTTTGATAGCCACAGGGAAGAAGGATCTCCTGTGACGTGGTGTCCTGCATCTTGGTGGAACCAGTCTGTTGCTGAAGGTGCTCCTCAGGTTGACCAATGTGTCATGGAGGGGGTGAGCTGTATTGTCCAAGATGCTCCACAGGGTCATCCGAAAACTTCCGCAGGTGGCAGGAGGCGGAGTTATATCTGAAGTCCGAGGCGTGGATGGTGAACAGGAAGGGAGAGAGGACCGTACCCTGTGGGGCCCCTGGGTTGCTCACCTCCATGTCCGAGACACAGTTCTGCAGCCTGACATTTTGTGTTGGTCCAGTCAGGTAGTTGGTGATCCAGGACACCAAAGGAGTACCCACCCGCCTGCTCCTCAGTATGCTCCCTAGCTGTGCAGGCCAGATTTAGACATGTGGATAATCATCTCATTCTGTTTGTGACCTGATTAAGTCTTTCTGAGTTCCATGCCGTAACATAAACTTTGTTTCATTGTGAATCAAGTCTCATTGCGAAATCTCATTACTGTTCATTATGCTTCTGAGTAATCTTGTCATCTGAGAATATAAAAATGTACCAAAGTCACACTTGACAGTTCAGCTTAGGTTTAGTGTCGCCCGTTACTTCAAACTCCAACTCTGCATGGCCTTCACATCTATATTACTAAAAGTAAGATCATGATCGCTTTTGACTCACTGCAATGTGATTTCCAAGAGAACGCCGCCACTTACGGCTGTCATTTTTGGCCACCTCGCTCAGAGCACCCCTCCGCCAGACTGGACTAGAGGATTTTTCCCATCGATGAAAAATCAGAGAGATATTAATGTTTTAGAAAAATTGCCATTTTCTTTGCTGCCCCTGCTGATGGGAATGGGGAGGGACTTAAAACCTGGAAGTGGTGTGCCTCACTCAGTCTCTGCAAGATGGAGGAATCGAGATGGTCATGTCTCTCTGAGCTCTGACTAACACTGAACACATGTCTACTCAACTGTGAGTGCCCTTTCTGTGGTTTGAAAATGAAAATATGGTTGCTTTGAAATGCTGCATTGCAAAAAAATGGCTGTTGCTGGAGGTGGTAACTGCTTTGAAAGGCTGAACTGCATAAAATGGCTGTTGTTGGTGGTGGTAACTGCTTTAAAAGGCTGCACTGCAACAAAAAATGACTGTTGTTGGTGGTGGTAACTGTTTTGAAAGGCTGTGCTGCAAAAATAAATGGCTGGTGTTGGAGGTGGTAACTACTTTGAAAGGTTGCAATGCAAAGAAAAAGGCTTTTGTTGGTGGTGGTAACTGCTTTGAAAGGCTGCTCTACAAAAGAAGGCTCATGTTGGTGGTGGTAACTACTTTGAAAGGCTGCACTGCAAAAAAATGGTTGTTGTTGGTGGTGGCAACTGCTTTGAAAGGCTGCACTGCAAAAAGAAATTGCTGTTGTTGGAGGTAGTAACTGCTTTGAAAGGCTGCACTGCAACAAAATGGTTGTTGTTGGTGGTGGTAACTGCTTTGAAAGGCTGCACTGCAAAAAAAAGGCTGTTGTTGGTGGTAGTAACTGCTTTGAAAGGCTGCAAGGCAAAAACAATGACTGTTGTTGGTGGTGGTAAATGCTTTGAAAGGAAACTGCACTTGAATTTGGTGGCTTTGCACCCTGCTTGAAGTGGTTGGAAACTGCACCTGAATTTGGTGGCCTTGCATCCTGCTTGAAGTGGTAAGAAATTGTACTTGAATTTGGTGGCCTTGCACCCTGCTTGAAGTGGTAAGAAACTGCATTTGAATTTGGTTGCCTTGCACCGCGCTTGAAATGGAATTTCAAGGAATAGCTGTGAGTCAACTGCTAGCCCACCAGCCGTTAGTGAGCTGCCAGCACATCAGGCTTGAGTGACTGAGCTGTCACCTCAAGAATCCATTTGGCCAACAATGTCCATACTAACCAGTCCCTTCAGCCCACAATACCCATACTAGTGCTCCAGAAAGCAATATTGGAATTGGTGGAGAGGTGGAATATTGTGTTGAGGGATCAGCACTTCCATGTGAACATGGGACCCAACAGGTCCCATTGGTCTAGTTTTGATCATAGAGGCGAGAAAGGACCAGGACCAGTTTGAAGAAGAGTCTCGACCGGAAACGCCACCAATCCCTTTACGCCAGAGATGTTGCCTGTCCCACTGAGTTACTCCAGGATTTTGTATCTATCTTCAGTGTAAACCAGCATCTGCAGTTCCTTAGACACAGGACTAATCAGGACCAGTCACAAATTACCTCAGGCAGGGTCCTCTTCTTGCTTATGGCATCCACAGCCTAAAGTTGTAGGACAACTTGTTCTATTTGATCTTATTTGGTTGTGCACACTGGGTTGATTGCATTCGTCGGAACAGGGCAGACTACCTGAAGGTTGCAATCTTCCACCCCTCATGCAGGGTGGTGCCCTGTTGGCCAATTGCTGGCTAGGGTAGGTGTGACCTCAATAGGTAAACAATGTGGAGAGCTGAAGAACTGGTTTCTACTACCTTTATTATTGTGTCTACTTCCTCCTGGGGCTGCTTTCACAGTCCACCATGTGCCTCCAAGATTTCCTGTTTCCCTTTGCTTGATGCCCAGGAAGTGAAATGAATGAATGAATGAATGAATGGATAAGTTTATTGGCCAAGTATTCACATACAAGGAATTTGCCTTGGTGCTCCGCCCGCAAGAGACAACATGACATAGTGACAGTTAGGAATGACACATAAAACATTAATAATAAAATATTTCTCAGCTCATATTGGAAAAAAAGTCAAGCTTGCCACTACTTCAAGATCAGTTTAGTTTATTGCAGTGTGTACAGCTTCTGTTGTGTGCTAATCAAACAGCAAGAAGACAATACATGATTTCAATCAATCAATTTAAAGTGTATAGATACATGATTCGTGCAAGGCTTAAGTCAGCAAAGTCCAATCAAGGATAGTCCAAGAGTCACCAAAGAGGTAGATAGTAGTTCAGCACTGCTCTCTGGTCATGGTAGGATGATTCAGTTGCCTGATAACAGTTGAGAAGAAACTGTCCCTGAATCCAGAGGTGTGCAGTTTCACACTTCAAAAGCCAGAGATTTGGAAAACAAAATATCAAATATGTTGAGATTTTAGCTTTTATTTTCACCAGAGTATAGGTTAACACTATATATATATACAATTAGCTGATAGGTAACACAACTTGCTTCCAAAATCTCTTATTTCAAACCAGAAAGCCAACGGTATCTACAGCAAGAACTGGATAGTCATTTATTATGGGTTGAGTGGATCTCCTTCGTTTGATTGGGAGCATAAGAACACAAGAAAGTAGAAGCAGGTCGAGGCCATGTGACTCACCATTCCATATGATTATGGCTGATCTGATCCTGGCCACGTCATATTCTGTGCCAAGTCCGTAACGCTCAGAATTCCCCAACCTACCAAATGTTCGACCTCCTCATCTTTAAATAGCTCTACAACTCTCTGGATTTGAGATCTCCGGGGATTCACCACCCTTGGCATGACAAGATGGCATGTTTACTGTAGATTAAATCATTCCTGCTATTGATCTTTCTAGTTTCCCTTCCTAGCCAAAATTCTATAGCACCACATGGTTCCACATGGATTTCAATTCAAATTCCACCTTTGACAACTCAGATGCTCTCTGGATCACTGGCGCTGATTCAAGCTGGCGTAGGTTTTTTGTTGTATACAAGGGCTCAACTTAAGTGGAATTTTGTCAAACGTTATGTGGTTATATTCTTGTGAAGTCACTTCACGAAATTGTCATAATCACAGAGATCATGAAGATAGACCCGAGTCCTCATGATATAAAAATTAAAAATGAATTTCAAGAACGAAGCATCTTGCCACAGAATTGCCACAATAACACAAGGGCAAAGAATAAGCTTTTAATCATTTAGTATTTTGCAACCTCCCATAAATCATCTCAATGATATCCATTAGCTGGGATCATCTTGGCCAAAACAATTGAAATAAGACCCATAGATTATGAATATTGTTCTATTGTGACTTTCATGGGAACCAAAGCTGCCTTTCTATCATGAGGACTGAAATACAAAAACTGAGCTGAGGCTCGATAAGGCGTTGGTCCGGCAGCATTTGGGGTACTGTGAGCAGATTTGGGCTGAGGAATATCTGAGGAAGGATGTGTTGACTCTGGAGAGGGTCCAGAGGAGGTTTACAGGAATGATCCCAGGAATGAGTGGCTTAGCATATGATGAGCGTTTGACAGCACCGGGCCTGTACTTGCTGGGGTTTAGAAGGTTGAGAGGGGACCTCATTGAAACTTACAGAATAATGAAAGGCAGAGATAGAGTGGATGTGGCAAGGATATTTCCACTGGTGGGAGAGTCTACGACCAGAGATCATTGCCTCAGAATTAAAGGGAGCTCTTTTAGAAAGTAGGTGAGGAAACATAGAAGCATTGAAATACAGAAATTGGGAGCAGTAGGCCATTTGGCCCTTTGAGCCAGCACCGCCATTCAATATGATCATGGCTAATCATCCAAAATTAGTTCCAGTTCCGGCCTTTTCCCCATAACCCTTGATTTCCTTAGCCCTAAGAGCTAAATCTAACTTCTTTAGTCAGAGGGTAGTTAATCCATGGAACTCATTGCCACAGAGGGCCGTGGAGGCCAAGTCAGTGAATATTTTTAAGGCAAATATAAATACATTCCTGATTAGAATGGGTGTCAAGGGTTATGGGGAGAAGGCAGGAAAATGGGATTAGGAGGCAGAGATCAGCCAGGATTGAATGGCGGAGTAGACTCGATGGGCAGAATGGCCTAATTCTACCCCTACAGCTTGAGAACTTGTGAACGTGTAAATGAATCAAGTAAGCCGATGGTGTCATAAAAGGTATTTTATTACCTCTATAGATATTTCAACAAGATGAAATTATATTTTCAAGAGCAACAATTTAGAAGTCCCTCATGCGCCTGAAAGACCCGATGGTGGAGTTGTAGCCACCCCAGTCATTGTATCTCCTGTACTCCCCGGGCCTCATGAAGTACTGTCGGCCTCTGTAGTTGGGCTGTTCATAGAAGATCCAGTGACCATCCATCACGTGGCAGGAGTGAATGTCACGGTAACGGAAGCGATCGTAGACGGAGGGACAGTCGTCCATGAATTCCATCATCTGTCCTCCAAAGTCAGGCCTCTCGTAAATCTTCATCCTGTAGCTGCCTCCTCGGTACTGGAATGGAAAGAAGTCAGCTTTAGCCATGATGTTTTTAAGACAGTTTTACCTCTTGTGGGAGAAATGGCTGGTGATGGATTACTCACAACATGCACCAAAGCTGAATCAATTCTTAGATTGGTCATTGACTTCAATGGGAAATAAAATCAGATGCAATTTCATCATTTCATTCCTCATCTGACTCAAATAAGTTTCAAATGGCGTTGTTTCAAATGTTTGTGACACAAGAGAAAATACGCTCGGCCTTAGGAATCCTGCATTTCACAGCCACCCTGTAGTTGCTGAGCTCCAACTATGGATCCAAATCATACGCAGAATACAGAAAATTAAATCCCCAGAGAAAAAAAACGGAAACTCACATGTGGGTAGGTGCGGCAGGACCTGATGTTGTCGTTGAATCCCATCCAGCGCTGGTAGTCAGGATACTCCCCCCTGCTCAGGACATACTGGTACCCCATGTAGTTGGGTCTCTCGTATGCCACCCACCAGTCACTGTCCACACGGATGGAGTTACAGCGGCTGAAGTAAGAGGACAGGTCGGCACAGTCGGTGCTGCACTCATAGTGCCGACCCTGGAAGTTCCTGTCCTCGTAGAAGATGATCTGTGGAAAGAAATTGTTTTTTCAGTAAATAGTTTCAGAAAAATGAGGAATCACACAATGACAAATTCTAATAGTACATATAAATGTTCAGTTGTCTTTACCTTTCCCATTTTCGTCTTGGTAACTGGTCGAATGCTTCACAGCTTTGCATCACATGGTATTTATGTGCTGGGCAGAAATCCCTGGCTGAACTTGCCTTTGTTATGGTAATGATACAAGACTAAAAAATCAGCAAAAGTCAACAAAATGCATGTTCCATACATTGTAGAAACCCTACTGAAAGACACATGATGTGTCATTGGTTCTGTCCCTTTTTGCATTTATGTCATTTCAATTGTGTTTAAAATGTAACGCTGTCAACTGTGCAGCTTATTTTGCTGGAACTTCAGAGAAAAGGATTTGCTTTTGCCTTTAATTGCTGATTTGAGACGCTCTTGGGCAGTCCATGGAATAGAATCTCTGGCACAGATGATTCCACAGGGCAATTTGGCTTCCCCTGCAAAGGAAGGGAAGTCCATTACGTTCTGTGATCACCCTTGGAATATCTATGACAGCTTTTACCATCCAAGTTATTGTCAGGTACAGATCAAAAAAATAAAGGCACAGACTGTGGATGCTGGAATCTAGCACAAAAACCATGCCCCTGGAAGAACTCAGCGGGCCAGGCAGCACAGGGTTTAAGTTGACGATTTAGGCAAGAAGCTACAATCTTTCCTGTTCCCTCCCAGTTCAGATACAGTTTCATGACTGGAAGGAGGAGGAAGGAGATGAGGAGAAATGTCTTTAGTCAGAGGGTGGTGAGTCTGCGAAATGCTTTGCCACAGAAGGCTGAGGAGGCAAAGTTAGTGGATATTTTAAGGCAGAGATAAATAGATTCTTGATTAGTACAGGTGTCAGAAGTTATGAGGAAAAGGCAGGAGAATGGGTTTAGGAGGGAGAGATAGATTAACCATGATTGAATGGCGGAGTAGACTTGATGGGCCGAATGGCCTAATTCTACTCCTATCACTTACATAGATACATAAATAATAGGTGCAGGAGTAGGCCATTCGGCCCTTTGAGCCAGCACCGCCATTCAATGTGATCATGGCTGATCATCCATAATCAGTACCCCATTCCTGCCTTCTCGCCATATCCCATGATACCACTAGCCCTGAGAGCTCTATCGAACTCTCTTTTGAATGCATCCAGTGAATCGGCCTGCACTGCCTTCCGAGCCAGAGAATTCCACAAATTCACAACTCTATGTGTGAAAAAGTTTTCCTTCATCTTCGCTCCAAATGGCCTACTGCTTATTCTTAAACTGTAACCCGTTCTGGACTCCCCCAACATCAGGAACATGTTTCCTGCATCTAGCATGTCCAATCTCTTAATAATTTAAAATGTTCCTATAAGATCTCTCATCTTTCTAAATTCCAGCGAATACAAGCCCTGTCGCTCCACACTTATGACCTTATGAAATGTCTACTTAGAGCTTTTGCTTCCACGGATGCTGCTTGATCTGCTGAACTCTTTCTGTATTCTGTTTTTAAGGATTAAAATGTTTTGTAGACTTTGTCTGGACAGTCCCTGCATCCCCTTTCTATTTCAAAATTAAGACTCACTAAAATATGCAAAAACTAAATCAAAGAGGAAGGGCAGATTCTGGAAAGTAGCAAGAGATTTAAAATAGTAAGATTAAATGAGAACTTAACAGTTTGAAGTTTGATCTTTATTTTATGAGGAGTTACGATGAGCGATTACGTGGAGAAGACCCGCCAGAGCGCATGCGCATCAATCTCCAAAGCAGCGGTGTGAAATCACAGATAACAGTAATTGAAGTAATATAGTAAGATTAGATCCTAGAAACTATGAGATGAATTTGTGATATGAGGGTTGGAAGCAGTGGGCACGTAATCACTCATCGTAACTCCTCATAAAATAAAGATCAAACTTCAAACTGGTAAGTTCTCGTTTAAACTTTCTATTTTACGTGAGTGATTCTGTGAAGACGTCAAAGCTCTGTGATTTCATGCCATGGATACGAGTCCATATGACACACTGCCTGACACTGTTGACACAGGAGGATTAATAACAAATAATGCATTCAAACATGATACAGAATTAAACACGTTGAAGCTTTATTTAACAAAAGAAAAACCAATAGCGACCCCACTCTCCCAGGGGGAAGCTACAAAACAGAACTCAAAATAGAATGGCCATACACCCCTGGTGTGGCAAGCGATTTGTGGTAAAACTGTTCAAAAGTCATTTCTTTGGACCATCCTGCGGCCACGAGGATTTGGTCTAGAGGGACTTCCAGTTCCCTCGCTGCTGACGTTGATGCCGCCCTGGTGGAGTGAGATTTTAAAATATCAGTGTCAACTCCAGTGGCAGCCAGAACCTGTTTCAGCCACCTTGTGATGGTCTATGCCGACACCTTTTTATGAGGCTTTTTGTGACTGATAAATAAAGCCAATTCGGCGCCTCTAAGGCACTTAGTGACCTCAATATACTACCGTAAGTGCTTAACGACACATAGGCGAAGATCCATGGGGTATGCCCTAAAATCAAGTTTAAGCCCTGACGTCCGTGGCCTGCTCTGTTTAAGTAAATCATAAACATAAAGGTTATGTTGTTGACAGATGAGATCATCCTGTCAAGATCATCAGTCTATGTTTCTGCAATGCCTGGACACGTTGCGCTGAAACCAGCACCATGAGCATAACCCCTTTGAGTCTGGGCAATGACAGAGATGTTACTGGGGCCCATTGACGAAGCAATACAAGAACCACACTCACATCCCAGATTTCCGTGTACCTGGGCCTGGGGGGATTACAGTTAAAAATACCCTTCATGAACCGAGATATTAAAGGATGGGACCCAACAGATTGTTGTCCCCTTCCTTGCCATAGGTAGGATGATAAGGCACTTATGGCACTATTGATGGCACTATAGCTAAGCCGCTCATCAAAATATAGCGTGGAAAAAAATTCCAATACGTCATGTGCGCTTGCCATATGATATGAAATGTTCAGCTGCAAGCTTCCCATTCCCCATTTCTTGATATGAGAAATATATTGTTTTTTAGTGCTATCCCTCCAGGCCACAGTTATCACATCCAACGTACACCCTGATTGCCCAGGAATGGTCTCCTCAGAATCTGCAAATCAATAGATTAATACGATCATGTAGTGGATGATTCTCCCCAGTTACAGGATGAACCAGCAGGTTACTGCTTTTGGGGATCGCCATAAAAGGCTGTGTTATTAGTGTCAGAACTAGTGGAAACCATGGCTGTGTAGGCCAGTCTGGAACTACCAGAATACCTGAGACCGAGTCCTGCTCAATTTTAGTTAAGCATCGGCTGATGAGGCAAAATGGGGGAAATGCATATAAAAATATTCCACCCCAGAGTAGCAAGAAAGCATCTACTGCCACTGTCCCAGGATCTGGTTCCCATGAGACATATTTTGGTAACTGGTGATTGATTCTGGATGTGAACAAGTCAATCTCTGGTACGCCATACCAAGCGACAATATCATTGAATATTTCACGATTCAACATCCATTCTCTGTTGACATTAAATTTTCATGATCTGGTGCCTGCCACCACGTTAAATCTACCTGGTAAATAGGTAGCTGAAATCCAGATGTTTCTTGTAATACACCAATGCCAGATAAGGTTAGTCAAGTTATCACATGATACCGACTTGATTCCACCCATGTGATTAACATGTGCTACTGCTGTAGTGTAGTCAATCTGAAGCTGCGCATGCAAGTCATGCATAGTAGTACAATACGCTTTTAACCCATAGAGTGCTCCCAACAATTCTAAATAGTTAATGCCACGGGATTGAAGGATTAATGCTTCATGCATATTCCACCTGCCACCACAGCTGGAGATAGTATCAGTAGCTCCCCATCCTAGAGCACTTACATCAGTTTGTAAAATTACTGAAGGTGCATCAACTCAAATTTTGTTGGAGCAGTGAGGAATGTTCGTTATCCACCATTGTAACTCAGCAAGAGCTTCGGCTGGGAATTGCATGGGCCTATCAAAATGACCTGCATGCTTTATGAGTGCCTGCTCCTTTGCATGTTGCAAATTTCGATAATGTAAAGGTCCGAACTGCGCGGCTGAAAATGCTGCTACTAATTTGCCAATTATACTAGCCACATGCCGAATAGAAGCTTGTTGCTCATTAACGAGGTTGTTACAAGCTTCTATTAATTTTGACCTCTTGCCTGAAGGCAGAGTCACAGACATGTGAATTGAGTTAATGGTGAAACCCAAATAATCAATGAATCTAGATGGTATCAAATGGATGGATAAGAAATCCCAATCTTTCAAACATTAGTTTGGTAGCTGAAACAGATAATTCAGCTGACTGTTTAGTTTTACCTATGATTAGGATATCATCCAAATAGGCCATGACAATATGATTCTGAGCCCGGAGTAGACGCAACACTGGTTTTAACAACATTGTAATGAGCCTGGAAATCCATTAGGCAATGCCTTAAACTGCCATAATTGCTTCATCCAGTTAAATTTCAAATATCTCCGGTGATTATGATGAATGGGTACTGAATAGTATGCATCTTTGAGATCTATGCATGCCATATAGCATCCTTTGGAAACTAGTTGCTTGGCAGTAACAAAAGTTTCCATTTTGAAATGTTTATACTGCACATAGGAGTTAAGCCGATTCAGATCTACAATGATGCGACACCCACCATCTTTCTTTTGTGTAGGGAATATATTAGACACACATTGGTGAGATTGATGAACAGATTTCTCATTTACCCCTTTTTTAGCTAGTGTTTTAATTTCAGCTTGAACATCTAAAGACTGTTGTTGTGAAACACAGTACGTCCGTTTAGATGTATACTGTATGGGTGGACATAACTTGAAACTCAATTCGTAAGCCAAGTATACTGTGCAGTATAAACAAGTCTGAGGTTATACAACTCCACTCATTGAAAAACAAATGTAACCTCCCATCAACTTGTGACTGGCCCATACATTTTTGAAACGAACCAGATGCACCTACCCCCAAAGTTGGTGTATACTTCTGCCCCCAGGTTTTCGAGGGGAAATTTGGCGTATGCCAGTTTCGTAAAGTTGGCTGGGTCTGGCTTGCACCTTGGCCTGCAGCCATTGCAGCGAACCATTGGTAGGAGTGCTGGCGCCAGGGAGGATTTTTGTTGGCCGGTTGAGCTTTTATGAGGCCAACCGTCTTCGCCTCGTCATCCAACTCGAACCTGTTTGGACAGGTCCTCCCTGAAAAGCAAATTCGGCGGCTGCTCATTGCTTGTCCTGCAAAGTGCAGCGAATTTGGGGTTTAACATGGGGCAGATAGCACTTTTTCTTAAGCAATTAATCTCAAAGTGTGTGTTACACATGAGAGCCAGTGCATCCTGTTGTTCTTTCGAGGGAGCCCCATCATCCACGGACCTGGCGAATGCCGTGATCCCTGGGGCAAGCAGCTTCAGGACTTTTTGGAGCCTCAACTCTTGGGCTCTGACCCCCGCACCCAGACTGGGTCGTTCACCATCGGAACTTGCAGCGAAGCACAGTTGGTAGGTGTTAGGTACTTCTTGGAGGTGTCCTCCATGGTGTTCTTGCAACTGGTGGGACACCGTATAATTAATGGTCCTGGCCAAATCTTCATTCAGCGGACCTGCTGTTCCAGCTGGAATGGCAAATCTGGACGCAGGCTTGGCACCCCAGATTCCTGGTCTCCTTGTCTGTGGGTATGCTCACTGGTTTCACCCCCAACCTCGGAGTCAGAACAAAACTGACTCCGGGCACACTCCTCCTCCATGAAGGGTGCATTAAGCAGCCCTTCTACAGGGGCTGCTGCCACAGGTCCGAGAGGGGTTCCGCAGATATAAGGCTCGTCTTCCCCGAGCACGTTAGCATGGAGCATCCTCTCCATGAGGAGCTCCACTCTGGGCAGCCGCCCCAAAATGGGCATCCATAATAGGAGGGCTTTCCTCCTGGCCTGACTGATCTGACGGGCCGCACCAACTTTTTTGTAGCTTTCCGGCCCACCTGAGTGGCCATGGTATCTCCTACCGGCACCAAGTCGGAAGCCACTGGCCGTGCCGCCAGTGACTCTGCAGGGGAAACTGACGGCCACCCGCTACCCACACTGCCGCGTTCTTCCATGGCCGATTATGTGGCGGACCATCTCGACATTCCCTTCAGCATTTTCACACGGTCGACTTGTTCCTGTGGACAAGAATTTACACACCGCAAAAGAACCGGTTAAGTTTAAAGCACTTGCCTCAGGTTTTAAACTCACCGCTGGTGGGGCTACGTGCCTGCCAGCCCGACAGTGCGTCATGCATCAGGCATAATGATGCACATGCGCGCTGGCGGGACTTCTTCACGGAATCATTCATGTGACTCCGAAGTAAAATAGGATTGGTCTATCTATACATCAAGAATCAACCTGGGTCTTCAGTAGAAAGATTGACGTTAGCAAAGTAATAGATGAAAGGAAAAACATCTGGTAAATTACATTTTCATCACCTCTTTCTTACTAATGTTTAGATTCCAATGCAAGGGAACTCATTCTGACTAGATGCTTGTCCAAAACAAAGGTGGTGTCACAGTGGCACAGTGGCACAGTGGCGCAGCGGTAACGTTGCTGCCTTATAGCGCTTGCAGTGCCTGAGACCTGGGTTCGATCCCGACCATGGGTGCTGTCTGTAAGGGGTTTGTACATGTCCCCGTGACCTGCATGGGTTATCTCTGAGATCCTCAGTTTCCTCCCACACTCCAAAGACGTCCAGGTTTGTAGGTTAATTGGCTTGGTGTAAGTATAAATTGTCATTAGTGAGTGTAGGATGGTGTCCGTGTGCGGGGATCAGTGGTCGGTGCGGACTCGGTGGGCACTGTATCTCTGAACTAAACTAAACTAAAGAAACTCAGAAACTGGTGTGGGAGCAGATATTGGCATTAGGCCTGAAAATTCAATACCTTGGTCATCTTCAAACTTAAGCTAGGCTCATTAGTAAGAGGTGCTGCTTTGCAAATGCCAAACCCGTTGCTGCATTAGCACCTAATGTTGAATTCCACTTCCATTCTCCAATCATTAAATGCACCTGATGTTGCCTGGGGTAAAGTGACAAGCCCCGTGATGCACACATGCGAACAATGGCAGAGTGTGGTGCATGAGCAGGGGCTGAGAGATGGACAAATAGACCAACATACAGTGAATGCCCCCCTCCATGAATACCAACAGTATGTGAGGGACTGCCTGACATCTTTCTTGCCATGAAATCATAAATAAGGGCATTCGGTCATAGCGTCATAGAGTCATACAGTGTTGAAACAGGCCCTTCAGCCCAACGTTGTCCGCATCGACCAACATAACCCATCTACATTGTGTTTGGCCCAAATCCCTCTAAACCTCTCCTAACCATGTATCTGTCTAATTGTTTCATAAATGTTGCAATTGTTCCTGCCTCAACTACCTCCTCTGGCAGCTTGTTCCATACACCCACCACCCTTTGTATGAAAAAGTTACCCCTCAGATTCCTATTAAATCTTTTCCACTTCACCTTAAACCTATGTCCTCTGGTTCTCTAACCCCCCTATACAGGGCAAGAGACTCTGTGCATCTACCCGATCTATTCCTCTCATGGCATTGTACCATTGTAAGATCACTCCTCGTCTTCTGTGCTCCAAGGAATAAAGTCCCAGCCTGCACAACTTCTCCCGATAGTTCACACCCTCAAGTCCTGGCAACATCCTCGTAAATCTTCTCTGTACCCTTTCCAGTTGAACAACATCTTTCCTGTAACATGGTGCCCAGAACTGAACACAACACTCTAAATGTGCTTCATCAACATCTTATTTGACTGCAACATGACCTCCCAAATTCTACACTCAATACTCTGACTGATGAAGACCATGTCATTTGAGTGAGCCAATTTTCTTCAAATGAAATGCATTCATTGCATTTATGCATCTTTCCTGGAGCACTCCCTCCTGCCATCCCCAGACACAATTGTTCATTATTCAAATACAAGTCCAGTTCCCTGCTGAAAGTCACAATTGTAGGTGCTTCACCACCCTAACAGGTAATGCATTTCAAATTCTAGCCAGTCATTCCAAAGATAAGGATTTAGTGGTATGTGATTCTTTTGCCATTAAGAGTAAAAATGGACATCTCTGCTACCTTCAAATTGGACATAAACTTATCAGTAATAAATACCATGTGTAAGAAGGAACTGCAGATGCTGGTTTACACCAAAGATAGACACAAAATGCTGCGGGTCAGGCAGCATCTCTGGAAAGAAGGAATGGGTGATGTTTCGGGTCGAGACCCTTCTCAGACTGAGAAGCAGGGGAGAGGGAGACACACAGATATGCATCAAATACAGAAGTGACTGCACTTTGATTATCTGTGAAGATGGCAAAGTGGAGAACCATCAGAGCCGTGAAAGTTCAATACCAACCTGGAGCGAGGATAAAGAGCATACACCAGTACTGCACATTGTTAGCTATGGGCTAGTTGAAAACGAATTACGGACAATGAGACTCAACAAGACGTCTTTGAAACTGGTGCAACGACTTGGGTGGGGGAGTGACGGAGAGAGAGGGGATGCAAGGGTTACTTGAAGTTACAGAAATCAATATTCGTATCGCTAGGTTGGAAGCTGCCCAAGCAAAATATGAAATGTTCCTCCAATTTGCATTTGTTTTTTTTTGAATAATTTTTTTATTAGCAATAAGCAATTCTCAATGTTTAAAACTGAGTTATAAACATCAACTTAAATCAATATTTGTACTCTAATGATTATTATCTTTTTTTTTTTTTGAAAATAAAAGTGGGTAAAGAGAAATACCATTATTAATCAATAAAATTATAATTCCTTAATAATTATTTGGTATAAAAGAAAAAGAAAAAATGAAGAAAAAGAAAAAAGACATATTATGTATATATATCAATTAAAAGCCACACAATATATTATAAATGAAACAACTACAAATAATAATATCAGTAAAGACATGCATATATCCTGGTATACCAATACATTATTTTCATCAAATCCCGCAGGGTGTCAGTCGAGCCGTGATGCCAAGAACAGCTACTTCTCTAAATACTGTATATATGGAGACCATATCTGTTGAAAAGAATTATACTCGTCCTAAAGGACAAATCTGATTCTTTCCAACTGCAACGTCTCCAACATCTCTGATGCCCACATTTTAATTGTTGGGGATAATGTTCCCTTCCAAAATTTCAATATTATTTTTTTCCCTAGTATCAAACAATAATCAAGGAAATTTCTTTGATCTAGTGTAAATATCAAATTAGCCTCTGGAATTCCCAGTATTATTAGCTTTGGGTCAGGTTCTAATTTAACCTTAAGAACTTCAGAAATAACTTTAAAAATTTCTGTCCAATAATAATTCAATTTAGGACATGTAACAAAACTGTGTGTTAAATTTGCTTCTAAATTCTTACATTTATCACAAATAGAGGAGAGATTAGGAAATATACTATTTAATTTGGCTTTTGAATAATGTAATCTATATAATACTTTAAATTGTATTAATATATGTCTAGCATTTAACGAGCACCGGTGTATTCGTTGTAGACTTTCTTCCCAATTTTCTTTGGTTATAGGTGATCCAATTTCATTTTCCCATGCTTGGCGATATGTTTCAGTTATTGGATTCTCCTTATCCATAATGATGTTATATATATAAGCTATTAATTTTTCTGTGGTTGGATGCCAGTTAAACGATTCATCTAATAATCCTGGTTCCTTATTTTTAAAATCCTGTGTATTAGATTTAATATAATCTCTAATTTGGAAATACCTAAACAAATGCTGTGAAGACAATCCGTAGATATCTTGTAATTCCTGAAATGAAAGAAATTTTCCATTTCTATAAAGGTGCTCTACCCTTGTAATTCCTAAATTATCCCAATGTCTGAACCCTCCATCCAATGTGGAGGGCTTAAATAATGGGTTATTCATAATTGGTAATCTAAATGAAAGGTTGTCTAAATGTAAAGTCTTGACTATTTGTTTCCAAATACGTCTATTATTATAAATGATTGGATTGTCCCTATAAATTTTTTTTTGAACTTCCTTTGGGGCAAAAATAATTGAATCTACGTTGAAAGGCAAACAATCTTCCTTTTCTATCTTTAGCCACGTTGGTTCCAGGTCCGTATTTACCCACCAAAAATTCATATTCTTAATCTGTACTGCCCAGAAGTAGTATAAAAAATTTGGAAGTGCTAATCCTCCGTTTATCTTTGACTTACATAAATGTTTTTTACTTATTCTATGATTTTTATAATCCCAGATAAAACTATTAACAATATTATCAATTTTTTTAAAAAAGGTTTTCGGAAGGAAAAAAGGGATGGCTTGAAACAGATATAATAATTGTGGTAGAAAAACCATCTTTATAGCATTTATTCTACCAATCAAAGATATAGGCAGTGTTTTCCAATATAAAATATTTTTTTTAAGTTTATCTAATAATTGAGGATAATTCGATCTAATTAATGAGTTATGAGATTTAGATACATTAATTCCTAAATATTTAATTTTGTCAGTAACTATTGATAATGGATATTGTTGTAATATGCTTAAATTTATATTAGTTATTGGCATAATATCACTTTTATTCCAATTAATCCTATATCCAGAAAATGTACTAAATTTATTTATAACATCAAACAACATTGGAATACTAATTTCAGGTTTTGTGATGTAAATCAAAACATCATCTGCATATAAGGATATTTTATTAGTTGTTCTGTCAGTATTATAACCGTATATTTCAGGTTCTGACCTAATTCTTTCCGCCAAAGGCTCTATCGCCAAGGCAAATAATAAAGGCGATAACGGACATCCTTGTCTACATCCCCTAAAGAGTTTAAATTTAACTGATAGTATTTGATTAGTTAGAATTCTTGCAGTAGGATCTGAGTATAGGATTCTTACCCATTTACAAAATTGATCCCCCAATTGAAACTTTTCCATTATATTAAATAGATATAACCATTCCACCTGGTCAAATGCTTTTTCTGCGTCTAACGATATGACTGCTAATTCCGTATCTCGTATTCTTTTAGAATATATAATATTAAACAGGCGTCTTAAATTATGAGATGAATAGCGTTTTGGAATAAAACCTGTTTGATCATAATGTATTAATTTAGAGATCACCAAACTTAGTCTCCTAGATAAAACTTTAGCTAATATTTTTTGGTCTGTATTTAGAAGGGCAATCGCTCTATATGAACCAGGATCTTCCAGATCTTTATCTACCTTAGGTATAAGTGTAATTGTGGATTCATTTAAAGAGTCTGGTAATTTTCCTTGTTCATATGCATGTCTATACACTGTATGTAGTCTTGGAGAGATCAGATCTTGAACTTTTTTATAAAATTCTGCACTCAGGCCGTCAGGTCCCGCAGCTTTTCCATTCTTTAACGAACCAATTGATTCTGCGATATCTTTCACTGATATTTCAGCATTTAACAAATGTCTCCCTTCCTGATCTAAACTCTTAATTTGACATTCTTGTAGAAATGTTTCCATTCCATCTGTTTGTCCTGTTAATTTTGATGAGTAAAGATTTTGGTAATATTGTAAAAATCTATCATTAATATCTTTTGGTATGGTCAGTATATTTCCTTGCATTGATCTGATTCCATGTATCGTTTTTTCATCGTCTAATTTTCTTAATTGTCGTGCTAGCAATTTATGCGGTTTATCTCCAAATTCAAAATGCACTTGTTTGGTTTGTTGATAAAGTTTGATGACTTGATTAGAGTATATTTCGTTTAGTCTATACTTTGCTATTGCAATTTTATTACTTAACTCCTTAGAAGGGTGTTTTATATTCTCATTGTCTAGTTGTTTTATCTCCATTTCTAACTTCTGTTCCCTCTTTCGGTTTTCTTTATTAAAATATGCTTGTGCCGATATTATTGCACCACGCATGAATGCCTTAAATGTATCCCAAAGTAACAATGGTGAAATTTCAGGTGTGTCGTTTGTCTCAAAGAATTATTTAATCTGTTCTGTCACATGATTACAACAATCCTTGTCCTTCAGTATCTGAGGATTAAATCTCCAAGTCATAGTTTTATTAGATATATCTTTTAGTTTTATCTTAAATGTTAATGGTGCATGATCTGAAATAATAATTTGCATTTGGCCTCACACTTTCCATGCCTACTGTGTTGGCATAGAAAGAGACACAGAAAAAGGCTCTTTGCCCCGCAATGTCTGCTAAACATGGTGCCAAGGTAAACAAATCACCTGCCTGCACACGATGCATATCCCTCTATTCCCTATATATCCATATGCCAACATAAAATGCTCTTAAATGCCATTATTCTACCTGCCTCCTATCAGCATGTTCCAGGCACCCACCACCCTCTGGTTAAAAAAACGTGCCCTGTACATCTATCTATCTATATACCTATAAAGGTCTCAATCTTGTCTGTGTGTGTGTGTCGTCTGTATTGTTTTGTATGCTTTGTATCTTTTTTTACATAATCTGACTCACATTTTTATCGCCCACGCCGTAGTCAGATCTTAAGACTTAAGATCTCATCCTATATTTCAAAAGGTATTGACGATTCAAGTTTATAAAAAGGCAAAAAACGGTTCTCACACACAGCCTTTTTCCATGACTTTCCAATGATTATGTCACAATGCCATTCATAGTGCACCAATCACAATGGGCTCTCAAGCTGGTGAGTGCCACGTCCCCTGCCACCTCCCCCCCCCCCCCCCCAGGTTATTCACACCCCCGGCCCCCTCCTCCCCCGGGTTATTCACACCCCCCACCCCCTCCCCCCTCCGGGTTATTCACAACCCCCGCCCCCTAACCCCCCCCAACGGTACAGTGATGTCATTCCACAGCGCCGATGCCACGCCACCTCCACGTTGGGAGACGGGGCCCAACATGTCCCACTTGGTCTAGTCCTTTAAACTTTCCCCACTGACCTTAAAGCTGTGCCCTCTGGACTTTGCAATGTCTACTTTGCACGACAAATGTTCTGATTGCCTATCCTGTCTATGCCTTATAATTTATATACTTCTACCAAATTGGCACTTTAATTCACTGTCATGCGTGTTTTCTTTACCTTATCTGGTCAAATAAAAAATTTGATGAAGGCTGATTAAGCTTGTTTGTCAAAATATCACAACTATTACAGACAGCTCTGTAACCGGTGATTCCAGTGTTCCTCCTGAGAAGTGAAGCGGGACTCTCCTAGTGGCAGCATGCTGTAAAGGGTGTAACTTTGTTTGCTCCCTTATCTTTTAACTTCTTGCTTACCACTCTTTCAATGTTACTTGTTATTACTTGATTTCAAGGCACAGTCTAACCTTTCTTAAAGTGTTGATAACATTTTTATATGCTTCAATCGTGTAAAGGATGGAGACCTTGGCTAAATAATAAGAAGTAGCTCTTGTTTTTCACAGTTAACATGCACGTTTTAACCATAACATTTATTTGTTTTGGCTATTGAGTGGTAAATATGCCTTCTTTTTACGTTGGGTGCTGTCATTAGGAGAGATGTGGGTAGGGGAGGGATTAGCTAGCGTACTATTGGTCTATTGGTCAGTTTCGGGCATTGCATGGGTGGGTGGGGGGACTTTTGCTTTCAGTTTCGTTTTATCTATCTGGGCAGAATTTGAACTACAAAAATGTCTGAAATGTCGTCACTTCTGGCTAGATTCTTCTCCTTCCAGTATCATGAAATGTTATGCCATGAAAGGAATGTTATTAACTTCCTTTCATGGAATGTGAATGGTCTGAACCATCCCATTAAGAGGAAAAAATGTTTAAAAATGTTGACTCCTCAATTTTGTTTGTTCATCATGAAACAATTTCCGATCCTTATGGTAGATTTTTGATGATCACTGGTTTTCTTCATAACCAAAAAGTTGTTATGGTGAATGTTTATGCAACCAATATTGATCATATTTTTAAACAGCTAATCGCATCCTTTCCTAATTTAAATTAACATTTTTACATAATGGGTGGAGATTTTAACTGCTGTTTGAACCCCTCGATGGGCAGATCTGCATCTGATCATGTGCTTCCAAATATATCAGCTAGTTTTATCAATTCTTTTTTACTTGACTCTGGAATGTTAGAAATGTGGAGGTTCCTGCACGCAAACGACAAATCATTTTATTTTTTCTCTCATGTATATCTTAGTTACTCTAGGATTGACTATTTTATAATAGTAAGATTAAACGAGAACTTACCAGTTCGAAGTTTGATCCTTATTTTATGAGGAGTTACGATGAGGGATTACGTGAAGAAGCCCTGCCTGGCGCATGCGCGTCATACTTCAAATCAGCGGTGTGAAAACATAGAAACCCGATAGCCGAAGTAAGATAGTAAGGCTTTCAGAAGACTAGAACTACCAGATGATCCTTTCGATTATGAGGGCCGGGAGCGGAGGGCACGTAATCCCTCATCATAACTCCGCATAAAATAAGGATCAAACTTTGAACTGGTAAGTTCTCATTTAATCTTACTATTTTACTTCGGAGTCACATGAGTGACTACGTGAAGATTTCAAAGCTCTGTGATTTCATGCCGTAGATGCACTCCATACGACACACTGTTTCAGTTGACACAGTAGTGAATAAATAATATATTGAACTTTGCTTCAAATAATTCAATAACTATTTTAATAATATGATTCCAAAAGAAAGTAATAACCCCTCTAGCCAAGAGGGAAATTACAAAGAAATGATATGTGGGTAATGGGCATTGCTGTCTCAGAACCTCTGAGAGTCGTAGTTACTTCAATATATTGACTCACTTCTTAACCACACATAATGCTTGGTCCACAGGGTATGCTATAAAGATTACCTTGGTTCCAGCCATTCTTGGCCTGCTTTGCTTGATTAGATCATAGACATAAAAAGTAATTTTATCTACAGACAAATGCATACAATCTAGTCGTAACATTTGCAATGTTTGTACTCATTGTGCTGATACTAACACCATGAGCATAACCACTTTAAGTGTTAACTTCTGAAAAGACAGTGACGTAATTGGAGCCCATTGCCGAAGCAGTGTGAGAACTATACTGACATCCCAGATTTCTGTATATCTAGGCTTGGGAGGATTGTTATTAAAAATTCCTCTCATGGATCGGGATACTAACGGATGAGAACCGATAGATTGTCATTCTGAAAAATATCCTAAGTAGGAGGACAAAGCACTCCAAGCACTATTAATGGCACTATAACTAAGGTGCTGATAAAAATGCAACATAGCAGGGAACTCCAATACATCCAGTATGCTTGCAGTATGATAAGATATATCTGACTGTACACAAAACATTTCCCATTTCTTTATATGAGAAATATATTGTTTCTTAGTGTTATCTCTCCAAACTGCAGTTATGACATCCATGGTCCTATCCGACAGTCCAAGT
Source organism: Raja brachyura (assembly GCA_963514005.1). The sequence continues at coordinate 90,796,440 of OY740787.1, read as the reverse complement.
CCTTGTAACGGTCTGGTCAGAACCTGCAGATTAACAAATTAATACGATCATGTAACGGATGACTTTCTCCTGGTACTGGATGTACCAACAAATTACTGCAGTTGGGGATCATCAAGAATGTCTGAGTCATCATTCTGAGCACCAATGGGAACCATGGCTGTGTAGGTCAGTCTGGAACCACCAAAACACCTGTGGCGGAGTCCTGCTCTATTTTTGTGAGACATTGCCTAATCAGGCAGAATGGGAGGGAAAGCATAGAAGAATGTACGTCCCCAATGTAGCGAGAATGCATCCACCGCTACTGCTCCTGGATCCGGCTCCCATGAAACATATTTACGCAACTGGTGATTTAATCTGGATGCGAACAGATCAATATCTGGTAACCCATAGCGGCTGACAATCTTTTAAAAACTTCTGGATTTAACATCCATTCTGTATTGTCATTGAACTTTCATGACCTGTGGTCTGCCACCACATTATCTCTCCCTGGTAGGTAGATAGCTGAGAGCCAGAGGTTCCTGGAGCTACACCAGTGCCACATGAGGTTAGCCAGATAATCACATGATACTGACCTTACTCCTCCCATGTGATTGATATATGCCACAGCTGTGGTATTGTCCACCTGGAGTTGAACGTGTAAATGATTCATTGTGGAACAATAAGCTTTTAATCCATAAAATGCCCCCAATAACTCCAAATAATTTATTACATGTGTTTGGAGAATCAAATCCTCTTGGACCCTCCATCAACCACCACAGCTAGATTCGCTGTCCGTAGCGCCCCATCCGAGAGCGCTTACATCAGTCTGTAAAACCACTGAAGTTTGCTGAACCAAAATATTTTTAGTAGCTTGTGCAACATTGATAATCCACCATTGCAATTCAGCTAAGGCTGTAGTTGGTAACTGCATGGACCTATCAAAATGACCTGCATGCTTTTTTAGTGCTTGTTCTCTGGCTCGTTGCAGACTTTGATAGTGCAGAGGTCCAAACTCTACAGCAGGAAATGCTGCTACCAATTTACCAATAACCCTGGCTACTTCTTGGATAGAGGGATATGGTTTCTCAGCGAGGCAAGTACAGGCATTTGTAATATCCACAGCCTTAGCTGTTGGCAAAGTTACTGACATATCAACTGAATTAATGACAAAACCCACATAATCAATTGTTTGGGATGGCTGTAACTTAGATTTTGTTGGATGGACCAGAAACCCAAGCCTTTCAAATAGGCTTGTGGTTGCTGAAACCGATTCTTCAGCTGTCTCCTGAGTGGCGCTTACAATTAAAATATCATCTAGATAAGCCATTACAATGTGATTTTGAGCACTCAGTAATGCCAGTACTGGTTTCAATAATTTTGTGAACAGCCTAGGAGCTGAAGTTAACCCATTAAATAATGCTTTAAATTGCCACAGCTGACCCATCCAACTAAATTGCAAGTACCTGCGATAATGATGATGAATTGGTACTGAATAATATGCATATTTTAGATCTATAGAAGCCATATAACAGCCTTGTTACAACAACTGCTTTGCAGTGTTGAAGGTGTCCATTTTAAAATGCCTATACTGAACATAGGAATTTAAGTGTGTGAGGTCCAGAATGACTCTACAACCCCCATGCTTTTTCAGTCTGGGGAATACATTGGACACAAATTGCTGAGGATGATTAACCGTCCTTTCAATTACCCATTTCTGGAATATTTTTTTTATTAAGCATCTTTTTTATTAATATCTCTATTACGCATGTGGTGTACAGGTGGATCAACTCCTCCCATAAACTCTATTGTGGAGCCTGACACAGTATCTAGTATAAACCGATCAGATATTATGCAGCACCATTCATCATAAAACAATTGTAATCTACCCCCAACCGGAGGTTGTGCCCCAGAGGTTTTATCTGTGATGGAATGAAGTTCCTGTTCCTCAGTAAACGACACCTGGAAGGTCTCCTTCTCCCAATATAAGGGTTGATGTTGGGCAGTACTGGGTAATAATATTTTCGCCCCATCAGCCTCCCTCTGCTGGGCCCTGCCCCAGAATCAAACCCCCTGCGTATCCACCCTGCTTGTTTTCTTGGAGCAGGGATGAAAGGTTTTATAACGCCAATTGTTTTCGACTGCTCATCAATGTCCCTAATTTGCTTCGGAAGATTTTCATCGAATAAATAATCCGGTGCCTGGATGTTACTTGCTCTACACAGTCCTGCAAATTCTGAGTGTAACGTTGGCTCAATGGCGAGCTTCCCCATACAGTTAATCTCAAAGTAAGCATTGCAGAATAATGTGAGCATGTCCTGTTGTGTTTTAGACATTGTCGACCCTTGAATTATCTTCCCAAATGCAGTGATGCCAGCTGATATCAGCTTGAGGACATGCTGGAAACGCATTTCCTGCCCTCGCATCATTGCACTCATGGGTACCCATATTGCTGAGTTTACTGTGGGCACCCTGAGCGAGGCACAATTGACGGGTGTTTTGTACAGTTCTGTTGTCTCAGTCATGACAGATTCTTGGAGCTAGTGAGAAACCAAATAATTGATGTTGGCATCTAAGTTCTCATCCATAGCCTCACCAGTCCCTTCCAGTATAGCAAAATTACGCGCTACATCGGGAACACCCGGAGCGTGGCTCTTGTGCTCTGGTGTGTACACATATGCAGGGACACCAGCTTCAGGGTCAGGCTCCTCCTACCCTGGTACTCCCGAGTCTTGCTCCAGGGAGACCTCATCCAGACCCAAACAAGGTACTGGAGAGACAGATTCCCACTGTTGATAACCACCATATTCAGTATATGGAACTCCTTCGGAGGTTGCCTGGGGAATCTCTGGGTCCTTGGACCCCTGACTGATGAGAGTGTGGAGCATTTTCTCCATTTGGTCCAGTCTCCCCCACATTCATTCACTTTTTTCCTACAGTTGTGGCCTCAGTGCCCTGCGACACAGGAGCAGCTGGAGGCTGTTCAATCATGGGGGAATCACGGTATCGGAACCGGCTTTACCGCACTTATCTCTTTACCTGATTGCTGCGATGGGACCGCATCGCTGTGTGACCTATGCTTACTCATAACAGACTTCCTTCCAACGCTCTCCATAACCACAGGCTCCTCCTGACTCGCAAGGCAGCCTTACGGAGCTTAAGTACTCACAGTAAAGGTTTTTAAATCACTTACCTGCGAGGTTTCTACTTACTGCTGGTGGAGCTGCACTCTCCAGCCCGTTCAATGCGACATGCGGGGCTTCTTCACGTAGTCACTCACGTGACTCCGAAGTAAAATAGATTATTGGCTAGTTTCATTGGTCACTGCGTGTGAGTATGCAATTGCTATTTCTGATCATGCACCATTGAAACTATCAATTAAACTACCTGATTCCAAGTTTAGTGCTAAACAATGGTGATTGACTACTACTCTGCTTCAAGATCTAAATTTTGTTAATTTTATTAAAGATCAGATTGCTTTTTTCTTCTTAACAAACTCTACTAAAGAAATATCCAATGGTGTAGTCTGGGATGCTATAAAGGCACATATTCGTCGACAAATTATTTCATACTCCGCGGGATTAAAAAAACAAACTCAAAATGAAATACGTATATTGGCTGTTGAGATTAAAGAAATTGATAAAAACTATTCAAAAGCTCCTAGTCTAGAGCTCTATAAGAATAGAGTTGAAATTCAATTGAGACGTGATTTGTGATTAGTATCACCGATTGAGAATTAGCTACTTAAAACCAAAAGTCAATTGTATATACATGGCGATAAATCTGGCAAATTACTCACCAATCAATTGAAAGCTGTGTCAGCCAAATGTCAGACTATTAAAGTGAGTAAACGGGATGGTACATTGACAGTAGACCATGATTAAATTAATAAATCCTTTCAGGAATTTTATACCTCCCGAAACCAATCAGAATTTCCTACTGATTCCAATATAATGCATGAGTTTTTAAAGAAACTGAATGCCAAATGTACCACATAATGAGTCTCTGATGTTAGAATAACCCATCACGGAGGAAAAAATACAGAAAGCAATCCTCTTGATGAATTCTGGTAAAGCTCCCGGTTTAGATGGGTTTACAGTGAAATTTTAAAAGTATTTCTCAAGTTTACTCTCTCCCTGGCTATGCAAGGTTTTTAAAGAAGCCTTTTTAATGAATAGATTACCTTTTATGAAGTATCTATTTCTTTAATTCTTAAAAAAGATAAAGACCCTACTGAAGTGACATCATATAGACCTATATCACAGTTAAACCTAGATTCCACAGTTATTTCCAAAATAATAGCTATGAGATAGGAAAATATTTTCTTCTCTTTTAAAAAAAATCTTTTTGTTGGTTTCTTTTCCAAAAAAACCCAAAATAAAACATTAAAAAAACAGAGCAAAAAGAATAATGATAAACATAACAATGATATTGATACATAGGGATCAGGATTACATTAATAACAGGTATAACCTGATATGAGACACGTGTCAAAATACACATTGAATATAGACCTCCCAGTCTCTATGTAAATATAGTTAAATCTTTAAAAGAAAACATATAAATGTAGAAAAAACTTAAAAAATAAAAAGACACAAAGAAAAGGAAAAAAGGAAAACGCAAAACCCCCCTAAACTAAAAAAAATAATGGAAAAAAAATGTATAAAAATAAAATAAGACTAAAAATAAAACAAATAAATAAAAACTAAACAAAGCAAAACAGAATCTTGTGGCGTCAGCCTAAACACGGGCCACTTATGCTCGAACCCTCATCAGGAGATACGAGGGCGGGCACGTGACGTCATGGGCTAGAGGGAGTGCCCTGGTACTCAAGGTCTCTCACCTCGAGACCTAGAGGAGTCAACCGGTAGCTGCGCCCGAGAGTACAACCTCACTCAGCTCCAGCAACATTGTAATATGGTTAGCGCACCAACTTAACGTGTCACCACTGAATAAATAACAGTTTCAACCTGCCTGATGTCTCACCTTTATTCACCACATATGGTGCCGCTACATTGGTGACCCCCGACTGTCCAAATTGAAATTTGGACTCACCTGACGCACGCAGCCTCAGGAAACCTGATGTCTGCGGCCGGCTGCCCAGCCCTGCAGAACTACGCTGCCGCCAACACAGCCCTGCAGTGAGGTATGCCGCCTCTTCCCCACCTGCTGCTGCTCACCGGAGCTGAGAAGCTGCCGCCGCTCTCCCACTCCCGGCAGCGGGGCAGGCCACCTTGTGTGACGGACGCCGAGCTCCTCTGCATGACCTGCCCGGAGCTGACCACCAGAGGAGAATGGTTATACCAGCCGCCATTGCCCCACCAGCTGCTGCAGGAGTTGCGAACGCAGCAGCCTCCTGCCAACAGCAACGCCGACGCACGCCCGATGGTTCTGGGAGCAGAGAGAGATTACCTGCCACTCTCCCGCTCCCGACAATGGACTAGGCTCTGGGTCTTGCATCGCCACTCACCGCAGACACCGCTCCAGGCCCTGCACTGCACTGGGCTTCACCACGGACACAGTTTCATCCCCGGCACCACACCAGGCCTCACCGCATCTCCAGGCCCTGCATCGGGCCCTGCCTCACCGCGGCCGCGGCTCCAAGCCCTGCACTACAACAGTCCTCACCACGGCCATGGCTCCAGGCCCTGCACCGGCCTCACCCCAACCGCACCGCACTGGGCCTCACCGTCCCATACCAGGCACCGCAACAGGACTCACCACGGCCACAGCCCCATGCCCTGCCCTGCACCGTACCTGGCCCCGCCGGCCGCTGCCCAGGGGCTAGCCACCCGATAGGGTGGGCTTACCTGGGGCACCTGCCGAATATAGCTTTCTTCTCCTCACCGGCATGGACTCCGAAGATCCCTGGGCGCTGGCTGCCTGTCCGGCCCAGGGATTCAATCGCTGGTGAAGTCCACTTCAGCCTGCCAGCAAGTTGGCCGCTGCACCATCTTGAAACAAGCGGCCGCCTGACTACAAAAATGGCAGCCGCGGCCGGCTGGAAGAGAAGTATGGACTTACCTGACCACCGTCCATAGCGCCACCTTTCAGCCGGATGCCATCCCTGCAGCCTGACTACCGGCAACAGCGCCACTGTCAGATCGACTGCCGTCACTGCAGCCTCACCGTCAACCACAGCGCCACCTTCCGGCTGGATGCCGTCACTGCAGCCTCACTGCCATCCACAGCGTCACCTTTCAGATAGATGCAGTCCCTGCAGCCTGACCACTGGCAACAGCGCATCATTCAGACCAGAGGCTGTCACTGCAACACTATCCTGCACTATGAACACTGGACAATTTGAACTTTGGACACTGATTGCACTGTAATTTGTCTTTTTACTGTTCATTTTTGTGTTTACTGCATTTCCACGCCCGGTTCAGCAATAGGTATGTTAATTTTATTTAGGTTTTTTTCCCTCATCGGCTAAGGGCCTTATTTCACAGGACACTCTCCCTTAGCTGGTGGAGGAGATGTGACCATGTCTCTTCCATCCAGCGGCTCCTGCATCGGTCTCCTCGCACCCCTCGGTACCTCGGGATCATCCACGCAGAGCGTCACTGCGCCCGTGGAGCCCTCCGTCCCGACCCACACCCGGGGTGTCCCAGACCCACATGCAGGACTGCCCTCGACCATGCTATTCCTTCTTCCAGTTCTGGGGGGAATAAACGACACTTTGAACCTGCCTGACGTCTCACCTTTATTCACCACGTATGGTGCCGCTAAAATCTGAACTAAAAGTTTCAGCAATTTAAGCCTGTATGTCGCCAAGTCCATTCCACCATATAAAGGTAAAATAGTAAGATTAAACGAGAACTTACCAGTTCGAAGGTTGATCTTTATTTTATGAGGAGTTGCGATGAGGGATTTCGTGAAGACCCCGCCAACACGCATGCACGGCATCCTTCAAAGCAGTGGTGTGGAATCACAGACCCAACCAAAAGTAAGGATATTAAGATTAAACTTTGAACTAACCAGTTGAACATAATGATCGAGGGTTGGGAGCGGAGGGCACGAAATCCCTCATCGCAACTCCTCATAAAATAAAGATCAACCTTCGAACTGGTAAGTTCTCATTTAATCTTACTATTTTACTTCGGAGTCACGTGAGTGACTTCGTGAAGACTTCAAAGTTCTGTGATAACACGCCCTGGACAACGTCCATGCTACCACACTGCCGCAATCCTGATGGAGGAAGTTTGTTAATGCAATCCAGACTGGACAAGCTGAAAACAAAAATAATGGATATGCATTAAAAACAAATCATAAACAACCCCCTGTCTGGGGACAAATGATATTAGGGAGCAGCCCTGAGTACTGCATCCGCATATGTTGCAGGTCCGGCCAATGGCTTGTGGTAGAACCGTTGGAAGGTTGACTCACTGGCCCATCCTGCTGTAGCGAGGACGTGATCCATGGGCATCTCCATGGCCCTCGCTGTTGATGTGGATGCAGCCCTGATGGAATGAGATTTTAAAATGTGAGTGTCAATACCTGCTGCATCCAACACCTCCCTGAGCCACCTGGAGATCGTCTGCACTGTCACCCGGTGATGTGGTTTTTTGTGGCTTATAAGCAGTCCTTGTTCTGAGTTCCTGATTGACCGGGTTGATTCGATGTAGTAACGGAGGTGGGCAACTGTGCAGAGTGTGGCATCAGTGGGGTACGCCTGGAATTCCAATTGTAGCCCCGTAGTTCCGGGTCTATGCTGCTTCAGCAACTCTGCAACGTAAAATGTTACTTTCCCAGGGGTAGAGAGCATATTGTCAATGCATAACTTTTGAAGCGTCTGTACCCGCTGAGCAGACGTGAGTGCCATCAACATGACCACCTTTAGGGTGAGTCGGTGAAGTGGTAACCCCGCCACGGGAGACCATGATCTTAAAAGGGACAGGACCACTCCTGCATCCCAGACAACGTTATATCTGGGCCGTGGAGGGTTGGTATTAAATATACCCCTCATGAACTTTGACACCAAAATGTTGGTCCCCACTCCTACCGGAAGGTACGAGGACAGCGCACTCCTGGTGCTATTGATGGCACTGTAGCTGAGCCCTTCATCATAGTGGAGGCCCGCCAGGAATTCCAGGACGTCAGGTATCGTGGCAGAATCATAGGAAACATTCTTCCTTGAGCAGTATAGTTCCCATTTCCTGATCTGGGTCAGGTACTGGCGTCTGGTAGATGTTCTGCACGATGCAGCGATTACATCCATGGCCCTCGATGAAATCCCGGTGTTTATTAAAGGCCTTTTCAGAACCTGCAGACCAACAGGTTTAGATAGCCGTGGCACGGATGTGATTCGCCAGTGACAGGATTAGTTACCAATTGTGGGTTGTTTGCAATTTGCACCCAAGGATGTTTTAACATCTGGGAGACCACCGGGTACCATGGTTGTGTCGGCCAGTCGGGTATTGCCAGAATGCCTGACGCAGAGTCCAATTTGATCTTCTGCAATACCCAGCTGATGAGGCAGAATGGGGGAAATGCGTAGCAATACCATTTCCCCCAGTGGAGCGAAAAAGCATCCAACGCCACTGCCCCAGGGTCTGGTTCCCACGATACATATGTTGGTACCTGATGGTTCAACCTAGACGCAAATAGGTCAATATCTGGCATACCAAATTTTGTTGCAATTTCAGCAAACACATGGGGATTCAGCATCCACTCGATGTTATCATTGAACACTCGTGACCTGGTGTCCGCCACTGTATTGAGTATCCCCGGGAGGTACGTTGCTGATATCCAAATATCCCTTTCGATGCACCAGAGCCAAATTGTATTTGCCAAATCATTACAAGATACTGACCTGATACCACCCATATGATTTATATAGGCTACCACCGTGGTATTGTCTATTTGAAGGCGGACATGTGCATGACGCAAATTATTGCAATATGCCCGTAACCCATGAAAGACCCCCAGCATCTCCAGATAATTAATGCCTTGCACTTGGAGAAGGGTGAACTCATGAGCGTCCCATCTACCACCGCAGCTGGTTATGGTGTCAGTTGCACCCCAGCCTTGTGCGCTTGCATCAGTTTGCAACAGAACTGTTGGATTTGGGAGAATGATGGGTTTGGAACTTACTCTAATACCGTGAACCCACCATTTCAACTCAGTTTTTTCCCCTATGGCCAGTTGCATAGGTCTGTCAAAATGTCCGGCATTCAATTTTAACACCAGAATTTTGCTTTTTTGTAATTTTTGGTAGTGCAATGGACCATAATTTACAGCTGGGAACGTAGCTACCAGCTTCCCAATTACCTTTGCCACCTGCCGAATGGTTGGCCTGTTGCTGTCAATTAAACTGATGCATGCGTGTTGAATGTCCACCACTTTGTCAATTGGGACGGTGATTTTCATCTGGTTAGTGTCTATAGTGAACCCCAAATAGTCCATGACCTGCGAAGGGTTGAACTTGGATTTGTCTGGATGGATTATAAACCCCATTCTTTGAAACAAAGAGATGGCGGCTGAGACTGCCAGCTGGGCTAGCGCTAGGGTTTCCCCCGCTATGAATATGTCATCTAAATATGCCATTATGATATGGTTTTGTTTCCTAAGATGTGCCAATATAGGTTTAACAATTTTAGTAAATAGTCTCGGCGCTGTTGTAATCCCATTAGGCAAAGCTTTATATTGCCATAATTGACCTTCCCAGACAAATTTCAAGAACCTTCGATGTTGTTTAGCGATAGGGACTGTATAGTATGCATCCTTCAGGTCAATGCAAGCCATAAAGTACCCGTGACTGACCAACTGCTTGGCTGTCTCAAACGTCTCCATTTTGAAATGGGTATATTGTACGAAAGCATTCAACTGGGTTAAGTCGATGATAATCCGACAGCCTCCATCCTTCTTGGTTCTAGTAAAGATGTTGGATACAAACTCCAGTGGCTCATGCGTCGTTTTCTGTATCACCCCTTTTTCTTCCAATCGTAGTATCTCAACATGAGCCCGGTCCTTCTCTAATTGAGAGAGTGCAAATCTGCGACTAGGCTCATGTTGCGAAGGGGGATCCCTGCCATTAATAAACTCTATCTCATAACCCTGAATGCTTTGTAAAATAAAAGGATCCGTAGTTATGGTATCCCAGGCAGACCGGAATTCCTGTAGCCGTCCCCCAACCGGTGAGGTTACTATTGCTACTTTGTGGAAGGAACCAAGCCCCCTTACCTCCAAGGTTAGCGCCGGGGTCTGGACTGTGGTGTCTTTGCTCCCCGTGTGGCGTGGCCATGTTGCCGCATCTTCCAAGCCGGCTTGGGCTGGCCTTGGGCTAAAAAAGGCTTCTGCTGTTGGGGCCCCGGCGTGGAGTATGTTGTTTGCGGGTATGTTCTGGGGACCTTGTCCGCCGGTGTGCGGGACCTGACCGAGGAATGTGGCTGCTGCCTAGTGTAAGCTTGAGTCTTAGATGAATGAGGCTGCCTCATCATCCCCACAGTCTTGACCTCCTCGTCCAGCTCTTTTACCCGTTTAGGCAGGTCTTCCCCAAACAGCTGCCTTGGTGGTGGTGCGGTGGAGGTGCTGCATAATCCCGCAAACTTGGGATTTAAATTTGGCCGGATGGAGCTTTTTCTAAAGCAGTTTATTTCAAACTGGGTGTTGCACAAGAGCGCTAGTGCATCCTGCTGCTCCTCGGAAACACTCGTGGCATCCAGAGACCGAGCAAAGGCCGTGATACCTGCCGTCAGCAGTTTCAGGATCTTCTGGAGCTTGCCCTCCTTGATCCTTGTATTGGTAGACATGTTCCCCCATATCGCTGTATTCACCTTTGGAACGTTGAGGGAGTTGCAGTTCGCCGGTGCTTTATATCTCGCCATTGTTTCCGTGAGCACGGTATCCCGGAGCTGGTGCGTAGTCAGGAAATCAACCGAAGCCGCTATCTTGGGATGTAATGGGTCCCCTGCTGTAGCAGGCCTCCCAAATTTCGAGACCGCCTCCAACATTTCCTGTGGGTCCTCGAGCTCTCGCTCCTCCTCAGACTCACCCATACTTCCTTGCTGGCTCTCAATAAGCGATGGTGAGATGGAAGGTGGCGGCTGTACGTAGCTCCCAGACCTCTGGGACTGCCGTTCCTGATGCTCCAGGTCCCGTTGATAGAGCACCTCCACCATCCGCTCCAACCGGGCCATACGACCGTCACTGCTGCACGTGGGCCACTGGTCGTCTTCCCCAGCCACTCCAGAGGAACTGGGGCTTCCGGCAGTTGTCAGCACCCCCACGGAATGCACTGCCAGGAAGTCGCCAGCTCCCGCTCCTGCGGGGCTGTGCGACTCCCGCACGGACATACCGCTGGTCCGCCGTCGTTTGGACAGCAGCGGCCCCTCTGTCTGGTGGGAGGGAAGAGGGCTTGAGTCAGTGCTTGCACCAGAAGCCAGACTCCTCGATGTCCGTGCGGGCTTACCACCACAGTGTTCCACACATAAACGGGAATGTGGCGGCGCATGGTCTGCTATACCCGCCTCGGCAGGGGTGCTGGACCGTATTTTGGTGCCACCGTCCCGCACTACGGCAGCCTGTTCCGGTGGTGTGCCGGTACATCCTGCCCCCACAGGGATCCTCGGCACGCCAGCATTGCCACTGGTCTGCTTCCTCGCAGGTTTACGCAGTGGCTTGTCCCTGCCTGCCGCACCGACAAGGCTGGACTTTAGCGAGGCTTCCCCCCTGTTCTGCCCACGAGGGACCTCTAAAGGGGGGGATGCACCCGCAGACACGCTTGCTCCAAGAGCCCCATGTGCCTTACCTCCAGCCCTGGACTTGGGCACTGGAGGCCTGGAGTCAGGGTCTCCCAGCCCCTGCTCCTGCGCAGACACCCTCTTCTTTGCCAGAGGGGTTGTGCCGGGTCTGACCAGCTGCCCAGAGCTCCCCGACTTCCGCGACTTCTTCCCCGGTGGTGTCTCAGCTGCTCCCGATGTAGCGGGCAGCTCCGGGGACTTCACTCGCTGAACGCGACTCTTTACACACCTTCCTCCTTCCATGGCCCTGCAAAAACAATACAGACCACAACGAACCAGCTTAAGGTTAGACTTACCTCTTGAAGGAGCCGGTTGAGGGAGCGCACTCCCCCCCCCCAGCTGCCGTGAGCAAATGCGCGCGACGATATGCCACGCATGCGTGTTGGCGGGGTCTTCACGAAGTCACTCACATGACACCAAAGTAAAATAGTTTTTATAACGGTTAAAGAGGGAGCAATTTATATTGTATGAAAGTGTTCAATAAATTTTCCCCAAGTCTTATCAAATTTAACCAAAGGTTCAACAATGTCACTCCTAATTTTTTCTAAATTTAAACATGATATATTTTCAGAATACCACTGGAGTGTGGTCGGAGGGTTGGCGTCTTTCCATTTAAATAAAATAGATCTTCTGGTGAGTAATGTGGTAAAAACAATCAACCGATGGGCGGAGTGGGACAATTGAATGGAATCTAACATTGGTACCCCAAAAATTGCAGTAATAGGATGAGGTTGTAAATCAATACCTAAGACTACAGAAATAGTATCAAAAATGTCTTTCCAATATTTTTCCAAAAGTGGGCAGGACCAAAACATATGGGTCAGTGAGGCCACTTCAGAGTTACATCTGTCACAGGTAGGGTTTATATGACCATGAAAACGAGCCAACTTATCTTTTGACATATGAGCTCTGTGAACCAACTTGCATTGTATCAAATTGTGTCTTGCACACAATGAAGAGGTATTGACTAATTTAAGAATCCTCTCCCATTTCTCTATAGATAAAGAAGTTTGGAGTTCTCTTTCCCAGTCATTCTTAATTTTATCAAATATATCTATTTGTAATTTCAAAATCAACACAAATAGTCATTATTAATCCTTTCTGATACGGGTTTCAGCTGTAAAAAACATTCCAAAATTTTGGTTTGGTAGGAGAAAAAGGGGTAGAGTAGCCTTCAAAAAATGTCTAATTTGTAAATATCGAAAAAAAATGTGAATTAGGTAAGTTATATTTATTAGAGAGTTGCTCGAAAGACATAAAACAACCCTCCAAAAACAAATCACGAAAAGCTACTAATCCCTTCCTCTTCCATAACAAAAAGACTTGATCAGTACTAGATGGTTGGAAGAGAAAATTGGATAAAATAGGACTCGATAAGATAAAATCATTTAGTCCAAAAAACTTACGAAATTGAAACCATATTCAGAACGTATGTCTTATTATTGGTTAGTCGTATATTTATTCAATCTTGTAATTGTGAAAGGCAACGAGGCCCCTAGAATAGAGGCCAATGATAGCCCTAAATATTTTAACACAAATTATTTCTGAAAATCAGACAGGTTTTATTAAAAATCGTTACTCATACTTTAACGTTAGGGTTAGGGGTTTTGGCGATATGCAGAGTACTGCCCTGCCGACTACAAATTCAGAAGATTCAGAAGATCCTATATACAGTGAAGATCGTATATACAGCGTCAAATAAAACTCCAGCATGTGTAATTTCACTTGATGCTGAGAAGGCATTTGATAGAGTAGATGGGAATACTTATTCAATACACTTGAAAAATTTAAGATTGGTCCAAAATTTATCTCTTGGATCAAGCTGATATATCATCTACCTCAGGCTTCTATACTTACCAATAATCAGAGATCCCCTTTTTTCATGCTCTTTCGAGGTACTAGACAGGGCTGTCCTTTAAGTCCTTGACTGTTTGATATCGCTTTGGAACCTTTGGCCACCGTTATTAGGGAATCCCCTAATATGTTTGGTATTGTCCATGGGAATAAGACACATAAGCTATCTCTCTATGCAGATGATCTGTTATTATGCATCTCTAACCCAGAGAAATCTATTCCGGCAATAGTAGCACTATTTAATCAGTTTTTCTGTTTTTAATTTAATCAGTTTTTCTGTTAATTTAATTAGTTTTTCTGTTTATAAACAAAATCTTAGTAAGAGTGAGCTTTTTCCATTAAACAATCTAATTTCGAATTGTGGACAGTTTCTATTTAGATTGACTGCCGAATATTTTACTTATTTAGGCATTAAGATTACCAAGAAACACAAGGACCTATTTAAAGCCAATTTTACGCCGCTAATTGACCATATCAAACAACAGTTTACTAAATGGTCACCAATGTCCTTATCTTTAATCGGCCGAATCAATGCTATTAAAATGTTTATCCAACCTACATTTTTGTATTTATTTCAGACGATACAAATTTTTATTGCTAAATCTTTCTTTGTTATTATTGACACCAAAATGTCTTCATATGTACGGCAGAATAAAAATCCCAGACTAAGTAAATAATATTTACAGAAATCAAAAAAAGACGGTGGTTTGGCACTGCCGAACCTTAGATTTTACTATTGCGCAGTTAATGCTCGCGATCTAACGTTTTGGACAAAAGATTTAGAAGATACCCAATGCCCAGGATGGATAAATCTTGAACGTGATTCTATGCAAGGGCTACCATTGGCTTCTATTCTAGGGGCCTCGTTACCTTTTACAATTACGGGATTTAATAAATATACGAGTAACCCAATAATAAGACACACACTCCGAATATGGTTTCAATTTTGTACTTTTTTGGGTTGAATGATTTTATCTTATCGAGTCCTATCATACCTTCCAACCTTCTAGTACTGATCAAGCCTTTCTGTAATGGAAGAGGAAAGGATTAGCAGCTTTTCGTGATTTGTTTTTGGATGGTTATTTTATGTCTTTTGAACAATTCTCCAATAAATATAGTCTACCTAACTCACATTTCTGTAGATATTTACAAATGAGACATTTTTTGAAGGCTACTCTACCCTTTTTTCCGTTACCACATCAAACCAAAATCTTGGAAAAAAATGTACATTTAAATTTTGTAAATTTTGTAAATTTACAAAAATTTACCGTATCAGAAAGGTTTAATAATGACTATTTATGAGTTGATTTTGAAATAACAAATAGATACATTTGATAAAATTAAGAATGACTGGGAAAGAGAACTCCAAATTTATCTACCTATAGAGAAATGGGAGAGGATTCTTCAATTAGTTAATACTTCCTCAATGTGTGCAAGACACACTCTGATACAATTCAAGGTGGTTCACACAGTTCATATGTCAAAAGATAAATTAGCTCGTTTTTATAGTCATATAAATCCTACCTGTGACAGATGTAATCCTGAAGTGGCCTCACTGACTCACATGTTTTGGTCCTGCCCACTTTTGGAAAAATATTGCAAAGAAATTGTTGATACTATTTCTGTAGTTTTAGATATTGATTTACAACCTCATCCTATTACTGCAATTTTTGAGCTACCAGTGTTAGATTCTACTCATCTGTCCCGTTCCGCCCATCAGCTTTTACCACATCAATTGCCATAAGATCTATTTTATTTAAATGGAAAGACTCTAATCCTCCGACCACACTCCATTGGTACTCTGAATCAATATCATGTTTAAATTTAGAAAAAAATAGTAGTGACATTGTTGAACCCTTGGTTAAATTTGATAGGACTAGGGGAAGCTTTATTCAACATTTTCACACAACATAAATTGTCCCCTCTCCAAATGTTATAATGATTATTTTACCTTCATAAGGTGGAACGGACTTGACGTCAATCAGGGACTTAAATTGTTGAAATTCTTTGCAGCCTAGATTCTGTTTTGCTTTTTTTTCTAGTTTAGGGGATTTTGTTTTTCTCTTTTTTCTCTTTTTTTCTCTTTTTTGCTTCTTATCTTTTTGTTTTTATATATACAAGTTCTCTTTTAAACACTTAACTATATGTACATAGGGACCGAGAGGTCTATACTCAATGTGTATTTTGACAGTGGACTCATATTAGCTTATACCTGTTATTAATGTAATCCTGATCCATATGTATCAATATCATTGTTATGTTTATCATTTTTTTTTTTTGCTGATTTGTTTTTGAAAAAAAACAAACAAAAAGGTTGTAAAAGAAAGAATGAGAAGTGAAGCTTTATTTGCACAATGGTGATGGTGTGCTGACTTACCAAGTTACATTCATTTTGAGAGGTGATGGATCAACTTGTGTTAAGCTAGCATTAAGAGGGTTAGATTACAAAAACAGGGATGTAATGCGAAGGCTCCATAAGGCATTGGTCAGGCAGCATTTTGGAATATTTTGAGCAAATTTGGTCACCATATCTGAGGAAGGATGTGCTGGCTCTGGAGAGGGTCCAAAAGATGTTTACGAGAATGATCCCAGGAATGAATAGATTAATATTTCATGAGCATTTGATGATACTGGGCCTGTATTCGCTAGAGTTTAGAAGGATGAGGGGGAACCTCAATGCAATGTACAGAATAGTGAAAGTCTTGGATAGCGTGGATGTGGAGAGGATGTTTCCATTTGTGGGAGCGTCTTGGACAAGAAGTCACAGACTCTGAATTAAAAGACATTCCTTTAGGAAGGAGATGAGGAAAAATGTCTTTAGTCAGAGGGTGGTGAATCTGTGGAATTCATTGCCACAGAAGGCTGTGGAGGCCGTCAATTAATATTTGTAAGACAGAGATGGATAGATTCTTGATCAGTACGGGTGTCAGGGGTTATGGGGAGAAGGCATGAGAATGGGGTTAAGAGGGAAAGATAGATCAGAGATAGATCAGCCATGATCGAATGGTGGAGTAGACTTGATCGACCAAATGGCCTAATTCAGCTCCTATCACATGACCTTATGGCCAGATGCTCAGCCGGTGTTTCCAATCAATGAGCAAATTGTTTGCAATGCTGGTGTCAAAGGGCAGTGACATGGCAGAGACTGCAGTTGTTCCACAGCTACACCAACCCAAGCTCAGTCCCAATGATTTAAATATGGAGTCTGCATCTTCAACCAGGTCGGTTTATCACGGTGCTTAGGTTTACACCTACAATCCACAAGTGTCGCACAAACTTCATGGGTCAAAAAAGTGGCACAGTGACACAGCAGTAGAGTTGATGCCTCACAGCGATAGAGAAACGGGTTCAATCCTGACTACAGTTGCTGACTGTAGGAATTTGCATAGTTCTCCCTGTGACTGGGTGGGTTTTCTCTGGGTACACAGGTTTCAAAGGATCAAAGGTTCAAACGTCTGTTTATTGTCACATGTACCAATCAAGGTACAGTGAAACTCGAATCACCATACAGCCATACTAAAAAAAAGCAACACACAACTAGGTTGAACAAGTTAGCTCTTTATTCTCTGGAGCGCAGAAGGTTAAGGGGGGGACTTGATTGAGGTCTTTAAAATGATGAAAGGGATAGGCAGAGTTGACGTGGATAAGCTTTTCCCATTGAGGGTAGGGAAGATTCAAACAAGAGGGCATGACATGAGAATTAAGGGACAGAGGTTTAGGGGTAACATGAGGGGGAACTTCATTACTCAGAGAGTGGTGGCTGTGTGGAATGATCTTCCAGCAGAAGTGGTGGAGGCAGGATCAATTTTAACATTTAAAAGTAAAGTGGATAGGTATATGGACGGGAAGGGAATGGAAAGATATGGTCTGAGTGCAGGTAGATGGGACTAGGGAAAAATAAATAGAGAGAGGAGGGGGAGAGAGGGGGGTAGGAGAGTAGAGGGGAGGGGAGGGTATAGGGGGGAGGGGGAGGGAGGGTGGAGAGGGAGTAGAGGGGAGAGGGTGGAAGAGAGGAGGGGGGTAGAGAGGAGGGGGGAGGGAGGGGGGGGAGAGAGGGGGAGGGAGGAGAGGGGAGGGGGAGGGGTGAGAGGAGGTGGGGGGAAGAAGAGGAGGGGGAGAGGTGGAGGGGGGAGAGAAGGGGGGGCCAGGCGAGTGAGTGGGCTGCGAAAAGCAGAGAGAGCCCGAGGAGAGAGAGAGAGTGCTCCAGTACAGGGCCCGACACTCTGCATTTCTCTGGAAACCCGAGTCAAGGTGGATAGCAGTGGGGAGGATGGGTTGCAGTGGGAGAGGGGGTGACTTTGCTCCCTGTGCGTGGAACATAGCGAAGCAGGCCGCAAGGAGAAAGTGCTTCAAAAGCAAGCCGGGAAGCTCGTGAGCGCTCGTGCCTTCGGTAGCCTTCGGGATCTGCAGAACAGAGCCCATTTGCTCGTTCTTTCTGCGTCTCTTGAAGAACGGCGGGGGGTGAGGGGGGTGACATTACTGCTGGAAAACAGTGCCCAGCAGGCAGCGCATTGAAAATTCTGCCCAGCGAGGATCAAAGGCATTGTGATGTCGTCCAGCTCGCTTCAGCACGTTAGATTTGAAAAATATCTCAGATTGGTGAACAATTTTTGTAAAAAAACTCGGGAAACAATGAATCAAATCATGAGGCAAATCTCTACCGGAATATGTAAAGATTTCACTGTTACCGTGTCGGGTTTTCGAGGAGATGTGAATCACATATGAACACACACACACACAAACACACACACACGCACACACGCACGCACGCACGCACACATGCACCCACGCACACATGCACACACACACACACATCCAAGATCAGAGTTTTAATAGTTATATGATGAAAATAAATGAATTATTTTGACAATTGCCTTCCAAAGGGTATTTTATTTTCTTAAGTATCTCCTCAGAAAAATATTGTGCCTATTGAGAGTAATCTAGAAGTCCCTCATGCGCCTGAAAGACCCGATGGTGGAGTTGTTGGCGCCCCAGTCATTGTATCTCCTGTACTCCCCGGGCCTCATGAAGTACTGTCGGCCTCTGTAGTTGGCTTGTTCATAGAAGATCCAGTAACCATCCATCACGTGGCAGGAGTGAATGTCACGGTAACGGAAACGATCGTAGACGGAGGGACAGTCCTCCATGAATTCCATCATCTGTCCTCCAAAGTCAGGCCTCTCGTAAATCTTCATCCTGTAGTTGCCTCCTCGGTACTGGAATAAAGGATATAGACATGTCAAAGGTGCCTACATTAATAAAGAGATTATACCAAGAAAGTAGTAGCAAGCCTCAGTAATGATCAATTATAAATTACATTTCCAATCTAGCGTTAATGAAGTCAAAGAGCAAAGTGTATTTCTAGGAAAGAACTGCAGATGCTGGTTTAGATCAAAGCTGGATGCAAAATACTGGAGTAACTCAACGGGACAGGCAGCATCTCTGGAGAGAAGGATGGGTGACGTTTTGGGTTGAGATGGTGAGTGGAAGCATTGAAGTCTGAGAGTCAGGGGAGTTGGCGGGAAAGAGATAGAATGTAGCAAGGAATTGGCCCTGATGGTATGTCCCACGTTGGGGCTCAAAGTCAGTCCCGAGCAAGGGATCTGGGGCCCATCACAACGATGGTAGGCCGCAGAGCGACCGGGGATACGATCCAACGATAACAAGTTGAAAAAAATGTTTACCCCGCCCAACCCACACATAAAACAAACATTTAAAACAAATTAAAAATAACAAAAACAGATGATCAGACAGACAGACCTTTGGCGAGGCTGTCTTCCAGCGCCACCTGGTGGTTACCTGTATGTCTTTGAAGTGAGGGAAGAAACCGAAGCTTTCGGGGAAAGCACACGCAGGTCATGAGGCAAACGAACAAACTCTGTACAGACAAGCACTGGTAGTCAGGATTGACCCCAGGTCCCTGGCGTTATCAGGCAGCAACTCGACCGCTCCACAAAGTTGTGTCAATGTTTTATCATTAACCAAATTCTGCAGACATTCATGAAGGAAGCCATTCATCCTGTTGAGTCCTTGCCAGTCAACATCCTTCACTGTCCAATTCCATTTCCCTGCTCTCTGTGTTTTCAGAGCTCATTTGAATGCAGTGAAAACTTCTGTCGCTATCTCTGTCACAAAGACTGTCACAAAGACAGTCACCCTAGAGTGTGTTAGAAACATAGAAACATAGAAATTAGGTGCAGGAGTAGGCCATTCGGCCCTTCGAGCCTGCACCGCCATTTAATATGATCATGGCTGATCATCCAACTCAGTATCCCGTACCTGCCTTCTCTCCATACCCTCTGATCCCCTTAGCCACAAGGGCCACATCTAACTCCCTCTTAAATAAAGCCAATGAACTGACCTCAACTACCCTCTGTGGCAGAGAGTTCCAGAGACCCACCACTCTCTGTGTGAAAAAAGTCCTTCTCAACTCAGTCCTAAAGGATTTCCCCCTTATCCTTAAGCTGTGACCCCTTATCCTGGACCTCCCCAATGTTAGCGTGCATCTCTGCACTAAACTAAAGCCTCAAACCTCCACTGTAGATAGATGGCAAGTATTTCCTCAGTACCCGTTCAATGCTTCCTCTAACCATCTTGACCCAAACCACTAGAAACACCGGTATCAGATTCACCACCTTCCTACACTAACCTCACAGCCTTTAACAGCCAAACATCCACTGACCCTGAAAATGTAAGCAATTAAAACTGGCATAACAATTTAGACAAAGGGAAACATTTCCCTACAGATCGCTCGCAAGCCCAGCTCTCTCTCGCAAATGCTGGTGAAGTGTGAGCACAGTTTCCAGTGGCCTGCAACAATGATCATAGACGGGGAACTCACGGGTAGGTAGGTGCGACAGGACCTGATGTTGTCGTTGAATCCCATCCAGCGCTGGTAGTCGGGATACTCCCCCCTGCTCAGGACGTACTGGTACCCCATGTAGTTGGGTCTCTCGTACACCACCCACCAGTCACTCTCCACACGGATGGAGTTACAGCGGCTGAAGTACGGGGACAGGTCGGCACAGTCGGTGCTGCACTCATAGTGCCGACCCTGGAAGTTCCTGTCCTCGTAGAAGATGATCTGTGGAGAGAGAAATAAATAGTTTGTGTCAGATTAGGAGGCGCACGATGTTTAAAGTATAACTCCCCAAATCAGATTTTACTCTTGCCTTTCCCATTTTAGTTCACAGTTCTCGCCAATCTGTGGTCTACCTGTAGCTACAACTTGCCCTTTATATATTGGACAGGAAGGCTTGTCCAGCAATTTATTTGTATTGCAAACGATTCAGAACACAGAGACAGCAGAAAAAGAAAAACATACAACCCATGATTGCTGAAAAGGCACCTGAGAGTATCTGATTCGTCAGTTACCTTTTTTCTAATTTTTGCAGCCGTGTCATTTTAAATAAGCTTTTATCTTTTGACTGAGAATCATTTTAGATTTTGAATTTTAAAAAGGAATTGTGCGGCGACGTGTCATAGGATCACAGAAGATCAGCACGGAAACTGGCCCTTCAGCCCATCGAGTCCATACTGGCCATCAAGCACTCCTTTACACTAAACCTGCATTTATCTCATGTTATTGTGTAGGAAGGAACTGCGGATGCTGGTTTATATCGAAGATAGACACAAAAAGCTGGAGTAACTCAGCGGGTCAGGCAGTATCGCTGGAGAGAAGGAATGGGTAACATTTCGGGTCGTGACCCTTCTTCTCTTCATTGTTCCGAGATATTCATCAACTCCCCCACTTTCCACAACTCCCTGCACACAAGGGACAATATATAGTGGCCAATTAACCGACTAACCTGCATGTCTTTTGAACGTGGAAGGGCCTGGAGAACCTGGAGAAAACACATGTGGGAAGGAGGGAGAGCGTGCAATCTCCTTACAATCTACTTAAAAGTCTGTAGGTAAAGTGTGAGGTGGTGGGATTTATCGGCGAGATCTTCCAAAGAGCTTGCAGAGCACGAGGGCCTCGCATGTAGGCTGGAGGCATCTTTGATATATTCCAGCTATTCCTGACCATGGAAATTTAGACCTCCCAACAAATGCACTTCAGTAAAGGGCCTGTCCCACTTGCATGCGATAGCGTGCGTTTGGAGCGACCAAACGGAAGCAGAGTTCACGTGAAGTTCGCGCTAATTATACGCTAGGTACGCGCTTAGTTCGCACAAGGTGTCATTTGCGTCATGCTTACCAATCAGCTGGGCAGGTGGCGGGCCGACTGAATTTGGGCGTCGCACGGTGTCGGGCGGTGATGTCATCATGCAACGCCATGCGCTAGGTGTACACCGTCAAGACGCAGCGTACGACATCAAGACGCTCCATACGACCGCAATGCGCCTGCAGACCATTGGCACACGAAGATTTCGGCCACTGCAAGAATTTCGGAGCCCCGCGCGATGTCGGGAACAGCCCCGCACAACTCCGCGCTTCTAAGTGGGACCGGCCCCGTGCGACCAAATAGTGCCCGGACGCCTCAAGCGACCATGAGGTTGCGTAATTTGCGAGCCAAGGTCGCGTATGTGGGACAGGCCCTTAAGGCTCAAAATGCTGGAGTAACTCAGGCAGCATCTCTGGAGAGAAGGAATATGTGACGTTTTGGGGCGAGTTACTTGACCCGAAACTTTGAGTTACTCCTGCATTTTGTGTTGATCTCCAGTGAGCAGAACCCTGGCTGAGCCCTCAATGCAATGCAGAGGGAAGTTGTACAGCACGATACAATATGATACGATACGATGTGATACGATAGTTTTACCCCAGGAGGGAAATTGATCTGCCAACAGTCATAAAACCACAAAAACTCAAAATACATGAAACATGAAATGAAAATGACGAGTGGAAAGGATTGGGGATGTACAAAGATTGGGGAGGGGAGGGTGGAGGCAGTCTCAGTCTACCCCACGACAGAAGGGGGAGGAGTTGTACAGTTTGATAGCCACAGGGAAGAAGGATCTCCTGTGGCGTTCTGTGCTGCATCTTGGTGGAACCAGTCTGTTGCTGAGGGTGCTCCTCAGGTTGGCCAGTGTATTATGGAGGGTGTGAGTTGTGTTGTCCAAGATGTTATGCCGTTTGAGGAACATCCTCCCCTCCAGGACCACCTCCCTTGAATCCAGCTCCACCCTAAGGGCAGAGCCACCCTTCCTGATGAGTTTGTTGATCCTATCCTGAAACCGGTGGGGGGTGGCAGCGGTAGGCCGCAGCAGCAGTAGGCCATGGCAACGGTAGGCCACGGCAGTGCTTCCCCCCCCCCACCAGCCCCCGCCTAAAGCCATCCCCCTCCCACAGCTGCAGGACGCTCCCCCCCCCCCCCCCCCCCCCCCCACTGGCTCCCCACAGCCCCCGCCTGAAGCCGTACCACACCCCCGGCTACAGGATGCTCCACCTTCATGGCCCCCGACAGCCCCCACCTGAAGTCGTCCCCCAGCTGTAGGAAGTTCTCCCTGGCCCCCTCCTGAAGTAGTCCCCATCCCCCGCTGCAGGACGCTCCCCCCCCAATCGGCCCCCAACAGGCCCCACCTGAAGCCGCCCCCTACTGCTGGCCCCACCCACCTCCACCTGCCCCGACAGCCCCCCGCCTCAAGCTATCCCCCTCCCCTGTTGCAGGATGCTCACCCCCCCCGAACAGCCCCCGCCTCAAGCTATCCCCCTCCCCTGTTGCAGGATGCTCACCCCCCCCCCCGAACAGCCCCCGCCTCAAGTACAAAGAATGGAGAACAATGAGATACTAATATCATGATTGAGGAGAAGAATCGTGATCAGGCTCTGTTGTCTATTCAAGACAAGCTTGAGATTACAACAAAACAACGGAATGCTTTCATTTGCCACGACCAAGAAATGGAAGGATGCACCTTGGTGATGACAATCCAGAATTGCTGCAGGAATTGCAATATGATAGAACTGAACAACAGCAGTTTGTTGAGGAGAATGAGCCTCTGCTGAATGCTGAGCAGAGAGTACTGTACGACCAGGTGTGCAACTGCTTGCAAAGGAAGCTTCCTTCAATGTTTTGATTGACCAGGAAGAACGGGAAAAACATTTATTACCAATTTGATCCTCTCCAAAGTTAGAGGTCAAGGTGATATGGCTATTGCTGGAGCATCCTCTGGGATAGCAGCTAAATTAATGCATGACGCCGCTGGAGAGCCACTAATAGTGGATGGAGGGGGTGTTGAGGGTGGATGAAGTGAGTGCATGAGTGGGGGGGGGAGGGCAAGGGGCTGCGTGGGGTGGGGGTCGAGGGGAGGAAGGAGAATCAGGGGCATCACAACAAGAACCCGTCATCTGCGCCTGTGCAGTTGGGGGCTATGGGTGAGTGGTGGAATATTGCGTTGAGGGACCAGGCTTCACGTGTGACAATGGGACCCAACGGGTCCCACTTAGTCTAGTCTTTCTAAAAATATATTTTATGTTAAAGTGCATAAATACATAATATAATTTATTTTATGTCACCAACCACATTACCAATTTGTTAATTATTATTTTTATTTCATTATTATTGTTTCTTTTTTTTATGTGTACGGATGTATTTGTGGGCATTTATATATACATATGTATATCTGTATATATATATATATATATACACATACATACATACATATATATATATATATATATACAAACATATATATATATATGTATATATGACACATATAATATATGTGAGTATGTGTATAAGCTGAACAATTTTTTCTTCTTGTTTATTATACTGTTTACAATATACCATGTTTACATATTTTGTTGTGCTGCTGCAAGTAAGAATTTCATTGTTCTACCTGGGACATATGACAATAAAACACTCTTGACTTGACTCTTGACTGTTGACTTAACGGGATTTACATTATATATCTTGTTGAAGCAGTTTGATACAATTGAGTATTGCTCGGCTTGTTTCAGAAGTGTGGGTGAGGCCAAGAGCAGTGAGTGCAGGGCCAACAATCCATTTCCATCCATTTCAAGTCAAGTCAATCCATTTCAAATCAAGTCAAGTCAAGTCAAGCCAATCCACTTCAAGTCAAGTCAATCCATTTAAAGTCAATTCAAGTCAATCCATTTCAAGTCAAGTCAATCCATTTAAAGTAATTCAAGTCAATCCATTTCAAGTCAAGTCAATCCATTTCAAGTTATGTCAATCCATTTCAATCACAGGGCAGGCCACACAACTCATGGCATTGTTATTTCATTTTCAATTTTACATTGCAGTTTCAAGCATGGGCAGGGAAGGCCAAACAACTCATGGCATTGTCATTTCATTTCCAATTTTGTATTTCAGTTTCAAGCACATGCAGGGCAGGCCAAGCAACTCATGACATTGTCATTTCATTTCCAATTTCCAATTTCAAGCACGGGCAGGGCAGGCCAAACAACTCATGGCATTGTCATTAAGGACAAACAAATCATTTATTGCAAGTGCATTGCAGACTCACAGTTCAGTTGATTCACAGCTTAGAATCACAGTTGGGGCCTCTCCTTTGCGATCTTCCAGAGTGACTGACCAGTGTCCAGGCATCCGGGGTTTTATAGTCCTCCCCCCCTGGGAAGGGGCGTTACCTTCATCATGGTGATTGACAGGCGAGAGATCCGATCAGCTGATCTCAAGATTTTTTTAAACAATCATGACTTTTTTTTTCATCGATCAGAAATATCCTTGGGGCTGCCTCAGTGGAGGAGGACTGTGAGTAAAATGGCCAAAAATCATAGCGAGATATGGTAGCTTTTTTTCTAAAATCAATACACAGCGCAGACAAGAAGTGGTCAAGATGAAACTTTTAGTTATATAGATGCTTAACAAAGCAGGTCAGAAATAGGGTATTCTACAGTGTGGCCTCATCCAATGCCCTCTCTCTTACTTTCAAAACATAATTCAAGTGACATATTGAAAAGCTCCTGAAACTCAACAACAACTGGGACAAGAAGATAGACACAAAAAGCTGGAGTAACTCAGCGGGTCAGACAGCAATGCTTCTTCTTCTTTCTTGTACATCTTCCATGTTTCAAAAGTTGACATCGCTGTCATTGTCCGTTCTGAAAAGGATGCAAGCTTCCGGCGACAATCAGTGGCTTCCGGCGACCAGTTTCCAGCCCCGCGATGTGAACGCTTCTTCTTTGGGGCCACTGCATCTCTGGAGAAAAGGAATAGGTGACATTTCGGGTCGAGGCCCGTCTTCAAATTCCTTTTCTCCAGAAATAATGTTTGACCCGCTGAGTTACTCCAGTTTTCTGTGTCTATCTTCAGTTTAAACCAGCATCTGCAGTTCCTTCCTACACATCTGGGACAAAACAGTCTCCTCGATTAGCATCCCATGACCAACATTGTGTATAAAATCATGAGAGGAATAGATGGGGTAGATGCACAGATTCTCTTGCCCAGAGTAGGTGAATCGAGGACCAGAGGACATAGGTTTAAGGTGAAGGGGAAAAGAATTAATAGGAATCTAAGGTGTAATTTTTTTCACACAAAGGGTGGTGGGTGTATGGAACAAGCTACCAGAGGATATAGTTGAGGCTGGGAGAGAAGAAACATTTAAGAAACAGTTAGACCGATAGGATAGGTTTGGAGGGACATGCAGGCAGTCGGAACAAGTGTAGACAATAGACAATAGACAATAGGTGCAGGAGTAGGCCATTTGGCCCTTCGAGCCAGCACTGCCATGCATGGTGATCATGGCTGATCATCCACAATCAGTACCTCGTTCCCGCCGTCTCCCCATATCCCCTGACTCCACTATCTGGAAGAGCCCTATCGAGCTCTCTCTTGAAAGTATCCAGAGAACCGGCCTCCACCACCCTCTGAGGCAGTGAATTCCACAGACTCACAACTCTCTGTGTTTCCACATCTCCATTCTAAATGGCTTACCCCTTATTCTTACACTGTGGCCCCTGATTCTGGGCTCTCCCAACATCGGGAACATGTTACCAGCCTCTAGCGTGTCCAAAGCCTTAATAATCTTATATCTTTCAATAAGATCCCCCTCTGCGCTGGGGCATGTTGGCTGGTGTGGGCAAGTTGAGCCAAAGGGCCTGTTTCCAAGCTGTATCACTCTATGACTCTATTCATTCTCTTTACCATTGTTGTACCATCACTGCACTGTGAGCTATGGACTAGTTGATTTGTAGCCATTGGCAAGGGCTTCGTACAATGCCACTTCCCGATCCTGTGACCAAAATATGCAGGCCCCTGGGGAAGCAGCCATCAGCGTTTTCTCCACCAAGTCTCATATAGTGATGGCTTCAATTTAAATTGTCCTTCTTTCACCCTGGCTCAACCAAACTCCTGGGTCTTTGCAAGCAACACCCATGTGAACGCCTCCCAACAGGGATGGTTGCACAGTGGTAGAGCTGCTGGGTTCGATCCTGACTACGGGTGCTGTCTAAATGGTGTTTGTTTGTTCACCCCGTGACCACATGTGTTTTCACAAAGATCTTCAGTTTCCTCCCACACTCCAAAGATGTACAGGTTTGTGGGTTAATTGGCTTGAGTTTGGATACTTGGTTTAAGTGGAAATTGTCCCTAGTGTGTGTAGGGTAGTATTAATGTGCGGGGATCGCTGGTCAGTGTGGCCTCTTTCCAAGAATTAAGGGATTTCTGTCCAAAGAAGACATTGAAAAACTTGTTCATGCATATATCTTCAGTAGGTTAGATTATTGTAATGGCATCTTTACAGGTCTCAGTAAAAAATCAATTAAACAACTGCAGCTTATCCAGAATGCCGCTGCCAGAGTCTTGACCAACACCAAGAAAATGGACCACATTACACCTGTCCTTAAATCTTTGCACTGGCTCCCTGTGTGTAAAAGGGTAGATTTTAAAATTCTGTTACTGGCCGACAAGGCACTGAATGGTCTGGGTCCAAAATACATCTCTGACCTATTTGTTGTATATGAGGCACATTAGACTCCTCAGGTCTTCAGGAACAGGTTTACTCTGTGTTCCCAGGGTCAGAACTAAAAAGCCTGAAGCAGCGTTCAGTTTCTATGCTCCACACCTGTGGAACAAGCTCCATGAACACCTGAGGTGTGTGCAGACTGTAAGCTCATTTAAATCAGGCCTAAAAACACTGTTGTTTACTGTAGCTTTTCCATAACCCAACATGCAGGTAATCTTAACCTTCTAATCTTAACCCTTTTATGTGCTTTTAAAATCGTTTTAATGTTTTAGTGACTTTGTTTTGCTATTCATGCATTTGTCTTATTGCTTGTTTTGTAATTTTTGATTATTGGCTATTTTGTTGTCCTGTGTTGTATTGTGGTTCTGCAATGGTTTTAAACTGTGTTATTCTTTTGTTTCTTTTGTAAAGCACTATGAATTGCTGCTTGTACGAATGGTGCTGTATAAATAAATGTGCCTTGCCTCGCCTTGCCTCAGTGGGCCAAAGGGCCTGTTTCTGCGCTGATGTCTAAATTAAACTAAACTAAACAAGGATGGCAAGTGATTGAAGCAGGAAGTTCCCCACCGTCTCCTCAAGTCCAATTATGTATGCCAATTGCAACATAATTTACCAGCAACGTACTAATTCCACAAGAGAATTTCAAAAGCCCTAATGTTCTTTTAATGAAAATATCAAATGCAGATATCTAAATAGATTTTATCCATTTAAATGCCTTTATTTACAGATTCAAGTGCATCCCTAATGATTTTAATTTGTTTTGCAAATTATGATTTCTCTCAAGCATGACAATAATTGGTAATATGTTTTTCCTCTATACTGGTTATAGACAATGGGTGCAGGAGTAGGCCATTCGGCCCTTCAAGCCAGCACCGCCATTCAATGTGATCATGGCTGATCATCCACAATCAGTACCCCGTTCCTGCCTTCTCCCCATATCCCCTGACTCCACTATCTTTAAGAGCTCCATCTAACTCTCTCTTGAAAGCATACGGAGAACCAGCTTCCACCGCCCTCCACAGATTCACAACTCTCTGGGTGAAAATTTTTTTCCTCATCTCTGTTCTAAATGGCCTACCCCTCGTTCTTAAACTGTGACCCCTAGTTCTGGACTACCCCAATATCGGGAACATGTTTCCTGCCTCTAGCGTGTCCAATCCCTTAATAATCTTATGTGTTTCAATAAAATCCCATCTCATCCTTCTAAACTCCAGAGTGTGATTACAAGTGTGTAATGTCTGCAATTTCCTGAACATCACATAAAGTTTTGTCCATTATTCTTCTCTCCCTTCTTTAGACGGAATACTTACACCCTTGGTGCACCGTTAGTCTGTGAATGATCGACATGCATGGTACGTTTGACAGAATCTCCAAAACACAAAATCTCTGTCTCTAATGGCTGGAGCATCAGATACAAGGGGACTCCACTAGTTCCACGTTTCCATGCAAGTCATGAGCTGGAAATTATATCAGTGCTCCCTCTCTGTCAATGGGTCTAAATCCAGGAGCTCTCTACTCTACGAGATTGTGGAAGCATCCTCACCACAGCAGTTGTAATGGTTAAAGATGGGGCATACCATAAGCTCAAGGACAAAGACCGGCACGGTGGTGCAGCGGTAGAGTTGCTGCCTTACAGCGCTTACAGCACCAGAGACCCGGGTTCAATCCCGACTATGGGCGCTGTCTGTACAGAGTTTGTGGGTTTTCTCCGGGATCTTCGGTTTCCTCCCACAATCCAAAGGCGTACGGGATTGTAGGTCAATTGGCTTGGCGTAAGTGTAAACTGTTCCTAATGTGTGTGCAGGATAGTGTCAGTGTGCGGGTGTGGACTCAGTGGGCCGAAGGGCCTGTATTTCTGAACTATACTAAACTAGTGATGGACAAGAAAAACTGTTCTTGCTGACAACCAACGAAGAAAAACATTCAGCTGTGAACAAAGAGGAGGAAATGGAAGCGAGATCCAATCTATCCAGGATTAAACCCACTTGAAATAAGTGCAGTTTAAGAAGCCATTCGTTAATGTCAAAATTAAGAAGGTTCCCTGTATGTTGGTTGAGAAGCAATCTTTACTTGTATTGGAGTAGAATTAGGTCATTCGGCCCATCTAGTCTACTCTGCCATTCAATCATGGCTGGTCTATCTCTCCCTCCTAACCCCATTCTCCTGCCTTCTCCCCATAACCTCTGACATTAATCAAGAATTTATCCATCTCTGCCATAAAAATATCCATTGGCTTTGCCTCCACAGCTTTCTGCGGCAACGAATTACAAAGATTCACCACCCCAAAATAAACATAAGGGAAGAACCCAATTACATTGTTGGAAGATTGTTGAGCAGATTTAGTAACTCCAGATGGAGCTGTTAAAGTATCCTTAGCCTTGAGCTTTAGCTCATTCTCCTGCCTTCTCCCCATAACATCTGACACCTATACTAAATAAGAATCTATCTATCTCTGTCTTAAAAATATCCTCTACAGCCTTTCATGTGGCAATTAATTCAACAGATTCACCACCCTCTGACTAAAGACATTTCTCCTCATCGCATTCCTAAAAGAACATCCTTTAATTCTAGTGATGACCTCTAGTCCTAGACTTTCCGAGTTGTGGAAACATCTTCTCCACATCCTATTGTGGATATTTCCTTTGTTGCACATCCCGCTCTCTGCAACCTAAACCTTCTTCTCACTTCTCACTTTCCCAGCCTGATGAAAGGTTCTTGAACCACAACATTGACTTTGTTTCCCTGCCTCCAGCTGTTGTCTGATCGGCTGAATGCTTCCAGCTATTCAGTGTTTTGTTTCGGATTTCCATCATCTGCAGTTTTTGTCCAAAATGTAGAGTACTATTGCCAGCTGAATAAAGGACCATGGCCAAAGTGAAACCTTGGATCCTGATATTACATATGGGAATCTTTTCCAATTGGAAATACACTTTTGTCAAACAACATCTGGTTAGACTGTGATGCCACTATAAAACATAAGTATCATATTCCTTTATGGTATTATGCATCAACATTATGCTGTAACACATAACTTATTATTATTGGATATGTAAAGTCAGTTAACAATTGTTATAAACTATAACAAGTGGGGATGGAGGGGTTTGGGGATTGGTGTGTGGGTAGGCGGGTCATTGAGAGCCTCTGTGTATGTTATGTCTTGTGCTGTGTGTTCTATGTTGGACCCCCTCGAAAACGAGATGACTGTCCATCTCAAGGGGCTATCCATGAATAAACTTGTAAACATTATAGTTTCCCTTTCCTGAGGATCACTTCTGTAGCCATTCCAACCTCACGCAGATGAAATACTAATTTAAAACAAGAATAGTTGCTCTTTGGTCACCTTTTAGCACCTCGGCATGTCCCAAAACAGTCAATGAAGTACTTTGTCAGGTGGAAAACAGCAAAGAAGGCAACCAATTGGCATGGTGGCGCAGCGATAGAGTTGCTGCCTTAAGCCCCTGTCCCACCTAGGAAACCTGAACGGAAACCTCTGGATACTTTGCGCCCCACCCAAGGTTTCCGTGCGGTTTCCGTGCGGTTTCTGGAGGTTTTTGTCAGTCTCCCTAATGGTCGAAAGTGACGAAAACCTCCGGGAACCGCACGGAAACCTTGGGTGGGGCACAAAGTCTCCAGAGGTTTCCGTTCAGGTTTACTAAGTGGGACAGGGGCATTTCAGTGACAGAGACCCGGGTTCGATCCTGACTATGGGTACTGTCTGTACGGAGATTGTACGCTCTCCCCGTGATCTGCGTGAGTTTTCTCCGGGATCTCCGGTTTCCTTTCAAACTCCAAAGACGTGCAGGTTTGTAGGTTAATTGGCTTGGTATAAATGCAAATTGTTTCCCGTGTGCGTGGGATAGTGTTAGTGTGCGGGGAGCGCTGGTGGATGCGGACTCGGTGGGTCAAAGGGCCTGTTTCTGCGCTGTATTTCTAAACTAAACTAAACTAAACTAAATTTAGATACAGGAAACTCCCACAAACAGCAATGTTTTAACAAAGTTGCTGGATAGATACATCTTGACCAGGAAACTATGGATAACCCTGTGACACTTAAATAAGGACTTTTGTGGCTATCTTAGAGAGCAGTTGAGTGCCTCATCTGAAAAGTAGCATACTGATCTGCAGCCATTTGATAACATAATAATTTGATAGCTATGAAGAGTAAAATAAATCAATATTAGATACAAAGAAGATTAAAAAAATAGTGTAGCAAAGCCACGCCTAGGCTGCCCATGGATGCACCTTCAGCACTTGTTCATGAACATTTGGTCCAGAACAATAATACAGCATCAAAGCTGAATGAAAAAGAATCAGAGGTCATCTATAAACCTGAATCAGGGGGCTTTGTCTGCCGTGCTGGAAGGTTTTATTCTAACGTTGTCTTTTTGCTGATATATACTGCTGAAACCATTAGAATAACAAAGGTATTTCCTACGGTGGCATTTTGGTTCAGCATATAAATACCCTGCTGAATGAGGCAGTGTTGTGTACAGTTGGTTCTTCCATACTGAAGCTCAAAATGGGAAAGGCAAGGCAGCCCCCCGTGGTTTCAGAATTTGCCAATAATGTTTCAGCCGGATGAAAAGTAATAACTCACCTGTTTAATTCCCCGCAGATCATCTTCTACGAGGACAGGAACTTCCAGGGTCGGCACTATGAGTGCAGCACCGACTGTGCCGACCTGTCCCCTTACTTCAGCCGCTGTAACTCCATCCGTGTGGAGAGTGACTGGTGGGTGGCGTACGAGAGACCCAACTACATGGGGTACCAGTATGTGCTGAACAGGGGGGAGTATCCCGACTACCAGCGCTGGATGGGATTCAACGACTGTGTCAAGTCATGCCGCAGTTACCCTCAGGTGAGTGGAAGACACGTGCTAACCTTTGTGAAATTCTGGAGCATTTTTCATTTTGTTGGGGGTCTGTAAACATGTAATGTCACTTTATATAATTCAGTCCGCCTAAACCTACCTGATCACCCGGTTGCTAAACACTTTAACTCCCCCTCCCATTCCCACACCGACCTTTCAGCCCTGGGCCTCCTCCATTGTCAGAGTGAGGCCCAGCGCAAATTGGAGGAACAGCACCTGATATTTCGCTTGGGAAGCTTACACGCTAGCAGTATGAACATTGACGTCTCAGACTTCAAGTAACTTTTCCTTTCCCTCTCTCTCCATCCCTCCCCTTTCCGAGTTCTCCGACCAGTATATCTGTCCCTCTGATTTAATTTCATGTCTGTGTGCTTCATTGTCACCTTCTCCTAGTTAACAATGATCTGCTATACATTTTCCTTGATCTGCATTCCTTTTTGATGTCTCATTTTCACACCTTGCACTTCCTTATCTCTGTGTCTCCCTCTCCCCTGACTCAGTCTGAATAAGGGTCCCGACCCGAAACGCCAAGATTCTGCTTTGTGAAATTTCAAAATTTGGATAGTATGACTGAATTAAAGCAGGAACTATCAATTGCCACTGGTATAATTTAAAAAAAAAAATTAAATTGTGCATTGGAATTTCCCACAGTAGTTATTAATTTTCAAGATGCACAGGTCTCTGGGTTTCGGATCTCAACGTGAAACGTCACCTATTCCAGAGATGCTGCCTGACCCATTGCGTTACTCCAGCTTTTTGTGTCTATCTTCGATTTAAACCAGAATCTCCTGAGGAGTATAAAGGATGATGCAGGGAAATAACGAAGGAAATTGGGAAAGTTAAAAAGGGGCGCTGGGATATTCTTGGCAGATATGGTGAAAAGGCATTTTAAGAGTAAAAGAATATCCTGAAAGTAAGGGTCCCCTGAATGTCAGCACAGTCGACTATGAATACTTCGTGTGTGCATTAACTGTGGTGAAGCTGCTGAAACTATTCAGGGGAGGAGATGGTGAAATCCCGGAATATATCAACACTGCGATGGTGTTGGGGGTCATGAAAAGCTCCAAGATGGATGCATCTCTACACCCTCATTAGCTGCCTACTTGGATGTTATGGGA
The DNA here is from genome assembly GCA_963514005.1 of Raja brachyura. The sequence continues at coordinate 90,762,992 of OY740787.1, read as the reverse complement.
AGCGCTGCAAGGTGGCGCAGCAGTAGAGTTGCTGCCTTACAGCGCTTTCTGCGCCAGAGACCCGGGTTCGATCCCGACCACGGGTGCTGTCTGTACGGAGTTTGTACGTTCTCCCCGTGACCGCGTTGGTTTTCTCCGGGATCTTCAGTTTCCTCACACACTCCAAAGACGTACTGGTTTGTGGGCTAGTTGCCTTGTTAGAATTGTAAAACCGTGCACCGTGTGTGTAGGGTAGCGTTAATGTGTGGGGATCACTGGTCGATGCAGACTCGGTGGGCCGAAGGGCCTGTTTCCGAGCTGTAACTAAACTAAGTTAAAAAGTGAAAAATTCACACTCCTGTATTTTAGTCAGCCACAGACGTTCTGCCAGAAGACTGGAGGATAGCTAATATCGTGCCTTTATTTAAGGATGGCACTACGAAGAAGCTAGGGAAGTACAGGCCAGTGAGCTGTACTGGCTCGAAGGGCCGAATGGCCTACTCCTGTACCTATTGTCTATTGTCTATTGTCTATTGTAAGCTTAGAACACATGGAATCCAGAGCAAGCACTTGGATACAAAATTGGCTTGTTGTAGGAGGGTGGGCTCATGGAAGGTTGGTTAAGGACAGTGTCAGTAACGAGTGGCGTAACGAGGATTCACTGTTGATTACATAGACATAGAAACATAGAAATTAGGTGCAGGAGTAGGCCATTCAGCCCTTCGAGCCTGCACCGCCATTCAATATGATCATGGCTGATCATCCAACTCAGTATCCCGTACCTGCTTTCTCTCCATACCCTCTGATCCCCTTAGCCACAAGGGCCACATCTAACTCCCTCTTAAATATAGCCAATGAACTGGCCTCAACTACCCTCTGTGGCAGAGAGTTCCAGAGACCCACCACTCTCTGTGTGAAAAAAGTCCTTCTCATCTCGGTCCTAAACGATTTCCCCCTTATCCTTACCCTTGTCCTGGACCTCCCCAACATCGGGAACAATCTTCCTGCATCTAGCCTGTCCAACCCCTTAAGAATTTTGTAAGTTTCTATAAGATCCCCTCTCAATCCCCTAAATTCTAGAGAGTATAAACCGAGTCTATCCAGTCTTTCTTCATAAGACAGTCCTGACATCCCAGGAATCAGTCTGGTGAACCTTCTCTGCACTCCCTCTATGGTAATTGTCAATTAATGATTTGGATAAGAATGTGTAGGAAGGAACTGCAGATGCTGGTGTACACCGAAGAAAGACACAAAATGCTGGAGTAACTCGGCGACATAGGTAGCATCTCTGGAGAGAAGCAACGGGTGTAGTTCTTCAGAACATTGAATGGTGGTGGCATGATTAGTGAGTGTGCAAATGAATCCCAAATTGCTGGACAGTGAAGAATGTTGTCCAATGTTACAACAGGATTTTGATTAACTAGGAAAGTGGCCAAAGGAAAGGCAGTGGGAATCCAACTCAGACGAGGACAATGTGATACATTTTGGGGAGTTAAATCAGCCCAGCGTTGACACTAAATGACGGGGCCTTACAGATTATGGTGGAACAGCGAACCCTTGCGGTACAAAAATACATTGTTTCCTGAAGTTGGCAATAGAGATAAACAGGGTGGTGAAGAATGCATATATTGTACAACATGTTTCTATGCTGTACTTGGAATATTATGTGCAGTTTACTTTAGTTTAGTTTAGTTCAGAGATGCATCTTGGATACATACCCTTTGGCCTCTGAGTCCAATAAAACAATCACCTGTACACTCGTTCTATCCTACATACAAGGGACAATTTGCAGGTCAATTAACCTGTAGTGGGAATCGAACCCAGGTCTCTGCCGCTGTAAGGCCGCAACTCAGCCACTGTGCCACCAGTTGTGGTCACTATGCTATAGAATATATGTTATTAAACTGGAAGGAGCGCAGATCAAGATTCACAAAGATGGAGTCTACATTAGGAGAGTGTGGATAGACTGGTCTGTTTCCCCTGGACCAACAGAGGCCGCGTAGTGATATAATAGAGGTTTATAAAATCATAAGAGGCATGAATAGGGTTGGTACCAAAGTCCCTATCCAATGGACTTACTTGGACTTAGTTCCTCCCACACTGTTGAGTGCATTGGGCAGCAAGCTTTCGCCATTCTGTTTGGTCATGTGCGATGTCTTCCACCCTCGTTAGGTTAGCGTCCCGAGCTTCCAGATCCTTCTGGAATGTTCGCCTCCATGTCAGTTTTGGTCGGCCTCTTTTCCTTCTTCCGTCAGGTTGCCATGTCATTGCTATCTCAGGTGAACGTTCTGGTGACATTGTGAGTACATGTCCTGCAGATTTCATCCTGAGTCCCTCTATGTCCTGGCTGAGAGGCTTTGTTTCAGTTTCCCGGTAGATCTCCTCATTTGTGACGTGGTCTCTGTAGCTAGTCTTCTCGATCCTCCTCAAGCAGCGTTGTTGGGATGCATCCAATTTATTTTTCATCTTCAAATTGATTTTCCATGTCTCAGTGGCATAGAGGGCTGTCGGGGGGACTACCGACTGGAAGAGCTTGACTTCTGGCATCTTGGATATCCCGCCACGAGACCATATCGGCTGCATTCGTCTCAAGTCTGATGCAGCTTTACCAATTCGGGAGTTGATGACATAACAGGTTTAAGCTGAGAGAGAAGTAGTTTAGGTCATGAGGTCATTAGTGAAAGGAGCAGAATTAGGCCACTCCACCATTCAATCATGGCTGATCTATCTCTCCCTCCTAACCCCATTCTCGTGCCTTCTCCCTATAACCCCTGACACCTGTACTGATCAAGAATCTATCTGTCTCTGCTTTAAAAATATCCATTGTCTTGGCTTCCACAGCCGTCAATGGCAAAGAATTCCACAGATTCACCACCCTCTGACTGAAGAAATTCCTCCTCACCTCCTTCCTCAAGGAACGTCCTTTAATTCTGAGGCTATGACCTCTAGTTCTTGACTCTCCCACTAGTGGAAACATCCTCTTGGATCAAGACTCTATCCAGGCCTTTTACTGTTCGGTAAGTTTCAATGAGGTCCCCCACTCATCCTTCTAAACTCCAGCGAGTACAGGCCCAGTGCCGTCAAACACTCATCGTAGGTTAAAGAAGATCTGAGAGGTTAAATTTTCAGAAGAAAATGGACCACATTACACCTGTCCTTAAATCTTTGCACTGGCTCCCTGTGTGTAAAAGGATAGATTTTAAAATTCTGTTACTGGCCTACAAGGCACTGGATGGTCTGGGTCCAAAATACATCTCTGACCTACTTGTTGTATATGAGGCACCTAGACTCCTCAGGTCTTCAGGGACAGGTTTATTCTGTGTTCCCAGGGTCAGAACTAAAAAGCCTGAAGCAGCGTTCAGTTTTTATGCTCCACACCTGTGGAACAAGCTCCCTGAACACCTGAGGTGTGCACAGACTGTAACCTCATTTAAATCAGGCCTAAAAACACTGTTGTTTACTGTAGCTTTTCCATAACCCAACATGCAGGTAATCTTAACCTTCTAATCTTAACCCTTTTATGTGCTTTTAAAATCGTTTTAATATTTTAGTGATTATGTTTTACTATTCATGCAATTGTCATTGCTTGTTTTGTAATTTTTGATTATTGGCTATTTTGTTGTCCTGTGTTGTATTGTGGTTCTGCAATGGTTTTAAACTGTGTTATTCTTTTGTTTCTATTGTAAAGCACTAGGAATTGCAGCTTGTACGAATGGTGCCATATAAATAAACTTGCCTTGCCTAACTTGCCTTACAGACTTGTGGGTATCAGGAATAAGCAGTAGTGGAGGCAGGAGCAGTAACAACATTTAAGAGGCTCCTGGACGTACTTGAATGGACAGGCTGTAAAGGAATGCAGCAGGCTAGTAGGTCAAGGGCCTGGTTCTATGCTGTACAATCCATGCCTGTATTACACTAGATTTAACTGATTTCCCTGACAGTCTCTCTGAGTCCACTGCTAATTTTTCAAAGAGGACTTTCAAAAAGATAAAAATTACACAGTTTAACAAAGTTGCCTGCTCCCATCTAGTTATTTAAATGGAAACATTTTGTCCTGCTTTTTGCAATGAAGAGTGTTTCAATGCAGGTCATCTCTCTTAATTTGGACTGTACACTGAATTGTTCGACCGGTTTCTCTCCTGTTGTCAGATAACATTCTCAGCAATTGAATGCAACCAGTGACTAGGCAACTATTCATTTCATTTCCTCATTCTGTTTTATTTTTAAACATCAAAGGCTGCTGATAGATTTATGTTGATGTATTTCAAATTTATTTTTGGGCAACCATGGAATTGTAGTTACTGTAAATCACACACACACAGTTGTTCCAACACCTTGACAACTGAATGCTTTCCATTCCAGTACCGAGGAGACAACTACAGGATGAAGATTTACGAGAGGCCTGAATTTGGAGGACAGATGATGGAATTCATGGACGACTGTCCCTCCGTCTACGATCGCTTCCGTTACCGTGACATTCACTCCTGCCAAGTGATGGATGGTTACTGGATCTTCTATGAACAGCCCAACTACAGAGGCCGACAGTACTTCATGAGGCCCGGGGAGTACAGGAGATACAATGACTGGGGCGGCTACAACTCCACCATCGGGTCTTTCAGGCGCATGAGGGACTTCTAGTTCCTCTTTGTAAAATAGATTTTTGTCACAATTGACAGATTTCAGAAAATAATAAAACATGCTAACTGTTATATTTTGACTTGTGCTTTTGTGTCACTTCCACCACTCCTCTTAAGAGGCACATTATGGAATGGGTAAAAGATGTTTATATTATCTTGGGGAACGAGAGAATGCTCCAAAACAAATGATTTCACACCAAATTCCTTATGTAACTCCGTCAGCTATTCATTTGGATGCTTCACATCCCTTTTTATGTAATGTAGGTGGTAGACCACAAATTAAGCAATTGTATGTATAAATATGAAGAACATAGTTTTATCAGATAGGCCCTTGAATATAACATTAGGGAAGTTATGTTGCAGCTGTATAAAGCATTGGGTAAGTCACATTTGGAGTATTATGTGCAGTTCCAGTCATCAGATCATAAGGGATGGGAATGTCCTTCCTAAAGGAACATCCTTCAATTCTGAGGTTATAACCTCTAGTTCTAGACTCTCCCACTGGTGGAAACATCCTCTCCACATCCAGTCATCGCATTACGGGAAGGATGTGGAAGCTTTGGACAGGATGCAAAAGAGCGGAAGCAGGATATTAACTAGATTATTTTCCATTAAATATGAGGAAAAGTTGGACAGGCTTGGATTGCTTTCTCAGGAGGTTTGCAGACTGAGGGATGACCTGATGGATGGATTTACAATTCATAAGTGATTGGAGCAGAATGAGGCCATTCGGGTCATCAAGTCTACTCTGCCATTCAGTCATGGCTGATCTATCCTTCCCTCTCAACCCCATTCTCCTGCCTTCTCCCCATAATCCCTGACACTCATAATAATCAAGAATCTATCTATCTCTACTTTAAAAATATCCATTGACTTGGCCTGCACAGCCTTCTGTGGCAAAGAATTCCACAGATTCACCACCCTCTGACAAAAGAAATTCGTCCTCACCTCCTTTCTAATGGAATGTATTTTTATGCTGTGGCTATGTCCTCTGGCCCGAGTCCTCTAATCCCCTGTGGCCATTCCCCTTTGTAAACAAGCTTAGATGGGGCATCTTGGTTGGCATGGACAAGTTGGGCCGAAGGGCCTGTTTCCGTGCTGTACGACTCGATGACCCGAAGACTAGGTGTCCACAAGCGATTGTGATGTAGATCTGGGTTTCAGAGCACTTCTTGGTCTTGTCACTTCTTGTCACGCCCACACTTTAGCCATCTGTCTTGCAGGATGCCTCAGAAAGGCAGACGGTGCAGAGACAAGTATTCCTGTCCTGAAATGAGGTGCGGTCCTGTCAAATCCTTGGCTGAAGTAGGAATCCACAGACCCAGATTCACATCCTAGCATGGCAGCTGTGGAATGTAAGAGCAGAACAGAGAACAGCACACAAATAAGTCCCTTGCCCCACAATGTCTACGCCAAACATGAAGAAGGGTCTCGACTCAAAACGTCACCCATTCCTTCCCTCCAAAGATGCTGCACGTCCCGCTGAGTTACTCCAACATTTTGTGTCTATCTACCATTCAGATAATAACCTGCCTCCCCGTTCTTGTAACCATATAACCATATAACAATTACAGCACGGAAACAGGCCCTCTCGGCCCTTCCAGTCCGTGCCGACCATTTATTTTCCCCTAGTCCCATCTACCTGCACTCAGACCATACCCTTCAATTCCCTTCCCGTCCATATACATATCCACTTTACTTTTAAATGTTAAAATCGATCCTGCCTCCACCACTTCTGCTGGAAGCTCATTCCACACAGCCACCACTCTCTGAGTAAAGAAGTTCCCCCTCATGTTACCCCTAAACTTCTGTCCCTTAATTCTCATGTCATGCCCTCTTGTTTGAATCTTCCCTACCCTCAATGGGAAAAGTTTATCCACGTCAACTCTGTCTATCCCTTTCACCATTTTAAAGACCTCAATCAAGTCCCCCCTTAACCTTCTGCGCTCCAAAGAATAAAGACCTAACTTGTTCAACCTTTCTCTGTAACTTAGTTGCTGGAACCCAGGCAACATTCTAGTAAATCTCCTCTGTATTCTCTCTATTTTGTTGACCAAAGTGGATAACCTCACATTTATCCACAATTCCAATACACTTGTACTTAACTATGATGGCAAGGCAAGGCAAGGCAAGGCAAGTTTATTTATATAGCACCATTCATACAAGCTGCAATTCATAGTGCTTTACAAAAGAAACAAGAGAATAAAATAGTTTAAAAACATTGCAGAACCACAATACAACACAGGACAACAAAATAGCCAATAAGCCAATTGTATGAATAGAAAAGCAAAATCACTAAAATATTAAGGCAAATTTAAAAGCACATAAAAAGGTTAAAACAAGAGGATTAAAATTACCCGCATGTAGGGTCATGAAAAAGCTGCATCAAACAATAGTGTCTTTAGGCCTGACTTAAATGTGGTTACGGACTGTGCACACCTCAGGTATTCGGGGAGCCTGTTCCACAGGTGTGGAGCATAGAAACTGAATGCTGCTTCAGAATGGCGTTTATGTATAAGCATATTTTTAATGAACTGAATTCAAAAGAGGAAGTTCACTGCACTCCAGTACATGTGGGAGTAAAGTACTGTTGAATCACTGAACCATCTGGTTTGCGAATATTCTGACACTCTTACCTGATCTGCCAATTTGCGTGTAGAGCAACAGTGATGTGTTGTCTCTTCAATGGCCGAACAAGCAGCTCAATTTCAGAGAATGAATGGATCCAAGCATCAAATTTTGAGGAAGCAAAATTGCTCCCAATCTATCCAAGCAAGCAGAGTCCCCAAAGGCACTAGGGCCCAGTGCCTAAGTTGGGAGAGCTGTCTCACAAAGCAATCAAGTGACAGCAGACAGAGCAATACAGACATCACAGACAATGTACCCACTTCTCCCTCACAAGCCTTCAGCAGGATAGACACTGTGGAGGTCTATCTGACACATAGCCCAGCACGTTGGCTTCTCAAAGTCCCATGACAGCAATGACCCTCCTCCTGATTATCATCTGCAGTATACTCTCAGCTGAACAATCAGTGTTGCTCCATGTTGAACAACACTTGGAAGATGCATTGAAAATAGCACAAGTTTACTCTGGGTGGTTACTTCTATATTTGTCACCAAGAGTGGCTTGTTAACATCACCACAAACCATAGATTGACACAAAATGCTGGAGTAACTCCAGCATCTCTGGAGAGAAGGAATGGGTGATAATTTGGGTCAAGACCCTTCAAGACTGGTGATGTTTCATGTCGAGACCCTACATCTTGTCCTCACCACAAGCTATTACTGTTTAAGTGGTGAAGGACACAGCTGCCAGATTAAGTAGACACTGGAACAAAACTACAGATAAACCTCACCCCCTGAAATCTACCCTTGGCAGATGTGTCTGTCTATGATTTCAATCTCCATCCTGGGAGAAATAAAGTTATTTTGTATTGTATATTATCGTATAGCATTAGTAGACGGGACGAGAACAAAGACAGATAGAGCTATAACATTAGACCGTAACCACACCAAGCAGTGTGCAGCAGAGTACTTACATGATTACAAGGCAATTGATCAGATCTAAGCTCAGAACTTATGCCATATCAGGTTGTGAATGGAGGGAGCATCTCTAGCAGAACTGATGTTAGCATTCATAGCGAAAGGATTTGAGTATAGGAGCAGGGAGGTTCTACTGCAGTTGTACAGGGTTTTGGTGAGGCCACACCTGGAGTATTGCATACAGTTTTGGTCTCCAAATCTGAGGAAATACATTCTTGCCATAGAGAGGGTACAGAGAACGTTCACCAGACTGATTCCTGGGATGTCAGGACTTTCATATGAGGAAAGACTGGATAGACTCAGCTTGTACTCGCTGGAATTTAGAAGATTGAGGGGGGATCTTATAGAAACTTACACAATTCTTAAGGGGTTGGACAAGCTAGATGCTGGAAGATTGTTCCCGATGTTGGGGGAGTTCAGGACAAGGGGTCACAGTCTAAGGATAAGGGGGATTTCCTTTAGGACCGAGATGAGGAAAACATTCTTTACACAGAGAGTGGTGAGTCTCTGGAATTCTCTGCCACTGAAGGTAGTTGAGGCCAGTTCATTGACTACATTTAAGAGGGCGTTAGATGTGGCACTTGTGGCTAAAGGGATCAGGGGGTATGGAGAGAAGGCAGGTACAGGATACTGAGTTGGATGATCAGCCATGATCACATTGAATGGCGGTGCAGGCTCGAAGGGCCGAATGGCCTACTCCTGCACCTATTTTTCTATGTTTCTATGTTTCCATGCTCGATGACGGCAGAGTTCAGGGTCAGCATGTTCGAGTAAAGGGTTCAGCATTTACAAACTGTTCAGCATAAGGTGCTGACGGGATAATGCATTCTGTTCCTCCTGAGATCTTCACCATTACAGAACTGATGTGCATGTAATTCAATTCACCTCACATAATACCAAGCTGAGAGCACTGGAAACAAACAGAAAAGACTATGGGACCAGTCACAGGTTCATAAGTTACAGGAGTAGAATTAGACCATTTGGCCCGTTGAGTCTACTCTGCCATTCAATCATGGCTGATCTCTGCCTCCTAATCTTGCAAATGTTCCTGCCTTCATAACCCCATAACCCTTGACACCCATTCTAATCAAGAATTTATCTTTATCTGCCGTAGAAAGCCTCCACAGCCCTCTGCGGCAATGAATTCCACTGATTAACCACTGACTAAAGAAGTTCCTCCTCACCCCCTTTCTAAAAAAGCACCCTTTCTGAGGCTCTGACCTCCGGTCCTAGACTCTCCAACCAGTGGAAACATCCTCTCCACATCCACTCTATCCAAGCCTTCTACTATTCAATAAGTTTCAAAGAGGTGTCCCCTCATCCTTCTTAACCCCAGCGAGTAGAGGCCCAGTGATGTCAAATGGTCATCATATGCTAACCTACTCATTCCTGGAGTCAACACCTAACTCATAGAATCATAGAAAATAGGTGCAGGAGTAGGCCATTCGGCCCTTCGAGCCTGCACCGCCATTCAATATGATCATGGCTGATCATCCAACTCAGTATCCTGTACCTACCTTCTCTCCATACCCCCTGATCCCTTTAGCCACAAGGGCCACATCTAGCTCCCTCTTAAATATAGCCAATGAACTGGCCTCAACTACCTTCTGTGGCAGAGAATTCCACAGACTCACCACTCTCTGTGTGAAAAAAGATCTTCTCATCTCGGTCCTAAAAGACTTCCCTCTTATCCTTAAACTGTGACCCCTTGTTCTGGAGTTCCCCAACATTGAGAACAATCTTCCTGCATCTAGCCTGTCCAACCCCTTAAGAATTTTGTAAACCTCTATAAGATCCCCCCTCAATCTCCTAAATTCCAGCGAGTACAAGCCGAGTCTATCCAGTCTTTCTTCATATGGAAGTCCTGCCATCCCAGGAATCAGTCTGGTGAACCTTCTCTGTACTCCCTCTATGGCAAGAATGTCTTTCCTCAGATTAGGAAACCAAAACTGTACGCAATACTCCAGGTGTGGCCTCACCAAGACCCTGTACAACTGCAGTAGAACCTCCCTGCTCTTGTACTCAAATCCTTTCGCTATGAATGCCAACATACCATTCGCTTTCTTCACAGCCTGCTGCACCTACATGCCTACTTTCAATGACTGGTGTACCATGACACCCAGGTCTCGCTGCATCTCCCCTTTTCCTAATCGGCCACTATTCAGATAATAATCTACTCTCCTGTTTTTGCCGCCAAAGTGGATAACCTCACATTTATCCACATTATACTGCATCTGCCATGCATTTGCCCACTCACCCAATCTATCCAAGTTACCTTGCAGCCTCCTAGCATCCTCCTCACAGCTAACACTGCCCCCCAACTCGATACTGAATAGTAAAGACCAACACATCTGAACTAGCTACAACTATTGCCTAAACATTCCAGCATATTCACAAAAATGGCATCAAAATAAATACTTGGCCAGGTACAGAAAAAGCAGCCCAAGATCGATCTGGTTAAATTACTGCCCAATCAGTCCAAACTCAATCATCAATAACAAATAAGGAATTATTGACAAAGGTATCATACAGCAATAACCTTCTTCCCAAAGGCCAGTCTGGCTTTTGCCAGAACCACTCAGCTATATGCCTCACTATAGCCTTCGTCCAAATGTGGGGCAAAGTGAACTCTAGCGGTGTGGTGGGATTGATTGCCCTTGACATACAGGCAATGCTTGAGAGAGTGGAGCACCAAGGCCCCTGCTAACAATTAAGCCAATGGGTGTCAAAGAAAAAGCACTCGCAGGGCTGAAGCCATACCTTGCAGAGGCATTACATTGGTGAATCATTCCAGAACATCACTATGGGAGCTCTTCAGACTTCATCAGTGAGCCTTCCTTCTATCATAGGCCAAAATAGACCAGCACCAAAGTATAATCAGAGCGCAAGTCATACTGGGAAGTTCTGATGAGTTTTTTTAAAGATCAGTCTACGATCTTAATTAATGGTGGAGCAGTTTTGGAAATCTGAAGGCAGACACGAAATGCTGGGGTAACTCAGCGGAACAGGCAGCATCCCTGGAGAGAAGGAATTGGTGATGTTTTGGGTTGAGACCCCTATTCAGATTTCCAAGCCACCTCCAACATTAATTAGGACCTTGGACTGATTTGTTACTTCAGCACTATTTTCCTCCCGCTTAACTCTCTTAATATCCTATCGAAATGTGTCTTGAATAAACACATGGTATAAGCTTGCATTGGCATCTAGGATAGAGAATGCCGAGGGTCCACCACTCTCTGGGTGAAGAGATCTCTCATTTGAGTCCTAAATTTGGTATGCTTTGATGAGGATGCCTCTCTATCCCTAAACTCTTGAAATTAATTGAATCTTTCCTCATATAGCAATTCTGCTCACCCTAGAACCTATACTCCCTCGATGGCAAGTATATTCTTTCTTAGGTTAGGAAACCAAAATTGTACACAATATTTCAGGAACTCTGCAGGCCGGGTAGTGTCTGTGGAGGGAAATGAACAGATTATGCTTCAGCGCGACAGGCAACAGCTCTGGAGAGAAAGTATGGGTGACGTTTTTGGTCGATACCCATCTTCAGAAGTCTGAAGAAGGGTCCCGACCCGAAATGTCACCCATTCCTTCGCTCCAGAGCTGCTGCCGGCCCCGCTGAGTTACTCCAGCATTTTGTGTCTCCCTTCGGTTTAAACCAGCATCTGCCATTCCCTTCCTACAGATGATGTTTCAGGTTGGGATCCTTCATGAGTTATCTGTCCATCCCACAGACTCTGTCTAACTTGCTGAGTTTGTCAAGCAGTTTGTTTTTGTCTCACGATTCCAACATCTGCAATGTCTTATATTTCCACAATATTTAAAGTCTGAACAAGATCCTATAAAGTTGCAATTAGATCTGCTTGCTCCTGTACTCAAACCTAATAATCTAGGTTAACACACCATTTATCTTTTAAATTGCTCACTGCACCTGCATAGTAACCTTTGTTGACTTCTGTACAAGCAAACCGAGATCCTTTTGAACACTGCTACTCCATTCTCTCACTGTTTATGAGATCCACCGATCCACCCTCTTCCGTGTACAGGGACCCGACCTTTTCCCTGTCGGGTCTCCGGTGTCGTTGGGCCTAACATCGTGGAGCCAGCGGCAGCCTTCAACCGGAACCAACCTGAGGGCTCCAGTCGCGGAGTCTGCGGACTCGCCTTCGCGGAGCTGGCCGACTTCGGAGCGGGGAGAGCTGTGGTGGCGCGCGGCTGCAACCCGACTTCGGAGCTTCGGAGGCTCCGGCCGCAGTCCCGATGGACAGAAACATCGGGAGCTCGCAGGTCCCTGGTGGGAGACCGCTTTACTCGGAGCGGGGCCCTAACATCGCCCGCGCGGCTTAAATGGCCGCAGGACCTACCATCGCCCGCCGGGGGCTTTAACATCATGAGCCCCAGTTCGCCTCGACGCTGCAGTTGGACTGCTGGACCGTGGGAGAAGAACCAAGGGAAGAGATAAGACTTTTACCTTCCATCACAGTGAGGAGGTGTTGGAGATTCACTGTGATGGATGTTTGTGTAAATTGTGTTAAGTGTGTGTTTTAATTTTTTTTGTAATGTCAGGACTGCAGTAATTAAATTTTGTTCAAACCTTGTCTATTTGAATGACAATAAAAGGCATTCTATTCTATTCTATCCTATTCTATTCTGTTATGTGTATTAAAGACTATAACTTCACATATTCCACATAGTATTCCTTCTGTCATATTCTCACCTACTGATGTCACTTCCCTGGCCCTGCACTCATCCCTGGAACATCTGGGTAGGATGGACACCTACATCAGATTCATATTCATAGACTACAGCTCTGCTGGCAATATGATTATCCCAATCAAACTCATCTCCAAACTTGTGGAGTCGGCACTCCCATCTGCAACTGGATCCTCGGCTTCCTGACCAACAGACCACAATCAGTGAGGATAGGGGACAAATCATCCTCGACGATACTCCTCAACATGGGTGCTCCACAATGATGAGTTCTCAGCCCCCCGCTACATTCCATGTACATTCATAACTGTGCATTCAAATACCAATCCAACTCAATTTGCAAGACACACAGACAACATCAACACAGTGGGCCTTAATATCAAATAATGACGAGATGGAGTACAGGAATGAGACTGAGAATTGCCAAGACACCAACCTGTCACTCAATGTCAGCAAAACAAAGGCGGTTATGACTGACGTGAAGCAAAGCAGCACACACACTCCAGTGTACATTGATGGTGCTGGAGTAGAAATGATCGAAAGCTTCAAGTTCTTCGGAATCACCAGCAATTTGTTCTGGGCCAGCCACATTGAAGCTGTGGCCAGGAAAGTACACCGATGCCTCTACTTCCTCAGAAGGCTTAGGAAGTTTTGCATGTCCTCCAACAACCCTCACCAACTTCTACAGATGCTCTGTTGAAATCTGTAAAGATTCTAGTTTTAGAATCCTCTGTCCAGGGGCTAAGCCTGCGTGTGTTTGTTTGTTTGTTTGTTTGTTGTTCATTCCGGTTTAGGAGCTGAGCACACGGCAGCTAGACTACAGTCACTTATCCTGTACTTTTGTTTTCAAGTTTTTGTGTACATTGTGCGTTGTGACTGTCGGCAGACCAATTTTATATCGAAGCCACGTGAGTGACCACGTGAAGAGTCCGCCAGCCCGCATGCGAGTCAATACGTCGACGCATGGCATGAGAATCGGAGCAGTTCGAAACTGAGCCCTAGTCTTAGACTCCCCTCTGATCTCATCTCCATCACCAGTCCTCCCACTTTCTACATCCTCTCTTCGTTCCTGAACAGCTTCATCCCCCCACATTCCAATTCGATGAATTCCCAACCCAGCATAATGTTGAACTCTTCCTCCACCACCTTTGTCTTTGTGTTGTCCCTTTCTTTGGCCAGACCTCTTCATCCAGGATAATGTACTCTCACCCCCATCTGCACATTCCTGATTCAATACTAACCCTGCCCTTGTGTGCTGACCCTCTCCATATATATTCTTTTCAGCCTGCCTGCACAGTATGGACCATCCAAATATCCCCTTTTCCCTTAATCTGTCCTCTCCTGCTTCTTGAACAAGTTAGGTCTTTATTCTTTGGAGCGCAGAAGGTTAAGGGGGGACTTGATTGAGGTCTTTAAAATGATGAAAGGGATGGACAGAGTTGACGTGGATAAGCTTTTCCCATTGAGGGTAGGGAAGATTCAAACAAGAGGGCAAGACATGAGAATTAAGGGACAGACATTTAGGGGTAACATGAGGGGGAACTTCTTTACTCAGAGAGTGGTGGCTGTGTGGAATGATCTTCCAGCAGAAGTGGTGGAGGCAGGATCGATTTTAACATTTAAAAGTAAAGTAGATAGGTATATGGACGGGAAGGGAATGGAGGGGTATGGTCTGAGTGCAGGTAGATGGGACTAGGGGGAAATAAATGGTTGGCACGGACTGGAAGGGCCGAGAAGGCCTGTTTCCATGCTGTAATTGTTATATGGTTATATGGTTATGTAAAATTGCACCTTCTAGTCGCTAAGGACGAATCCCAACATCAAACCCCCCATCCACGTCAGCATGGATTTACGAAGGGGAAATCATGCTTGACTAATCTTCTGAAATTTTTTGACAATGTAACTAGGAAAATTGGCAAGGGAGAGCCAGTGGATGTAGTGTAACTTGACTTTCAGAAAGCATTTGATAATGTCCCACATAGGAGATTAGTGGGCAAAATAAGGGCACATGGTATTGGGGGTAGAGTGCTGACATGGATAGAGAAGTGGTTGGCAGACAGGAAACAAAGAGTAGGGATTAATGGGTCCCTTTCAGAATGGCAGGCAGTGACTAGTGGGGTACCGCTAGGCTCGGTGCTGGGACCGCAACTATTTACAATATTCATCAATGATTTGGATGAAGGGATTCAAAGTAACATGCGCAAATTTGCAGATGACACAAAGCTGGGTGGCAGTGTGAACTGTGAGGAGGATGCTGTGAGAATGCAGGGTGACTTGGACAGGTTGGGTGAGTGGGCAGATGCATGGCAGATGAAGTTTAATGTAGATAAATGTGAGGTTATCTACTTTGGTAGCAAAAACAGGAAGGCAGATTATTATCTAAATGGCGTCAAGTTGGGAAAAAGGGAAGTACAACGGGATCTGGGGGTCCTTATTCATCAGTCTATGGAAGTAAGCATGCAGGTACAGCAGGCAGTGAAGAAAGCGAATGGCATGTTGGCCTTTATAAGAAGAGGAATCGAATATAGGAGCAAAGAGGTCCTTATGCAGTTGCACAGAGCCGTAGTATTGGAGTACCTGGACTATTGTGTGCAGTTTTGGTCCCCTAATTTGAGGAAGGACATTCTCACTATTGAGGGAGTGCAGCATAGGTTTACAAGGTTAATAGGGTTACGGGATGGTGGGACTGTCATATGCTGAGAGAATGGAGCAGCTGAGCTTGTACACCTTGCAGTTTAGAAGGATGAGAGGGGATCTCATTGAAACATGTAAGATTATTAAGGGTTTGAACATGCTAGAGGCAGGAAACATGTTCCCGATGTTGGGGGAGCCCAGAACCAGGAGCCACAGTTTAAGAATAAGGAGTAAGCCACTTAGAACGGAGACGAGGAAACACATTTTCTCACAGAGAGTGGTGAGTCTGTAGAATTTGCTGCCTCAGATGGCGGTGGAGGCAGGTTCTCTGGGTGCTTTCAAGAGAGAGCTGGATAGGGCTCTTAAAGATAGCGGAGTCAGGGAATATGGGGAGAAGGCAGGAACAGGGTACTGATTGGGGATGATCAGCCATGATCACATTGAATGACGGTGCTGGCTCAAAGGGCCAAATGGCCTCCTCACGATGAGAAGCTGCTCACTTCCTCCACATCAAAGAGAGCTAGTGTAAGCTATTGGCGTCCCAGTTATTCCTGTGTCTATTTGGGGCATATGCAACAGTCATTGTTTCAGTCACGCTCAGGCCCCATCTCTCGCCCCTATCATCAGTATGTTGTCAAATGCATTGATGCTTCCTCATCTCAGACAGAACATCAAAATGGCTTTGTATTTGCTGCAAATGTTCACCCTGCTCCCATGTTCACACAGCCTATCACTTTCCCATCTTCTTTGTCTCTCCATAGTTGGTAATCAATATCAATAACACGGCTAGACATAGAAAGTTGGAATAACTCAGCAGGACAGGCAGCATCCCTGGAAACAACGGGCGACGCTTCGGGTCAAAACCCCTCTTCAGACTGGTTCCGCTGAGTTACTGCAGCATTTTGTGTTTATCTTTGTTTTAAACCAGCATCTGCAGTTCCTTCAAAGGCACAAAACTCCAGCAGCTCCCTTGATGACACCTCATTACATCCTGTTTAAAGAAAGGGATTGATTTCATCCTCTCCGTTTCTCTGACTGTTACACCTCTTCAAATGGTGATACCGTAGCAAATGATCTTCATTGGCAAATACAACTGGTAAACACACGCACGTTAGGTGAGAGCTCTAGCAAGGTCCCTGCTGCTGCTGTAAGACACACCAGTGGACTGATGACAATCTTCACTCACAAACCCCCGCCAAACTCAGTCACGTGACTGTTCCAGCTCTACTGACGAGGGTTCAATCTATGTGGCTCAACCACCAGATGGCACCACAATACCTTCCACATCAGCGTCTCTGATGTCCATCTTTTCCATTAACTGTGGTGGTCACCCCTCCACCACATTAATAGGGCTCGTAACTACATCCGTTTGTGAATAAGGACAGGATTCCACTAGTCCACAACTCCCCCCCTCACTACCCAAGCCTTCATCTTGAGCGGCTCATTCGCCACAGTTTCTGGAGCTTTCAATGTGATGCCACAAGCAGGCGCATCTTCCCCCAACCTCCCCTTTCAGAATCCAATGCAGCTCCATGGTTCTCTGCTTCACTCCACCAACCTCCTCCCACTTGGGTTCCACTTGGCGCGTCATTTGCGCGTAATTTACGTGACATCATTTACGCGTCACGACACACGCGACGCATGCGTCGTGACACGCACATGATGCGCACATGGAGCGCGATGACATAGGCAGTGACACGCGGCTGTGCGCGGCGTCGCAGGATTTTGTGGTGTACAAAAACTTTGCTCGCCATCTGCGTGACGCGCAAATGACGGCCAAGTGGGACAGGCCCTTTACTGCATCTTTTCATGCAACTGCTAGAGATGCAGTGCCTGTTCACCGACTTATTCCCTTCCCAATACCCTGGGACGCAAACACTATTTCCATGTGAGAGAGTAAATCGCCTTCACTCCTTCCAACCTAGTGTGTTATACTTGCTGCTCACAATGTGTTTTTTCAGTTAAGTTTGGAGATACAGCGTGGAAACAGGCCCTTTGGCCCACCGAGTCCGCAAAAACACAGCGATCCCCGCACACTAACACGAGCCTATACACACTAGGGACAATTTACACTTATACCAAGCCAATTATCCTACAAACATGTATGTCTTAGGAGTGTGGGATGAAACCGGTGATGTCAGAGAAAACCCACGCAGGTCATGGGGAGAACATACAAACTCTGTACAGACTGCACCCACAGTTGGGATCGAACCGGGTCTCCAGCGCTGTAAGCGCTGTTAGGCAGCAACTCTACCGCCACACTTCCCTGCATGGTCTTCCCTGCATTTCTGAAAGTAGGCTTCCAGTTGCCTTTCTTTTTAATTCTCGATCCCATTCTCAGCCTGACGTCTGTTATTGACCTCCTACACAGTTCCAACAAAGCACAGTGCAGGCTAAAAGATCCAAACGCATCTTCCGAGTTGGGATATTAACACAAAAAACATAATCGGCTGTTTCAGATAACCAGCCTGTCCAGTTTATATCATATCTGGCCATTGCCTCTCAATTCAGGGCTCCTGATCTGCTGAGTATTTCAAGATTCTCTATCTTGAATTCAGATTTTCAACATTTGCAGTTTTATTTGGTTTCTGATCATGTGCATTTTCATTTAATTTTTGAATAAATTCTTAACTCACAATGTGGACCCTTGTCAACAGTGTCCAAATGTAACAAGGTGACTGCTATGTAAAACACCTCCATTCTGTCTGCAAAACAAGCGTGGAGCCTGTTGCTACAATTCTCTGAAGATAGTCACACAAATCTGGAGGAACAGCACGTCAGGCAGCATCTCTGGCGAAAAGGACTGGGTGACGTTCCGGGTCAAGACCCTTCATAAGACCATTCTCCATGGAGCCCACCAGGTCTACGTCCTCAGCCAATTTTCACTGTGCCAGTTAGGTTGACAATGAGGTCAAGGAATCGCATGTCATCAAAGACACTAGAGCCTAGACTTTGCACATAGTTCAACAATGTTAATGACAATTCCCTGCTACAAGGTCTCCAGACCCATGTTTTGTTTTAGCAAAGAGTTCTGAGAATTGGGTATTTACCTGAGCCATTAACCAAGTGTGCCTCTCCTCCAGTTACTGATGTTAATTTAATGAAAAATATGGAATACATTGCCAGAGCAAATCAACCCAATCTGGCTTTACTGACCTTTGGTAGTGTATCGGAAGGAACTACCAATGCTGATTTAAACCGAAGAGAGACACAAAATGCTGGAGTAACTCAGCGGGCATCACTGGAGAGAATGAAATGGGCGGCATCTTGTGTCAAGAAATCTCTGAAGTTAACCAGCTTGGCTAAAGATGGAAAAGGAGGACTGTTTACCTTTCGATACAAGTTCCATTATCCTTGCTCCAAGGGAGGTACAAAAAAAAATGTATAGGGAAAATCCTATAATCTAGAGCAATAGACGTATTTGGAAACAAATAGTTAAGACTCTACATTTGGATAATATGTCGCTTTGTTTACCAATTATGAATAATCCTTCATTTAAACCTTCTATATTGGATAAGGGGTTTAGACGACGGAAAAATTTAGGAATTGTAAGGATAGAACACCTTCACAGGAAAGGAAAATTTCTCTCATTTCAAGAGTTAAAAGATATCTATGGATTGCATCAAAATAACTTGTTTAGGTATTTACAAATTAGAGACTATATTAAGTCAAACATGCAAGATTATAAAAATAGAGAACTAGGATTATTGGATGAAGTGCTCAACAAGCACCCAAATACAGAAAAACTAATAGCATATATATATAATACTCTTTTGAATAGGGAAATCCCTGCAACAGAATCATACCGACAAAGATGGGAAAATGAAACTGGCTTATCTATAATAAAAGACCTCCCCCATCCACTCCTTTCAGGGACCCAAGCAGTCATTCCAAGTCCGACAGAGGTTCACCTGCACCTCCTCCAACCTCATCTACTGCATCCGTTGCTCCAGATGCCAGCTGATCTACATCGGTGAGACCAAGCGGAGGCTGGGCGATCGTTTCGCCGAACACCTCCGCTCGGTCCGCAATAACCAACCCGACCTCCCGGTGGCTCAGCACTTCAACTCCCCCTCCCACTCCGTATCCGACCTCTCGGTCCTGGGCCTCCTCCACGGCCAGAGTGATCAACACCACAAGTTGGAGGAACAGCACCTCATATTCCGCTTGGGGAGTCTGCATCCTCTGGGCTTAAACATTGAATTTTCTCAATTCTGTTAACCCAGGCTGCCTCCCCCCCCCCACCTCTCCCTCAGCCCTCTGGCCCTGACATTCCTTCTCCATCTCCCCCCCCCCCCCCAGTCGCACTAGCTTCTCATTTTCACACCACAAACAGCTTACAATGGCCTGCTTCCTTTATCACCAATACTTTTTTGCATATCTTTCACTCATTGTTCCTTATCTCTCCACATCACTGTTTATATCTCTCGTTTCCCTGATTCCTGACCAGTCTGAAGAAGGGTCTCGACCCGAAACGTCGCCTATCTCCTTTGCTCCTTAGATGCTGCTGCACCCGCTGAGTTTCTCCAGCTTTTTGTGTAACCCTATAATAAAAGACACTTGGGAAGAGAGTCTACAACGTATAAACCGTTGTTCGTTAAATGCCAGACATACCTTGATACAATTCAAAGTATTACATAGATTACATTACTCAAAAACGAAATTAAATAGAATTTTTCCTAACATCTCCTCTATTTGCGATAAATGCCAGAATTCAGAAGCTAATTTAACGCATAGTTTTGTAACATGTATAAAACTTAATAGTTATTGGGCTGAAATGTTTTAAATCATTTCTATAGTTCTTAAAATTAAATTGGATCCTGGCCCAAAGCTAATAATATTAGGAGTTTCAGATTCAAACCTAATATTAACAGTAAATCAAAGACATTTTCTTGATAACTGTTTGATAATTGGAAAAAAATTAATATTGAAATTCTGGAAGGGAACATTATCCCCTACAATTAAAATGTGGACAGTGGAAATGTTGGAGACGCTGCATTTGGAGAGAATCAGGTTTGTCCTAATGGACAAATATGAACTTTTTGAACAAATATGTTCTCCATTCACTGACTATCTGAAGGAGTAGCTGAGCTCAGCATTGTAACTCAATAAGTACCCGGTGGTAGGATTAGATGAAAAGATCTATTCTGGGATTTGTATACACGTCTCTATAGATATTTTTATGTGAAATTGTTCCATTCATTGTTAAGATGTAGACTTCAATTTTTTTTTAATTATATAATAATTGTTTGCTTGTATTATTTTATTTTTTAATTTTTATTCTTTTTTTTTAATTTTATTTATTTTTGTTTGTCTTATATAATCATAATCAATATTATTTAATCACCATCTTCATTGATTATACACCTATTCTTTTACTTCTTTACTTTCTAAAAAAAAATAGAAGCTTATATAAATTATTTTGTAATATTTGTATAACTTTTGAAACAAGTTAAACGTGTATTTGAAAAACTGTTATATCATTGGCAACATGCATTGATCCAAAACGTCACCCATTCCATCTCTCCAGAGATGCTGCCTGTCCCGCTGAGTTACTCCAGCGTTTTGCGTCTATCTATGGTATTGTATACAGTACATGGTGCATGCAGGTGTAAGGTGCATGGGGATTAAGACATCTTTGATATCTAGGACCAAGTCACATTTCATCTTCTGTAAAAGATAAGAGGTAAAAAATAGTGTAGCAAAGCCACGCCTAGGCTGCCCATGGATGCACCTTCAGCACTTGTTCATGAACATTTGGCCCAGAACAATAATACAGCATCAAAGCTGAATGAAAAAGAATCAGAGGT
This sequence comes from Raja brachyura, assembly GCA_963514005.1. Next base: position 90,741,679 of record OY740787.1, on the reverse strand, counting down.
CATCTATAAACCTGAATCAGGGGGCTTTGTCTGCCGTGCTGGAAGGTTTTATTCTAACGTTGTCTTTTTGCTGATATATACTACTGAAACCATTAGAATAACAAAGGTATTTCCTACGGTGGCATTTTGGTTCAGCATATAAATACCCTGCTGAATGAGGCAGTGTTGTGTACAGTTGGGTCTTCCATACTGAAGCTCAAAATGGGAAAGGCAAGGCAGCCCCCCGTGGTTTCAGAATTTGCCAATAATGTTTCAGCCGGATGAAAAGTAATAACTCACCTGTTTAATTCCCCACAGATCATCTTCTACGAGGACAGGAACTTCCAGGGTCGGCACTATGAGTGCAGCACCGACTGTGCCGACCTGTCCCCTTACTTCAGCCGCTGTAACTCCATCCGTGTGGAGAGTGACTGGTGGGTGGCGTACGAGAGACCCAACTACATGGGGTACCAGTATGTCCTGAACAGGGGGGAGTATCCTGACTACCAGCGCTGGATGGGATTCAACGACTGTGTCAAGTCATGCCGCAGTTACCCTCAGGTGAGTGGGAGACACGTGCATTTTAATTTACTGTAACTCCTTTTTGTTAGGAACTGTTAACAATGTTCTTTCTTTGAGATTAATAACCTATTTTTTAATATAAAAATTATGATTTTTATTGTTCTTCCTTGTTTCTGTCATTCGTGACAGATCCACACTTTAATCTTCCTGCTTTGTGCTATTTCAAGTTTGAAACGAAGTATGAAACAGTAGGTTTCTAGCTTCTAGTAAAACATTTCTAGCTTATTAGCTGGAGCTTCTCTTCTGAAGAAGGGTCTCGACCCAAAACGTCACCTATTCCTTTTCTCCAGAGATGCTGCCTGTCCCGCTGAGTTACTCCAGCTTTTTGTGTCTATCTTCAGTTTAAACCAGCATCTGCAGTTCCATCCTGCACACTTCTCTTTAAAAGCTGCACAAATGTTTATTGTTTTCATGTGGAGTTTTCTAATTTGAGGCAGATTTAACCAGTGGAGATGGCACTTATGTTGGCATGGACAGTACTGGGTAGGTTTGCACTCTTCTCATGTACATGCAGAGCTGCAAATATTGTCTTACAAATCCTATTGATGAAGGGCTTTTTGAATTAGCAAGAGTTTAAATTATTTGGTGGTAATGGCATCATTACCTTTGCCCCACCTAACCCATGCGCACATTCTGCTTGGAACTAAATCAAGACGTCTACTCACTAAATAGTCCATATAGCAGATTCCCCCCAATTCCCAAGATAATATTGGAATACAGGTCCTTCCTAGATAATGAATGCCTGATTTATGCACAGCCCCTAGATATGGATGTGTACAGGAGTGTTGACAAGTGTTACAGTGCACAACACAACATAGAAATGTAGAAAATAGATGCAGGACTAGACCATTTGGCCCTACGAGCCAGCACGTGACCATGTCTGATCGTTCAAAATCAGTACCCCGTTTCTGCTTTCTCCCCATATCGCTTGATTCCATTAGCCCTAAGAACTATATCTAACTCACTCTTGAATACATCAGAATACAACTCAGTGTTGAGGAGACCAGTGGGATGGATGTGCTGACAGAGGCTGAGCTAGAAGCTTCTACTACTTGCTGGAAATTTGTTTCACAGCAATATCATGAAGGTTGAATTAAACACCCTAGTTGCCCTTGGAGATAGAACAGAGATAGAACGGAGACGAGGAAACACTTTTTCTCACAGAGAGTGGTCAGTCTGTGGAATTCTCTGCCTCCCTGAAGGTGGTGGAGGCAGGTTCTCTGGATGCTTTCAAGCGAGAGCTAGATAGGGCTCATAAAAATAGCAGAGTCAGGGGATATGGGGAGAAGGCAGGAACGGGGTACTGATTGAGGATGATCAGCGATGATCACATTGAATGGCGGTGCAAGCTCGAAGGGCCAAATGGCCTACTCCTGCACCTATTGTCTATCGTCTATTGTCTATTGTCTGTTGGTTGGCCTATATTCTTTAAATATATTACCTGCTCCATCACCGATGTGAGCTAGTTGCATTGTGATTTCTCCCGCTCGTAACATGCACTGTAGAGAGCATGCTGACTGGCTGCATCATGGCCTGGTTCGGCAACTTGAATGTCCAGAAGCGGAAAAGACTGCACAAAGTTGTGACCACTGCCGAGTCCATCACCCAGCTCTGACCTCCCCACCATCGAAGAGATCTATCTTAGTCGCTGCCTCAAAAAGGCAGTCAACATCATCAGAGACCCACACCATCCTGGCCTCACACTCATTTCACCCCTGCCATCGGGAAAAAGGTACAGGAGCCTGAAAACTGTAACATCCAGGTTCAGGAACAGCTTCTTCCCTACAGCCATCAGGCTATAAAGCACTACAACCTCATATGGGCTCTGAACTACAATAGACTCTTATTATTATTGTTGCACTGTTCCGTTTGTGCGTATGTTGTGAGCATGCGTACATATACAAACTGAGCTTTTTCTTTCTCTCTCTCGTTTGTCATATCATACTGTGTTTGCATATTCTGTCGTGCTGCAGCAAGTAGGATTGTCATTGTTCTATCTGGGACACATGACAATATAACACTCTTGACTTGATTCATGATTGATCTTTTAAAAGCTAGAATAAATCATTTCTTTCTCTGTTCAGTTTTGGGATGCCTTTCGGCAATGAAAGCTTCCAATTTTTTTCTGAAAGCTCGCCAAAGCATTTTCAAATATTTCAACAATACAAGCTGAGACCTGTTAATAGTGTGCTAGTTGTAATCTTGCTGATAATCTATGCAATATTGAGAATACAATTCTGGTTTACAACGTTTCCACATTGTTTTCAATTTTATCTTACATGTTTCTCATTTAATAAATTAATAATAATCCATTGTCAAATTCAATTTAGCTTCCATCTTCATCGATGCATCATTAATCTGAAGTATCCACTTGTTGAATGCTCTAGGGCTAAGATCTCACCTGCAACTCCAATAACCTAATGGAGGTGGATACGTTAATGAACATTAAAAGAAACATTTTTTGCTGAATGCTTTGACTTGTTATCTTTCCATTCCAGTACCGAGGAGGCAACTACAGGATGAAGATTTACGAGAGGCCTGACTTTGGAGGACAGATGATGGAATTCATGGAGGACTGTCCCTCCGTCTACGATCGCTTCCGTTACCGTGACATTCACTCCTGCCAAGTGATGGATGGTTACTGGATCTTCTATGAACAGCCCAACTACAGAGGCCGACAGTACTTCATGAGGCCCGGGGAGTACAGGAAATACAATGACTGGGGCGGCTACAACTCCACCATCGGGTCTTTCAGGCGCATGAGGGACTTCTAGATTGTTGCTGAAAAATATGAATTTGTCATTGAAGCAATTCTGAAAAAAAAATAAAATGCTACTCTTTTGATTTTATTATGGTAATCGCCTCATTGAGTGGTGAAAATGATAATCCTAATGGGGCGTTGCATATCCTGCAAGATAGATTATGCTTTCTGTCACCCATTTGATAGGCCCCCTCCCCTCCATTTCAATGGCCTCATTGGCACGTGTGTGCAATGAAATCTGAATTACACCTTTCAGAGGGGAATACTACTTGTTTAGTTTAGATTATTGTCACGTGTACGTTTTGTTTGCCTACTACCCAGTCATGCTAGTTAGGCATATGACCCAGTCATGCTACCCAATCATGCTACTTAGTCATGCTACCCAGTCCAGAACCAGGGGCCACAGTTTAAGAATAAGGAGTAAGCCATTTAGAACGGAGATGGGGAAACACTTTTTCTCACAGAGAGTGGTGAGTCTGTGGAATTCTCTGCCTCAGAGGGCGGTGGAGGCCGGTTCTCTGGATGCTTTCAAGAGAGAGCTAGATAGGGCTCTTAAAAATAACGGAGTCAGGGGATATGGGGAGAAAGCAGGAACGGGGTACTGGTTGGGGATGATCAGCCATGATCACTTTGAATGCCGGTGCTGGCTCGAAGGGCCGAATGGCCTACTCCTGCACCTATTGTCTATAGTCTATTGTCATGCTACCCAGTCATGCTACCCAGGAAGGATGGGAGCTTAAGAAGGGTGACATTGCCAGGCAGTGGGAGCACTCAGAACAGAACCAGCCTGTATATGGATGTTGTCACTGACTTCTACTTGGATCGACGGTCTGTCACAGATTGATCAGCATCAGGCAGTATAGACTGCCAGAGTAACCCACATGAAGAGTGAAGCCCTGCTCTTTGGCAACTGACCGGACTGATCTTCTGAGCCCTTCCTGTTTTGCTGCAGTGCATGAATACAATCAAGCGGTCCACAGTGCACGGATAAAGGGTAGGATAAGGGTAAGATAGAAACATAGAACATAGAAAAATAGGTGCAGGAGTAGGCCATTCGGCCCTTCGAGCCTGCACCGCCATTCAATGTGATCATGGCTGATCATCCAACTCAGTATCCCGTACCTGCCTTCTCTCCATACCCCCTGATCCCTTTAGCCACAAGGGCCACATCTAACTCCCTCTTAAATATAGCCAATGAACTGGCCTCAACTACCTTCTGTGGCAGAGAATTCCAGAGACTCACCACTCTCTGTGTAAAGAATGTTTTCATCATCTCGGTCCTAAAGGAATTCCCCCTTATCCTTAGACTGTGACCCCTTGTTCTGGACTCCCCCAACATCGGGAACAATCTTCCAGCATCTAGCTTGTCCAACCCCTTAAGAATTTTGTAAGTTTCTATAAGATCCCCCCTCAATCTTCTAAATTCCAGCGAGTACAAGCCGAGTCTATCCAATCTTTCCTCATATGAAAGTCCTGACATCCCAGGAATCAGTCTGGTGAATCTTCTCTGTACCTCCTCTATGGCAAGAGGGGGTACAGAGAAAATATTTAGTGCAAGATATGACATTGAAGTCTGATTACAGTTCAAATGTCTCCAATGGATAGATAGGAGGTCAGGCCCACACTCTAGCTGATGGGAGGATGGTGCAGTCGCCTGATAACGGCTGGGAAGAAACTGTCACTGATTCTGGAGGTGCACGTTTTCAAACTTCTGTACCTCTTCCCTGATGGGAAAAGATGGAGTGACCGGGGTGAGACTGGGGCTTGATTATGTTTGCGGCCTAGCTGAGGTAGCGTGGAATGTAGGTGGAGTCAATGGAAGAGAGGTTGGTTAGTGAGATGGTCTGGACTACATCCACAAGTCTCTGCAATTTCTTGCGGACTGGGATGGAGCTGTTCTCAATTGTGATGCACCCTGATGAAATGAATTCTACGGCGCATCTGTAGAGGTTGGTGAGAGTTATAGGGGATGAGCTGAACTTCCCAAGCTCTCTATGTAAGCAGAGGCGTTGATGAGCTTTCTTGAATGTATGTTGGTTCTTGGTGTGATGCAGTGAATGTATGTGCGTGTGCACACCCACATCCTTATGTTTTTGGATAGTTTTTGAGGGAGTCAAAATGTCTACTTACTCTCCATGTCAAAAACCCTCACCATGATTGACATTGCAGTCAGTGTCATAAACTGGGCATCTGAGCTCACGTAAACTCTATCCTTTGACCATCATCAACACAACCAAAGGTTCTACTGAACTGCAGACTATTCTGGCAGCATGTCTGGCAAGACTCCATGAAAAAGGACATTATCATCACCCTGATCTATAATTAGGAGAAGGACATCAGGAATTATAGACCCATCTCAATGCTACACATGGACTATGCAATGCTGTCAAAGGTCCATTGCCAACCGGGTCAACTCTGCTCTGAGAGAGATGATGTACCTGGAAAATAAACCTGTGATGCTCTTGCCTGGAAAATCTCGGGTAACTTTGTGCCGCCAGGGACACCAGAGCCTACATGCAGGACTGAGGGATGGAAACCTGCCTGCTCAGCTTGGACCAGGAGAAGGCCTTTGACAGACCTGTGTATGTATTGCACACATACATAATGGAGTGTTCTCCTCACTGGGCTCTGGGGTGTGAATCAGGAACTGGATCCCACTGCTCTGCACAGATACCCATAATGCAGTCCAAATCAATGAGTGGGGAAGGGATAGCTTCCCCCTTCACGGCTGGAGTCAGGCAGGGTTACTCCAGCCCACTCTTAAATTGTAAATTGTGCCTAGTGTGAAGGAGAGTGTTAAGGGCCTGACCCACTTGGGCGTCATTTGAGCGTCATTTACGCAACATAATTTACGCGCATGTTGTGGCGTGCACGTGATGCGCGCATGCTGCGTGATGATGTAGGCAATGGTGCACGGTTGCGCGCGGTGCCCCAGGATTTGGGGATGTAGAAGATCTTCGCGCGCCACCTGCGTGATGCGCAAATGACGCCCAAGTGGGACAGGCCCTTTAGTGTACGGGGTGGTCGCTGGTCTGCCCAGACTCAGTGGGGCAAAGTGCCTACATCCACGCTGAATCTCCAAAGTCTAAAGTCAGGTCTGACTACCTGAAGGTGCCGGGATCTGGTTCGGAGGGGTTAAAGCCTGCAGCAAAAATTAGCAGCGTGCAACAAAAATTAGGACAAACAAAATTTGGAGAGTGAGAGCTGCGCTCCCGTCCATAACCATAAAAACTTTGTTATCAGGTATGAAATGCTCTCAGGGCTGTTGTACTTGACCCTAAGAGTGTGTGGTTAGATGCAAGGATCTTTGTCACTGTTCATCCCAAGCAGCTGTGTAACAGAGGACCCTGACTTACAGACTGTTCCCAGGGACACATTGTGAAACAGGGACTGCGCTGCTGGAAGGCTATCAATCCACTGAACGACACTCCTTGGTCTGCCTGAACCTTGTTGGTCTTCCAGCTCAACGAGATGTCCATCAGGGAATGTTGCCAGCTGAAGATAGGCACAAAATGCTGGAGTAACTCAACGGGACAGACAACATCTCTGAAGAAAAGGAATGGGTGACGTTTCGGGTTGAGACCCTTCTTCAGTTGCCAACTGGCCCATTCCAGACTACAGGCATACCTGAGGGACATAAAAACATAGAAAACAGGTGCAGGAGTAGGCCATTCGGCCCTTCGAGCCACCGCCATTCAATCTGATCATGGTTGATCATCCAAAATCATTCAAAATCGAGTGAACTTTTAAAAAATGTATATAAATAATACAAACATAAGTGACGTATGGAGGATTGCCAATCCATCTGGAAGAGAATATTCTTTTTATTCAGGTGTTCATAACATTTATACACAAATTGACTATTTCCTGGTAGATGCCAAACTTATCCCTTTTACCTATAACGCAAAATATCACGTTATTATTTCAGACCACTGTCCTCTCACTTTCAGTAAAATTCGAAGGAATGTATAATAAACAATCATTTTGGAGATTCAACCCACAAATACTAGCTGAGGCAAGTTGTTGTGACTATCTGAAGCTATAGATGAAAACATTTTTTGAGACAAACAACACCCCGGTATTTCTCCAGCATTGCTATGGGAAACTTTTAAAGCCTATGTTAGAGGCTGTATTATCGCATACCAAGCTTTTCAAAACAAGAAAAATAAGACTGAACAATTGAAATTAGAAAAACAGAGAAAACAGTTAGACCTAGAAAATGCGGCTGACCCAACCATTGCAAAACATAATAAGGTAGCTGCATTAAAATTCAAATTAAATCAGATTATCTCTGTAAAAATTATTAGGGTATTTCGTTATACTAAGCAAAAATATTTTGAATTTGGTAATAAACCACACAAGCTACTAGCACGTCAACTCCGCAAATTAGAGAAGGACCGCATAATACACAAAATTAGATCAGAAAAAGGAGAGCGGCTTACACTGCCTAAAGATATTAATGAAGGATTCTTACAATTCTACCAAACACTATATTCATCAAAAACAACAGCCGATCCTGCAAAGATGAAAAGATTTCTTGAGAATTGCAATCTCCCATTCCTTAACGAGGAGGAACGGGATGAATTAGGACTAGAGATAACAACAAAAGATATTGTGGAGACTATTAAATCATTGAAAAGTGGAAAAGGTTTAGTAAAGAATTTTATTTAAAAAATAATGATTTAATTTCTCCATGCTTACAACCCTTTATATACAAGCATTTAAAGAACAGAGTTTACCACAAACTCTTGCTGAATCAACTATTACATTAATTCCAAAAAAAGATAAAAATCTTGAGGAGCCTGGATCATGGAGGGCAATAGCCCATTTAAATACAGATCAGAAGATTTAGTATTATACCCATGTATTTCTGGATTAGATCTGACATTTTCTGCGAGTGGTTCAATTGCTAAAGTGAATAATAATGGAGATCACGGGCATCCTTGTCTACACCCTCTAGAAAGATTAAATTTAATTGATAACATTTGGTTTGGTAGTATTCTAGCTGTTGGATTAGAGTATAAAAGTTTAACCTATATACAGTACTTCTCTCCCAGTTGAAATGTTTCCATCACTGAAAATAAATATGACCATTCTACTTGATCGAACGCGTTTTCAGCATCTAGCGAAATAATTGCTAGATCTGCATTAGCAATTCTATTTGAGTATTAAATTCTATTAAATTTAAATATTCTATTAAATAATCATCTCAGATTATAAAATGAGTGACGTTTTGGGATAAAACCTGTTTGGTCGGGGTGTATTAATTTGTTAATCACTAAGCTCAATCTATAAGATAGGATTTTTGTTAGTATTTTCTGATCAGTATTTAATAGAGCTATTGCTCTATATGAGGCGGGGTCTTCCACATCCTTATCAGTTTTAGGTATAAGTATTATTGTAGATTCGTTTAAAGTTTCCGGGAGTTGCTGTTGAGTATAAATGTGTTTATACAGTGTTTGTAAGCATGGAGAAATCAGATCATAAAATGTTTTATAAAATTCAGAGCTTAGGCCATCAGGGCCTGCAGCCTTTCCATTTTTTAAAGATCTAATTGACTCTTCGATATCTTTTGTCGTTATTTCAGCTCCTAATAGTTCTTGCTCTTGCAAATCTAAGCCTTTAAGGTTACATTTCTGTAAAAATGTTTCCATTCCTGTTGATTGTTCTGTCACTTTAGTTGAATAAAGATTTTGATAGTATTGTGAAAATCTGTCATTAATATCTTTGGGGAGTGTTAGTATTTCTCCCTTATCTGATCTAATCTTATGAATCGTTTTTTCCCCGTCCAATTTACGAAGCTGGCGTGCTAATAATTTTTGTGGTTTATCACCAAATTCAAAATTTAATTGTTTTGTGTGTTGATAAAGTTTTATTACTTGGTCAGAGTATATTTTATTTAACTTATATTTCAGTGCTGCAATTTTGTTATGTTTTGCCAATGAAGGTGCTCTTGCATTTTCTATGTCTAATTGCCTTATTTCCATTTCCAATGTCTGGTGTTTAGCTCTATTCTCTTAATTAAGAAATGCCTAAAAGGAAATTAATGCCCCTCGTATAAATGCTTTAAATGTTTCCCAGAAAAGGGAAGCAGAGATTTCAGGCTGGTCATTAACCTCGAAAAACATATTAATCTGTTTTACAAGATATTCACAACATGCCTGTTCCTTCAAGATTTGAGGATTAAGTCTCCATTGTGTTTGTTTCTTATCCATTCCCTTTAACTTAATCATAAACGTTAATGGAGCATGATCCGAAATTATAATGTTATGATATTATGGATTGTAAGTAAATGGAATTAGTTTAGAATCTACTAAGAAATAGTCTATCCTTGAATATGTTTTATGTACTGATGAGTAGAATTAATATTCTCGTCCGGATGGGTTTTCAATTCTCCAGACATCCTTAATATTGGTATTGTTTATATATGAGTTTAAAAATTCACTTGACAGAGATTTTGATTTTCTTTGAGTTGATGATCTATCTAAATATGAATCTAGTGTACAATTTAAGTCGCCACAAATTATTAAGTTATTTTGTGTGCATTCCGGAATATTATTAAGTATTCTCTTGAAAAGCAGTGGACTATCAAAATTTGGTCCATATACATTAAGGAGAGTCACTTCTTTTGAGTATAATTCACCTACTACTATGATATATCTACCGTCAGTATCTTCTATAGTTGATATATGTTTGAAAGGTATACCTTTACAGATTAAAATTGAAACCCCTCTAGATTTATGTGTAAATGAGGAATGATACGTTTGAGAAATCTATTTTGTTTTCAATCTATATTGCGCTTCCTTTTTAAGATGGGTCTCTTGGAGGAAAATTATGTCTGTTTTAAGCAATTTTAGATGAGCTAATACTTTGCCTCTCTTAATGGGTTCATTAATTCCCTTAACATTCCAACTGCAGAATGTAATTCCTTCAACCCCAGTTTTCACTTTTACGTCTTGCATCTTATGATTAGGGTGGTCTATAATGGAGCAGATGATTCAGCACGTTAAACCATACCTTACACCCGGACCTCAGATAGGTGAATGTTAGATCTTGTAGGTTTTCTTCTCGGTCATATCTCTTTAAATAATAATTATAATTCCATTCAAAATAACGAATATATACTATAAAATAGAAAAGATAAGAGATTATTATATTAGTAAAGTGTGAAAGGAAGAAAAAAACGACATCTATAATTAGTGCAGTTAGTGATAGCCACCCTAATGGTAAAAAAAATGTTACTAGCTCCGTGCTTTCATTAAAGGAAAAACTTTAAATTCAATAAAGAAAATCATTATACGGGGGGGGGGGGGGGAGTGGGCTGGAGTAACTCTGCCTGACTCCAGCCGTGATGGGGAAGCTATCCCTTCCCCACTCATTGATTTGGACTGCATTATGGGTATCTGTGCAGAGCAGTGGGATCCAGTTCCTGATTCACACCCCAGAGCCCAGTGAGGAGAACTCTCCATTATGTATGTGTGCAATACATACACAGGCCTGTCAAAGGCCTTCTCCTGGTCCAAGCTGACCAGGCAGGTTTCCATCCCTCAGTCCTGCATGTAGGCTCTGATGTTGCTGGCGGCACAAAGTTACCCGAGATTTTCCAGGCAAGGGCATCACAGGTTTATTTTCCAGGTACATCGTCTCTCTCAGAGCAGAGTTGACCCGGTTGGCAATGGACCTTTGACAGCATTGCATAGTCCATGTGTAGCAGTGAGACGGGTCCATAATTCCTGATGTCCATATTCTAATTATAGATCAGGGTGATGATCATGCCCCTTTTCATGGAGTCTTGCCAGACATTTTGCCAGAACAGTCTGCATTTCAGTAGAACCTTTGGTTGTGTTGATGATGGTCAAAGGATAGAATTTACGTGAGCTCAGATGCCCAGTTTATGACACTGACTACAATGTCAATCATGGTGAGGGTTTTTGACATGGAGAGTAAGTAGACGTTTTGACTCCCTCAAAAACTATCCAAAAACATAAGGATGTGGGTGTGCACACGCACATACATTCACTGCATCACACCAAGAACCAACATACATTCAAGAAAGCTCATCAATGCCTCTGCTTACGTAGAGAGCTTGGGAAGTTCAGCTCACCAATACAACACTCACCAACTTCTACAGATGCGCCGTAGAAATCATTTCATCAGGATGCATCACAATGGAGAACAGCTCCATCCCAGTCCGCAGGAAATTGCAGAGACTTGTGGATGTAGCCCAGACCATCTCACAAACCAACCTCTCTTCCATTGACTCCACCTACATTCCACGCTACCTCAGCTAGGCCGCAAACATAATCAAGCCCCAGTCTCACCCCGGTCACTCCATCTTCTCCCATCAGGGAAGAGGTACAGAAGTTTGAAAACGTGCACCTCCAGAATCAGTGACAGTTACTTCCCAGCCGTTATCATGTGACTGAACCATCCTCCCATCAGCTAGAGTGTGGTCCTGACCTCCTATCTATGCATTGGAGACATTTGAACTGTAATCGGACTTCAGTGTCATATCTTGCACTAAATATTTTCTCTGTACCCCCTCTTGCCATAGAGGGGGTACAGAGAAGATTCACCAGACTGATTCCTGGGATGTCAGGACTTTCATATGAGGAAAGACTGGAAAAACTCGGCTTGTACTCGCTGGAATTTAGAAGATTGAGGGGGGATCTTATAGAAACTTACAAAATTCTTAAGGGGTTGGACAAGCTAGATGCTGGAAGATTGTTCCCGATGTTGGGGGAGTCCAGAACAAGGGGTCACAGTCTAAGGATAAGGGGGAATTCCTTTAGGACCGAGATGAGGAAAACATTCCTTACACAGAGAGTGGTGAGTCTCTGGAACTCTCTGCCACAGAAGGTAGTTGAGGCCAGTTCATTGGCTATATTTAAGAGGGCGTTAGATGTGGCACTTGTGGCTAAGGGGATCAGAGGGTATGGAGAGAAGGCAGGTACGGGATACTGAGTTGGATGATCAGCCATGATCACATTGAATGGCGGTGCAGGCTCGAAGTGCCGAATGGCCTACTCTTGGACCTATTTTTCTATGTTCTATGTTTCTATCTTACCCTTATCCTACCCTTTATCCGTGCACTGTGGACCGCTTGATTGTATTCATGCACTGCAGCAAAACAGGAAGGGCTCAGAAGATCAGTCCGGTCAGTTGCCAAAGACCATGGCTTCACTCTTCATGTGGTTTGCTCTGGCACTCAGTATATACTTGATGCTGATCAATCTGTGACAGACCGTCGATCCAAGTAGAAGTTGGCGACAACGTCCATATACAGGCTGGTTCTGTTCTGAGTGCTCCCACTGCCTGGCAATGTCACCCTTCTTAAGCTCCCATCCTTCCTGGGTAGCATGACTGGGTAGCATGACAATAGACAATAGACAATAGGTGCAGGAGTAGGCCATTCGGCCCTTCGAGCCTGCACCGCCATTCAATGTGATCATGGCTGATCATCCCCAATCAGTACCCCGTTCCTGCTTTCTCCCCATATCCCCTGACTCCGCTATTTCTAAGAGCCCTATCTAGCTCTCTCTTGAAAGCATCCAGAGAACCGGCCTCCACCTCGCTCTGAGGCAGAGAATTCCACAGACTCACCACTCTCTGTGAGAAAAAGTGTTTCCCCATCTCCGTTCTAAATGGCTTACTCCTTATTCTTAAACTGTGGCCCCTGGGTCTGGACTGGGTAGCATGACTAAGTAGCAGGCAAGTGCCGTCAGGGTAGGCAAGGTAGGCACTGCCTACCCTGACTAAAATTATAACATAGTAATTACTAAATATAAATAATAAAGGCATGGGAGAATTATGCCTATGTAAGAGACCGATCTCTTAGGTAGGCATAATTCTCCGTGCCTTTCATCCGCAGCGCTTGTAACACGGGAAGGTCTGTGCAGCCCACGTGCTGTCAGCGCTGCCTGAAGCCATGAGTTTCAAGCGGGGCTGAAGGCAGCAGAAATTCTGCCTTTGCTGTTCTGCGCATGCACATCAGTCTACTGCGCATGCGCAGCGCAAGTTTCTTGGCGGGGTTTTCATCTATGGTTTGTCGTGTACCAATGATGTGGTAAGTACATTTTGTGTTTATGTTTTTAAATACCGTATTTCCCGGGGTGTGGGGGTGGGGGGGCACTCATTTCACAACGTTTGGGGAGTCTGGCCCGGGGTAAAGTTGCGGGGAGGGCACGAATGTTATGAAGGAGAGGTCGGGAGCATCCACTTGCGACGCTCCTTGCAAGGGGGCATGGAATGCCACTGCTCTGAGGCGGGGGGGGGGGGGGAAGAGAGAGAAGTGGCTCGGGTGGCTGAGCGGCCGCCGGGCTGGACAGTGGAACCAGCCGCCACCTTAGCTCCTTCTGCCGGTCCCCATTCACCTCTGCCAGCTCTCTGTCTAAAAACCTCTCTCCTGCCACTCACTGGCCTCACTCCTTAAATTCCTTAAATTCTGACAGAGCGATTGAGGTTACTCGGCTGTGCGAATTTAAGGATTTGCAAGAAGCTGCTGACATGAGCGAAGTCGGCGACCGGCAGGTGACAGGTGTTCCGACGGAGAGCACTGCCAGAGGTGAGCGTGTCGGCAGAAGGCGCTGAAGTGGCGGCCAGTTCTGCTGTTGGGTCCTGGTAGCCGCTCGTAGCTCCCCGAGCTGCTTCTATCCCCAGCCACAGTGCGTGGCTTCGCGCCCGGAGAGCTGTGGCAGCGGTGAGTGAGTTACTGGCAGTATCCCCGACACCCTCCTTCTCAACACTCGTGCCCTCCCCACAACTTTACCCCTGGCACAGACTCTACACACGCTGTGAAAGAAACTGTTCCCCCAATTGGTCTAGGACTAGGAAGCCTTGGGCAAATTGAAATGTCACAGTATTTATTTATTTATTTAACGGGGAGAACAATCTGCGCATGCACGGTTTAATTTTTTTTTTTAAGCGGACTGAGTGCCTAACCTGAGTAACTACTCACGGCACGTGCCTGCTATGTAGCATGACTGGGTAGCATGACTATGTAGCATGACTGGGTAGCATGACTAAGTAGCATGATTGGGTAGCATGACTGGGTCATATGGCTAACTAGCATGACTGGGTAGTAGGAAAATAAAACGTACACGTGACAATAATCTAAACTTAATCTAAACTAAACAAATAGTATTCCCCTCTGAAAGGTGTAATTCAGATTTCATTGCACACACGTGACCAATGAGGCCATTGAAATGGAGGGGAGGGGGCCTATCAAATGGGTGACAGAAAGCATAATCTATCTTGCAGGATATGCAACTTCCTGTTAGGATTATCATTTTCACCACTTTTCATGAAAATAGAGTTATAAATGAGGCGATTACCATAATAAAATCAAAAGAGTAGCATTTTATTTTTCTTTCAGAATTGCTTCAATGACAAATTCATATTTTTCAGCAACAATCTAGAAGTCCCTCACGCGCCTGAAAGACCCGATGGTGGAGTTGTAGCCGCCCCAGTCATTGTATCTCCTGTACTCCCCGGGCCTCATGAAGTACTGTCGGCCTTTGTAGTTGGGCTGTTCATAGAAGATCCAGTAACCATCCATCACGTGGCAGGAGTGAATGTCACGGTAACGGAAACGATCGTAGACGGAGGGACAGTCGTCCATGAATTCCATCATCTGTCCTCCAAAGTCAGGCCTCTCGTAAATCTTCATCCTGTAGTTGCCTCCTTGGTACTGGAATAGAAAGAAAACAAATCAAAGCATTCAGCAAAAAATTTTTTTTTAATGTTCAGTAACGTATCTACCTCCATTAGGTTATTGGAGTTGCAGGTGAGATCTTAGCCCTAGAGCATTCAACAAGTGGACACTTCAGATTAATGATGCATCGATGAAGATGGAAGCTAAATTGAATTTGACAATGGATTATTATTAATTTATTAAATGCGAAACATCTAAGATAAAATTGAAAACAATGTGGAAACGTTGTAAACCAGAATTGTATTCTCAATATTGCATAGATTATCAGCAAGATTACAACTAGCACACTATTAACAGGTCTCAGCTTGTATTGTCGAAATATTTGAAAATGCTTTGGCGAGCTTTCAAAAAAAATTGGAAGCTTTCATTTCCGTACCAAGGTATGAAGAAAGGCCCAAAACCGAACAGAGAAAGAAATGACTTATTCTAGCTTTTAAAGGATCAATTATGAATCAAGTCAAGAGTGTTACATTGTGACTTCCGGCGGCACTATGGAGTAAGGCAGACTCGCACCGTTTAGCTCCGAAAATATTCTGAAAAAATTGGGACTTACCTGCATGACAAAGCTACCGGCTGCTTGCAATAAGCCTGTGACGTCATCAGGCCTGCGACGAAACCGACGGTATGTCTACACAACATGCCCCCCCCAAACTGAGAAAAACCGGTTGGACTAGAGAAGTATGCCCGACTGAAGCCTCTGGCTCAGCTTTAACGGCGTCCCAAGAAGAAATCTCAAGGAAAAAAATGTCAGATGTGGAAGAATTAAGAAGTTTTCTCGCTTTAGAAATTTCAAAAATAATGGCAGAATTTAAAAAACTCAAACATGACTTTACAGATGAGTTGAAAACTTTTAAAAAAGAAATTAAAGAAGAAATTAAGAAAGATATCGTGGCTATCGTACATGAACAACTGGATTCCTGGAAGCTGACCATGGAAGAAAATCTAAATCAAAAGATTGAAGAGGTAAATGTTAAACTGAAACTGATGGAATCCGTATTTAATTCAAAGTTGGACCCCGTTTCTCAGGCACTAGAACAACATAAATCTGTAATCGAACTCGAGGAAATAGCTGAAACAAGCTCTAAAACTACAAGCAAGCCTCTCTCCGAGAACACGCATTTATCAGACTTATTGCATAAAATAACTGAAAAAAGCATTGACTTGGAGGGACGACAGAAACGCCAGAATCTAAGGATTATTGGCGTCCGGGAAGGAAGAGAGGGGAACCGTGACCCCCGTGAATTTGCTGCAGATCTACTGAGGAAAGTTTTAAATCTGGATCAAGCACCTTTACTTGCTCGGGCACATAGAGCACTGAGACGCCGTCCAGGGACGGACGCCCCTCCAAGACAACTGATAGTGAAGGTGCAATATGGCCATGTCTTGGATGACATGATGAAGAAAATCGTTCGCAGCAGACATCTTGAATTTGAAGGAGACAAGATCAGCATATTTCGTGACTACCCGGCGGAGGTTGCCAAGAAAAGAGCATTGTTTACAAACACAAGAAGAATACTTAAGAATATACAGAACCTGAGATATGGATTGATGTACCCTGCAACACTGAGAATCACCTACGGCAAGAAAGGATATTTCTTCACCAACCACACAGAGGCCTTTAAATTTGCAAAGAACATTGAGAACATTGAGAACACTGAGAATATTGAAACTACCGAGAGTGAGAGCGAGAAAGAGGACAATGAGGATTAATACTTAACACTAAATATATACGTGAAGATATTGGATTCGGTACTTTACTCCGAAGAAGCTGAACTTTAAATTACTACTAGACCAAGTGCAGACCCGTTGGGTCTGTTCCCCCAACGTGTGGTTGCAGGGGGGAGGGAGGGAAGGGAGGAGGGGAGAGAGGGGTGGGGCAGGGAGGGGGAGAGGTGGGGGATGGGGGAGAGAGGAGTGGAAGTGGGGAGGGAGGGTGAGAGGTGTAGGGGAGAGTGGCGGAAGTGGGAGAGAGGGGGGGGGAGGGGGAGTGGTGGAAGAGGGAGAGAGTAGTAGGGGAAAGGGATGGGGAGATAGGGAGGGAGGGGACAGAGAGGGTGGGTGAGGGAGAGAGGTGGGGTGGTAGAGGGGTGGGGGAAGGGAGAGAGGTGGAAGAGTGGGGAGGGAGGGGGAGAGGGGTAGGGGAGTGGTGGAAGTTGGAGAGAGGGAGGGGAGGGTGGTGGGGGGGTGGTGGAAGAGGGTGAGAGGGGTAGGGGGAAAGGGGTGGAAGGGATTGGTGGAAGAGGCACAGGGGTAGGGGGGAAGGGGTGGTGGAGAAGAGGGGAGGAAATGGACAGGTGGTGGGGAGAGGAGAGGGGGAGGAAGAGGGGGAGGGGAGGTGGAGAGAGAGTGGAGGGGGAGAGAGAGGAGAGGGAGAGAGTGGAAGGGGAGAGAGGGAAAGGGGAGGGAGAGTTGACTTTCCTGTCGAACTAAATCAAATAATAAGATTGTGAAAATGAAAAATAATTTAGATCGATCGCTGTCGAGAAACGAAGTCCGAATTACCGTTGGGGAAGAATGTTTTGGAAAAGGTTTCAAAGGCAACGCGAGCAAGCAATGTTCCCCCCAGTCACATGTGTGGGGGATAGTGGTACAGTGTCCCCTAGTCACATGTGTGGGGGATAGTGGTACAGTGTCCCCCTAGTCACATGTGGGGGGGAAGTGGTACACTGTCCCCCTAGTCACATGTGTGGGGAAGTGGTACAGTGTCCCTCTAGTCACATGTGTGGGGGATAGTGGTGCAGTGTCCCTCTAGTCACATGTGTGGGGGAAGTGGTACAGTGTCCCCCTAGTCACATGTGTGGGGGAAGCGTACAGTGTCCCCCCAGTCACATGTGTGGAGGAAGTGGTACAGTGTCCCCCTAGTTGCATGTGTGGGAGAAGTGGTACAGGTCCCCCTAGTCACATGTGTGGGGAATATTAGATGGTACAGTATCCCCCTGGTCACATGTGTGGGGGATGAGGTACAGTGTCCACCTAGTCACATGTGTGGGGGGATGAGGCACAGTGTCCCCCAAGTCACATGTGTGGGGGAAGTGCTACAGTGTCCCCCTAGTCACATGTGTGGGGGGGAGTGGGTACAGTGTCCCCCTAGTCACATGTTTGGAGGAAGTGGTGCAGTGTCCCCCTAGTCACATGTGTGGGGGAAGTTATACAGTGTCCCCTAGTCACATGTGTGGGGGATGAGGTACAGTGTACCCCTAGTCACATGGGGGTGGGAAGTGGTACAGTGTCCCCCTAGTCACATGTTTGGAGGAAGTGGTGCAGTGTCCCCCTAGTCACATGTGTAGGGGGGGGTGGGGCAGCATGTCCCTGAGGGTGGGTGAGGGGGTTAGAGAGTGGTAGGGTAAGGGGAAGGGGAGGGGAGAGGGGAAGGTGAGAGGAGAGCGGTAAAGGAGAAGACGGGAGGAAAGGGAGGTGGAGGGGAGAGGAGAAGGGGAGAAAGGGGGGTAGGGGAGAGGTGGGGAGAAAGTGGAGGGGGAGGGAGAGAGAGTGAAAGGAGAGGGAGAGACATGTGGAGGGAGGAGGGGGAGAGAGATGGAAAGGAGAGGGGGAGAGCTGGGGAGGGGAAGGAGAGGGGAAGAGTGGTGAGTGAGGGGAAGAGGGGTAGCAGGGAGTGGTGCAAGAGCGATGGGAAGGGGGTGGGGGGGAGATGGGGATGAAGAGGGGTGGGAGAGAGCAGGGTGGGAGCGGTAAGGAGAGAGGGAGATGGAGAGGGAGGAGGAGAGGGGGTGGGGGAAGGTGTGAGAGGGTTCAGGGAGGCATTGAGAGAGGGGTGGGAGGGGAAGGGGAGAGAGGGGGAAGAGTGTGGAGGGAGGGGGGAGGGGTAGAGGAAAGAGGGGGAAGAGTGTGGAGGGAGGGGGAGAGTGGTAGGGGGAGGGGGAAGAGTGAGGTGGGAGGGGGAAAGTGGAGAGAGGGGGAAGAGTGGGGAGGGGGAGGGAAGGGAGGGGGAGAGAGGGAAGGGGAAAGGGGAGAGAAGTGGAAGAGTGGGGGTGAAGGGGGTGGGCAGGAGTGGTGGAAGATGGAGAGGGGTAGGGGAAGGGGGTGGGGGAGAGAGGGAAGGGGCAGGGGGAGAGAAGGAAGAATTATCTGTTCAATATGAATTAAATTGAAAATAAAGGTAACATTTGATAAACACGGCTGTGGAAATCGGCAAAGAAAAAGCAATCTCTTCAAAATGGAGTCTGACTAAAGAGAGAATATTAAAAAAACGGGAAAATGTGTGTTAATTTGGAGCAAATAACGGAGAACTTAATAAAACGAATTATTCAAATATAAATAAATATTGAAAACATCGTCTACGTTTACCTTTTGAAAAAAGTGTAAATCGATATAAAAAGATTTTCAAAACAAAAGTGTCAAATGAAAAATGAAATAACGGCAGAAATCCAGCGTTCAGATCGATCGCTGTCGAGAAACGAAGTCCGAATGATTGTTGGGAAAGAATGTTCTTGAAAAGGTTTCCAAGGCAACGCGAGCCGGCAATGTCCCCCCAGTCACATGTCCACACAGGCTGCTAGGGGGAGGGGCTGGGGCTGGGGCCAAGGTAGATGTAAATGAGATCCATTCCGATTGGCCATTTGTGAGGGATGGCATTGTGACATCACACAATGGAACGTGCTGGAACATCAGGCGGGGTATGGGGGGGCTGGGGCTGGGGCAGATGTAAATGAGATCTGTTCAGATTGGCCATCTGTGAGCCTTGGGCATTGTGACATGGTACGATGGAATGTTTACCAACATTCTATGGGTGAGAGCAGTTCGATTTTCGAAAAAGGGGGGGTGGGGAACGATGGATTTTATTAAAAACGGTGTAGGTAACGACGTCCAAACGTGATGGGGAGCGCCATCGGGAAAGCGCGAGCGTAACGTCTGGGCCGGTGGGAAAAACGGTGGCGTCCGGGGGTCCTGTTTCAGTGGAGCACTACATCAAAGGGCGGAGACGCGGCAGACGGTTGTCGGCAGTCAGCCACAGTTTTAATATATATATGATATGATGATATGATGATATGATATATGATATGATATGATATATGATACTCAAGGACTGTTATGAATTTAGAATGAAATTGATTATTGTTATATAATATTTTATATTATAGTACTAATTATTACTAACCATTATTAATCGTAATTATTAATTATCATCAATTACAGTTAATTGGATTAATTCAAAATTAGTTAAAAGGCTAAACTACGTTGATTAAAATAGAAAATGGAGGTTTAATCCTTGATATTTGATACTATTTTGACTAATCATGGACTAATACTTTTGTTATATGAAACTAATATTTTACTTAATTTGAGATTATTAGCTATTCCACTATTGGAATATAACCATTATTTAAATATAGGTCAGAAGATACTAGCTAAGACTTTGGCTCCTAGATTAAGCTTGGTTATCGGTAAACTAATACTTCCAGATCAAACTGGGTTTATACCTAAACGACTTCCGTTTTATAATGTGAGACGTTTGTTTAACATAATATATTCGCAGAGAATGCCAAACGAAGATCTAACAATTATTTCTCTAGATGCAGAAAAAGCTTTCGACCATGTGGAATGGTCTTATCTTTTCACAGTGTTGGAAAAATTTAACTTGGGAGAAAGCGTTACCTTATGGGTGAAGCTTTTATACACTAATCCAACAGCTAGATTACTGACAAATCCAATGCTTTCACCTAAATTTTATTTATCTAGGGGTAACAGACAAGGATGGGCTCTTTCTCCAATGTTATTTGCTTTAGCCATTGAACCTCTTGCCGAGAGTATCGGGTCCCATTCAGGCATTTATGGATATAATACCAATTATACCTCCAATAAAATCTTGTTATATGCAGATGATTTATTTTATACATTACTAATCCCCAAGTTAGTATTCCAAATGTTCTAAACATTATAAACCAATGTTGTTCTTTATCTGGATACAGAATAAATTGGAATAATAGTGAAATTATGTCAATAAAAGAACAAGACCCTTCTCACCTCCAACAATTTCCTTTCAGAATTGTTATTGAAAAGTTCAGATATCTTGGAATTTATGTGACTAGAAAGTATTCATCTCTGTTTCAAATAAACTTCCCACCATTAATCACTAAACTATATGCCTACATTCAATTTTGGAAAACACTTCCTATCTCTCTTATTGGTGGATTAAATGCCATAAAAGATGATCTTCCTTCGGTAACTTTTATATTTATAAATATATAAATATTTTATATTTATAAATATTTTTTGAAAGTCATAATTTTGTCCACTACTATAACTTCCTGTGGCACGTCATTCCAGATACGGGCAACCCCCCAGAGTGAAAAAGCTCCCCTGAGGTCCCTCTTAAATCTCTCCCCTCTCACATAAAGCCCATTCACTCTAGTTTTTGAATCCTCTACTCTGTGAAAAAGACAGATTCCAATATTTGAGTGAGGTCTTGCCTCAACCTCTTACACTCTTATAAAGTGCTAGTCTTTCCAACTTCTTCCTGCAACTGAAGCCCAGGTAACATCCTGGTGAAAATTCTCTGCACACCGTTCCAACTTAATGACAACCTTCTTACAGCTGGGTGTCCAGAAGCGCACACAATTCCACACCAAGTGTGGTCTCACCAATGTTGCATCATGATGTTGCAACTTATGTATTCAATGCCGTTCCCAAAAAAACGTGCCAAATGCCACCCAGTCCACCCATCCAATTGGCAACCAACGTGCAACGCCTAATAGTTGCCAGAGTTAACTCAGAATTCCCATTCCCTGGCGCACCTTCCCAACGGATCCCGATCCTGTTGACAATTTAGATATTCTCCCTTGCACTACATTATTCTACATTGTCATCCAAATTGCTAATATAGATAACAAACAGAGGACCTAACATCAACCCCTGCAGCACAATATGGGTCACAGGTCTCCAATTAATAAAAAAAACCTTCCACAACTATCCATTCATTTTTTTCCTCAAAGCCAACTATGAATTTAATTGTCTGGCTCACCTTGGATTCAATGTGATCTAACCAACACTTGTAGTGGGGTGAAATTACACAATAGACTTTATTTCCAACAACGACCAATAGTATCTACAAGGTCCTGGCGGCTCTGCCTTCTTCCAAAATACAGAAGCTCGGCCAGCAGGGGGATCTTCCACTCTTCCACTCTTCCCATTTTCCTCACCTACTTTGCCCCTCTCCCTTCCTCCCTCCTCCCTCTCCCCACCCCCCACCCCCTCCCTCTAGCCCCCTCTCCTGCTCCCTCTGTCCCTCCACCCTCCCCCTCCCTCCTGGGTGCATCACTCCCCAGGGCCCGGCCATTCTCCGTGAAGGCACTGCCCTGGTTTGACTTCCCAAACTACAATACCTCACACTTATCTGCATTAAATTCCATTAGCCATTCCTCCGCCTATTACCCAGCTTATCAAGATCGTGCAGTAACCTTTTACAGCAATCTTCACTATCTATAACACCACCCACTTTAGTGTCACCTGAAACTTACTAATCATGCCGTGTACTGGCTACTTCCACTCTACTCTTTCAGACTGGATGACCCTGACCCGAAACGTCAATTGTCCATTTCCCTCCACAGATGCTGCCTGATCTGTTATGTTCCTCCAGTTGTTCGCCATCGTTGGCTGGATTCTGCGGCAAAAGTTGATAGTTCTATATACTGAACCTTGGCTGAAAACATGACAATGTGGGAAGGAGTTACCAAGGATGATATACAGAACAAATTGTGCCACATTGATTCACATTACCTCATGGACTCACTCACGGCTGGTGGGCTGGTAGTTAACTCACTCATGGCTGGTGGGTTCACACACACACCCTCCATCACATACACACCCTCCATCACACACACACACTCCATCTCAGACACACACACTCCATCTCACACACACACACACCCTCCATCTCACACACATACACTCACATACACACCCTCCATCTCACATGCACACCCACCATCTTACACACACTCACACCATCCATCACACACTTACACACAACATATATATCACAGTTGAGCGCGGTTGAGCGCAGCCTCTCCCCTAAGAGGGACCTCCGCTGTGAGAGGGACTTCTGGAACGAGCGGAACATTCAGTTCAAGCAGCATAGTTTGCAGACCAACCCTTCAATTCAGTTCAAGCAGCACAGTTTGCAGACCAACCCTTCAATTCAGTTCAAGCAGCACAGTTTGCAGACCAACCCTTCCATTCAGTTCAAGCAGCACAGTGCAGACTCACAGTTCAGTTCACTCACAGCGTAGACTCACAATTCTGGGCTCAACTCTCACTCACGGTCTTCCAGGGTGACTGACTCATGTCCGGCCTCTGGGGCTTTATTCTCCTGGCCCCCCCGGAAGGGGCATTACCTTCATCATGATAACAGACAGGCGAGAAGACCAATCTGCTGATCTCACGATTTTTTAAACATTCATAATTTTTTTTTTATTTTGGAAAAAACATTGGGGCGGTTGGAGGAGAGGAGGACGGTAAATAAGATGGCGAAAAAATCCTAGCGATATACGGTAGCGTTTTTTCTAAAATGTATTTACAACGTAGACAGGATGTGGTCAAGATGAGGCTTTTATTTAATATTGTAGATAGATGGATTTACGAGGATGTTGCCAGGACTAGAGGGTCTGAGATATAGGGAGAGGTTGAGTAGCCTGGGACTCTGGTCCCTGGAGTGCAAGAGGATGAGGGATGATCTTACAGAGGTGTATAAAATCATGAGAGGAATAGATCCAGTAGATGCACAGAGTATCTTGCCAAGAGTAGGGGAATCGAGGACCAGAGGACTCAGGTTTAAGGTGAAGGGGAAAAGATTTAATAGGAATCAGAGGGGTAACCTGTTCACACAAAGGGTGGTGGGTGTATGGAACAAGCTACCAGAAGAGGTAGTTGAGGCTGGGACTATCCCAACGTTTAAGGAACAGTTAGACAGGTACTAGGATAGGATCAGTTTGGAGGGATACGGACCAAAAGCAGGCAGGTGGGACATGAGGCTGGGACATGTTGGCTGGTGTGAGCCAGTAGGGCCGAATGGCCTGTTTCCACACTGTATCACTCTATGACTTTAACTCTGAATGAAGGGAGATTGTGAAAGCATGCTGGAGGGATGCAAGGCCCTTTGCTGTTCAGCTGCTGCCAGCACAGTTGGTGCCAGGGCTGTTCCGTTGTGCCAGTGAGGTAATGCATAAGGCCCAACTATCTCGAAGGCCATTCACACAAGCAGTGCAGGGACCCTGCAAAGTGACCCGGGAAGTGAGATTACAGCCACTCTCCGATTTACGTATTAGGTGACGTGTATAGACTCCACGTATGTAACCGATTCTCGAAACTCACAGCGTTATATCTGAGTTGCGGGCCTGGGCAGTCTCGGTAGCAGTGCACCACTGACGACGCACGCAGCTATTTTCACAGGCCAGTTAGCTGTTCTCCCACGTAGTCTATGTGTCGGAACTGCCACGTGGTCTCCACACTGGAGCTACCATGTGGTCTCCACACTGGAGCTCCCACGTGGTCTCCACACTGGAGCTGCCTCGTGGTCTCCACACTGGAGCTGCCTCGTGGTCTCCACACGGGAGCTGCCACGTGCTCTCCACAGTGGAGCTGCCATGTGGTCTCCACACTGGAGCTGCCACATGGTCTCCACACTGGAGCTCCCACGTGGTCTCCACACTGGAGCTGCCTCGTGGTCTCCACACTGGAGCTGCCTCGTGGTCTCCAGACTGGAGCTGCCACGTGGTCTCCACACTGGAGCTGCCATGTGGTCTCCACACTGGAGCTGCCACATGGTCTCCACGTGGAGCTCCCACGTGGTCTCCACACTGGATTTGCCACGTGGTCTCCACACTGGAGCTGCCACGTGGTCTCCACACTGGAGCTGCCACGTGGTCCCCACACTGGAGCTCCCACATAGTCTCCACGTGGAGCTCCCACGTGGTCTCCACACTGGATTTGCCACGTGGTCTCCACACTGGAGCTGCCACGTGGTCTCCACACTGGAGCTGCCACGTGGTCTCCACACTGGAGCTGCCACGTGGTCTCCACACTGGAGCTGCCATGTGGTCTCCACACTGGAGCTCCCACGTGGTCTCCACACTGGAGCTGCAACATGGTCTCCACACTGGAGCTCCCACATGGTCTCCACACTGGAACTCCCATGTGGTCTCCACACTGGAACTCCCATGTGGTCTCCACACTGGAGCTCCCACATGGTCTCCACACTGGAGCTGCAACGTGGTCTCCACACTGGAGCTGCAACATGGTCTCCACACTGGAGCTGCAACATGGTCTCCACACTGGAGCTCCCACATGGTCTCCACACTGGAGCTCCCACGTGGTCTCCACACTGGAGCTGCCTCGTGGTCTCCACACTGGAGCTGCCACGTGGTCTCCACACTGGAGCTGCCATGTGGTCTCCACACTGGAGCTGCCACATGGTCTCCACGTGGAGCTCCCACGTGGTCTCCACACTGGATTTGCCACGTGGTCTCCACACTGGAGCTGCCACGTGGTCTCCACACTGGAGCTGCCACGTGGTCCCCACACTGGAGCTCCCACATAGTCTCCACGTGGAGCTCCCACGTGGTCTCCACACTGGATTTGCCACGTGGTCTCCACACTGGAGCTGCCACGTGGTCTCCACACTGGAGCTGCCATGTGGTCTCCACACTGGAGCTGCCATGTGGTCTCCACACTGGAGCTCCCACGTGGTCTCCACACTGGAGCTGCAACATGGTCTCCACACTGGAGCTCCCACATGGTCTCCACACTGGAACTCCCATGTGGTCTCCACACTGGAACTCCCATGTGGTCTCCACACTGGAGCTCCCACATGGTCTCCACACTGGAGCTGCAACGTGGTCTCCACACTGGAGCTGCAACATGGTCTCCACACTGGAGCTGCAACATGGTCTCCACACTGGAGCTCCCACATGGTCTCCACACTGGAGCTCCCACATGGTCTCCACACTGGAGCTCCCACATGGTCTCCACACTGAAGCTCCCACATGGTCTCCACACTGGAGCTCCCACATAGTCTCCACACTGGAGCTCCCACGTGGTCTCCACACTGGAGCTCCCACATAGTCTCCACACTGGAGCTGCCATGTGGTCACTGTGTCGGAGCTCCAGGTGAAAACGAATACAGACAATGAGACTCAACGAGACGACTTTG
Source organism: Raja brachyura (assembly GCA_963514005.1). The sequence goes on along the minus strand of OY740787.1, from coordinate 90,715,480 downwards.
AAGCTGGTACGAGTTCGTCGGTACTCGTTCTCACCTAGCCCACAGCTAACAATGCCTGTATCCTTTATCATCGTTGCTTGTTTGCATATCTTTCATCCATTTGTTCTATATCTCTCCACATCACCGTCTATATCTTTCGTTTCCCTTTCCCCTGACTCTCAGTCCGAAGAAGGATCTTGACCCGAAACGTCACGTATTCCTTTCCTCCAGAGAAGCTGCCTGACCTGCTGAGTTACTCCAGCTGTTTGTGTCTACCTTTGGTTTAATCCAGCATCTGCAGTTCCTTCCTATACATGGATGATATCTATGCACCTTCAACGGATTAAATCTTAAGTGTAGATGTTCATCTTTGTGAGCCATGAGATGAAATAACGGGAAATGATGAGATGATGAATTAATATCACCTAGCACTTTGGTCAGTTTGATGAAGAATGGATATTCCACATGTGGGGAGTATGTAAGGGAGTGATGGTAAATATGATTCATACTCATTGTGTCCTCATGGCTATGGAGATTTGGTTTTCCAGATCAAAAATAGGGAGCTCTTTGTTAATGTGATTAACACCACTTGGTCAAAAATAATAGCCATAAAGCATGGAAAGAGGCCGCTCAGCCCACCTTGTCCATACCAGCCTTCACATACTCTGCTATTGTAATCCCATTTTTCCAGCACTCAGCTTGTATTTCTTTTGATGCCACGGCATTTCATGTGCTCATCTGAAGACTCCCTATGTGAGAATACCAGCCTCCATTACCCTGCCAGAGTGGTGCCCAGATTTCAAATATCCTTCCCCAAACATTCTTTAGGTATGTTACAAAACTTACCTTGAGCAGCGCTGCAGTTCTGCCGCTCCCTGTGTGCGTGACTTTGGTGCCTTTCAGAGGGGGGCGGGCTTAAAGTGCCGTTTTTCTGCAGACTGGGAAAATCGATCCATGTCGGGCGATTTCGTTGCGGAAGAAAAATCGCTCCGACATTTCATTCATGAAGGTATTTTTAAATTACACTAGATTATTTATTAACTAGAGTAATTTAAAAATCACCTTCAAAAGCCGTGAGCGCCGACAACAGGAAGGATTTTGCGTAGGGGAGAAAAAAAGGTACACAGTTTATTTTTATATTAAAACTTGTTTTTTATGGAGGCTTTAATCACATTTTCATGTTGCGAAATGGGGTCCAAAAAAAATGTATGAACCAACAGAATTTTTCCTCCCGACTTCACCGCAAACCGCAACTTTCCAATCCACCGCATTCCACTAAAACCCACTCGATAGTTGCTTTATATGGCCATTAATTTACAGGAATCAAACATTAAATTCCTTCCATTTGGCCTAGAAATTCATGAAAATGAGATTAAAAATTATATTATATTGTGGATTATTGTGTGAATGTTATTTGGACACTTAGGCAATTTGAAAAAAGTTTATCTTTTTTTAAGAAATGGATAGATGTTTAGATCTACTGATTGAATTTTGTAATTAGCTACAATTAGATAACTAACTAATTATATGCTTTAATTTCAGGTCATCCAAGTAAGATTGTTTCATATTTGTTTCAGAATGCTTCAATCTATAATAACTGAAAATTTCATTGAGTTCTCTTAATTTTTAAGAAAGTTATGGGCTTTTAACGGTTCTAGATCACAGCTTTTGAGTTAAGTCAATTGAAAGGCAATGGGGAACAAGATGCTAATTTCCGAGTATGAAAATGGTCATAACTTTCTTAATACTGAAGATATGAAAGTGAATTAGGTGTCAAATTAAACTTCTTTTTATGCTTTATCTGGTGGGATAAATTGCAGACTTGATTTTTTAAATCTCAAAATTTTGTAACATTGCTACATTCTTCCCTGCTAAGTCTCCTGCCTTAAACCTATGCCCACCTGCTCTAAACACATCTATCAAGAGAAGTTATTTTATTGTAAACATAAGCAATGCATGATGCTTCCCATCTTCTACAAATAATTGATGTCAACGCTACAGATACAGTAGATTTCACTAAATAAATACACAAGTGACAATAGTTCATTGCAGCTTCACCTATAGTGGCACAAATAAACATCAGAATCAGATTCATACTTTAATAGCCAAGTATGTTTTGCAACATATGAGGAATTTCATTTGCCGTACACTCATACCAATAAAAAGCAACAAGACACACAAAATTTTAACATAAACATCCACCACAGTGACTCCTCCACATTCCTTACTGTGATGGAAGGCGAAAAAAAGGACAATCTCTTCCCTTCTTTGTTCTCTCGGGGTCGGGGGCCTTGAACCTTCCGTTGAGGCATCCTTAATCCCATATCTGGCGGTCGGGCCCTCCGCATTGGGGCGATCAAGCTCCTGAGTCGGAGGGATGTCAGCTTCCCGCGCTGGGCAATCTGACCCCGGGTCGGGGCTGGTCGAAACCTTCTGCGACTTTGGAGCTCCCAACTCGGTCTTAACACAAGACTGCGAGCTCCGCGATGGTGAAATCCGCAGGCTGCGTTTGGAGCGTTGATCCCAGGCAAGGGATTGGCTCCAATGGTAAGTCCAGGTCCCCGCGGTGGGGCTAAAAGTCAGTCCCAAGTGAGGCCTCCAGCTCCATGATGTTAGGCCGCAGAGCAACCGGAGATACGATCCGGAAAACAATCACATATCCGGCAAGGTAAGGGATTGAAAAAAAGTTTCCCCCTCCCCCCTCTCCCCCCTCTCCCCCCACCACCCCCCACCCCCCGCATAAAACAAACCAGAGAACATTAACACAAACTTTTAAAACACACTAAAAATAACAAATTATAAAGTCCTATTCGTTGTTAAAAACAAGTATTCTCAACACTAGAAGACAGATGCAAAATGCTGGATTACTTTACAGGTCAGGCAGCACCTCTGGAGAATAGGAATAGGTGACGTTTCAGGTCGAGACCCTTCTTCAGCCTCAGATGTAGTTCTTTCTATGCCATGGCAGTTCAAGTGCTCATCTGAACACTTCCTATCTGAAAGTGATAATATTGGCCAAATAACTATGTCACAAAATGGAGGATCTCCGCATTTGCAAAGCCTGCTTGTCCTCTTTCTGTGAAAAGCTGCAAAGCCATGCATCTTATGGCTCCGGGGTGTCTGGACCCTGGGAGGAAGTCAAGCACAGGGTGATGTCCAGATGTCCCCTCTGTTGTTAATATGTATGAGGGTTTTGCAGAAAGAGCTGAGCTGGGTTGAAAATGCATGATCAGGATTGGTTATAGAATGGGGTGTTGTAAAGTATTGTTAATTATGCTGCAGAGTATTTGCACTGCTATCTTATGATTGGTCAAAGTATGAGTCTTGCTCAAATTGTTTATCCTACCTGGGGAAATGTTTCTTTACTTTGGTGAACTGTCTTCCAACTCGAACCTTCTGTGGAAACAATGTAATGGGGTACCTTGTGATTGGGTTAGGGATCTGTCAATAAATATATTATATTATCTTTATTTGTGATTGGCTTGTAGGATTGCCCCCTCCCCCCCCCCCCCCCCCCCCCCATGTATTTTCGCGCCACGGTTCCGATACAGAATTTAAAAGGGGACACCACATGGATTGGGGTCGATCTTCTGGAAGTGCACTTGGGACCATGCTGACCTGCTGGAGGTGTCTATTTGCACGAGGCTAAAGGGGTTGGACATGTAGAGACAAGGATCGGACCCGCAGTGTGGGTTAGGCATCGTATAGGAAGTTCGTTTGTGAGTGAGAATAAATAAGTTCATTGATCCAGCACTTGACTCAGTGTTTTACTGAACTAGACTTACGGGCTTGTCCCAGTTGGGTGTTATATGCGCGTCATTTACGCGACATCATTTATGCTTCACGATGAGACATCATTTGCGAGTCACGCGCGCCTCGTGACGTGCACATGATGTGTGGATGGTGTGCATTACATGCACATGGTGCGTGGTGAGACGTGCTGGCATAGGCAGTGACGCACGGTCCCCAGGATTTTGGGATTCACAAAATCGTCGCGGCCAGCTGCGTGACATGCAAATGACGCTCAAGTGGGACAGGCCCTTAACGGGGTGAGCTTTAGGAGCATAATTACCAAAGTTCCAGCCTCCATGACCCTGCCAGAGTAGTATCCACATTTGAATGTCCAGGGTCTGAAGAAGGGTATCATCAAAGGAGGCTGTGTCCTTGTAATGGATGTTGGTAGATATGCAATCTACTATGACAGAGATGGAGAGGTCCACAGAGGGACCATCAAGGTTGGGCAGTAGGCCCAGGTAGGACTGAAGCAAAGGTTGTTCCGCCTCTGCCACAAATTGACAGGCACGTGCAAGTGCCCTTAGATCGCGAGGTTGGTATTTCGCTTGTTTTCTCTACAACTGATCTTTGTAGTTGCACATGAAAACATTCCTCACATCAGCACAGCAGCATTAACTGTCAGGTTGTATCACAGCTCGGTTTGGGAACCGCTCTGCCCAAGACCACAAGAAATTGCAGCGATGTGTGTATACAGCCCAGCCCATCACTCAGACCGGACTCCATCACTCCCACCAATGATTCCATCTGCTTCGGGAAAGCAGCTGTCATAACCCTTTCGTACCCTGACAATTCCTTCTTCTCCCACTCCTGTTGGGCAGAAGATACAGAAACCTGGACCCACGCATCGCCAGAACAGCTTCTGCCCCTCCATTCTCGGGCTCCTCAACATAATTCAGAGTCCACCCAGGTTGCCCAAAATTTGTCGCTGTGAACTCTGGACTTTGTCTTTGGAACTTCCGCGTCACAATCCTGAGAACTATTTTCTAAACTCTGTATCATTCCCATCGTACCATCCATTGTACTTGAACTTGGCTGGATTTTATTGATGTATTATCTGCGTTGGTTGGAGAGCAAGCAAAGGTTAGGGAGGAAACATGTTCCCGATGTTGGGGGAGTCCAGAACCAGGGGCCACAGTTTAAGAATAAGGGGTAAGCCATTTAGAACGGAGATGAGGAAAAACATTTTCTCACAGAGAGTTGTGAGTCTGTGGAATTCTCTGCCTCAGAGGGCGGTGGAGGCCGATTCTCCGGATGTTTTCAAGAGAGAGCTAGATAGACCTCTTAAAGATAGCAGAGTCAGGGGATATGGGGAGAAGGCAGGAACTGGGTACTGATTGTGGATGATCAGCCATGATCACAATGAATGGCGGTGCTGGCTCGAGGGGCCGAAAGGCCAACTCCTGCCCCTATTGTCTATTGTCTATTGATAGAAGGGGGTGAATGAGTGAGAAGGTTTTAAAACAAGGATGGGAATTTTTTAAATGATGCTGGTGCCAGTTCTGACTCCTTGTCATGGTTTAGGGGTGGTGGGTGAACTGAGGCTTGGTGCTTATTTCAAAGGAGAATCTTGGACTTCAGCAGGGCTGAAATTTCCACAGCATGAAGGGAGTTGCCAGGAGAGTACAAGCATTAGACAATAGACAACAGGTGCAGGAGTAGGCCATTCGGCCCTTCGAACCAGCACGGCCATTCAATGTGATCATGGCTGATCATCCACAATCAGTAACCCGTTCCTGCCTTCTCCCCATATCCCTTGACTCCGCTATCTTTAAGAGATCTGTCTAGATCTCTCTTGAAAGGACCCATAGAACCAGCCTCCGCAGCCCTCTGAGTCACAACACTCCGTGTGAAAAACATTTTCCCTCATCTCCGTTCTAAATGGCTTACCCCTTATTCTTAAACTGTGGGCCCTGGTACTGGACTCCCTCAACGTCAGGAACATGTTTCCTGCCTCTAGCGTGTCCAAACATTTAATAATCTTATATGTTTCAATAAGATCCCCTCTCATCCTTCTAAACTCCAGAGTATACAAGCCCAGCCGTTCCGTTCTATCAACATATTATCAAGCATCGACAATTCGAAGTGCTCCATGGGTTGGGGGCATTATCGACTGTGGTGATGGTGAATTGCTATGTCGCACTCTGAACATTTATATGTGTATTAATACAAAGATTAGGCAAATCAGTGTTTTCACCAACTTCGTACTTGAATACGAAATAACTAATAAACAAAAAGCAATAATGACCCGGGTATCTTTGGAAGAGTCAACAGCGTTGAGTTCAGTTTGTGGGCATCCTGCTCTAAGAATAGGCCAGGCCCCCTGAGCTTTGTCTCTTTTCTCTTTCCATACAATCAAAGTGACATGAAAGCAAAAATAAAAGAACAAATGCTAATCTAGAGCTCTCAAAAAAAGTGTGCTTTCGTGAAATGTCTGCGTGGAATATTCTAATTTTTGTTTTTCGCTGACCCAGGTGACATGCTCCTTGGAATAACAAAGGGTGTGTTTGTATTGGCTGCTCAGTTGGTTATATAAATACTGGACCATCCAGAGCAAAAGTATCTGCAGGTACTACTGATCCAGCTCAACATGGGAAAGGTAGTGTTCGTTCACCATTTTTCACATTTTGATGAAGTTCAGAAACAGTACAATTACTCTCTTTTTTTTGCTCCACAGATCATCTTCTACGAGGACAGGAACTTCCAGGGTCGGCACTATGAGTGCAGCACCGACTGTGCCGACCTGTCTTCTTACTTCAGCCGCTGTAACTCCATCCGTGTGGACAGTGACTGGTGGGTGGCGTACGAGAGACCCAACTACATGGGGTACCAGTATGTCCTGAACAGGGGGGATTATCCTGACTACCAGCGCTGGATGGGATTCAACGACAACATCAGGTCCTGTCGCACCTACCCACACGTACGTTGCAAAGTCATCGTCCTCAACAAACAAAAAAGGATTCATGTCTGAGGACAATATTCCAATAGCTTGCCTTTCCCATTTTGATTTTTGATTTTCATTTTCCTTAATTAGTACTCCAAATATAAACTAACAATTAAATTGTAAACTTTAATTGTTGGCCTACTTAGTAAGATTCAGATATCTCCATTGGCATTCGCCCATTGACGAGTTTGGAAAAGGCTGAAGAATGAGCTTCAGATTTTTAACAATTTTGACAAGTTAACATCCAATCTGGCTTGTTTGTTTTATTGAGGCAGGATGGTTACTTCCTCCTCAATGAACAGTAAAGACTTGCTACAAAAGCAAGATAATATTGGTTAAAATATTACATCAGATCATCCAATATTCTTAATCAATAGGTTGACACAACATGCTGGAGTAATGCTTAGAGGGAGTGCAGAGAAGGTTTACCAGACTGATTCCTGGGATGTCAGGACTGTCTTATGAAGAAAGACTGCATAGACCCAGTTTATACTCTCTAGAATTTAGGAGATTGAGAGGGGATCTTATAGAAACTTACAAAATTCTTAAGGGGTTGGACAGGCTAGATGCAGGAAGATTGTTCCCGATGTTGGGGAGGTCCAAGACAAGGGGTCACAGCTTAAGGATAAGAGGGAAATCCTTTAGGACCGAGATGAGAAGGACATTTTTCACACAGAGAGTGGTGGGTCCCTGGAACTCTCTGCCACAGAGGGTAGTTGAGGGTAGTTCATTGGCTATATTTAAGAGGGAGTTAGATGTGGCCCTTGTGGCTAAGGGGATCAGAGGGTATGGAGAGAAGGCAGGTACGGGATACTGATTTGGATGATCAGCCATGATCATATTGAATGGCGTGATCATATTGAAATGCAGACTTGAAGGGCCGAATGGCCTACTCCTGCGCCTAATTTCTATGTTTCTAACTCAGTGGGACAGACAGCATCTCTGGAGAGAAGGAATGGGTGACATTTCGGATCGAGACCCTTCTTCGGACTGATTCTTAATCAGTAGAGCAGGCTTGAGTTGCCAAATGGCGGACTATTGTCATAACTCGTATTCCTAATTGAAATGTTTGCATGAATATTGCACAGTTTGATTGCTGTAAGTTTAAAATCCAATTAAAGAACATATGGCACACACAGTTCCAATGAGAGCCAGACCACGTAGGAGAGATTCATTCTTTGGATGGAATATGCTCATCAAAGCTGCCAACATTTTTGTACGCATTTTATGCTGCATTGTAGAGGCATAATTATATGAGCATTCAAACAGTGATAAACGTAATTGATAATTAATAGTGGTAGAGTCGCATCACTAACATCGCTAAACTAACCCCATTGGTACCGATTGCATTTACCAGTAATGCGTTATCAACCAGACCCAGCAAACCTTCATCTCTGATCCTTCATGTTTTATTGACTTCTATTCCAGAACCGAGGAGACAACTACAGGATGAAGATTTACGAGAGGCCTGACTTTGGAGGACAGATAATGGAATTCATGGACGACTGTCCCTCCGTCTACGATCGCTTCCGTTACCGTGACATTCACTCCTGCCACGTGATGGATGGTCACTGGATCTTCTATGAACAGCCCAACTACAGAGGCCGACAGTACTTCATGAGGCCCGGGGAGTACAGGAGATACAATGACTGGGGCGGCTACAACTCCACCATCGGGTCTTTCAGGCGCATGAGGGACTTCTAGTTCCTGTTTGCAATTTGTCATGATGAAATATGCATCAACATAATAAATTCTGTACTCATATAAATTGAACCATTGTGTATTGTGTTTCTGAATTGCATGACAACTATTTGATGACAATGAGTTGATCATATCTGGTGGTCTAAACTTTGAGCATGGCTTTGAATATACAAAAACACACAGCAGTAGTAAATTATTTAATGGCCATTCCTCAACATGGCACTTTGTGTACAGTTTTCCTCCCCTCTTTTATGGAATCTCATCCACATTCTGGTCTTTGCCTTCCATTCCCAATATCCAGTGTCACTTCAGCATCAGTCTTCTCAATTCCCCACCTTCTCCCAATTGTCAGAGTTCTCCAAATACTCTCAATCCATTGCTTTTTTGGTCTGTGCCATCAATACCATTTCCAAGCCTGTGATTCCACTCTGATAGTAGTCTGAACAGCGACCTCATTGGCTTTCTATTGACTCTGAGGTGCACTCTAATTCATATTTATGATGCATGAAATGCTGTTTTTGTTTTCCAGTTTTCCATTGTAACTCCACCCTGCCTGAGCTCTCTTGCTGCTGAAGCTGTCACCCCCATGCTAATCAACCTTAGTTAGTCAGTGGGCCCAGGTTATTCTGGCTTCTGACAACCGGGGGCCATTACAAAATGGCTACACCCGTGTCCATATTCTGACCAGCTTCTTCGCCCCTCACCACTCCCTGACCAGCATTGTCCACTCATTAAGCAGCTCCTCCATCTAACAACTCTCCCTCTTTTCAGTTGCCTTGCCCAGCCAGGCTTCCATCATCTCCAACAACAACCCTAGGCTATTGACACTCTTTCCATTCTGGCCTTTCCAGCATCCCGAATCTCAATTGCTGCACAATTGCTCCACTGCATGGCAGGATAATGAGGTTAGGAGGCAGAGATAGATCAGCCATGATTGAATGGTGGAGTGGACGATGGACCGAATGGCCTGATTCTGCTCCTATCATTTATGACCTAATGACCTTATTAATAACTGTTCCCTCAGTCGGACAATTTGTTATTTACCTCCTCAAACTGGGCACCTTCCTATCATGTTAAGATGCTCCTTAAAACCTATCATTTTGATCAGTCTTTTAGCCATCTGCCTTGGGCTTCAGGGGGAGATAGAGTCGTGTATCGTCTGCATAGCAATGGAAGGAAATATAGACCAAGTCAATTTTTGAAACATCTTGAAGCAATTCACTACATCAAAGGCATTTTATAAATAAAAAGCTATTGATGTTTTCAAACAAAAAATGGATTCTCACAAAATATCATTCAAAGAAATTGAAAGAATAAATATTAAGAAAGTACCTTCCACATAACAGAAGCCTCTGCTTTCTGTAATATTTTCATTCCCTTTGCAATAGATTTGGCATATATTTGTTTTCTATGAAATAAGTTAACTGATAAGATGTCCAGTTTATAGGTATGTTACAAAACTTACCTTGAGCAGCGCTGCAGTTCTGCCGCTCCCCGTGTGCGCGACTTTGGCGCCTTTCAGAGGGGGACGGGCTTAAAGTGCCGTTTTTCCACAGGCAGGAAAAATCGATGAATGTCGGGCGATTTCGTCGCGGAAGAAAAATCGCTCCGACATTTCATGAATGAAGGTATTTTTAAATTACTCTAAATTATTTGTTAACTAGAGTAATTTAAAAATCACCCTCAAAAGTCGTGAGAACTGACAACCGGAAGGATTTTGCGTAGGGGAGAAAAAAAGGTAAATAGTTTATTTTTATATTAAATGTTGGTTTTTCGGGAGGCTTTAATAATATTTTCATATTGCGAAATGGGGTCCAAAAAAATGTATGAACAAACAGTATTTTTCCTCCCGACTTCACCGCTAACCGCAACGTTCCAATCCACCGCATTCCACTAAAACCCACTCGCTAGTTGATTTAAATGGCCATTAATTTACAGGAATCAAACACTAAATCCCTTCTATTTGGCCCAGAAATTCATGAAAATGAGATTTAAAAATTATGTTATATTGTGGATTATTGTGCGAATGTTATTTGGACATAGCCCTCAAAAGCCCTCAATGGGCTTGCCCCCACCTACATTAAACGTCTGCTCACCCACCACACCACCTCCAGGTCCCTCAGATCGGCCGACTTGGGGTTGCTGAATGTCCCGCGGTCTAGGCATAAGCTCAGGGGCGACCGACCGCGCCTTTGCGGTTGCAGCTCCTAGACTGTGGAACAGCATCCCTCTTCCCATCAGAAGTGCCCCCTCCTTCAACTCCTTTAAGTCTAGACTAAAAACCTCTCTGTTCTCCCAAGCCTTTCCTGACGTCCTCTGAACGAGGGCTATATGTATATATGTATGTAGTCTGTTTGTATATATTATTCTTATAACAAATGTAAAGCACTTTGGTCAACGAGAGTTGTTTTTTAAATGTGCTATAGAAATAAACGTGATGCGTGATGGCTTGACTTGACTAAACTATACGCACTCTCTATATATATTGAAATAGTCGGAGCAACTCAAGAAATCATTCCACAGGCATGCACTTAAATAAATGTTATAATGTTATTTCAATAGTTTCCTTAATTTAGAAAGAATATAAGCATCACTGGCTCTGAGATGGACTTATTTTGATAATGGCTACTCCCAAGCACATCAAGATTTTTAATTTTTAATTTCAAGGATCGTTTCCTTATTTAATTTGAATTAAAAATCCAAAAAATGAAAGACTCTTTAAATCATTATTTATCCTTCTCTTCATAAATAGAATATGGATTATGCTGCCACATAATCTTCCTCTCTGGAAGTGGCCGCGCTGGCTGGCAGTTGTGGCTCACCTGCAGTCTGTCTGTTTTTTCTTTTTTTTTTGTGTCTTTTTGTGATTGTTCGGTAGAATTTTGTTTTATTAGGTTGTGTATGTGTGGGGTGGGATGGGGGGGGGGGGGGGAGTGGGAGAAACAGAGTCTTAGTCTCTCCCTTTGGGGGAATGCGTGTCCCCCGTCACCGTCTGTGCTGAGGCCTAATGGCGGAGCTGTGGCGGCGGCCTGGTTCGGAGCTGCGGTGCTCCAGCGGCTGCGGTGCTCCAGCGGCAGCGGCGGTCTGGTTCGGAGCTGCAGTGCTCCAGCGGCGGCGGTGGTCCGCTTAGAGCTGCGGTGCTCCAGCGGCGGCGGCGGCCTGGATCGCCTCAGCGCAGAGGGAGAACTAGGAGGGAGGAAGACAGCGACTTTAGACTTTTGTCTTCCATCACAGTGAGGAGATGCCTGGTGAACTAATTGTGGTGGATGTTGGATATGTTTTTATTGTGTGTTTTGTTTTTATTATATGTATGACTGTATGGTAACAATTTCGTTCAGACCATAAGTTCTGAATGACAATAAAGGAATCTAATCTAATCTGATCATAGAAACATTTTGTTCTGCGATATGTACATGGATAGGAAAGGTTTAGAGGAATTTAGCCAAATGCAGGTAGATGGGACCAACTTAAATTTGACATCTTCGTCAGCATGAGCCAATTGTGCTGAAGGGCTGGTTTCAATGCTTTAATTTAGTTGCGTTTAGAGATACTGCGCTGAAACACGACCTATAGCCCAGCAAGACTGCACCGACCAGCAATCCCATACATTAACACAATCCTACACACATTCGGGACAATTTACAATGTTTATCGAAACCAATTAACCTACCAACCTGCAGGTCTTTGGAGTGTGGAGGGAAACCGGATCACCTGGAATAAATCCACATGGTCTCCGGAAGAAGGTACAAACGTAGTACAGACAGCCCCGTAGTCAGGATCGAACCCGGGACTCTGGTGCTGTAAGGCAATAGCTCTACCGCGTTGCGCCACCGTGCCGCCACTGTGCTGTATGATTCTGTAACTCTATGACCCAATGTCAAAAATGAATGGACCTCTTGTTATGATTCTCTCAACGCCCCCTAATACATCAAGTTAGAGGGTCCTAAATAAAGCATATATGAAACATTAATATCGTCCTGCATACCTTTAGGCAATATTGAAAGAATATGATTTAAATTGTAAAAAACACGAAACACCCATTATCAATAAATTGCAGCAAAGAATTAGAATCTCCGGGACCAAAGTCAGTAAGTAAGTAAGTAAGTTTATTGGCCAAGTATTCACATACAAGGAATTTGCCTTGGTGCTCCGCCCACAAGTAACAACATGACATACAGTGACAGTTACGAATGACTCAGAAAACACTAAACATTAATAATAATAAAACATTAATGATAAAACACCATTGATCAAGCATGTGAACCAACAAAATACCAGATCAAAGGGAGGCTACAGATTTTTGGCTGTTGAGTAAAGCAACTACTCGTGGATAAAAACTGTTTTATGTCTGGCTGTGGCAGCTTTGACAGTCCGGAGTCGCATTCCAGAGGGAAGTGATTCGAAGAGTTTATGGCCAGGGTGAGAGGGGTCAGAGATGATCTTGCCCGCTCGTTTCCTGGCCCTTGCAGTGTACAGTTCATCAATGGAGGGAAGGTTGCAGCCAATAACCTTCTCAGCTGATCGGACGATTCGCTGCAGCCTCCAGGTGTCGTGCTTGGTGGCTGAGCCAAACCAGACCATGATGGAGAAGGTGAGGGCAGACTCTACGATGGCCGTGTAGAATTGGACCATCATTGCCAGTGGCAGATTGTGCTTCCTCAGCTGCCGCAGGAAGTACATCCTCTGTTGTGCCTTTTTGACTGTGGAGTCGATGGTAGCCTCCATTTAAGGCCCTTGGAGATGATGGTTCCCAGGAACTTAAAAGACTCCACAGATGTGACTGTGGTGTTGTTGATGGTGAGTGGGGTGAGGGGAGGGGGAGCTCTCCTAAAGTCTACTATCAATTCCACTGTCTTAAGAGCATTGAGCTCCAGGTTGTTGCTACGGCACCAGGATGCCAGCTGTGACACTTCCTGTCCATCGGCAGATTCCTCCCCATCCTGGATCAGTCCAATCAGGGTTGTGTCGTCTGCAAACTTGAGAAGCTTGACAGAGGAGTCTGTGGAGGTGCAGTCATTGGTGTAGAGTGAGGAGAGAGAGGGGAGAGTACGCAGCCTTGCGGTGCTCCTTTGTTGAGCGTTTGCGGGTCCGAGATGCGGGTCGGAGTCAGCAGGTTGATGCTCTTTCAGTGAATGTGGTCTGATGATTCCATTGCCATGTAAGCAAAACCACTGTTACGTTGTAGGGCATAACTCATTCCATCGCATGCAGAGGCTGAACACAGAGTGAGAGGCCCTGTCTCACGGTGCGAGTCCACCCACGAGTGACCCCAAGTGAAAGAAAAGAAAACAGACTGGTGGTTGTGTTCGAGATTTCAAGTTTATGATCAAGTGTTGCACCGAGTTCCCACGGGTATGTCATTGCTGCGGTGTTCCAAGTTCCTCTCCCGAGTTAGCAAGTTCCTCTCCCGTTACTCTTGAGCCAACCGTGAATGAAGATATGTTTTAATAACTGTTCTTTCACATCAGATTGTTGGGAGACGGAGCTCAGGGTTCGCCTCCTGAGCTGCTCTGGTGCCCAGGCGTGAGTTGAGGTGGAGGGAGCTTGGGGGGGGGTGTCATTAATCTGTCTGGGGTGACAAGGCTTTTGGGTTAGGAGTGGTGTACAAGGGAGGGTTCATTCTCTCCGATCTCTCTCAAGCCCCGGACGAGAACAAAGGAAACCTCTCTAGCCACCGCGTACAAGCCCGTGTTATATAACTTTGCTGCTGACGCGCCCACGCACTCTCTCTCTCTCTCTGCTCTCTCCCACTGCAGCTCAGAGCCCAACCTCGCCATCCTATAGTGGTAACATTCACATCGGGTCCCCTCCACACCCACACCCCCTCTCTCTGACACACACCCCCCACAAGACAACAGGCAGCATGAGAGACAGAGAGTTTGTAGGGTGTTGGTTTTGTATAAGGATTTATTATTAAATTATTAGCCAAGGTCGCATTTACTTATTTTATACGAAGTTTGGAGCGCTTGACAATACTTTTTTTTTCTCTTTGCGCTCATTTTCAGAAAGGGTTCAGACCCGCTTGGCTCGTTGCCCCCTTTGAACCAAGCCCTGCGAGAGGGAGGGAGGGAGGGAAGGTGTGAGTGAAAAAGAGCGCCGAGGAGGAGAGGAAAATAGGGGGGGGTGGGGGGATGGGTGGAAGAGAAATAGGGAAGAAGTTAGTTGTTCAGATCAGAAACCTGTAGGCTGGGATCCATAATGGTGAAGAGCGCACCCAGTTCTTCTGAGGATCGAAGAGACATCGATCGGAAGCAATGTTCCTCTAGAACTATAACTGAAACCGTGTCCACATCGCCTCCTCTTGGCCGGACCGCAAGACCCAGGGTTACCGGTCAGCGCTCTCTGCCACAAAGGAATCTCAAGAGGGCAATGCCAATGTAAACCGCGGCATCTCCTAAAATATGCCTATTCACACACACATTAATTCTCTCTCTCACTCTCTCTCACTCACACACACTCACACAAACAATATCATCCAAGACTGTTCGTGTAGAAGGCAACATTTGTCCAGAAGACGCCAAGAAAGGAATAAAGTGTAGGATAGGAACTGCCTGCAGATGCTGGTTTAAACCGAAGCTGTAGCTGACAGGGGGCGATCAAACAGCACAACGTCACCCCGTCACCAATTCCTTCTCTCCAGTGATGCTGCCTGCCCGCTGAGTAAAGAAAGAGCGAGAATGTGATCTGAGAGGAAAGATAGTGGAGAGAAGTGAATCGTAAACTGATGGAAGGGGAGGAAAGGCGCCTGAGCGAAAGATAGAGCGGAGAAAACCCAGCAACCAATTTATAGAATGTACTTGGAAGAGGAAAAAAAATCCCTTTATGAATACTCTATCACGCTGATGATGTTAGTTCGGACTGATCAACGTGGGCTGTGACCGAGCGATGGTTGTGATCGTTTACAGGCTGTAAATCAGGAAACTTGTGATCTTGTAATCGCTATTGGTTGTAAATCTACGCGTCAGGAAAACTCAACATTCATTGATTCATCTCAGAAAGCAGCGACGCACGGCCCGTTGCTGTCCGGAAGTTCGGACACCCTTCCTGAAGTCTGATTTCACTTTACAGATGCAATGCGCTATATCAGTGCTTCTTAAACTGGTGAATGGTTCACCCAAGCGCGAATGAAATTATTTTATGGAGTTAATGAAACTAGAGGGGTGGGTGAAGGGTGAATGACATAATTTATCCAGATTTTGTTTTCTATACTTAAAAAAAGACATTGCCATTGAAGTGGTTAGTAAGCTCATTGGTTTTAATGGCAGTGGAGCTGGAACTTTGATATTTTTTTTATCTATACCTATGGTTTTCTAATTTCAAACTAACAGGATATTTCCCAAATTTACTGTAAAATATCCATTTAGGGAAGACCAGACAAGCTAGTGTGATCATACATTTATAAATGGCAATACTGGAGGTTCGCCGTATGCAACTGTTGAACTGTAACTTTATTTTGTGTAGAAATGTAGCTACCAAAGTTGATATTTGGTGGTTTTGTGAGCTTTCAGGGGAGGGATATAGAAAGTTATATTAGTTGGAGAAAAATATTTTAAATCACACACTCCATGGTTTTTATAGCTAATTTTCCAAGAAATAACTGCAGTAATCAAAGCCTAAAAGGGTAGGATAGGGCTGAAGCCCAGTGTTTAGACGTTGGAATGTTTTTTTAATCATTCTAATAGAATGATTTTCCAACTCCAGTGGTAATTAAACTTTTTTTTCACTCCTAGTTTTTTAACATATTTATAGGATGTTAAAAAAGCTGAATAAAATAAACACTTACGAAATGAGTTCATTCATGTATTTTGCTCATGTGACAAAAATACATTATATATAAAATTGTACACAGGGGTAAATAAGACGAAAATTACCAAAAAAACAAAGAAAATTTAGTCGAGGGGGAATTAAATTTTGTGATTAAGACTCGAGGGTGAATGGCCCTGAAATAATTTAAAGAGATCCCACGGTAGACTCACGAGTCACTAAGGTAAACGCACGGGCCACTACGTTATTACAACGAGTTTAAATGTTTCCATTTTTAACTTGAACAGTAAATTTGACTCGTGGAAAATATCAAACATGTTTGACTTTTTTCAGGACTTAACAAGTTTCACGGGTACCTACCGTTAGCGCCACGAGTCGCTAAGTTGAGCGCACGAGTTCCGACATTCCCGCTACATTAATTGTACGTGATTACCGCAAGTGAAAACTCGGGGTCCCTCGTGGGTCAACTCGCACCGTGAGACAGGCCTTTGAGTCTTCATTGAAATAATGTACCTTATCATAACTAATTACAGGGAGATGAGGCAAAATAGCTGTGAAGTTCCATTCAACATTTGATTAAAAAACTGTCCCTCGGAAAAGCTACAAGGCATTATTCACAGTGGTGGTGGAGGCAGATATCGGGTTCGATGCGGGTTCGATCCTGAATGTGGGTGCTGTCTGTAGGGAGTTTGACGGTTCTCTCCATTACATGCATGGGTTATCTCCGGCTGTTCCTGTTTCTTCGCACACTCCAACGTCGTACACGTTTGTAGGATAATTGGCTTTGGTAAAATTGTAAATTGTCCCTAGTGTATATAGGATAGTGTTACTGTGCGGGGATCGCTAGTTGGCATGGACTCGGTAGGCTGAAGGGGCTGTTTCCGCTCTGTTTCTATGATCTATGTTCGAAGATAAAGCAGATCTGTTGAGAGAAAAAGCAAAGTTAATATTTCAGGTTTGTGACAACTAGGAAAGGGAGATTTCAAAAAATATATATTTTCAGTTGCACAAACGACAGGTGGGACGGATTGATTAAACAAAGGTAATGTATATGGTCTGATGATATCAGGACAAATGGGTTAATAGAGCAGTGAGAGGGTGATTGAGGTTCTTCCCTATATGCTTGAAACAGTAAAGCTAAGTCAATATCACCAATGAATGATTTACACCGAATATGGTCAGGTATTGGAATGGGGGAATGGCCGGGAGGGAGGGAGGGGGGAGCGGATGGGAAGGTGGGGGGAGAACAAAGGTGGATACTTTGTGGCTATGTGGGGGTAACTTTGTAAAATTGTAATTGGCGCCTTTCAGAGGGGGGCGGGCTTAAAGTGCCGTTTTTCTGCAGACTGGGAAAATCGATCCATGTCGGGCGATTTCGTTGCGGAAGAAAAATCGCTCCTACATTTCATTCATGAAGGTATTTTTAAATTACGCTAGATTATTTATTAACTAGAGTAATTTAAAAATCACCTTCAAAAGCCGTGAGCGCCGACAATGGGAAGGATTTTGCGTAGGAGACAAAAAAAGGTACACAGTTTATTTTTATATTAAAACTTGTTTTTTATGGAGGTTTTAATCATATTTTCATGTTGCGAAATGGGGTCCAAAAAAATGTATGAACCAACAGTATTTTTCCTCCCGACTTCACCGCAAACCGCAACTTTCCAATCCACCGCATTCCACTAAAACCCACTCGCTATTTGATTTAAATGGCCATTAATTTACAGGCATTAAACATTAAATTCCTTCCATTTGGCCCAGAAATTCATGAAAATGAGATTTAAAAATCATGTTATATTGTGGATTATTGTGTGAATGTTATTTGGACACTTAGGCAATTTTAAAAAAGTTTATCTTTTCTTAAGAAATGGATAGATGTTTAGCTCTACTCATTGAATTTTGTAATTAGCTACAATTAGATAACTAACTAATTATGTGCTTTAATTTCAGGTCATTCAAGTAAGATTGTTTCATATTTGTTTCGGAATGCTTCAATCTATAATAACTGAAAATTTCATTGAGTTCTCTTAATTTTTAAGAAAGTTATGGGCTTTTAACTGTTCCAGATCACAGCTTTTGAGTTAAGTCAATTGAAAGGCAATGGGGAACAAGATGGTAATTTCCGAGTATGAAAATGGTCATAACTTTCTTAATACTGAAGATATGAAGGTGAATTATGTGTCAAATTAAACTTCTTTTTATGCTTTATCTGATGGGATAAATTGCAGACTTGATTTTTAAAATCTCAAACTTTTGTAACATTGCTATACTATATTCCATCGGCCACTTCTCTGCCCACTCTCCCAACCTATCCAAGTCCTTCTGCAGAGTCCCTGCTTTCTCTACACTACCTGCCCCTCCACCTATCTTCTGCAAACTTGGCCATGAAGCCTTCAATTCTCTCATACAAATCATTGATATACAATGTGGAGTAGTGGCCCCAGCACTGAGCCCTGCGGAACTCAACTAGGCACTGGAAGCCAACTGGATAGAACACGCCTTGATTCCCATCTTTGCGTTCTGCCATTCGGTCAACCTTCTATCCATGCTAGTCTCTTCCCTCTAATATCATGGGCTCTCATCTTCTTTTGCAGCCTCACATGTGGCACCTCATCGAAGGTCTTCCGAAAATCCAGGTAATCCACATCCACTGACTGTTCTTTGTCCATCCTGCTAGTTACCTCCTCTAAGAATTGCAACAGATTCGTCAGGCAAAATGTCCCCTTTCCAAAACCATGCTGACTTCAGCCTATTTTCTTATGTGCTTCTAAGTACTCGGAAACCACATCCTTTATAATCTACATAATTAAAAGTCTAAACTGGACCACTTCCTGTTTCCACTGTATATCGATTTTAGAAAAAATGCTACCACTTACGGCTGTGATTTTACTCAGAGTCCACCTCCGCTCATCAGGTGCAGAGGAATTTTCCCATCGATGAAAAATAAAAGACTTAAACAACGTTTAAAAATGATTAAGATTAATGTTTTAAAAATTTTGAGATTCTCTCGCCTGTCAATCATGCCATGAAGGCCATGCCCCTTCCGGTGGGAGGGGGGAAGGACTATAAAACCCAGAAGTGTGGGCGTGTCTCAGTCGCTCCAAGATTGGGGAGGGCGGGGCCATGAGAGTGAAGAGGGGAGAGAGAAGGGGGAGATGGGAGCGTGGGGGTCATTTTCCCACACAAGCCATAGGTGACTGGGCAATCTGAACCCAAGCACCAAGTTGTAAGCAGCCGAAGGCACACATCCCTCGGGACAGCCCCCACTTTCCTATGGCCACCTACTGCGGGCTGGGGGTCGGGTGGAGCGGGCGTCTGGGACAATGTTCATCCCTCCACAGTGATGTGATGGACGTGGGGGGCTGGACCAATCACGGACAAGTCCCGCCACCCGGCAACGTCATGTCTGTTATTTGACTTTTCTGTTGAGCGGCAGTCAGTCCTTTGGCCTGTAGGCGACGCCGCATTTTGGGTAGGTGGAGTTTTCGACAGAGCGGCCATTCGGTGAATTTGCTTTTAGGCGATGTAGCTTTTCTGTTAGTTGGCTTTTAGGCGTCCCGTCCTTTCGGTTAGTTTGCATTTAGGCGTCCCATCCTCTCAGTTTGATGCCGTTTCGGCTTCATACTCTTTCGGTTATTTGACGTTTCGGCCTCGTTTCCATTCGGTTCTTTGGCTTCAACTTTTTTCCTTCGGCTTCTTATCCGTTGGCGCCACGTCCGTGCACACAACATGCCATTCGCTATTTCTTCACTGCCTGCTGTACCTGCATGCTTACTTTCATAGACTGATGTACAAGGCCCCCCAGATCCCGTTGTACTTCCCCTTTTCCCAACGACGCCAATTAGATAGTAATCTTCCTTCCTGTTTTTGATACCAAAGTGGATAACCTCACATTTATCCACATTAAACTTCATCTGCCATGCATCTGCCCACTCCACCAACCTGTCCAAGTCACCCTGCATTCTCATAGCATCCTCCTCACAGTTCACATTGCACCCAGCTTTGTGTCATCTGCAAATTTACTAATGTTACTTTGAATCTCTTCATCCAAATCATGGATGTATATTGTAAATAGCTGTGGTCCCAGCACCGAGCCTTGCGGTACCCCACTAGTCACTGCCTGCCATTCTGAAAGAAACCCGTTAATCCCTCCTCTTTGTTTCCTGTCTGCCAACCACTTTTCTATCCATTAGCACTCTACCCCCAATACCATGTGCCCTAATTTTGCCCACTCCTATGTGGGACCTTATATATTTTCCAATCTCCTATGTGGGACCTTATCAAATGCTATCTGAAAGTCCAGGTACACTGCATCCAGTGGCTCTCCCTTGTCCATTTCCCTAGTTATATCCTCAAAAAATTCCAGAAGAAGTGGTGGAGGCCGGATCGATTTTAACATTTAAAAGTAAAGTGGATAGGTATATGGACGGGAAGGGAATGGAGGGGTATGGTCTGAGTGCAGGTAGATGGGACTAGGGGAAAATAAATGGTCGGCACGGACTGGAAGGGCCGAGTAGGCCTGTTTCCGTGCTGTAATTGTTATATGGTTATATGGTTATATGAAGTCAGCTCAAAGCTGACTTCCATTGTTCCAAAGATAATCAGTTCTGCGTTGGGTTTCAGTTTTATTTTAAATAAATTTGTGAAAATTTCAAACATTTCATTCCAAATTTTATGCAAAAGACAAAGGTGTGTGCTATGGTAGCATCTTGAGATAAACATTTATCACAGATGGGAGAGACATTTGGAAACATTTTATTCAGTTTAGTTTTCGAGTAATATAATCTATGTAAAATTTTGAATTGAATTAAGATATGTCTTACATTGATCGAGCATTTATGCACATATAGCAAGTATTTATCCCATCTCTCTTTCTAGATTTTTATAGATAGTTCTTGTTCCCAATCTTATCTAATTGTGTCAGATGATGGTATTTCTATATTTAGATTGATATTATACAAGTATGATATTCAATTAATTGAATCCGCCTTCCTATTCATAGCTTCATCTAATAGATCTGGAATTAGAGTTTGGTATTTTTGTGTATGTTTTTTTCAAATGTCATGGATTTGAAGGTATTTAAAGTATTGATTACTTTTCAGGTTATATTTGAGTTGTAGTTGTTGGAATGATAAAAAGTTTCCCGTTTCATACATGTCTCCAAGCATTTTAATTCCTATTCTTTCCCAATGGGTAAATGTTTTATAGGTAAATAATAGATAGTTTAAATGATGGATTATTAACTATAGGAGAGAGAAGCGATATGTTTCTTAATTTAAGAGTTAATTTTATTTGTTTCCAAATTATAATTGTGCTATGAATAATTGGGTTTTTCTTCTATATAGTATTATTCAATTTTATCAGTGAGAGAAGGATCGCTCCTATATTAAAAGGAGAGCAATCCTCTTTCTCCATTACTATCCAATATACCCTTTGGGCAGAATTGTTCAACAAGTGAATTACATTTGTGATATTTACTGCCCAGTACAAAACATTGGGGCGTGTTCGTCCACCGAATTCTTTGGGTTTACACAAGTGTCTTCTTTGGATTCTATGGGACTTATATCTTGGTATTGATTGAAATAAATATAACATTTGTGGTAAAGAAAATCATTTTTAAGGCATTTATTCTGCCTATTAAAGACATCAGGACTGTTTTCCAAAATTTAATCAAGGCATTGATTAGTTTGCGTTGAATAAAGATTTATATTTTCTGGTAATTTCAATACCCAGATATTTAATTTTTTCTGTAGCAATTCTAAAGGGGAATTTTAAAAGTGTTGAATCTTGGGGTTTTATCGTCATAATTTCACTTTTATTCCAATTTATTCTATATCCTGAAAAGGATCCAAATTCCTCTGTTAGATTTAGTATGTTTGGTATGCTGGTTTGTGATTTTATAATATATAATAGTACATCGCCTGCATATAGTGATATTTTATTAATTGAATATTGTGTATTATAACCATGGATATTCGGATGCATTCTTATACTTTCTGCTAAGGGTTCTATCACAAGAGCAAATAGCAGGGGTGATAATGCACATCCCTGTCTATTGCCCCTGGATAGTTGAAATTTCAGTGACAGTATATTATTAGTCAATATTATGGCAGTAGGCTTGTCATATAATAATTTTACCCATGAAATAAAGTTCTCTCCTATTTGAAATTTTTGCAATACATTGAAGAAGTATTCCCATTCCACTTGATCGAATGCTTTTTCTGCGTCTAATGAAATAATTGATAGGTCTTGCTCTTCAGTTTTATATGAGTGCATTATATTAAACAGACATCTCAAATTATTGAATAAGTATCTCTTGGCTATAAACCCCATTTGACCGCATTTATTAATTTACTAACATATTTGCTCAATCTTCTTGCTAGAGTTTTCGCTAGTATTTTCTGATCTGTGTTTAACAGTGCAATGGCTCTATATGAGCCAGGGTCTTCTAAATCTTTATCTTTTTTTAGATATGAGTGTAATCGTTGATTCCGCTAATGTTTCTGGTAATGTTTGTTCTTTGAAAGCGTATGTGTACAGTTTTTGTAGTTGTGAGATTATCTCGTAAAATCTTTTATAAAATTCATTACTAAATCAATCCAGTCCTGGTGTTTTACCATTCTTCAATGAATTTATTGTCTCTTCTATTTCCTTAATTGAGACCTGAGCTCCTAATTTCTCTTGTTCCAGCAGATTAACTTTGGTCTTAACTAATGTTTTCTACTTCACATACCTAAAGAAGCTTTTACTATCCTGCTTTATATTCTTAGCTAGCTTACCTTAATACCTCATCTTTTCTCCCTGTATTGCCTTTTTAGTTATCTTCTGGTGTTCTTTAAACATTACCCAATCCTCTTGCTTCCCGCTCATCTTTGCTACATTGTACTTCTTCGCTTTAATTTTTATACCATCCCTGACGTCCCTTGTCAGCCATGGTCGACCCTTTCTCCCCTTGGAATCTTTCTTCCTTCTAGGAATGAACTGATCCTGCATCTTCTGTATTATTCCAAGAAACACCTGCCATTATTGTTCCACAGTCATCCCTGCTAGTGTATCTTTCCAGTCAACTTTGGCCAGCTCCTCCCTCATGGCCCCATAGTCCCCTTTATTCAACTGGAACACTGACACCTCTGATCTACTCTTCTCCCTCACCAATTTTAGATTAGACCCGACCATATTATGGTCACTACCTCCAATTTTAACTCCTGATTCAAAGTTCAGACTACTGTTTGGGGGCCTGTAGATTAATCCCATTAGGGACTTTTTACCTTTACAATTCCTTAGTTCTATCCATACTGACTCCACATCTCCTGTTTCAATGCCACCCCTTGCAAGGGACTGAATTTCATTCCTCACCAACAGAGCCATCCCACCCCCTTTGCCCACGTGTCTGTCATTTCGATAGGAGGTATATCCTTGGATATTCAGTTCCCAGCCATGGCCCTCTTGCAGCCATGTCTCAGTAATTCCCACAGCAACATACTTGCCAGTTTCTAACTGAGCCTCAAGCTCGTCCACTTTATTCCTTATACTTCGCGCATTCATATACAACACTTTGACCTCCGTATTCACATCCCCCCTCGCACCGCTCGCAATTGGCCCTGACCTTACTCCTTTATCCCTTCTCGAACTTTCCTTCCCATTAATTCCCAGAAATTCTGTCACATCAACTGTTGTAAGCTGTCAAATCGCAACAATGATAATGTGTGTATTAGAAACAATATAATTTCATGAAAACTCATGACACTAAATTGAGAGTTCAACCATTTTATTTGTGTCCATCCAGACTTACACCGGACAACATTATGTTTTACAGTGGCTCTCTAGAAGTCCCTCATGCGCCTGAAAGACCCGATGGTGGAGTTGTAGCCGTCCCAGTCATTGTATTTCCTGTACTCCCCGGGCCTCATGAAGTACTGTCGGCCTCTGTAGTTGGGCTGTTCATAGAAGATCCAGTGGCCATCCATCACGTGGCAGGAGTGAATGTCACGGTAACGGAAACGATCATAGACGGAGGGACAGTCGTCCATGAATTCCATCATCTGTCCTCCAAATTCAGGCCTCTCGTAAATCTTCATCCTGTAGTTGCCTCCTCGGTACTGGAATAGAAAAATAATTATTTTTGTGATGATAATAATAGAAGGAATTCCGGGGGTATTGGAAAATATAGAGTGCTTTGCATTGAAGAATCTATTGACTCTCGGAGCAGTGTGTAGGAAGGAACTGCAGATGCTGGTTTACACTGAAGAAAGGCACGAAATGCTGGAGTAACAGGCAGCATCTCTGGAGAGAAAGATGGGAAACGTTTTGGGTCGAGATGAAAGAAGTCTTCAGTTTCTGAGAATTTGGTCACGAGGACTGAAGAAGGGTCTCGACGTGAAACGTCACCTATTTCCTTTTCTCCAGAGATGCTGTCTGACCCGCTGAGTAATCCAGCTTTTTGTGTCCATCTTGGACTCAATGTAAATTGAGGCTTACGTATTGGAATTATTTCAGAAAGGGCAACTTATTCATTGACTTCCACATTATGATTCAATAATTCAACAGGTCAGTTTTAACAATGTTTAGGCAGCTTCCATATTTCCATCCTGACCCCAGCTCTCCTAATGAAACACCGACAAGTGTCCATTGCACGCTATCATGGCCAACACTGTTCCACTCTCTGTAAAGGGGCTGTCCCACTGCGGCGACCTAATCCGCGAGTTCTGGTGAGTTTGCCCTCGACTCATACTCGCAGCATGGTCGACACGAGGTCCTAGGAGGTCGTTGTAACTCTCCTTCATGCTCGAAAGTAGCCCCCGCCTACTCGAGGCCTCAACTAGGTCGTGGCATATTTTTCAACATGCTGAAAAATGCCCGCGAGTGAAAAAAGGTCGCCATGGAAAAACTTTTTTACTCATAGGTTTAGACGTAGTAGGTCGTAGTGGGTCAGCATGTTATTCGTGGGTAATCGAGGGTAGTCAAAGGTAGTCATAGATAGTCTTCATCATAGTCGAAGGGAGGTCGAAGGAGAACGAAGAAGGTCGTCTTCACTCTCCACTATTCGGTGTCCAATTTTCCTGAAGCTAGTTGAAGCTAGTCTTCAACATAGTCGAAGGAGGTCTTCTACATAGTCGAAGGAGGTCTTCAACATGACACTTTTTCAAACTCTCCTAAACTCTTCTAAACTCGCGGATTAGGTCGCCGCAGTGGGACAGCCCCTTAACATTCTCAGTGGAGCAGAGTTTGTTCACTGAATTGAGTGGCTGTTCTGCCATTTTGTTCCAACTCAAAAATGGTAGACACTAGTTGTTGGGGGAAAAAAAGCTAACAATGTAAGCTAATGATTTTGACCCATTAGTTTTGTGTCTGTAATTAACATTTGCATTAAAGCTTTCCTGGTACAATTCATACAATAACTGTGAGGTCCATTTATATAAAGTTTGGAAATCGAATTTCACTGTACCTTAAATGTTACACGTGACAATAAAGGACCGTTGAACTGTTGAACCATTGAGTTCAGTCATTATAGATAGAGATTAAAGGGCAATGTAAAGAAAAGTAGATATCTGGTGACTAAAATGAGAGCACATGGTAGAAAATTGTTTGGCAGACAGGAAGCAAAGAGTAGGAGTGAACGGGCCCTTTTCAGAATGTCAGGCAGTGGCGAGTGGAGTGCCGCAAGGCTCAGTGTTGGGGCCGCAACTGTTTACCGTATATATTAATGATTTGGAAGAGGGAATGAGGAGCAACACTAGCAAGTTTGCGGATGACACAAAGCTGGGTGGCAGTGTGAACTGTGAAGAGGATGTTAGGAGGTTGCAGGGTGACCTGGACAGGTTGAGTGAGTGGGCAGATGTGTGGCAGACCCAGTATAATATAGATAAATGTGAGGTTATCCACTTTGGCGGCAAAAAACAAGGGGGCAGATTATTATATCAATGGGGTTAGGTTAGGTAAGAGGGAGGTGAAGCGAGACCTGGGTGTCCTTGTACACCGGTCACTGAAAGTTGGCGTGCAGGTACAGCAGGCAGTGAAGAAAGCTAATGGAATGTTGGCCTTCATAACAAGAGGATTTCAGTATAGGAGTAAAGAGGATCTTCTGCAGTTGTATAGGGCTCTAGTGTGACCACATCTGGAGTATTGTGTACAGTTTTGGTCTCCTAATTTGAGGAAGGACATCCTTGTGATTGAGGCAGTCCAGCGTAGGTTCACGAGATTGATCCCTGGGATGGCGGGACTGTCATATGAGGAAAGATTGAAAAGACTAGGCTTGTATTCACTAGAGTTTGGAAGGATGAGGGGGATCTTATAGAAACATATAAAATTATAAAAGGACTGGACAAGCTATATGCAGGAAAAATGTTCCCAATGTTGGGCGACTCCAGAACTAGGGGCCACAGTCTTAGAATAAAGGGGAGGCCACTTAAGGCTGAGGTGAGAAAAAACTTTTTCACCCAGAGAATTGTGAATTTGTGGAATTCCCTGCCACAGAGGGCAGTGGAGGCCAAATCACTGGATGGATTTAAGAGAGAGTTAGCGGTGGGAGATTGCAACCTTCACGTGGTCCGCCCTTTTTCGACAAATGCAATCAACCTGGCGTGCACAATCAAATAAGATCAAATAGAACAAGTTGTCCTACAACTTTAGCCTGTGCACGCCATACGCAAGAAGAAGAGAGAGTTAGATAGAGCTCTAGGGGCTAGTGGAGCCAAGGGATACGGGGAGAAGGCAGGCACGGGTTATTGATTGTGGACGATCAGCCATGATCACAATGAATGGCGGTGCTGGCTCGAAGGGCTGAATGGCCTCCTCCTGCACCTATTTTCTATGTTTCTATGTTTCTAATCTCATGAACAAAAAAAATCACAATTCTTAACCATCACAAATTTGGAAACTCACATGTGGGTAGGTGCGACAGGACCTGATGTTGTCGTTGAATCCCATCCAGCGCTGGTAGTCAGGATACTCCCCCCTGTTCAGGACATACTGGTACCCCATGTAGTTGGGTCTCTCGTACGCCACCCACCAGTCACTCTCCACACGGATGGAGTTACAGCGGCTGAAGTAAGGGGACAGGTCGGCACAGTCGGTGCTGCACTCATAGTGCCGACCCTGGAAGTTCCTGTCCTCGTAGAAGATGACCTGTGGAGAAGAGTTAGCCTTTTGATGAATAATTTACCACTCTGAGGTATCTTAGCAACATATAGCAATCAAAATATGTTGCATGAATGGAAACTGCAGGCCTTACCTTTCCCATTTTGAGTTTCGTCAGGCAACCTCTGACTGATTGTGACTCTGCTTGCTACAGCCTGGTATTTATATGCTGGACTGAATGGTCAATGTAAAGAATGGTTCATTATGCTGATGGTTCTGGACTGCAAAGCAGCAGAAAGGAGAACAAAAAAGGATATCACATATGTTGCAAAATTAACACTAGCCTGCCTCTTGAAAAGAACAGTCATCAAATCTTTTCAGTTAACATTTACTTTACTTTCCATTTTAATTATCCTGTTATTAAACAAACTCGAAAAAGGAAGAGTTTCTTCTGAGACCTGGGGGTGTGAAAGACACACTACATTTGCATCCGCAGTGGTGAAAATAACGTTAAAATTGAGTTCATTTTCTTGTCGCTTAAATATTGGGTATCCTTTACCTGAATGTCTTACAAGTTGGAAGCAGGATTGGAATTCATATAGTGCCAGTGGAACCAAACTCTACAGATCCACTGATGCACCATAGAAATCATTTTATAAAGATGCATCATACCATGCATTGAGAACAGCTCCATCCAAGACGGCAAGAAATTGCAGAGAGCAACCTTTTAACCTATGTCTAGATCATACTTCGCTGATTTTCTCTGGTTTAATTTAATATTTAACACAACTGGTCCACCACCTGTAGCATTTTCGTAATTTTGTAAATTTTATTTGAACTTCTGTCCTTTCTAGGATCTCTCTGGGGTATGAAGAACATCGTTTTATTTTGAGAAATGAAATAATTGCCTGGCAACTCCTGCAACCCAGGTTCGATCCTGACCTCCACCTCTATCTGTGTTTGCATGTTCTCCCTGTGAACATTGGCGTTCTCCAAATGCACCAAGTCCATCCCACTTCCCAAAGGTCATAAGGTCACAAGTGATAGGAAAGCTGACTATTATCTAAATGGTGGCCGATTAGGAAAAGGGGAGATGCAGCGAGACCTGGGTGTCATGGTACACCAGTCATTGAAAGTAGGCATGCAGGTGCAGTGAAGAAAGTGAATGGTATGTTAGCTTTCATAGCAAAAGGATTTGAGTATAGGAGCAGGGAGGTTCTACTGCAGTTGTATAGGGTCTTGGTGAGACCACTCCTGGAGTATTGCGTACAGTTCTGATCTCCAAATCTGAGCAAGGACATTATTGCTATAGAGGGAGTGCAGAGGAGGTTCACCAGACTGATTCCTGGGATGTCAGGACTGTCTTATGAACAAAGACTGCATAGAGTCGGTTTATACTCTCTAGAATTTAGGAGATTGAGAGGGGATCTTATAGAAACTTACAAAATTCTAAGGGGTTGGACAGGCTAGATGCAGGAAGATTGTTCCTGATGTTGGGGAGGTCCAGGACAAGGGGTCACAGCTTAAGGATAAGGGGGAAATCCTTTAGGACCGAGATGAGAAGGACTTTTTTCACACAGAGAGTGGTGGGTCTCTGGAACTCTCTGCACAGAGGGTAGTTGAGGCCAGTTCATTGGCTATATTTAAGAGGGAGTTAGATGTGGCCCTTGTGGCTAAGGGGATCAGAGGGTATGGAGAGAAGGCAAGTACAGGATACTGAGTTGGATAATCAGCCATGATCATATTGAATGGCGGTGCAGGCTCGAAGGGCCGAATGGCCTACTCCTGCTCCTAATTTCTATGTTTCTATGTTTCTATGAGCCATTCAATCATCTCTCTCTACATCCTAACCCCATTCTCCTGCCTTCTCCCCATAACCCCTGACACCCGTACTAATCAAGAATCTCTCAATCTCCACCTTAAAAATATCCATTGACTTGGCCTCCACAGCCTTCTGTGGCAATGATTTCCACAGATTTATCATCCCCTGACCACAGAAATTCCACCTCATCAGTGTCCTTTAATTCTGAGGCTATGCCGTCAAGTCCTAGACTCTCCCGCTAGTGGAAACATCTTCTCCACATCTACTCTATCCAAGCCTTTCACAGGGATGTGTGCTGCATAGTAGATTATCCATCCATTGTAACTTTGCCCTGGTGTTGGTGAAAAGCACGAGAGTCAGGGTTGTGTTGGTGAACATAGAAGACAGAAATGGCCACATGGAAACAAATAGGTCGAATAGTATTTATGAGCATGAACTTGGAGGTGGAATGGGCTCAACATGCCGAATGGCCTCCTTCAATGCTAAAACAAAATATGGGACCTTTGCCTAGATCGAGGGAAATGTCTGAAATCTTTCTAAACCTTTCAATTATGCTTTATTTCTCTTCATTTATATCAACCAATGGAAGACTAAAATATTAATTACCAATTGAACCAGTTGCATCTGTATTAAAAGTGTCTCCTATGGAGTCATTCAATTGAATGCAGGCCTGTGACTCTTAGATATCTATTAACTGAGCTGCCAAATGCTCAATATATTGTTTAAATGTTGCTTCAAGCCGGAATCGATAAAAACAATATTGGAAATGAGAAATGATAAAGCAGTTGAGTTTAGTTTATTGTCACGTACAGTGTCACGTGTGCTGAGGTACAGTCAAATGCTTTTGTGGCGTGAGTGAGACAAATAAAATGTTTCCTTGCGGGATTAGAAGTCAAGCCTTCGGCCACATAGACTTTAGAGATACAGCACGGAAGCAGGCCTTTCGGCCCACCGAGTCCAGGGCGACCAGCATTCACCCCCAGACACCAGCACTATCCTACACACTGGGAATAATTTTACAAGTTTACCAATCAACCTACAAACCTGTATGTCTTTGGAGTGTGGTCGAAACCAGAGCTCCCGAACAAAAACCAGGTAGTCACAGGGAGAACGGATAAACTCCATACAGGCAGCACCCGTGGTTAGGATCAAACCTGGGCCCCTGGCACTGTAAGGCAGCAACTACCTGCTGCTTCACTGCGCCACCATTGGACTTGGAGTCACTACATCAAAGGATGGCGCAAGTATGCCCCATTCTATCTTCTCCTGTCTCACTCCCAATGCTTTGGAGATTAGCAAATGCACCAACTGGCTGACTGATATCAGAGGAGCTGAGGTATAATATGCCCATTATACTCTTAAACAGAGTCTAGGAGATTTCTTCGTTCTTTATGCAATCTGCAAAATGGTTATGCTTCAAAACAAATTCCTCTGGACCTTTTGTTCTGAATTCATTCACAGTTGAATTAGTTCTAAGAACAGAATTGTTTGTCAATCATTTATTGAAGAATCTATACATAAACCAAAACTCTGATCTTGTGCTCTTCCGGTTTGCTCAGTTTTTCTATTTGCGCAAACACGGTACGTGATAGCGCTACGATTTTTCACCAGCTCACTCACCGTTCCCCTGTACTGCGAGTGCACAAAGTTTCGTTCCGATCGGTAGTCCATTGTAAAAGTTTGCAAGGTTTAAAAATCATAAAAACCGCGCATGTGCAGATTGATCTACTCTCCGGCCAGTCATTGGTCTCTTCCGCTGTCAGTCACCGGGATGGTCCGCCCCTTCCTGCGCCATCGCGCCTTTTCTGGAGCTGAGGGATGCTGAGGGCCCCTTCCCCTTCTGGTCCCCCTCACTGGCTCCTGCCCCCCTCCCCCGTGATACCCCCCTCTCCCCCATGGCTCTTCCCCGTCTTTTTTCCGACCTCCCCCCCTAACCACACGCCAGCGCGGCTGTAGCTGTTGGTGCTTTCGGGCCGAGCCGAGGATCCAAGGCCTGGCTTTAAAGGCGCCGACAGCTGATGCTCCTCCGGGGCATGCAAGATGGGAGAAGAGCAGCAACAAGATCCTGGGGAGGTGAGGAGGGAGTGTGGGGAGGAGAGTAGGAAGGGGAAAGGAGTAATGGAGGGAGGGAGGGAGGGAGGGAGTGACTGAGGGTAGAGAAAAGGAGAGGCGAGGGAGGGATTGGGGGAGAGTAGGAGAAGAGGGAAAAGAAGAGTGATGGTGAAGAGGGGGGGAGAGAGTGCAGTTGGGGGCTATAGGTGAGTGGTGGAATATTGCGTCGGGGAACTAAGCTAAATCGAGTGCCTCTATAAAACACTGTGGGAAATATTTCTGAGAGAAGGAAAATGAATCATAGGTGGGAAGTGTTCCAAACATATTGCATGATTCTTTATCCACACATGCTGCCTGACTTGCTGAGTTTTTCCAGGATTTTAGACAATCAATAGACAATAGGTGAAGGAATAGGCCATTCGGCCCTTCATGGCTGTTCATCCCATATCAGTACCCCGTTCCTGCCTTCTCCCCATATCCCCTGACTCCACTATTTTTAAGAGCCCTATCTAACTCTCTCTTGAAAGCATCCAGAGAACCGTCCTCCATCACCCTCTGAGGCAGAGAATTCCAGAGACTCACAACTCTCTGTGAGAAAAAGTGTTTCCTCGTCTCCATTCTAAATGGCTTACTCCTTATTCTTAAACTGTGGCCCCTGGTTCTAGAACCCCCCCCCCCCCCCCCCCAATATCGGCAACATGTTTCCTGCCTCTAATGTGTCCAAACCCTTAACAATCTTGTATGTTTCAATGAGATTCCCTCTCATCCTTCTAAACTCCAGAGTGTGCAAGCCCAGCTGATCCATTCTCTCAGCATATGACAGTCCCGCCATCCCGGGAATCAACCTTGTAAACCTACGCTGCACTCCCTCAATAGCAAGAATATCCTTCCTCAAATTAGGCGGCAAAACAGCACACAATACTCCAGGTGTGGTCTCACTAGGGCTCTGTACAACTGTAGAAGGACATCTTTGCACCTATATTCGACTCCTCTTGCTATAAAGCCCAACATGCCATTCGCTTTCGTCACTGCCTGCTGTACCTGCATGCTTACTTTCATAGACTGATAAACAAGATCAGATCCCGATGTACTTCCCGTTATCCCAACTTGACTCCATTTAGATAGTAATCTGCCTTCCTGTTTTTGATACCAAAGTGGATAACCTCACATTTATCCGCATTAAACTTCATCTGCCATGCATCTGCCCACTCCCCCAACCTGTCCAATTCACCCTGCATTCTCATAGCATCCTCCTCACAGTTCACACTGCCACACAGCTTTGTGTCATCTGCAAATTTGGTAATGTTACTTTGAATTGCTTCATCCAAATCATTGATGTATATTGTAAATAGCTGCAGTACCAGCACCGAGCCTTGTGGCACCCCACTAGTCAGTGCCTGCCATTCTGAAAGGGACCCGTTAATCCATACTCTTTGTTTCCCGTCTGCCAACCACTTCTCTATCCATGTCAGCACTCCACCCCCAATACCATGTGCTCTAATTTTGCCCACTAATCTCCTATGTGGGACCTTATCAAATGCTTTCTGAAAGTCCAGGTACACTACATCCACTGGATCACCCTTGTCCATTTACCTAGTTACATCTTCAAAAAATTCCAGAAGATTAGTCAAGCATGATTTCCCCTTCGTAAATCCATGCTGACTCAAACCAATCCTGTTACTGCTATCCAAATGTGCGGCTATTTCATCTTTTATGATTGACTCCAGCATCTTCCCCACCACCGATGTCAGGCTAACTGGTCTATAATTCCCTGTTTTCTTTCTCCCGCCTTTCTTAAAAAGTGGGATAACATTAGATACCCTCCAATCCACAGGAACTGATCCTGAGTCTATAGAACATTGGAATATCCATGCATCCACGATTTCTAGAGCCACTTCCTTAAGTACCCTGGGATGCAGACCATCAGGCCCTGGGGATTTATCAGCCTTCAGTCCCATCAGTCTATCCAACACAATATTCTGCCTAATGTGGATTTCCTTCAGTTCCTCCGTTACCTCAGATCCTCTGGCCCCTACTATATCAGGAAGATTGTTTGTGTCCTCCTTTGTGAAGACGGATCCAAAGTACCTGTTCAACTCATCTGCCATTTCCTTATTCCCCATAATTAATTCACTTTTTTCGGTCTTCAAGGGTCCAACTTTGGTCTTAACTAATTTTTTCCACTTCACATACCTAAAGCAGCTTTTACTATCCTGCTTTATATTCTTGGCTAGCTTACCTTCGTACCTCATCTTTTCTCCCCGTATTGTCTTTTTGCTTATCTTCTGTTGTTCTTTAAACATTACCCAATCCTCTTGCTTCCTGCTCATCTTTGCTACGTTGTACTTCTTCGCGTTCATTTTTCACTGTCCCTGATGTCCCTTGCCAGCCACGGTCGCCCCTTACTCCCCTTGGAATCTTTCTTCCTCCTAGGAATCAACTGATCCTGCACCTTCTGTATTATTCCTAGAAATACCTGCCATTGTGGTTCCACTGTCATCCCTCTTTCCAGTCAACTTTGGCCAGCTCCTCCCTCATGGCCCCATAGCAGGCACGTGCCGTCAGGGTAGGCAAGGTAGGCACTGCCTACCCTGACTAAAATTATGAAATGGCAATTTTTAAATATAAATAGTAAAGGCATGGGAGAATTATGCCTGTCTAAGAGATCGATCTCTTAGGTAGGCATAATTCTCCGTGCCTTTCACCCGCAGCGCTTGTAACACGGGAAGCTCTGTGCAGCCCCCGTGCCGTCAGCGCTGCCTGAGCCGTCAGATTCAATGGGAAGCTGAAGGCAGCAGAGATTCTGCCTTTGCAGCACTGCGCATGTGCATCATCTTTCTGCGCATGCGCATCGCGAGTTTCTTGGCGGGATGTTCAAATATGGATTGCCATTATTTTAATAGTATCTTAGCAAACAAATGGAGAATGGACTTAATGTACCAATAATGTGGTAAGTGCATTTCTTTGTGCTTTATGTTTTTAAATACTGTAGTTCCTGGGGTGGGGGGAGAGCTCCGTTCACAGTGTTTGGGCAGTCTGGCGTTGTGAAGGAGGGGATCGGGGTCAGTAACCCACTTGCCACGCTCCGGTCTGAGTGCAGGTGAGATGGGACTAGGTGAGAGTAAAAGTGTGTGAGGGGTGAGAAGTCCATGCCGGGTGCCGGCCGGCCGCAGCCACTGTTCAGATTGTTGGGAGACGGAGCTCAGGGTTCGCCTCTTGAGCTGCTTTGGTGCCCAGGCGTAAGTTGAGGTGGAAGGTGGTTGGGGGTGCGGGGGGGGGGGGGGGGGGGCTCGTCTTCTGAAGAAGGATCTCGACCCGCTGAATTACTCCAGCAGTGTTAAAGAAGGAACTGCAGATGCAGCAAAATCGAGCGTACACAAAATTCTGGAGAAACTCAGCGGGTGCAGCAGCATCTATAGAGCGAAGGGATGGGTGACAGGAGGGTCTCGACCTGCTGAAATTCTCCAGCATTTGGATCTAAACATCACCCATCCCTTCCCTCTAGAGATGCGGCCTGTCCCACTGAGTTACTCCAGCTTGTGTGTGTCTATCGTTGAATGGGTGACGTTTCGGGTCGAGACCCTTCTTCGGACTGAAAATAAAACTTGCCTCGCGTGAAGCGGCTTGTAAATTAAAACATAAAAACAAGAAATGCTAGACTCATTTATGTGCTCCTATTCATTTACCTGGCCTGTTGCTGTCCTCCCTCGTCCACCGTGAGCGCTGGACAACTCACTGGGTGCAAAACTCCGCTGCATTCCGGGCGGAGGGCGATGATCACCCGACTGACCGGCAAGTAGAGGCGGCGGGTCGGCCAAGCCCGGCTCCCTGCCACCGGGATAGACACCAACTACTGGAGTAAACTCAGCGGGATCTCTGGAGAAGTCTGAAGTAGGGTCTCGACACGAAATCTCACCCATCCCATCTCTCCAGAGATGCTGCCAGTCCCTCGGAGTTACTCCAGCATTGTGTGTGTCTATGGGTTACACAAAAAGCTGGAGAAACTCAGCGGGTGCAGCAGCATCTAAGGAGCGAAGGAGATAGGCGACGTTTCGGGTCGAGACCCTTCTTGTGTGTGTCTATCTTCGGTGCAAACCAGCATCTGCAGTTCCTTCCCAATCCCACACTCTCGGCCCCGGGGGGTGGATGGAGCATCACACGTGGATACAACCCACTCACTGCCCAGACTTGCCCCTCCGGCAGGTCTTTAACCGCGTCCTAAAGCCGTTCGTGTTAAAGAAGGAACTGCAGATGCTGGAGAATCGAGGGTTACACAAAAAGCTGGAGAAACTCAGCGGGTGCAGCAGCATGAAGAAGGTCAGCAGGTCTGAAGAAGGGTCTCGACCCGAAACGTCGCCTATCTCCTGCGCTCCTTAGATGCTGCTGCACCCGCTGAGTTTCTCCAGATTTTTGTGTAATCCTACAGCCGTTCATTGAGACGAATACGAAGCCACGGGGCAGGTGCCTCATTAATAAAGGACAAGTTGCAGATCATCGCAGTAAGGCCGAAGATAGACACAAAATGCTGGAGTGGGACAGGCCGCATCTCTGGAGAGAAGGAATGGGTGGCGTTTCGGGTAAGTCTGAAGAAGGGTCTCGACTCCATTCCTTCTCTCCAGAGATGCTGCCTGGTCCACTGAGTTACTCCAGAATTTTGTGTCTATCTTTGGGTCAGTCTTTACTGGAGCGAACGAACAGATTATGAAACGTTCTCACGGTAGACTTACGAGTCACTAAGGTAAACGCACGGGCCACTACGTTACTACAACAAGTTTAAATGTTTCCATTTTTAACTTGAAGAGTTAATTTGACTCGTGGAAAAAATCAAACATGTTTATCACCACGATTGAAAATTCAGGGTCACTCGTGGGCCAACTCGCACCGTGAGACAGGGGTTTAAGTGTTCGGCACGGACTAAAAGGGCCGAGATGGCCTGTACCCGTGCTGTATTGCCATATGGTTTTATTGTGGCCGGGGAGTGGATCAGCTCGGGTGGTAGCCGCAGCACTCCGGACACGGACAGCAGAACTGGCCGCCACTTCCGCGGAAGGAAGCAGCTCGGGTGACTGCGAGTGGCCGCCGGGACCCTGCCACTTCAGCCCCTTCTGCTGGTCCCCACTCACCTCTGGCAATGCTCTCCGTCTGAACATTTCTCACCTGCCGTTCGCCGGCCGGCTTCCCGCAAATCTTTAAATTCCGACAGCGCGTTCACGGGTCCAGTTTAGGTTACTTGGCTGTGGGAATTTAAGGATTTGCGGGACGCGGTTGACATGAGCGAAGCCTTCTTCAGACTCGGTCTCGACCCGAAACGTCGCCTATCTCCTTCGCCCCTTAGATGCTGCTGCACCCGCTGAGTTTCTCCAGCCTTTTGTGTAACCCTCGATTCTCCAGCATCTGCAGTTCCTTCTTTAACACGGAGGGTGAGAGATGTTCAGACGAAGAGCACTGCCAGAGGTGATCAGAAGGCGCTGAAGAGCAGTCGGTTCTGGTGTTGGATCCCGGTGGCCGCTCGCACCCGAGCTGCTTCTATCCCCGGAAGTGGCGGCCAGTTCTGCTGTCCTTGCCCGGAGCGCTGCGGCAGCGGTGAGTGAGTTTGATATGATCTCTGTCCCCCTCCTTCTCAAAACTTCTCCCTTCTCGCATATTTAACCCCTGCCGCAGGCTCCCCACACGCTGTGAAAGGAACTCCCCCTCCAATTGGACCCTTGAATTAGTATTGTCATTCCATAAGATGACAACTGATTCAACGTCCCGATGTGCTCCCGTTTTCCCCACCATCTCTCCACCTGCCTTCATCCTCCGTCCCCCACCCATTCAGTAATTAAAAAATAAAGGAGATTTAGAACCCTTGGGAAAATTGAATTGTCACTTATTTTTTATTGTTTACGAAGAGAACAATTTGCGCATGCGCGGTTTTAAAAAATTTTTGAAAGCCGGCTGACTGCCTACCCTGAGTAATTACTCACGGCACGTGCCTGCCCCATAGTCCCCTTTATTCAACTGTAACACTGACACCTCCGATCTACCCTTCTCCCTCTCCAATTGTAGATTAAACCTGACCATGTTATAGTCACTATCTCTTCTTCTTTTGTGTGTCGTTGTTGGACAACTTGTTCAATTTGATCTTCCGTTTGTGCACGTCGAGTTGATTGCATTAGTCGAAACAGGGCGGACCACGTGAAGGTTGCAATCTTCCACCCCTTCACTACCTCCTAATGGTTCATTAACCTCGAGGTCCTTTATCAAATCCGGTTCATTACATTACACTAAATCCAGAATTGTTTTCTCCCTGGTAGGCTCCAAAACAAGCTGTTCTAAGAATCCATCGCAAAGGCACTCTACAAAGTCCCTTTCTTGGGGTCCAGTACAAACTGATTTTCCCAGTCTACCTGCATGTTGAAATCTCCCATAACAACCACAGCATTAGTTTTGCTACATGCCAATTTTAACTCCTGTTTAAACTTGTGCCCTATGTCTAGGCTACTGTTTGGGTGCCTGTAGATTAGTCCCATTAGGGTCTTTTTACCCTTATAATTCCTTAGTTCTATCCATACTGACTCCACATCTCTTGTTTCAATGTCGCCCCTTGCAAGGGACTGAATTTCATTCCTCACCAACAGGGCTACCCCACCCCCTCTGCCCACCTGTCTGTCATTTCAATAGGAGGTATGCACTTGAATATTCAGTTCCCAGCCATGGCCCTCTTGCAGCCATGTCTCAGTAATTCCCACAGCAACATACTTGCCAGTTTCTAACTGAGCCTCAAGCTCGTCCACTTTATTCCTTATACTTCGC
The DNA here is from genome assembly GCA_963514005.1 of Raja brachyura. The sequence goes on along the minus strand of OY740787.1, from coordinate 90,677,555 downwards.
GCATTCATATACAACACTTTGACCCCCGTATTCACGTCCCCCCTCGCGCCGCTCGCAATTAGCCCTGACCTAACTGTTGTCCATTCTCAAGCTTTCCTTCCCATTAATTCAAGAATCTTTTGTAATTTTCCCTGCAGCCACTTCCCCTTCAACTCCATCTTTATACTCCCAATTTGTCAATCTCCCCCCCCCCCCCCCTCACTGTTTAAACCCACCCAGGCAGATTTTCAGTTTTGTTTCAGAGTTCCAGCATTGGCAGTTTATTTGATTGTCATATAATCATTAATATTGCATGGTTCTATAAACAGGGAAGCATTACAAAATGATTGAGAGCAGGAATAGGCCATTCAGCCCTTTGATAGATACAGGTGTAGAGCAGCACAGTGGGGCAGCAGTAGAGCTACTGCCTTGCAGCGCCAGAGACCTGGGTTCGATCCTAACTACAGGTGCTGTCTGTACGTTTTTTGTACGTTTGTGAGACCCTTGTGAGACTCTTGGTTGTACAACCAGCCATTTACCCCATCTCCTCCATCCACCAATGCAACAGAAATATCTGGTGAGCCTCCACAACACCCCTTTTACAGAAAGTGCATCCTTTCTTAGCTAAAACGACCAAAGCTGCATACATTATTCCAGGTGTGATCTCAACAAGGCACAGTATAATTGTAGCAAGGACACCCTTCCCCCTGTCTGAAGATGTCAGTCTGAAGAAAGGTTCCAACCCAAAAGGTGACCCATCCTTGTTCTCCAGAGATGCTGCCTGACCTGCTGAGTTACTCCAGCACATTGTGTCTATTTTCGGTATAAGCCAGCATCTGCAATTCCTTCCTCCTATACTCAAAATCCCAGGAAATGAAGGCCAATTTAACAACTTTATTAAGCCCTTATGGCACTGGTTTCAGTAACTGGTCATCAAGGACGCCAGATCCTTTTATAATCTATCACCATCTAAATAATGTACTGCCACAGTGTTTCTCCTGCCAAAGTGAATGCCTTCACATTAATCTACACCATACTTGGCTTTCAATCCATTAATTTCTGTTTATTTAAATGTAACTAAATTCCTATAACATTCGCTTTTTCATTGGCCTCTTGTCTCTATAGCAATTCCGTGTAGGTCTTCATGAAGAACCTAAGCATTTGTCAATTGAAACATAGAAACATAGAAACATAGAAATTAGGTGCAGGATTAGGCCATTCGGCCCTTCGAGCCTGCACCGCCATTCAATATGATCATGGCTGATCATCCAACTCAGTATCTCGTACCTGCCTTCTCTCCGTACCCTCTGGTCCCCTTAGCCACAAGGGCCACATCTAACTCCCTCTTAAATATAGCCAATGAACTGGCCTCAACTACCCTCTGTGGCAGAGAGTTCCAGAGACCCACCACTCTCTGTGTGAAAAAAGTCCTTCTCATCTTGGTCCTAAAGGATTTCCCCCTTATCCTTAAGCTGTGACCCCTTATCCTGGACCTCCCCAACATCGGGAACAATCTTCCTGCAAATAGCCTGTCCAACCCTTTAAGAATTTTGTAAGTTTCTATAAGATCCCCTCTCAATCTCCTAAATTCTATAGAGTATAAACCGAGTCTATGCAGTCTTTGTTCATAAGACAATCCTGACATCCCAGGAATCAGTCTGGTGAACCTTTTCTGCACTCCCTCTATGGCAATAATGTCCTTGAGTCTGCCATTTCCAAGTTCCCAATACAAATTCACCTGTTTCTCAATGCAACCGACCTTAAGTTGTGTAGGAAGGAACTGCAGATGCTAATTTAAACCGAATATACACAAAACGCTGGAGTAACTTAGCAGGACGGGCAGCGTCTCTGGAGAAAAGGAATGGGTGACATTTTGAGTCAAGACCCTTCTTCAGACTGGAGTGTCAGAGGAAAGGGAAACGAGGGATATAGACGGTGATGTAGAGAGATATAGAGCAGATTAATGAAAGATATGAAATGAAAGTAACAATGATAAATGAAACAGGCCATTGTTGGCTGCTCCTTTGGTGAGAACAAGTTATAGACAATGAGACTCAACAAGACGACTTTGAAGTTGGTACGACTTGGGTGGATGAGGGATAGAGAGAGAAGGGATGCAGGGGTTACTTAAAGTTAGCGAAACCAATATTCATAACATTGGGTTGTAAACTGCCCAAGCAAAATATGAGGTGCTGTTCCTCCAATTTGCGTTTGGCCTCACTCTGACAATGGAGGAGGCCCAGGACAGATAGTTCAGGGTGGGAATGGGAAGGGGAATTAAAGTGTTTGGCAACCGGGAGATCAGGTAGGTCCAGGAGGACTGAGCGGAGGTGTTCAGTGAAACATCCACCGAGCCTGCGTTTGGTCTCGCCGGTACATCGGAGTCCACACCTGGAATAACGGATACAGTAGATCAGGTTGGAGGAGTGGCAAGTGATTTGTGTTCACTGCTCATTTTTCTCACTTCACATATTTGTAAAAGCCTTTATCATTTGCTTTTGTGTTCCTTTCAGATTATTCTATTTGTACTCTCCTAATCAATCTCTTGATCACTTCTTCCTACATTATCTGGCTTTTTTTTTAAATTCTTCCCTGGACCTAGTACAATCCCAACTTACATCTGTCTGCCAGGTTTTTCCTTGTGACTTTTTGGAAATAACAGTCATAACAAACAGACACAGGACGATAAGTCACTCAGGTTTTTGTGGATTAGTGGAAAACAAGATTTGAGTCCTCCAAGAGTGTAGAAGATACTTTTACACTGGAGATAGGGATTCTGAATGGAGAAAGGTCTTTCAGTTATTCTAAGAGTCCACTTCCAGGAGACGGTGAGGTGAAAAATATTTTTGGATCAGCATATAGATGTCTCCCTCCTTCTGCCCCCCTTCCCACTCCCTCTTCTCCCCTCTCCCGTCAGGTAAAAGATATAGAAGTGTGAAAACGCACACCTCCAGATTCAGGGACGGTTTCTTCCCAGCTGTTATCGGACTATAAAATCCCAGATGCCTGGATATGAGGGAGAGGCCACAACTCTCATTCTGAGCTGTGAATCAAGCTGTGAGTCATCAATGTACTTGCAATAAATGATTTGTTAGCCCTTAATGACAATGCTATGAGTTGTTTGGCCTGCTGCCCTGCCTGTGCTTGAAACTGCAATGCTTTATTATGTCCGACTGTGTTTGGTTCAAAAGTCCCGCTCATTTCGTGACTTCCGCTTAATGGAGAGGTCGCGCTGATTGCGTAATTTCCGGTGGGTGCAGAGGTCGCGTTCATTGCGGAGAGGCCATGCTCAGCCATGTGAGTATTCAAGAAAGTTTATTGCCATATAGTGTGTGTGTGTGTGTGTGTGTGTGAAATGTTTGTTTCACGATGAATAAAAACATAAAGGAAATAAAGAATGTATGCTTTGAACATGAAGATAACAATAAACAATTAAGATAGACACAAGATGCTGGAGTAATTCCCCTGTCCCACTTAGGAAACCTGAACGGAAACCTCGGGAGACTTTGCTCCCCACCCAAGGTTTCCGTGCGGTTCCAGGAGGTTTTTGTCAGTCTCCCTAATGATCGAAAGTGGTTTCCGTTTTAAAAATCAGTATTTTTTTTTTAGTCAAAGCCGGTTGCAATGCAAGTTGAAGGTGGTTGCCGGAGGACAAAAACCTTCGGGAAACACACGGAAACCTTGGGTGGGGCGCAAAGTCTCCAGAGGTTTCCGTTCAGGTTTCCTAAGTGGGACAGGGACATAACTCAGCAGGACAGGCAGCATCTCTGGAAAGAAGGAATGGGTGACGTTTCGGGTCGAGACCCTTCTTCAAACTGAAACATCACCCATTCCTTCTTTCCAGACATGCTGCTTGTCCCGCTGAGTTCCTCCAGCATTTTGTGTCCATCTTCAGTTTAAACCAGCATCTGCAGTTCCTTCCTACACAATGACGTACTGTTTCAATGGTTAGAATTAACTACTAAGCTTTCACATTTTGCGTGTAGACAGGTGACTCTGCAGAATTACATATTTATAATGGAAGGATATTGTAGCTGCCAAGATACCTTTGATTATGCAAACGCCTTTGGCAGTTCAAAGTCATGTTTGAGGCAGATAGACTATTGATTAGTACGGGTGTCAGGGGTTATGGGGTAATGGGGTTAGGAGGGTGAGATAGATCAGCCATGATTGAATGGTGGAGCAGACCTGATTGCCAAATGGCCTAATTCTGCTCCTATCACTTATATGATCTTATGACCTTAAATGGAAAACTTTGAGGACAGGGAACCCAAATGCCCCCAAATTAGTGCTGTGAGGCTTCACTCTTGACTACACAAATTTCCCAATTATATCTGCATTTGTACCTTATAACCTATGATATTAAGAAAGAATTCTACAATTTTAGGCACCAAACATTCAAAAAAACATATGTTTCTTCCTGACAATCCCCTCTGCCACACCTGGACTCACACCTGTATCTCCCCACGACCATCCCTTCACCTATATTCCTTCCTCTGACTTCACAATCCGCACCTCTTCTATCCTTGTTGTATTTTCATCTCTGGCTTTCTTACAATCATTGACCCCCTTCTCCCACACCGGTATCCACCTATCAATCACCAGGTTTTGTCTTGCCCCTCCGCTCTTCCAGTTTTATCCCCCTCCCCCCCCCCACCACATTCAGTCTGAAGAAAGGCCCTGACCCAAAACGTCACTTATCCTTGTTCTCCAGAAATGCTGCCTGACCCATTGAATTACTCCTGCACTTTGTCTTTTTTTTTGTAAACTAACATCTGCAGTTTCTTATGCCTACGTTTTATGGCCCCAGTTATTGACAGACAAACAAATAGCCAAACGCATATTGGAGGAACATTGTCTCATATTTTGCTTGGGCAGTTTACAACCCAGTGGTATGAACATTGATTCCTCTAACTTCAAGTCATCCCTGCATTCCTTCTCACTCCATCCCTCCCCCACCCAAGTCGTACCAGCTTCAAAATCAATAGAGAATAGACAATAGACAATCGGTGCAGGAGTAAGCCATTTGACACTTCGAACCATTTAATGTGATCATGGCTGATCATCCCCAATCAGTACCCCATTCCTGCCTTCTCCCATATCCCCTCTCCGCTATTTTTAAGAGCCCTATCTAGCTCTCTCTTGAAAGCATCCAGAGAACCCGCCTCCACCGCTCTCTGAGGCAGAGAAGTGGTCTTGTTGAGTCTCATTGTCTGTAACTTGTTTTCACCTAGCCCACAGCTTCCTTTATCATCATTACTTTTCCACGTATCTGTCATTCATTTGTTCTATTTCTCTCGACATCACCGTCTATATCTCTCATTCCCCTTTCCCCTGTCTCCCAGTCTGACGAAGGGGCTCTACCCGAAACGTCACCCATTGGTTTTCTCCAGAGATGCTTACTGTCCCGCTGAGTTACTCCAGCTTTTTATGTCTATTCCTATGACCATGCTTGATGTGCCAAATTATATGTCTGGACTGGAAACTTCCCCATCCCCATCACAATGGTTTCAAATAACTTGGTACGACTTAAGTTGGCCAGCGGCATCAGCGCTCTTACAGAAATGACAAGCATGATAGACAGGGTCTGCAAATGGAACTTTGCTCAAGCTCCAACAAAGAAAATCGACCCGGGGTTGTAGACGCTGGTAAGTAAGGTCTCGTTATTAACCTCCGTAAACTCCGAAATTGAGCAGTCTGTCGGCCCAGGTTGGGTTTACTGCCAGCATGGGCTGTCTAGTCATTTTCACTGTCTCTGGGATAGATCAGGTTGATGTAGAGACATTGGCAAGGTGCCTTGCATAGTAACCTCTGTAGGTACCAAGTAGGGACACTTTGGTTACCCTGGATCAGGGTAGACCATCATGGAACTGGCTGGCCATAGGAGTCATAGTGACCAGGGAAGCACTGCCTCATCATCTGTGATTGAGGTTATCAGACTGCTCAATAGAATAAAGTAGGTGATGTTTTTCTCAACATATGCTTTATTTCTCCTCAGTCCATAGAGTTACTGGTTAATAGTGAGATTAAACGAGAACTTACCAGTTCGAAGTTTGATCTTTATTTTATGAGGAGTTACGATGAGGGATTACGTGAAGAAGCCCCGCCTGGCGCTGGATCGACATACTTCAAAGCAGCGGCATGAAAAACACAGAACCAATAGCCGAAGTAAAATAGTAAGGCTCAAAATAGACTAGAACTACCAGATGATCATTTACATTATGAGGGTTGGGAGTGGAGGGCACGTAATCCCTCATCGTAACTCTTCATAAAATAAAGATCAAACTTCGAACTGGTAAGCTCTCGTTTAATCTCACTATTTTACTTCGGAGTCACGTGAGTGACTACGTGAAGATTTTGAAGCTCTGTGTTTTTTATGTCGTAAATTCATTTCATACGACTCTCTGTTTAGTCAAAACAGTAGTGAGTAAATAGTATTTTAGGACATTGTTACAATTTATGTAATAAGTCCTTTAATCATAAAAAGAACAACTTTTTAATAATAACCCCTCTATCTTAGGGGAAAATTACAAAATAAATTGATAAATGTTGTCAATGGTAACATAAATCGATAATATAAATCGATAATATAAAACAAAGCAAGCATTAAAGAGAACCCATTACTGTGTGTCTAAATCCTGGCACTGTGACAACAGGTTTAGTCTAGAACTTTGAAAATCTCTTCTCTAGACCACCCTGCGGCCTCTAAAATTTTATCGAGTGGCACGTCCTGTACCTTTGCCACGGACGTAGCTGCCGCCCTAGTGGAGTGAGATTTAAACACATCAGTGTCTATTCTTGCTAGACACAAACCATCCAGAAATGGTTTGAACTGAACCTTTTGTATGTGGCTTTTTGTGTGTTATTAATAACGCTTTCTCAGAACCTCTGAGATTTTGGTTACCTCAATGTATTGAGTTAAATGCTTAACCACACACAATGTTTCATCAATAGGATATGCTTTAAACATTACCTTCATTCCAGTTCTTCCTGGTCTGCTTTGTTTGATCAAGTCATAAACATAAAACATAATGTTATCTGTAGTCACATGCATGCAATCCAACCGTTACAATTGCAAAGCTTGTACTCTTTTTGAGCTGATACCAATGCCATTAACATTACCACCTTGAATGTTAATTTCTGCAAAGACATTGAATTAATTGGAGTCCATTGTTTAAGCAAAGTGAGAACAATGCTAACATCCCAAATTTCTGTATATCTGGGCTTGGGAGGATTTTATTGAAAATTCCTTTCATGAATCGAGATACTAATGGGTGAGACCCAACTGAATCCCGATCTGAAATTTGTCCTAAATAGGATGACAATGCACTACGAGCACAATTGATGGCACTATAACTCAAATGCTCATCAAAGTGTAACCCAGCAAGGAACTCTAATACATTTGAAATGTTTGCAGTATGATAAGATATCTTTGACTGTGTACAAAAACTTCCCATTTCATTATATGCGACATATATTGTTTTAGTGCTATTCCTCCAAGCTGCAACTATAACATCCATGGTCCTGTCAGACAGTTCAAACTCTTGCAATGGTCTGGTCAGAACCTGCAGATTAACAAATTCATATGATCATGCAATGGATGAATTTCTTTTGTTACTGGTTGTGTCAACAGATTGTCGCAACTGGGAATTGTCATACATGGTTCAATAATCATTTTAGCATCAATGGGAACCATGACTGCGTGGGCCAATTTGGCACCCCCAAAATGCCTTTGGCAGCGTCTTGCGCTATTTTCTTGAGACATTGCCCAATGAGACAGAATGGGGAAAAGCATAAAAGAACGAATTCCCCAGTGTAGCGAGAAAGCATCCACCGCTACTGCCCCAGGATCGTGTTCCCCAAGACACGTATTTGGGCAATTGGTGATTCAATCTAGATGCAAACAGATCAATGTCCGGTACTCCATACCGACTGACAATATTTTGAAAATTTGTGGATTAACATCCATTCTGTATTGTCTTTAAATATTCGTGATCTTTTGTCTGCCACAGCATTGTCTCTCCCCGAGAGATAAATAGCTGAAAGCCAAATATTTTTTGCCATACACCATTGCCACATCTGGTTTACCAGATGATCACATGATATTGATCTGACACCACCCATGTGATTGATATATGCCGTGCTGTGGTATTATCTATTTGTACTTGGACATGCAACTCTTTTAATGAAGAGCAATAAGCTTTTAATCCATAAAATGCTTCCAGTAGCTCCAAATAATTAATACCATATGTTTGGAGCAATAAATCCTCTTGGAAAGCCCATCTGCCTCTACAGCTGGTCTCATTATCCGTAGCCCCCCCCCCCATCCGAGAGAACTTTCGTCAGTTTGCAAAAACACTACTGGCTGATGAACTAAAAAGTTCTTAGCAGCTTGTGGAACATTCTCAATCCACCAATGTAATTCTGATAAAGCTTCCTTAGGCAATTGTATTGGCCTATCAAATGGCTTGCTCGCTGAATAAGCGCTTGAGTTTTTGCCCTTTGAAGATTTTGGTAATGTAGACGACCAAACTCTACTGTCTGGAAATGCTGCTGCCAATTTACCAATAACCTTGGCAACCTCTCGGATGGAGGGATAAGGTTTGTTAATCAGGTCTTGACACACATTTGTCAAATCCAACACTTATCCATTGGTAAAGTTACCAACATGGTAACTGAGTTAATCACAAACCCCAGATATTCAATGGTTTGGGATTGCTGTAACTTAGATTTGTTGGATGGATCAGGAACCCAACTTCTCAAACAACTTGTAGTTGCTGAGACTAATTTTCCAGCTGGCTCCTGATTAGCATTGACAATTAAATGTCATCTAGATAAGCCATAACGATGTGCTTTTGTGCCTTTAGTAGTGCAAATGCTGGCTTAATCCTTTAGGCAAAGCTTTGTAGTGCCACAGCTGTCCCATCCATAAACTTTAATTACCTGCGAAATTATGGTGAATTGGGACCGAAATATGCATCTCTTCAATCTATTGTAGCCATATAACAACCTGTTGATACCTGCTGTATTGCAGTGTTGAATGTGTCCATTTTAAAATGTTTATACTGGACAATGTATTTAATTGTGTGAGATCTAAAATGATTGTACAACCCCATCTTTCTTCGGTCTGGGGAAATATTTGATACAATTGTTGTGGATCCTTTCCTGTTTTCTCAATAACTCCTTTCTCACACAAATTCTTAACCTCTTTGTCAATTTGAATTATTTCAAGACTGCAAACATGAAAGAATGATAAGGCTTATTGTGTCCCAATGGATCCATACCTCCTTATCATTAAACATTTGGAGTCTACCACCAATCTGAGGTTCATCCAAACATCCTTCTTTAATAGGATAAAGTTTTGTACCTCTCCAACTGTTTGACGAAATGACCTCCTTACCCAATAAATGGGTGTACATTTGTTATGGTCCCTAGATAAGGGACGTATCAGATATTAAACTGATAAGAACAGATACCACACTTGATCTTAGCCAAAAAGCCGAGAAGCGATTTGCTGGCTGGTAATTCTTCCTTATCATACTCCTGCCTCGGCTCAAATCAAATCCCTTTCTCATATGACCAGCCTTCTGGCCAACTGAAGGGTTTCACAAGACCAACAGTTTTTGCCTCTTCATCCATTACTTTAATTTGTTTAAACAGATTTCCTCCGAACAAATAACCAGGAGCTTGAACATTGCTTGTCCTGTAAATCTTTGGATGTAAAAGAGTCCGAATGGCAATCTTCCATTTTATATAATTTATCTCAAAATGAGTTGCAGAATAAGCCCAACATATTTTGTTTTATTCTGAACTTTAGTCATTCCACAACCTTCCAGCTTGTCTTAAAAGACAGTGATGCCAAAATTAGCTTGAGGATTCTGTAATCGTAATTCCTGCGCCCGCATAATTGCTGACATTGGCGCCCAAAACCCGGATTTACCAGGTACCTTCTTAAAGGTGTTTTGGAATGCTTCATGAATTTGCGTCATCCTTGCGCATGCTAATGTTTCTTATATACTGTATCATTCCAATTTTAGTATATGTGCTGCCGAAGCGAGCACTTTTACAATAAATAAGTGTTTAAATGCAAATCTGCTGTCTCAACCATAACAGCTTTCTTGAGGCAGGTGAGAGACCATATAATTAACATTGGCCGCCAGGTTTCCTTCCATGGCCTCACCGCCTCCACCAGGTATAGTAACTTTGTGCCCCTCAGACACACCTGGATTTGTATTGTGGTGGGTACTTCTGACCACAACACCACTTTCAGGGTCAGTCTCATACAGCCCTGGTACTCCTGAAACTTGTTCAAGGAGACTTCCTCCTGCCCAATCCCAGGCACTGGAGTTTCAATTCCCATTTTTAACTGGCACCATATTCATAATATGGAACCCCCTCAGGGGCTGCCTGGGAATATTCTGGGTACTTAGACCCCTGGTTGATATTGTTTGGAGTATTTCCTCCATTAGATCCATACTTAGCCAAAGGCTTTCCTTACAGGATCTTTCAGAAACCTCAGGCCTTTCAAGCTTCTTTTTACATTTTAGGCACTGGGTTTTCAAGTTTTGTTTGTGGAGCAACCAAAGGCTCACTAACGGGTATTTCAACGGCCACCAGTATCGGTTTATATTTGTTCATTAGGACAAACCTGATTCTCTCCAAATGCAACGTCTCCAACATTTCCACTGTCCACATTTTAATTGTGGGGGATAATGTTCCCTTCCAGAATTTTAATATTATTTTTTTTCCAATTATCAAACAGTAATCAAGGAAATTTCTTTGATTTACTGTTAATATTAGGTTTGAATCTGAAACTCCTAATATTATTAGCTTTGGGTCGGCATCCAATTTAATTTTAAGAACTATAGAAATGATTTAAAACATTTCAGCCCAATAACTACTAAGTTTTATACATGTTACAAAACTATGCGTTAAATTAGCTTCTGAATTCTGACATTTATCGCAAATAGAGGAGATGTTAGGAAAAATTCTATTTAATTTCGTTTTTGAATAATGTAATCTATGTAATAATTTGAATTGTATCAAGGTATGTCTGGCATTTAACGAACATCGGTGTATACGTTGTAGACTTTCTTCCCAAGTGTCTTTTATTATAGATAGACCCGTTTCATTTTCCCATAATTGGCGGTATGATTCTGTTGTTGGGATTTCCCTATCCAAAAGAGTATTATATATATATACGCTATTAGTTTATCTGTATTTGGGTGCTTGTTAAGCAATTCATCCAGTAATCCTGGTTCTCTATTTTTATAGTCTTGCATATTTGACTTAATATAGTCTCTGATTTGTAAATACCTAAACAAGTTATTTTGATGCAATCCATAGATAACTTTTAACTCTTGAAATGAGAGAAATTTTCCTTTCCTGTAAAGGTGTTCTATCCTTATAATTCCTAAATTTTTCCATTGTCTAAACCCCTTATCCAATATAGAGGGTTTAAATAAAGGATTATTCATACTTGGTCAGCAAAACGACATATTATGCAAATGTAGAGTCTTAACTATTTGTTTCTAAATACGTCTATTGCTATAAATTATAGGGTTTTCTCTATAAATCTTTTTTTGTACTTCCCTTGGAGCTAAGAGAATCGAATTTATATCAAAAGGTAGGGTTTCTGCAATTTAACTGACTCGGAGAATTGATCTTGTAGTTGCATACTCTGTCATATCTTTACACATAAGGCACAGATTCTGCTGTTTTGATAACAAAGCTAGTGGTGAAAGTCTATGCTGCCTTTCTCAGATTAGAGGGCATTATGTCATCGAGTTTTAGGTAATATACATAAATTGCAGCTGATAAAACTTATGGGTGGTCGGTAGATATCTATTGCGATATTACAAATGAGGCAACATGAAATTTAACAGTACCGATTTGCCTATTCAATCACGCCATGGTAGGCGGCTGAAGCAACTCTTATTCACTCAGTCATGAGTGACGGCTGGGACAGCCTGAGTTCTCGGGCAGCTATCTCTGCACGATTGTATGAGAAGCTTGTGAACAACATATGTGAGTCAATTTTAAACGGAAGTAACAGGTTTGTGTGGCTTCCAGTTTGAGCCTAGAGAAGCTTTTATGTGATAACACAATTGACATTGCTTGTGCTGCTTTATCATTTCTGTAGTACCATAAGTGGGACATAAATGATTGGTTCTTCACCCACTATTCTCTAACGTTATGCAGGGTGTCTTTTATTTGACCACTCTAATAGCCTACACTCATTGTAGTGTGCTATGTATATCAGTAAATTGTTATGCAACTATTCATCTAATTGTTCCTAATGGGACCAGTATTTTAAGATGATTATGCTTTCAGCAGCTGATCTCAGCATAAAGAACACAGCCTTTACTAAATCTCTGCCTTAGTCTCTACGTCATACTGTAACAAAGTCTACCTTCCCAATGACCGTTTTTTCGCCGAGAGGCGTACCTTGCTCCGTTCTATGATCCTCGGACAGCGCCGCCAGCGATGGAATGCAGTACTGCGCCGCTGCTGCTGAAGATAGCTAACGTGGGCTGAGCCTACATAATTGAAGCTCACTCTTCCTCCATTGGGCTCAAGGCCCTTGTGAGGCAGATGTGATTGCTGCCTCCCCTGGTGCTTTTTCATTGCAGTTTATGTGCGACCAGCGAGCACAAATGTAATATATTTATTAGTGAAATAAGTTCCCTGGACTATGGAAGGTAATGACATGTAATGAAGGGGTTTACAAACATTACATTGGTGACATACAGAGAGATAGTGACAGGCACACGCTTATTGCCCGCGCTCCATGCAGTTTCTAAGGGGTTGCACAGAGGGGAGGCTCAGCTCGTCGCTGCCTCACCTCTCATCTCTCCCTGGATTTGCAGCAGAACTGCACAAATTTTGCGATTTTTACTATAAAAAATGATTAGAATCACATAGAAATGACATTTATAACACAGATCAGTGGAAAAATCTTTATATTTATTTTATCATTATTTTTCTTCAGTTTTCTTAACAGCTATTTGGGCATATGACAGGTGAGGCTCTGCCTCCCCTGACTCCCCTGACCGCACGTCCCTGCTACTCATAAAGGTAGAATGGTGGGTGGGAGGGAACCAGAGCAGTAAGTACCTAAATGGAAGGGCTGATGAGAAGGGGGAAGGTAATGATAAATACATTTCAAAGGAAGGGCAGGAGAGAGAGGTTCATGAACATGGGTTAATGAATGGCTGAAGTGTGTTTACTTCGATGCAAGGAGTATTGTGGGTAGAGCAGATAAACATGGAGCCTGGAATCATGTTGTTGTGGCCATTTTGCAAACCTGGTTGCGAGCGTGCCTGGATTTCAATGTTTACAAAGAGATAGAGAGGGGGGTAAAAGCGGTGGAGGAGTTGCTTTGCTGGTCATGAAGGTCATGGCAGTTAACAGAGAGGACATACTGGAGGGTTTGTTTGCTGAGCCATTATGAGATAAAGTAAGAAAGGTGCATTTATTCCAGTGCACCCAATGTCCAGTGGGAGATAGGCACAAAACTCAGTGGGTCAGGCAGCATCTCTGACGAGAAGGAATGGGTGATGTTTCGGGTTGAGACCATTTTTAACCATATAACCATATAACCATATAACAATTACAGCACGGAAACAGGCCCTCTCGGCCCTTCCAGTCCGTGCCGACCATTTATTTTCCCCTAGTCCCATCTACCTGCACTCAGACCATACCCCTCCATTCCCTTCCCATTCATATACCTATCCACTTTACTTTTAAATGTTAAAATCGATCCTGCCTCCACCACTTCTGCTGGAAGATCATTCCACACAGCCACCACTCTCTGAGTAAAGAAGTTCCCCCTCATGTTACCCCTAAACGTCTGTCCCTTAATTCTCATGTCATGCCCTCTTGTTTGAATCTTCCCTACCCTCAATGGGAAAAGCTTATCCACGTCAACTCTGTCTATCCCTTTCAACATTTTAAAGACCTCAATCAAGTCCGCCCTTAACCTTCTGCGCTCCAAAGAATAAAGACCTAACTTGTTCAACCTTTCTCTGTAACTTAGTTGCTGGAACCCAGGCAACATTCTAGTTTTTTCAGACCTAGTCTCCAGTTACTCCAGCATTATGCGTCAATCTTCGGTTTAAACCAGCATCTGCAGTTCCCTCCTACACAGCCAATGGGAGATAGAGGATCAGATATGTAGACAGGTTACAGAAGGATGCAAGAAACACGGGGGTTGTTGTAGTGGGAGACTTTAAAGGGCCTGTCCCACTTGGCCATTTTTTCAGCGACTGCCCGCATCGTTGACTGACGTATCAGGTCGCCGAAAAAGTTGCGGCATGATGTGGCGTGACGACGTATTGACGTGCGGTGTTTCCTCAAGTGCCGCAACATTTCTTTTGTCACCGCTGGATTTTGAAATGTTCAAAATCTTTCAGCAACACTGATACGTCAGTCAATTACGCCGGCAGTCGCCGAAAAAATCGGCAAGTGGGACAGGACCTTAATTTCCCCAACATTGACTGGGTCTCTTTGCCTCAGAAGATAGTGGAGGCCAATTCGCTGGATGCTTTCAAGAGAGAATTAAGGGCCTGTCCCACCAGCATGCAACTCCATGCGATGAGCACGACCTAACGTGGTCGCTTGAGCCGTCCGGCGTCGCGGGGCCGGTCCCACTTCGATCGCCGGAGCGGTGCGGAATTGTACGGAGTTCGTCCCGACATCGCGCGGGGCTCCGAAAAACTGACTATGTTCAAAAATTCCGCGCGGCAACGGCTTGTCGGCTCGCAGTCGCCTCGACGCATTACACACCGTCTCGACGTCGTGCCTCCATGAACCTCTATGTGTGTGGCTCCGTGGCCCTCTGTGTGTGTGCCTCTGTGCCCCTCTCTGTCCTGGCGAACTTACCTTAAGACTTCGCTCCAAGTTCGCCTCACTTTGCGCCGCGTTGTGCCACTCACCCAGCCTCCGCATGGCCCTCGCTGCTGGTTTGGTCGCACTTGCCGCATGCAGGCGCATGCTGGTGGGAATGGCCCTGTACAGGGATCACCCGACCTCCGCGCGGCCCCCGCTTCTAGTTTGATCGCTTGATCAGCCTGGAGTTGGATGCTGGTAGGACAGGCCCTTTAGATGGAGCTCTTAAAGATAGCAGAGTCAAGGGATATGGGGAGAAGGTAGAAACAGGGTACTAGATTGTGGATGATCAGCCATGATCACATTGAATGGCAGTGCTGGCTGGAAGGGCAGAATGGCCGACTCCTGCACCTATTGTCTATTGTCTATTACTCGGGGCAAGAGGATTAGATGGGGCACAATGTATTAGGTGAATCCAGGAAGGTTTCCTTAAACAGTATGTGGATAGTCTGACCAGAGAAAGGACCATACTGGACCTTATATTGGGAAACGAGCCTGGCCAGGTGACTGGTGTTGCGATGGAAGAAGCATTTGGAGGAAGTGATCCCAACTCCATAAGTTTTAAGATAGTTCTGAACAGATCCGGATGTTGGGGGAAGGTACTTAATTGAGACAAAGCAGATTACAGTCTAATTAGGTAGGAGCTAAGGAGGGGAGCAGAAGATAGACACAAATTGCTGGTGTAACTCAGCGGGACAGGCAGCATCTGCGGAAAGAAGGAATGGGTGATGTTTTGGGTCGAGACCCTTCTTCAGTCTAGGAAGCAGTTGGGAGCAGTTGTTATTAGGTAACTCCACAGATGATATGTGGGTCTCGTTTAAAGACCACCTGATCACAATGCAGGATCTGCATGTTCCAGGAAGGAGGACGGATAATGACGGCAAGGTAAAGGGAACCTTGGATGACAAAGGAGGTTGTAGCCTTGGTCAGAAAGATAAAGGAAGCGAATGTCAGGTTTAAGAAAGTGGCATTAGACAGGGCTGATCAAGCGGATAATAAAGAACTCATTAGAAGGGCCAAAAGGGGCCTTGAAATATCATTGGCAAGAGGGATTAAAGAAAATCCCAAGGCTTTTCGCAAGTACGTTAAAAACAATAGGGTGACCAGGACTACTCAATGACGAAGGAGGAAATTTATGATGTAGGTGGGAACATAAACATGCGCTTTGCATCTGCATTCACCGATGAGGATGTGGAGACCGCGAGAACAATGTGGGGAACACAATTAGGCGAGGGCAGTTTGAGAATGAGAGGGAGGAGCTGCTGAGGCTCTTGTAGAACATCAAGGTGGATAATTCCCCAGTGTCTGAAGGGATCGATCCCAGGTTATTGAGGGAGGCGAGAGAGGAAATTGCAGGGGCCTCGACGAAGATCTTTGTTTCTCTGGAGAGTGGCCTCATTCAGTGGTAGGGAAACTATTGGCGAGAATTCTTCGAGATAGGGTTTGCACCCATTTGGAAGAGAACGGGCTAATTAGGGATAGCCGGCACCACTTTGTACATGCCAGATCATGTCTTACTAACTTGATTGAGTTTTTTGAGAGGGTGACGAAGGAGATTGATGAGGGTAGGGCAATGGATTTTAGTAAGGCTTTTTGGTAAGATCCCTCTTGGTAGGTTGATTCAGAAGGTTAAAATGTATGGATTCATGATGACTTGATCGTATGGATTCAGAACTGACTTATTCATAGAAGACATAGGATTGTGGTGGCAAGCAGATATTCTGGTTGGAAGCCTGTGACCAGTGGAGTTCCTCTGGTGTTTGATATATATAAAAATGACATCTCCTTCCCCTTCCCAGTTCTCCCACCAGTCTTTCGGTCTCCGATTACAGTACAGTACATCTTTGTCCAGCCCACTCCCCTGACATCAGTCTGAAGAAGGGTATCGACCCCAAACCTCGCCCATTCCTTCCCTCCAGAGATGCTGCCTGTCCCGCTGAGTTACTCCAGCATTTTGTGTCTAGACATAAATATCGATGGGTTGTTGAGTGAGTTTGCTGACGACACCAAATTTGGAGGAGTTGCAGACAGTGAGGAATGCTGTCAGGAGATACAGCGGGACATAGATCAGCTGCAGAAATGGGCAGAGAAATGGCAGATGGAGTTTAACTCGAGGAAGTGGGAGGTGTTTCACTTTGGGAGGATGAATGTTAGGCGAAGTATACAGTGGATGGCAAGACTCTTAACTGCATTGAAGTGCAAAGTGCACAGAGTCCAAGTTGATAGCTCACTGGAGGTGCCAGTGCAAATAGACGGGGTGGTAAAGAAGGCGTATGATGTACTTCCCTCCATTCCTAGCGACATTGAATATAAGAGACGGGAAGTCATGATGCAGCTCTGTGGGCCTTTGGTTAGGCTGCATGTGGAGTGTTGCGGGCAGTTCTGATCACCCCATTACAAGAAAGATGTGGAGGTTTTGGAGAGGGTGCAGAGGAGGTTTACCCGAATGCTGCCTGGATCAGAGGGTTTCAGCTACAGGGAGAGGTTGGATAGACTGTTTGTTTTCTCTGGAACACTGGAGATTCAGAGGAGACTTGATAGAAGTATTTGAAAACGATGAGAGGCTGAGAGAGAGGAGACAGTCAGAACCTTTTTCCCAGGGTGGAATTGTCCAACACTAGAGCACACAGCCATAAGGTGAGAGGGGGAAAGTTTAATTGAGATGCGTGGGGCGATTTTATTACATTGGGAGTGGTGGGGCCTTGAAATGCATTGCCAGTGGTGGTGAAGGTGTATGTGATATGATGGTGGCCTTTATGAGACTTTTAGATAGGCACGTGGATGTGCGGGGAACAGAGAGATATGGATCATGTACAGGTAGATGAGATCAGTTTAACCAGGTATGATGTTCGGCACAAATCATTGTGGACCAAAGGGCTCATCCTGAACTGTGCTACGTTCCATGTGCTAAGTTCCACGCGTGGATAGAGAGGATGTATGGAGAATGTTTCCAGTATTGGGAGAGTCTGGGGCCAGCGGGCACAGCCTCAGAATAAAAGAACGTACCTTTAGAATGGAGATGAAAAGGAATTTATTTCGCCAGAGAGCGGTGAATCTATCTCAATAATTCGTTGACACAGATAGAGATGGAGGCCATTGTTGGGTATTTTTAAAGCAGAGATTGCTAGGTTGTTAACTAGTAAGGGCGTCAATAGTTACAGGGAAAAGGCCAGACTGGGGGTTGAGAGGGAAAATAGATTGGTCCTGATTGAATGACAGAGCAGACTTAGGGCCATTTAATAGGGCCACAAGCACTCTGGTAGGACTTAACGGTTCTCTTGTTATGGCACCTGGTTATTTCCAAGGCCATTGAACTGAAATGCTCAGTCAGCTGGTCACAATGAGTGTTGAAGTGTCCAAGGTTCATTATGGGTCTGTGCACCTTGTCAGATTAGTTTCACTAAGATATGGGAGTAGCTGTGATGGTGGTGACTGTGTAAGCAGAGACTGCGTACTCTCAAAGTAAGACTTACATGCAAGATTGAAAGGAAAGCTTTTTTAATAGTTATGAGACTTTCAAGTTGTCATGGTAATTATATAATCACTGCTTTTGTAGGCAGATATTCCATGAAGTACAATTAGTAAATCAAATTACAATGTAAATTAAATGAACTAAAGAGAAGTACATTTTATTCTGCCCAAAATGTTTTGGTGCAAGACTTCTCCAGCAACCATCTAGAAGTCCCTCATGCGCCTGAAAGACCCGATGGTGGAGTTGTAGCCGCCCCAGTCATTGTATCTCCTGTATTCCCCGGGCCTCATGAAGTACTGTCGGCCTCTGTAGTTGGGCTGTTCATAGAAGATCCAGTAACCATCCATGACTTGGCAGGAGTGAATGTCACGGTAACGGAAGCGATCGTAGACGGAGGGACAGTCGTCCATGAATTCCATCGTCTGTCCTCCAAAGTCAGGCCTCTCGTAAATCTTCATCCTGTAGGAATCACCCCTGTACTGTGATGGAAGTAACAACAGTGTGCATGTTAATGTGTGTGCAGCATCCTTAACAAAACAGACAATGGCACAACAAAATCAAGTATTGAACTATGTAAATCATAAATGCCCATTAAAATGTTTTGACCAAATATTATCAATGGGTTACACCACTAACTTCCAGCCTGCTCTCAAGAGGATTTATAATGACCTTCAGAGCTGATATTAAGGTGCTGCAGGAATCTTTGCACAAGCATTCAAAGTTTGATGGATTTTTTCAGGGGGATGAGATAGACAGCATATAAGATCTTGTTTCCAACTGGTACGGAAGCAATGGTCTACGCAAGAGACTTCTGCATTTTTTAACATGTAAGGATCATTTTGTTGACGTGATCTTGGACCAGATTTTAAGCAGTGTTCCTGTTTATATCATTTCTTTGTTAACATAATTGCAGTGGAGGAACTAACTCTACTAGGGTATACTAGGGTATATTGTCGAAGAAGGGTCTCGACCCGAAACGTCGCCTCTCTCCTTCGCTCCTTAGATGCTGCTGCACCCGCTGAGTTTCTCCAGCCTTTTGTGTACCCTCGATTCTCCAGCATCTGCAGTTCCTTCTTTAACACCTAGTGGAAGCATAATGGACTGGCGTTCTACTAGGGATGGAAAAGCAAGAAATGGAGGGATGTAACCCCCACTGCCAGGGTTCTGCTGATACAAGAAACCCACAAGCTAAAGGTTGGCCATCCTGCGTTAAACAATTTTCCCTGGTCAAGGATTTTATCCCTCTATTGTTACCCACCTCCACTGGCTGTTGAGGTAAATTAATGAGAAAGGCTACAGATTAACTCTCCCCAATTGAATAATCGCAGTGGAGGGGAATTGGTGAAGAATGAATGAGCCAGACCATTGAAGAAGGAAAGGATCTTTTGAAACACTAAAAGGGAAAGGGAGTGAAAACTGCATTTGGTGACGGCATTATATTACAGGTGACAGAAATGGCAGAGGACAGTCTACTGAAGGGGAAGGCTGGTCGCAGGTGCGAGCAAGGGAAATCCTGTGGTGATAGACACAAAAAGCTGGAGTTACTCAGCGGGACAGGCAGCATCTCTGGAGAGGAATAGGTGACATTTCGGGTCGAGACCCTTCTTCAGACTCTGTGGTGATCTGAGAAGGAAGAAGTGATTACGGGCCCAGTCAACTACACCAGAGCAGAATTCCCCAATTGATAATAACAGAAACATATGGAAAACACGAGTATTAAAAGTCATAAGTTCTAGCAGTAGAATAAGGCCATTTGGCCCATCAAGTCTACTCTGCCATTCAATAATGGCTGACCTATCTCTCCCTCTCAAGCCCATTCACCTGCCTTCTCCCCATAACCCCTGATACCCGTACATAACATTTGCCATTGTATCCTTCGTTAATGCGATCACATAAATTGAACTTTCTGTTCTAATATTGTACTTGTCACAATAATAATATTAAGCTATGCTATAAATTGTGAATTTATCTCCAGAAACTAGTTGGCCAATTGAATGAAGAAATATGTATTGGCACAGAGAATGTGACCAAGCGATTGTGTGTAAACTCGCTAACAATGGACTGTTAACACAGCTAACAATAGACTTTTTCCTTGATCATTGGTACCTTTCTGCACATCTTTCATTTCTTTATTCTATATCATCTCTACATTACCATCTATACCTCTAGTTTCCCTTTCCCCTGACTCTCAATCTGAAGAAAGGTCTCTACCCAATTCTTTCTCTCCAGGGATGCTGCCTGTCCCGCTGGGTTACTCCAGAATTTTCTGAATTAAAAAACAGTCTGTCAAAAGATGGAATCCAACCTCTACAAAAGAAACAATCTGCTAACAAAATATTTCTAATAACGCAAAATTGTGCAGGAAAATGTATAACGGTGGAACAGCAAACACACAAATTGGGCAATAGATTAAACTCACCTGAGGGTAACTGCGGCATGACTTGACACAGTCGTTGAATCCCATCCAGCGCTGGTAGTCGGGATACTCACCCCTGTTCAGGACGTACTGGTACCCCATGTAGTTGGGTCTCTCGTATGCCACCCACCAGTCACTCTCCACACGGATGGAGTTACAGCGGCTGAAGTAAGGGGACAGGTCGGCACAGTCGGTGCTGCACTCATAGTGCCGACCCTGGAAGTTCCTGTCCTCGTAGAAGATGATCTAAAACAAGAGCACAAATTAATCAATTGTTTAAAACTGTTCAACGCTATTAAAATGTGGGGATTTCAAATGAAAATGACAATGGGCAACCTTACCTTCCCCATCCTGACCACAGCTGGACTGAACAGACTGAATGTCCTCCTGCTTTGTAAAGTGTGATATTTATACGTTTAACTAAAGCCCGTGGTAATGCATCACTTTGTTATATTAATGAGAGAACTGTGCTTCAGCAGAATGCAGACAAAAGACATGTCATGTACGTTGGTGCTGAACAGCAGGCCTCATTCAATTAACATTCATTATCATTCCTTTTATTTTGCCTATATTCACTTTTATTGTTACGACGAAAATAAAATCAAAGGGCCAGATTCCAGAAAACTTTGCAGAGCTAGATCATCCAAACCCTACAACCTATTTTATTTACATCTTTGCTGAGTCAACAGATGTATTTTGATATTTCCATTGCACTTTATAACACGTGAATAAAACCGTTCTCACTGTTTCTGACTTATTTTCTCAAACTTACCTTTTGAATATAATTTACAAAAAGTAGCGTGAATATGCAACTTTGACTGCATGTATGTAGACAGGTCAATGATAAATTAATAATGGGTTTTGCTTCTCATTGACGCATAGAGTCATAGAGTGTCGAAACAGGACCTTCAGCCCAACTTGCCCACACTGGCCAACATGTCCCATCCATACTAGTCCCACCTGCCTGCATTTGGTCCCTATCCCTCCAAACATGTGCTATCCAACATGTTTCTTAAATGTTGGGATAGTCCCAGCCTCAACTACCTCCTCTGGCAGCTTGTTCCATACACCCACCACCTATTTGTGAAAATGTTACCCCTCAGATTCCTATTAAAACTTTACCCCTTCACCTTGAACCTTTGTCCTCTGGTCCTCGATTACCCTACTCTGGGCTACTCTTTACCCGATCTGTACATCTCATGATTTGATACACAATCTGTCAGAATTATTGTTATAATCTCATTTTGGGAATATTTTTTCATGATATTTTTAATTTAGGACTTGTTTAATTGCAGAGAATTATTATATTATTATTCAGATTGAAGTACCAATTGTACCATGTTGTGTCTCTACCTGTTTAAGGGCACTACAATCTTCAGTTCAGTTCAGTTTATTGTCATGTGTAACAAGGTACAGTGAAAAGCTTTTGTTGCGTGCTAACCAGTCAGCAGAAAGACAATACCTGTTCACAATCGAGCCATTCACAGTGTACAGACACATGATAAATGCAGTTGTAGAAGTAGAGATTTAAAAGTGTGGAGCAATTATAATGTGTGATTGTAGATACACTTTTATACACTAATGTTAATGGATTATATGTAGGAAGGAACTGCAGATACTGGTTTAAACCAAAGATAGACACAAAAAACTGGAGTAACTCAGCGGGTCATGCAGCATCTCTGGAGAAAAGGAATAGGTGACGTTTCTGTCTGAAGAAGGGTCTTGAACCAAAACGTCACATATTCCTGTCCTCCAGAGATGCTGTCTGATCCGCTGAGTTACTCCAGCTTTTTGTGTCTATTAATAGAAACATAGAAACATAGAAATTAGGTGCAGGAGTAGGCCATTCGGCCCTTCGAGCCTGCACCGCCATTCAATATGATCATGGCTGATCATCCAACTCAGTATCCCGTACCTGCCTTCTCTCCATACCCTCTGATCCCCTTAGCCACAAGGGCCACATCTAACTCCCTCTTAAATATAGCCAATGAAATGGCCTCAACTACCCACTGTGGCAGAGAGTTCCAGAGACCCACCACTCTCTGTGTGAAAAAAAGTCCTTCTCATCTCGGTCCTAAAGGATTTCCCCCTTATCCTTAAGCTGTGACCCCTTGTCCTGGACCTCCCCAACATCGGGAACAATCTTCCTGCATCTAGCCTGTCCAACCCCTTAAGAATCTTGTAAGTTTCTATAAGATCCCCTCTCAATCTCCTAAATTCTAGAGAGTATAAACCGAGTCTATGCAGTCTTTGTTCATAAGACAGTCCTGACATCCCAGGAATCAGTCTGGTGAACCTTCGCTGCACTCCCTCTATGGCAATAATGTCCTTCCTCAGATTTGGAGACCAGAACTGTACGCAATACTCCAGGTGTGGCCTCACCAAGACCCTATACAACTGAAGTAGAACCTCCCTGCTCCTATACTCAAATCCTTTTGCTATGAAAGCTAACATACCATTGGATTTCTTCACTGCCTGCTGTACCTGCATGCCTACTTTCAATGACTGGTGTACCATGACACCCAGGTCGCGCTGCATCTCCCCTTTTCCTAATCGGCCACCATTTAGATAGTAGTCGGTTTTCCTATTTTTGCCACCAAAGTGGATAACCTCACATTTATCCACATTATACTGCATCTGCCAAACATTTGCCCACTCACCCAGCCTATCCAAGTCACCTTGCATTCTCCTAGCATCCTCCTCACAGCTAACACTGCCACCCAGCTTAGTGTCATCCGCAAACTTGGAGATATTGCCTTCAATTCCCTCATCCAGATCATTTATGTATATTGTAAATAGCTGGGGTCCCAGCACTGAGCCTTGCGGTACCCCACTAGTCACTGCCTGCCATTGTGAAAACGACCCGTTAACTCCTACTCTTTGCTTCCTGTTTGCCAGCCAGTTCTCTATCCACATCAATACTGAACCCCCAATGCCATATGCTTTAAGTTTATATACTAATCGCATATGTGGGACCTTGTCGAAAGCCTTCTGGAAGTCCAGATACAGCACATCCACTGGTTCTCCCCCATCCACGCTACTAGTTATATCCTCGAAAAATTCCACAAGATTCGTCAGACATGATTTACCTTTCGTAAATCCATGCTGACTTTGTCCAATGATTTCACCACTTTCCAAATTTAATGATATTCAGCTGGGTGCAGGTTTCTTCCTTTTGGTTTATTGCTGTATTTAACATGGTGTTTGTGCTTCTAAATGTTAAACATAATGAAAATTGGTCTTCATTGGAGCATTTAAGAATAAGGAGTAAGCCATTTAGAACCATATAACCATATAACAATTACAGCACGGAAACAGGCCTTCTCGGCCATTCCAGTCCGTGCCGACCATTTATTTTCCCCTAGTCCCATCTACCTGCACTCAGACCATACCCCTCCCTTCCCGTCCACATACGTATCCACTTCACTTTTAAATTTTAAAATTGATCCTGCCTCCACCACTTCTGCTGGAAGATCATTCCACACAGCCACCACTCTCTGAGTAAAGAAGTTCCCCCTCATGTTACCCCTAAACTTCTGTCCCTTAATTCTCATGTCATGCCCTCTTGTTTGAATCTTCCCTACCCTCAATGGGAAAAGCTTATCCACGTCAACTCTGTCTACCCCTTTCATCATTTTAAAGACCTCAGTCAAGTCCCCCATTAACCTTCTGCGCTCCAAAGAATAAAGACCTAACTTGTTCAACCTTTCTCTGTAACTTAGTTGCTGGAACCCAGGCAACATTCTAGTAAATATCCTCCGTACTCTCTCGGAGACAAGGGAACGCTTTTTCTCACAGAGAGTGGTGAGTCTGTGGAATTCTCTGCCTCAGAGTGCGGTGGAGGCCGGTTCTCTGGATACTTTCAAGAGAGAGCTAGATAGGGTTCTTAAAAATAGCGGAGTCAGGTGATATGGGGAAAAGGCAGGAACGGGTTACTGATTGGGGATGATCAGCCATGATCACATTGAATGGCGGTGCTGGCTCGAAGGGCCGAATGGCCTCCTCCTGCACCTATTGTCCATTGTCTATTGTCTATTTACAGGATGTTCTATACACTTATTGGCTTAAGTTGAAGTGCGACATCTAATAAAAATTCCAGGAATTTTTCACGCAATTTAGAGAGCATAAGATCTTAATGAATATTAAAAAGAGAATGAATTTTCCAATAGCTAAAATTTAAGGAGAAGCAAATATTGTTTCCTGTTAATTTTATCTTCACCATGGTGGCTCGGTGGCGCAGTGATAGAGTTGCTGCCTTACCGCGGCAAAGACCAGGGCTTCTTCCTGACTACGGGTGCTGTCTGTACTGAGTTTGTACGTTCTCCCCGTGACCTGCGTGGGTTTTTCTCCGATATCTCCAGATTCCTCCGACACTCCAAAGACATGAAGATTTTTAGGTTAATTGGCTTGGTATCATTGTAAATTGTCCCTAACGTGTGTAGGATAGTGCTAATGTGCGGGGATCGAAGCAGTGATGAGGAGTTTGGAGGACAGGGACTCCATATGTCGTTGAAGAATAAATTTTAGGACATATCCTAACCTGACCAAGCGTAGGCTCGGCGATCATTTCTCTGAACACCTCCGCTCAATCCGCCTAAACTTACCTGATCTCTCGGTTGCCAAACACTTTAACTCCCCCTCCATTCCCACACTGACCTTTCTGTCCTGGGCCTCTTCCATTGTCAGAGTGAGGCCCAGCGCGAATTGGAGGAACAGCACCTCATATTTCACTTGGGCAGCTCACAACCCAGTGGTATGAGCGTTGATTTCACTACCTTCAAGTTACCCTTGCTTTCCCTCTCTGTCCACCCCTCCCCATTCTAGTTCTCAGACCCGTCTGACTATCTTCCTGATTAAATGTTATCTTTGTATGCTTCGTGGTCACCTACCCCTAGCTAACAGTGATCTGTTCTACATTTTCCCAGATCTTTGTCCCCTTTGTTATCTCATTTGCACACCTCATCCATCCTTTATTCTGTGTCTCCCTCTCTCCTGAATCTCAGTTTGAAGAAACTTCTCGACCAGAAACGTCACCCATTCCTTCTCTCCAGAGATGCTGCCACCGAGTTCCTCCAGAATTTTGTGTCTATCTTCAAATTTTAGGAAGGGGTGGGGGGTTAAAATAGCAGGTAAGTTTGCGGACAATACCCACATTGTTGGTGTTAAAGAAGGAACTGCAGATGCTGGAGAATAGACGGTACACAAAAGGCTGGAGAAACTCAGCGGGTGCAGCAGCATCTAAGGAGCGAAGGAGATAGGCGACGTTTCGGGTCGAGATCCTTCTTCAGACTGGTCAGGGATCAGGGAAACGAGAGATATAGACGGTGATGTGGAGAGATAAAGAACAATGAATGAAAGATATGCAAAAAAGTATCGATGATAAAGGAAACAGGCTGTTTGTAGTGTGAAAATGCGAAGCTAGTGCGACTTGGGTGGGGGAGGGCTTAAACATTGAATTTTCTCAATTCTGTTAACCCTTGCTGCCTCCTCCCCTTCCCACCTCTCCCTCAGCCCTCGGGCCCTGGCATTCCTTCTCTCTCTATCTCTCCCCCACCCAAGTCGCACTAGCTTCTCATTTTCACACTACAAACAGCTTACAATGGCCTGTTTCCCTTATCATCGATACTTTTTTGCATATCTTTCATTCATTGTTCTTTATCTCTCCACATCACTGTCTATATCTATTGTTTCCCTGATCCCTGACCAGTCTGAAGAAGGGTCTCGACCCGAAACGTCGCCGATCTCCTTCGCTCCTTAGATGCTGCTGCACCCGTTGAGTTTCTCCAGCCTTTTGTGTACCCACATTGTTGGAGTTGTGGACAGTGAGGAAGGCTGTCAAAATATACGGTGGGATATAAAGCAGCTAGAGACATGGGTGGAGAAAAAGGAAGATGCATTTTAATCTGAGTAAGTGTGAGGCATTGCAGTTTGGGAGCTTGAACGTAAGGGAAAATATAGTTAGTGCAAGACACAACAGCATTGGTGTCCAAAACTTCTTGGTGTCCAAATCCATAACTCCCTGAAAGTGTAATATAAGTGATGGAGGCAGATATGATAGTGGCATTCAGCAGCTTTTAGATAGGCACATGGGTATGCAGAGAATTGTACATGTGTACGGTAAGTCCTTTAGAGAACGGGGGGCGGGGGGAGGGAGGGGGAGAGAAGGGGGGAGAAGGGGGGAGAAGGACTGGAGACACTTTTAAGAAGCCAGACAATGTTTAATAAAGTTTAGCGGGCATTTTACATTACCGGTCGGTTTTTCTGGGTCCTGAAAACTCCAATGAGCCAATCAAAATGCCCGGTCAGCGAAGGAGATTGCCTACGGCTACCTCGACTGCCTGTAACTACATAGCGACCCCACTCCACTGCACTATGAGTTCAAAACAACCATGCCAACCAATTTTTCCTCGCGGAGAATTTTTCAACATGCTGAAAAATATTCCTCGACCAAATTGAGGCCGCGAGTATGCGGGATCTTCCCTCGAGCATGAAGGAGAGTTCCAGTGACCTCATAGGACCTCCTAGGACCACATGTCGACCATGCTGCGAGTTTGAGTCAAGGGCAAACTCTACTAAACTCAAACAAATGAGGTCGTCACAGTGGGACAGGCCCTTAAGAATCTGAGGGGTAACATTTTCACACAAAGGGTGGTGGGTGTATGGAACAAGCTGCCAGAGAAGGTAGTTGAGGCAGGGACTAGGCCAACATTTAAGAAACATTTAGACAGGTACATGGATAGGACATGTTTGGAGGGATATGAACCAAACGCGGGCAGGTGGGACTAGTTTATCTGGGGCATGTTGGGCCGAAGTGCCTGTTTCCATGTTGTACCACTCTATGACTATGACATGTTTCACATGCAAGCAGAGAACATCAGTTTAACTTGACATCGTGTATGGCACGGTCATTGTGGGCTGAAGGGCCTGTTCCTCTGCTGTTCTGTTCCCTATTCTACAATATGATACGATACGACGGCACTTTATTGTCGAGGTTGATCGAGGTTTGAAATTTGTTTATGCATACAGCCATACAGTAAAATAAAGAACACAACACACGATAGAGTCCATCATGGAACATCCCCGCGCAGCAGAATCAAAAAGTTTCCCACTGTGAGGGAAGGCACCAAAGTCAGTCATCTTCCTCGATGTTCCTGATGTTCACCCATGGTCGGGACTTCCGGAGCCCTCCGCAGTCACCGCTATGGGCGACCCGGCGCTCAGGCCCGCTCGCCGAGATGATGGAACTCCGACGTCGGGACTGGAGGACAACCTCAGCGGCTTGGACCTCTAAAATGGCCACTTCCCACCAGAGTCCACGGCTCCCGACATCCCCAGGCTGCGCCGGGCGGAGATTCACTCTGGCAGCCCTCGACAAAGTGCCCCATGGCTCTGCGATGTTGGAGTCAGCGCCGCCTGCGTTGGGAGCTCCATGAACCACAGCTCCACGATGTTGACGTTGCAGGCCCAACGCTTCGGAGCTTCACACGCCGAACCGGGTAGGTTTCGCCCGCTCTGCGGTGAATCTAGCGCCGCACTGCCGCTGCCGAAGCTCTGGTCTGGTCCCCGGTCTCCGGCAGGAATGGCTGCTGTGATCCAGCTGGTAGGCCGCAGAAAGGGGGGCATTATATTCTAAAATGCAAGCAGGGTGCAATGGTTGAAATGAGTTTCCAAATAGTATCCCAACGTCCTGCTATCACTGATGAACGGGGAAAGGTAAGACACAGTAAACACATTAGAAAAGAACAAAGGATCCAATTCTGAATGACTCCGGAGGTAGTCTAATGGGCTGCCCCACTTCCGCAACTTTTTCGATCATTGCCGGTCGGCAAGAATTTTCAGCTAGTTGAAAATCCAGTGGCAACCAGAAAGATGCTACGACCCTTTGGGCAACTGAGGAGACCACTCACAACCATACAGGCAACACCCTGGCGTCATGTCACAAAGTGAAGCCTGTACAGTCGTGAGTAGTCGCCCAAAGAGTCGTACCTTGTTCTGGTTGCCGCTGGATTTTGAACATGTTGAAAATTATCAGCAACCTGTACCGACCTATGATGGGTGCCGGCAGTCGCCTAAAAAGTTGCGTAAGGGGACAGGCCCATAAATATGAAGAGTTTGAATTGAATGCTCTGGATCATGGAAATTTCACAGAGAATGAGAAGCAGTGTGTGAGCTTAATCAGAAATGACGATGAAGGAAATCAGATGGACTCAGCCGCTCAGAGAGCTCAATCTAAAGACGGAACACAGCTCATTGTCTCTCCTTACCCCGTGACTGCCTGTGTGTGAGCTCATGGGATCTCAGTTAGGTGAAGAAGGGTCTCGACCTGAAACGTCAACCATTCCTTCTCTTCAGAGATGCTGTCTCTCCTGCTGAGTTACTCCAGTTTTTTTGTGTCTATCTTCGGTTTAAACCAGCGTCTGCAGTTCCTTCCTACATATCTCAGGAAGGTGGTTAATGGATATCTTTCCTATCTCCCTTTCAAGAGTTTTAAATCAGACCATGTCAGTGTAGACAAAGACTTGTCATTGAAAGTGGTGAAGTCTATTACAAACCGATGAAGCTAATTAGACAATAGACAATAGACAATAGGAGCAGGAGTAGGCCATTCGGCCTTTTGAGCCAGCACCGCCATTCATTGTGATCATGGATGATCATTCACAATCAGTACCCCATTCCTGCCTTCTCTCCATATCCCCTGACTCCACTACCTTTAAGAGCTCTATCTAACTCTCTTGAAAACATCCCGAGACCCGGCCTTCTGAGGCAGAGAATTCCACAGATTCATATCTCTCTGGGTGAAAACGTTTTTCCTTTGCTCCATAAATGCTGCTGCACCAGCTAAGTTTCTCCAGCAATTTTGCCTACCTCTGACGGTATCAGGCAGGAACTTCTAACGTTATTTGATGCAGGTAGTTTGCGGGCAAAGAATGTTTGATACCTTCAACAATGCGATGACCAGAGTTCAGGGCATGCTTACACCTGGAAGAGCGAAAGTCTGAAGAAGGGTCTTGACCCGAAACGTCGCCTATTTCCTTCGCTCCATAGATGCTGCTGCACCCGCTGAGTTTCTCCAGCACTTTTGTCTACTTTCCTCATCTCCATTCTAATAAAACTAATAAATACAGTAGCTTGCAAAAGTTTTCATACCCCTTGAACTTTTCCACATTTTGTCACATTACAACCACAAACGTAAATGTATTTTATTGGGATTTTATGTGATAGACCAACACAAAGTGGCGCATAATTGTGAAGTGGAAGGAAAATGATACATGGTTTTCATATTTTTTTACAAATAAAAAACTGAAAAGTGTGGTGTGCAAAGGTATTCAGCCCCCTTTACTCTGATACCCCTAAATAAAATCCAGTGCAACCAATTGCCTTCAGAAGTCACCGAATTAGTAAATAGAGTCCACTTGTGTGTAATCTAATCTCAGTATAAATACAGCTGTTCTGTGAAGGCCTCAGAGGATTGAAGAGAACATTAGTGAACAAACAGCATCATGAAGCCCAAGGAACACACCAGACAGGTCAGGGATAAAGTTGTGGAGAACTTTAAAGCAGGGTTAGGTTATAAAAAAATATCCCAAGCTTTGAGCATCTCACGGAGCACTGTTCAATCCATCATCCGAAAATGGAAAGAGTATGGCACAACTGCAAACCTACCAAGACATGGCCGTCCACCTAAACTGACAGGCCGGGCAAGGAGAGCATTGATCAGAGAAGCAGCCAAGAGGCCCATGGTAACTCTGGAGGAGCTGCAGAGATCCACAGCTCAGGTGGGAGAATCTGTCCACAGGACAACTATTAGTCGTGCACTCCACAAATCGGGCCTTTATGGAAGAGTGGCAAGAAGAGAGCCATTGTTGAAACAAAGCCATAAAAAGTCCCGTTTGCAGTTTGCCACAAGCCATGTGGGGGACACAGCAAACATGTGGAGGAAGGTGCTCTTGTCTGATGAGACCAAAATTGAAGTTTTTGCCCTAAATGCAAAACGCTATGTGTGGCGGAAAACTAACACTGCACATCACCCTGAACACACCATCCCCACTGTGAAACTTGGTGGTGGCAGCATCATGCTGTGGGGATGCTTTTCTTTAGCAGGGACAGGGAAGCTGTTCAGAATTGATGGGAAGATAGATGGAGACAAATACAGGGCAATCTTGGAAGAAAACCTGTTAGAGTCTGCAAAAGACTTGAGACTGTGGCGGAGGTTCACCTTCCAGCAGGACAACGACCCTAAACATACAGCCAGAGCTACAATGGAATGGTTTAGATCAAAGCATATTCATGTGTTAGAATGGCCCAGTCAAAGTCCAGACCTAAATCCAATTGGGAATCTCTGGCAAGACTTGCAAATTGCTATTCACAGACGCTCTCTCCATACAATCTGACTGAGCTTGAGCTATTTTGCAAAGAAGAATGGGCAAAAATTTCAGTCTCTAGATGTGCAAAGCTGGTAGAGACATACCCCAAAAGACTTGCAGCTGTAATTGCAGGGGGGCTGAATACTTTTGCACGCCACACTTTTCAGTTTTTTATTTGTGATAGAATTTGGAAACCATGTATCATTTTTGTTCCACTTCACAATTATGCGCCACTTTGTGTTGGTCTATCACATAAAATCCCAATAAAATACATTTACGTTTGTGGTTGTAAAGTGACAAAATGTGGAAAAGTTCAAGGGGTTGCAAGCCACTGTACATCTAATGAATTTGAAAGGTTGGCTGGGGAGGCAATGTGATGTATTTGTATAGGGAATTGGTGGATCGCATTTGTGGTTGGCAGTCACCACATCTGCAGTAAATGTACGCTCTTTGTGGAACTTCGACTCAAGGTTGTTTATCTGGAACTCGGACAATGAGCACAGTTACCAATCAGGGAGAGGAGAAATGACATGGGCACAGTTTTACTGGAGGCAGTTACATCTCTTGGATTAACTCGAATAGTGAAAGGCTTGGATAGAGTGGATGTGGAGAGGACGTTTCCACAGGTGGGAGAGTCTAGGACTAGAGGTCACAGTCTCAGAATTAAAGGACGTTCTTTTAGGAAGGAGATGAGGAGGAATTTATTTAGTCAGAGGGTGAAGAATCAGTGGAATTCATTGCCACAGAAGGCTGCGGAGGCCAAGCCAGTGGATATTTTTAAGGCAGAGATAGATAGATTCTTGATTAGTACAGGTGTCAAGGGTTGTGGGGAGAAGGCAGGAGAATGGGGTTAGGAGCGAGAGATAGATCAGCCATGATTGAATGGCAGAGTTGACTTGATGGGCCGAATGGCCTAACTCTTCCCCTATCACTTATGACCTTATGACCTTACCTTTATCTAAACAATTACTTTAGATGGAATAGGGGACTTTAATTTAACAGAGCACAGAGAATGAAGAATTGATTAAAAACAATACACTTGCCACATACACTTAAAAAATTAACTTTTGCCTATTGTTTTTGAACAAAGGCCAATTTATGTAGTCTATATCTATCTATACTATTACTAAAACTCTCATCTTGACCACTTCCGGTTTGTGTGTTTTTTTAATTTGCGATTTTTGCCACCTTACTCACCGTTCTCCTCTGCTCCAAGCGCACCAAGTTTTGTTCCAGTCGGTGAAATATTAGAAAACTTATGAAGGTTTAAGAAAATCGTGAGATCAGCAGATTGGTCTTCTCGCCTGTCAGTCACCATGAAGGTAACACCACTTCCGGTACCCGCGGAGAATAAAGCCCCAGAGGCGGGGCTGAAACTTTGAGCAGCATGTTAAGTTGAACCGGAAGCCTCTGAGTGAAGTCGGAGTGGGACCAGGGAATGCTGCGTGAGGCCGAAAGCTGAAGGGATGGGGTGAGCAGCGTGCGAGGTGTGTCTGCTGCACTTCCCACACACCCCCTTCCCCCTCCCCCCCCACATGCCCTTCCCCCTCACCGCCCCGCTTCCCCCAACCCCCCCCTTCCCACACCCCCTACTTCCCCCACCCCCCCACTTTCCCCACAAGACTGCAGGGAGGATATGCAAACTGTGCAGGGCACCACCGTGCAGGACCCCATTCAAGTGAATGATATGTAATCAGGTTGCTCTATGTTACTCTACATATAGTTAGAAGGTGACAAGTACAGTTTCCACCATTCAGTTTTATTGATGCTCATATCACCATGTTCAAATTTATGCACCATTTCAGTACCAGCAAACAGGGAATGATGCTGATTTATAATATTATCAACTTTAATTCTGAATTACTGAATAATCCCAACAGCAGACGTCAGCAGTTGCGAATACAATACTGCTTAAGATCCAATGCTTGAGCAGATAGCTCCCCAGTCATTGTATCTCCTGTACTCCCCGGGCCTCATGAAGTACTGTCGGCCTCTGTAGTTGGGCTGTTCATAGAAGATCCAGTGACCATCCATCACGTGGCAAGAGTGAATGTCACGGTAACGGAAACGATCGTAGACGGAGGGACAGTCGTCCATGAATTCCATCATCTGTCCTCCAAAGTCAGGCCTCTCGTAAATCTTTATTATTTTGGGACCACTACTGGGCTATAACAATAACAAAATAATTAACTTCATGCAAAACTGCTGTTTAAAGTACAGAGTTACCTGCATTTCTCACAAATCCCACAAAAAACAAAATTACTTCTCAGTATTACTGCACAATAAAAATCAATGAAGGTATCAGAACCTCCTGAAGGTGTACCAAGCCAGTAAAATCTATGTTGAAAGAATACATAAGATTAAATGTTCCATTTGTATTGAGTTGCTGTTTTATTCAGAGTGTATGTAATGTTATTTAGTCCTTCTACAGACACAGAAAAATGCATCTTGAACTGCAGAACTGCAGATGCTGGTTTAAATCAAAGGTTGACACAAAATGCTGGAGCAACTGAGCGGGTGAGGCAGCATCTCTGGAGAGAAGGAAATAGGCGACGTTTCAGGTCGAGACCTTTCTTCAGACACATCTTAATCTGTGATTGCAATTTACGTTGATTACATATCTTCCTTTGTTGCAGATATTAATTCCACAAATTCTGTTTATAAATTCATCACCAGATTCCAAGCACCCTCGAAATATCTGCTATTTCTGATGTGGCTAAATTTTCAAAGAGGGGTGAATGGGAATGTACAGGAGAACGTGATGTCCGTTAATGCTGACACCAATTATGATTGTATGCTGCTATATAGAGTGACAATTATTGTGATGTGCCGGCAGTTTGTGTCATATTAATAGGCTCCTGAAATTTTACTCGTGTGTTTGCTTCCACCTCATGTTTGTCAGTCATTAAATATCAGTCTTTTCACTGTATCCCGGTACACGTGACAAAAAACTAAACTAAACTATCAGTCATATTCCTGCAAAATACTTTGTTTAAAATATGTTACTGAGGCAGGTACTATCACATTTAAAAAAACATTTGGACAAGTACATGGATAGGATAGGTTTAGAATGACATGGGCCAAGCGCAGGCAGGTGGGACTACTGTAGATGGGGCATGTTGGCCGGTGTGGGCAAGTTGGGCTGAAGGGCCTGATTCCACACTGTATCACTTGTGATTCTACAAGATAAAGGCAGCATTTTAGCTCTAATTACTTTGTCTTTTTGCTGGACAGTATGTGATGATACGGTTGAAAGATATAGTACGGAAACAGGCCATTCAGCCCACATGTCCAGGCTGACCATTGATTCACATTAGTTCTATGTTATCCCATTTTTGCATCCACCCTACAAATGCGTTCGTCTTTGGAATGTGGGAGGAAACTGGAGCACCTGGAGGAAGCTCTCAAGGTCACAGAGAAAACTTGCAAACTCCACACAGACAGTACCCAAGGTCAGGATCAAACCCAGGTCTCTGGCATTGTGAGACAGCAACTCTACCACTGTGCATATCTTCCCATTTTGCTTTAATTTAAATACTGTAATATTTAACTGGATCCATCTGGATATAATCAAATGAATAAAATGGACTCCGAAAAGGCAGCAACATTGGGAAAAACAGAGGGAAATGTCCCAAGAAATTGTAACTTATGTGTGGGTAGGTGCGACAGGACCTGATGTTGTCGTTGAATCCCATCCAGCGCTGGTAGTCAGCATACTCCCCCCTGTTCAGGACATACTGGTACCCCATGTAGTTGGGTCTCTCGTACGCCACCCACCAGTCACTGTCCACACGGATGGAGTTACAGCGGCTGAAGTAAGGGGACAGGTCGGCACAGTCGGTGCTGCACTCATAGTGCCGACCCTGGAAGTTCCTGTCCTCGTAGAAGATGACCTGCATATCACAAAATCATTCTTTTTCTACCAAACTCTACTGCTACTTAGGTAATGGAATCCTTTGCTCCCAGTAATGGAAAGTGTTAAAATTACAAAGCTCCACACTAGTGGAGTAAGCGAGTTGCTCTGTTTCCCAGGTGGGCATGTGGAGCATGTCTGATGTCTGATGGGACCGCCATCAATGTATTGTTGATCAGACACTTGGTAACACTATTAATGGCCAGAGTTTGTGGTTTTTACAAGCAAGCTCACCCATGTTCCCAGCCAGGAACATTGTGCTACATCGAATTAAACTAAGCAAATAAAACTGGAAAAAAAATTAAAAGTTTAAAGAGTATGTTTTTGTTTTACCTTACCCCATGTTCAATTCCCTGCTAACATTCCCCTTGAATATGATTGTCCCAATATATACTTTCCAAGGTTCATTCAGTCTACAAATGACATTGATGTTTAAATTACCTTTTGTTCAAGCTAGAAAAATGCCACCGAACATCATGTTCTCTTCAGAAAATAAAAACCTGTTCCAAGAGCACCATTTTTGTTCCCTTTGTTGCCAGCTTTTATTTTAACTGAATGCGTGACTTCACAAATCAACGCAGTAGTAATCCCTGCACAAAGGCAAATAAATTAGGGCGATGGATCAGCAAACATTACCATGTGCAGAATGTGTGGAAAATCCCAAGTGAGCAATGCTGCTACGGTCAGGGAGTCATGGAATGATACAGTGTGGAAACAGGCCCTTCGGCCCAACTTGCCCACACTGGCCAACAATGTCCCAGCTATACTAGTCCCACCGGCCTGCGCTTGGTCCATATCCCTCCAAACCTGTCCTATCCATGTACCTGTCTAACTGTTTCTTAAACAATAGGATAGTCCCAGCCCCAACTACGCCTGGCATCTTGTTCCGTACACCCACCACCTTTTGTGTGAAGAAGTCACCCCTCAGATTCCTATCAAATCTTCCCCCCCCCCCTCGCTTTAAACCCTATGTCCTCTGGTTCTTGATTCACCTACTCTGGGCAAGAGACTGATTAAATATTGGCAATAATTGGCTGTGAGAATATCAAATTTAATTTGTGGGGCATTTATTGTATTGGTAAGAACTCAGCTTCATGCGAGTAGCAGAACCAATGGAGCAAATTAACAGCTTCTGTGAATCCCACAGGTAAATGTCCCCAATAAACACACAAACAGAAAATTAATGTCAGGAAGGTCATTTTGGCAATTGTCTCATTTTAAATAATTTGTGTCCTGTCTTCCTTCCAACATTTCTCCAATACTGCTCTAAAGTCGCCAATATTGCTCCAAGCAGCTCCAGAAAGCAAAATAGAGGCAGTCAACGAGAACGAGAGGATGCCAGAGAGATTAAGATAGAGAGGATACAAAAGGGGTTTGGAGGGAGAGACAGATCAGCCATGATTGAATGGTGGAGGAGAGTTGATGGGCCGAATGGCCTACTTCTGCTTCTACCGCTTGTGGCCTTACGAACAACAACACAGAAACAGATTGAGCAGTGTAATCATCTGATGCAGGTGACCCAATTGAACTGCGCCACATTTCAGGATAAACTCAATCAGGCTTTACAGCTCGTGCAATTGAAAAGACCAAAGCACTAAAACATGAAGCATTCAGACCTGTGTCCAAGTTGTGAATTTGGTCCTCATTTTGAAAGAATTCGGGTGGGAGACATTAAAGACGACTGATACAATACAATACAATACCGTTTATTGTCATTTGATCCTCATTGAGGTTCAAACGAAATTTAGTTTCTGCAGTCATACATACAAGAAAAGAACCAAGACCCAACACAATTGACACAAACATCCATCACAGTGAATCTCCTCCTCACTGTGATGGAAGGCAAAGTCGTATCTCTCCCCTGCACTCCCCATTCTCCTCCCGATGTCAGAGTCACAGCCCCCGGCGGGCGATGGTATATAGGTCCCGCGGCAATTAATTCCGCGCTGGGCGATGCAAGGCTGCGCTCCGGATGTTGATGTTGGAGTCCCCAGCGGGCGCCAGCAAGTCCCGTGGCCATCAAAGCCACGCCGGGCGATGTAAGGCCCCGCTCCAGGTCGTCTTCAACCCCGCAACTCGGGTGGGAGAAGTTCCGAAAAGCGGTCTCCCACCAGGGACCCGCGAGCTCCCGGTGTTACCGTCCACCGGCCTGCAGCTGGAGCCTCCGAATCTCCGGGGTCGGGCAGCAGCAGCGCGCCGCCACAGCTCCTCCCGTTCCGAACTCGGCCAGCTCCACGATGGTGAGTAGTCCGCAGCTCCGTGACTGGAGCCCCAGGTCCGGTTGGAAGCCGCTCCACGGTGCTAGGCCCCAACGGCAACGGAGACCCGACAGAGGAAAGGTCGGGTCCTCCGTACAGGGAAAAGATTTTTAAAGTTTCCCCACCCTGCCCCCCACCCCCCACACATATCCAGCTAAAAGAAAAACACTAACTACACTCAAACGAGACAAACAAAAATAAAAAAGACTGGACTGGTGAGGCCGCTGCGACGAGAGTCACACCACCCACCGGTTATACTATTCACTGATACCACTGATGCTATTCAACCAGCTTTTTCACCCGGATGCCAAAGGAGATGGGATCCTGGCCATACTTGTGGACTTGGTTGAACATTGGAGCTCAGTTGGAAGTCTATGAAGATACGAGTAATTGAGGAAGAGAGAGGAATAGAAGGAGCTGAGCCCTGTCTGGTGTTTCAGCAGGCTACATACCTCACTCCAGAACCAAGAATTGTCTCTGCCCCGAATGTAGCCATCTCTTTGTGAGTTAAGGTAAAACATATGGAGAGAACATTTGCTCTCTGCCTCAGCGGGCGGTGGAGGCCGGTTCTCTGGATGCTTTCAAGAGAGAGCTAGATAGGGCTCTTAAAAATAGTGGAGTCAAGGGATATGGGGAGAAGGCAGGAATGGGGTACTGATTGTGGATGATCAGCCATGATCACAGTGAATGGCGGGTGCTGGCTCGAAGGGGCGAATGGCCTACTCCTGCACCTATTGTCTATTGTCTATTGATCTTGAATGCATTCAAACAGATTGCCTTATTGATCCAGCAGTAGTCATTTGAAAGGACCCTGTGTTTTGATTGGAGTATTTTCAATACAGCAAACTAAAGGGCCTGTCCCACTTGGGCATCATTTGCGCGTCATTTACACGACATCCTAAAAATTGGTTGGCGCTCCGGTGGCGTGCATGACACACGCATGACGTATGCAGTGACGCGCGGTAGCATGTGGCGCCCCAGGATGTTGGGATGTTCAAAATCCTCGCTCGCCACCTGCGTGATGCACAAATGACACCCCAAGCGGGACAGGCCCTTAATACGACAATCCACTTCCAATTTCATAAGTGAAGGAGCAATGCCCATGGTTGTCTGAACTGTTTGCTTAGTTTAGCGATGCAGTGCAGAAGCAAGCCCTTCGGCCCACCGTGTCCGTACCGACCCGCGATCCCCGCACATCAACACTAACGTACACACATTAGAGACAATTTTACATTATACATTTATACCAAGCTAATTAACCTACAAACCTGGGATATGGGAGGAAACCAGAGATCCCGGAGACAACCCACGCAGTTCACGAGGAGAACGTACAAACTTCGTACAGACAGCACCGATAGTCAGGATCAAATCCTGGTCTCTGGCGCTGTAAGGCAGCAACACTACCGCTGCGCCGCTGTGCCGCCATGTTCTTTGTGTTATCCATTGAACTGTAACCCACCTGCATGGGCAGTGAATCCCCTGGCGGAACAGGATGCCTTTCTATACTAATCCTAATTACTTCAACAATCAACCAGCGCCATTTACCCAGCACTGACCATTCATGGTTTATTTCACGAGTTATTCCTGAAAATGTTTCAAAATATGACAAAATTTAAAAACGATTGCATTTTGCTGATGATGTCACAATAGATCTGCTCCGCGCGCTGTGTTCCACGCGCTGTGAGTGATGTCACCCCTCCCCCCCCTCGGTATTCAAAAGACGCAGAAAGAACAAGCAAGTCGGGCCCTGTACTGGCTCCGTTGTCGGGTCGCTGTCTCGGGCCGCTGTTTTGGGTCGACGCCCGCCCACGACCTCTCTCCCTGCTCCCTGCTCTCTCTCCCTGCCCTCTCTCCCTCTCTCCCTGCCCTCTCTCCCTCTACCTCCCCCCCCCTGCACCCTCTCCCCCTGCTCCCTCTCCCACTCCCCTCCCCTCTCTCCCTCTCCCACTGGCCTCTCTCATAGAAACATAGAAACACAGAAAATATGTGCAGGAGGAGGCCATTCAGCCCTTCGAGCCAGCACCGCCATTCCTTGTGATCATGGATGATCGTCCCCAATCAATAACCCGTGCCTGCCTTCTCCCCATATCCCTTGATTCCACTTGCCCCTAGAGCTCTATCTAACGCTCTCTTAAATCCATCCAGTGATTTGGCCTCCACTGCCCTCTGTGGCAGGGAATTCCACTCTCCCTCTCCCCCTGCCCCCTCTCCTGCTCCCCAGCCCTCTCTTCCTCTCCCCCTGCCCCCTCTCTCTCCCCCCTTCCTCTCCCTCTCTAGCCATGCCTGCGCAGTTGGGGGTTATGCATGAGTGGATAGGGTAAAAGGAGTGAATTAATATTATTTATATAACATCAAGGGAGGTGGTTAGTGTGTGTGAGACGCCGCAGGTCGCCACCCCCCCCCCTCCCCCCCCCGCCCCCCTCCCCCCGCAGCCATGCATTGAGGGGACGGGACATTTTTCCCATGGAGTCCAAAATCTACTTATCTGAACATTTCTAGCTTTATTTCTCGACTTATTACTGAAAATATTTAAAAATGTATGAGAAAACTAAATTTAAAAATGACTGCCTTTCGCTGATGACATCACAATGGGTCCGCTCCGTGCGCCGTTCTTCCACGCACTGGGAGTGACGGGGAGCACGTAAGAGGGTGTCAGCCAGGTGCATGGCCTTGCCACATTTGTAGGTCAGAACAATGTCATACTTTTGAAGTTGAAGGCGTCCTGGAGAGGCATGAATCGGTTTGTTAAAGATACTGACCAGGAGTTGGTGGTCAGTTTCAATCGTGACCGTATGTCCGAAGATAAAGTCATTAAACTTCTTGCACGCGAAAACGACTGC
Organism: Raja brachyura; assembly: GCA_963514005.1. The sequence goes on along the minus strand of OY740787.1, from coordinate 90,637,424 downwards.
TAGCAGCTCCTTTTCAATTTGGGCGTAGCATTGTTCTATGTCAGTCATGGTGCGCGATGCATAGGCGACAGGCGACAGGCTTGTTGCCGCTACCGTCATCTTGAAGACATGCTGCGCCTAGTCCGTGTTGTGAAGCATCACAAGTCAGTGTGACCGGTCGTATAGGATCAAAATAAGCGAGAGTAGGGGCACAAGACATTTGCTGCTTAAGTGTCTTGTGTACGCCCTCTGCTGTTCCTCGTGCCAGGCCCAAACAGTGTCTTTGTGGGTAAGCTGGTGCAGCGGGACCGATATTTCACTGAAATTCAGAATAAATTTACTCAGATAGTTTACCATGCCAAGGAATCTCTGCAGGCTAAGCACGTCTGTTGGTGCTTGTAACTCGGTTTTTGCCGGATCCGTATTTAGGCTGTCTTTAGTGAACATATGGCCTGCGTATATCACCTCATTTACTCTGCATTTTTGACGGTTTAACTTGAGGTTGATTGCGTTGGCTCAGTCCAGGACCTTTGTTAGATTAGCATTGAGTTCTTGGATAGTTCGTCCAACAATGAGGATATCATCTACTACAATGGAACATGGGTAACCAGCAAACAATTGTTCCGTAGCCTGTTGAAATACTTCACTAGCAGAGCTTATGCCACAAGGCATGCAAAGGAATTTGTATCGCCCGAAGGGTTTGCTGAAGTAAGTTAACTTGGAGGAGTTGCGTTTCAGAGGAATCTACCAAAATTAACTCTTGGCATCTAGTACTGTGAATACAGTTGCTTCAGCCAGCTGTGCTGCAATCTCATCCACTGTGCGCATGGAATAGTGTGGTCGCTTAATGGCTGTGCTTAAGATTGATGCAAATCCGTATTTCATCCTTGTTCTTTGTCGCCACAACAATGGTCGAGACCCAATCTGAGGGGTCAGCGACGGGGGCAATCACACGCAGAGACACCATTCTGTCGAATCCACCTTGAACACGGTCCCGCATAGCATGGGGAATCCTGTGTGCCCGACCAACAACTGAGAGTACCTCGGGGTTAATCGTAATTGTGTACTTGACAGGCAACCTGCCCAGCTAGTCGTCAAACAAGTTTTTGTATTGTGTCAAACAGAGGCACTGAAAGTGACCGGTCCCAGGTCGTTACAGGCCTTAACACCCAGCAGGGATGGCACATTTTCACGAACAATATAGAAACTCAGGCTGTGGACACTTGAGTCAAGACAGCATTGTATCTCGACTTGACCGATAGGGTGCACTGCACCTCCTGCAAATGGAAGAAGGGTGGCAGCCGTAGGATTGATAGTTTCTGTTTTTCATATTTTGTTCAATTCAGATAAAGACAGCACATTACACTGTGCACCTGTGTCAATTTTCAGAAAAAAACTCTTGTCATTAACGAGCAAAGCGACCTTGGGATCTTGATGTTTATGAGGCAAGTCAGACAGGGAGTGTACATCCATATCAAGATCCTCATTAGCAGACAGCATGTCCATGGGAGCCATTTGAGAACGCTCAGAGTCCGAATGGAGGCATGGGTTCGAATCCCACTTCTGACACCATGTTGGATTGACATAACTCACACAAAGTGATCAGGATCCAAAGTCTTTTATTAGCAATTCAGCATAGGTAACTTCATCTTAACATACTGCTTACGACTGAGAGAGAAAGGGAAAAGAGCTTTCTATTAAACCTGTGCACAGAGCCACAATATGACTCATAGTATGAGTGGCACTGATCTACACCCCGGCTATTCAAAACACGCAAAAAGTATGAGCAAGTCGTCCCTGGACTGAAGCCGTCGAGCTCTCAAATCGCTCGGTCGGCTCCTCTCTCTCCCCCCGGCCTCTCTCTCCCCCTTGGTCTCTCCCCCCCCCCCCCCCCCCCCCACCCCCCGGCCTCTCTCCCCACCTCCGGCCTCTTTCCGCCCCCCCCCCCCCCCCGGCCTCTCTCCGCATCTCCGGCCTCTGTCCCCCCTGGCCTCTCCCTCCCCCCCCCCCCTTGTCTCCCCCCCCCCCCCCTCTGTCTTTGCTCCGCTCAATGTCATTCTCTCTCTGGCCTCTCTCCCTCCCCCCCCCGGCCTCTCTCCCCACCCCAAGCCTCTCTTCCCCCCACCAGGCCTCTCTTGCCCCCCCCCCCCCATCTCTGTCCCTCTCTCTCTGGCCTCTCCCTTCCCGGCCTCTCTCCCCTTGGCCTCTATCCCCCCTCTGGCCTCATTCAACCCCTCGCCAGCCTCACTCCCCACCCAACCCCCCCCCCCCCCCCCCGGGTGGTGGTTAGTGTGTGTGTGTGTGGGGGGGTGGTTAGTGTGTGTGTGATGCCACAGGCCTCTCCTCCCCCCCCCCCCCCAACAACCCAACAGGTCCTGTCTATATTACTAAAGCTCTCATCTTGTATGTTTCTATCTATCTATCTATCTATCTATCTATGTGAGTTAATGTGATCCAGGACCTATGCCAAAATGGTACACGATAGCGCTATCATTTTTGCCCCACCTTACGCACCATTGTCCCGTGGTCTTTTTTTTGTAAAGTTTTGTTTAGATTGATGTTATGTTTCACAAGTTATTGTCATTGAAACGTTTTGAAACCCCACTTTGAGAAGAATAACTGTACTCTGAGAGTTTTCTAGCAGCTTCCAGCTGTGACATCACAATGGGATCTCATTTACATACGCTGTCGTGAACATTCCGCCAGTCGACAATGACATCACAGTGGGATCTCAGCTGCCAATGAACAGTGTTGAGGTGAGCTCCAGCCAGTCCAATGAGTGGGAGAGGGGAGTAAACATGTAATTTAAACATTGTGTTTAGTGGGGGGGGGGGGTGCGAAAGGGGAGAGGTGCGGTGGGTAGTGACTGAAGGTAGGGTCATCAGCAGCAGGGTGGGATGGGGGAGACGTCCATTGTGACATTTTCATTGTGGGGGGGGTGGAATAGGGGAGAGGTTTCATTCTCACAACTTTCCTTGTTGGGGTGGGATGGGGGGAGGTCAGCGCCGACGTTCCCCCCCCCCCCCCCCACATGGGGGTTTTCATTGTGGCGGCGGGGGGGGGGGGTGGAATAGGAAAGAGGTTTCATTTCCAGAAGTTTCCTTGTGGGGGTTGGGATGGGGGTGGTGGTTTTCATGTGTGAAGGATTGATTGGCGTTTTCCAAAAAAGGATTCCAGAACTTTCCTCCGATGCCCCCGTATTATTGCATTACGGAACGGGGGCTTCACATGGGCTAGTATATTACTAAAACTCTCATCTTGTCTGTGAGTGAGCGTGTTTGTTTGCGAGCTTTCATGGCCTGAACTATGCCAAAACGGTACACAATTGCGCTGCAATTTTTAGACAACCTTATTCAACATTGTCCTGTGGCGTGTTGTTTCGTATAGATTGATTTTATATTTTACAAGTTACTATTTGATTTTATATTTTACAAAATCCTAGATAAATTTTATCCTAGAAAAAAAAAATTCCATCTGCCTGGCAGTTAGCCGCTATGATGTCGCAATGAGATTGTATCCCTGCCCGCTACAATGTTGCCATCCCAGGACACTGAGTCCTGCTAGCCCTAGCAAGAGCAATTGCATTTTTTTGTAAAGTTTCAAATGAGGGAGGGTGAATAAGGGGAAATGAGCAACCCTTGCACAGTTGGGGGTTATGGGTGAGTGGTGGAATATTGCGTTGGGGGAATGGGTTGCATTGGGGAATGGGTGAGTGGTGGAATATTGCATTGGGGAACGGGTTGCGTTGGAGGACCAGACCTCCCATGGGGGCTATGGGCGAGTGGCGGAATATTACGTTGGGAACGGGTTGCATTGGAGGACCAGACCTCCCGTGGGGGCTATGGGCGAGTGGTGGGATATTGTATTGGGGGAACGGGTTGTGTTGGGGGAATGGGTGAGTGGTGGAATATTGCATTGGGGAACGTGTTGTGTTGGGGGAACAGGCCTCCCATGGGGGCTATGGGTGAGTGGACGAAGTTTGTGTCGGGGGAACGGGTTGCGTTGAGGGACCAGGCCTCCCGTGTGACTGGAACCCAACAGGTCCCACTTGGTCTAGTTACCATATAAAGATAAATGAAGTACAGATAATAATAGAGATTAAAGCCGTATTTATTTTTGAAGAAACATTAAGCTGTTAACGTTTTCAAAAATCCATGACACGACGGAAAGATCCTGTAGCTGCGCAGGTAGCTCCCCAGTCACTGAATTTCCTGTACTCCCCGGGTCTCATGAAGTACTGTCGGCCTCTGTAGTTGGGCTGTTCATAGAAGATCCAGTGACCATCCATCACGTGGCAGGAGTGAATGTCACGGTTACGGAAGCGATCGTAGACGGAGGGACAGTCGTCCGTGAATTCCATCATCTGTCCTCCAAATTCAGGCCTCTCGTAAATCTTCATCCTGTACGAGCTATCGCTGGGCTATAATTTGCAGAAAATCAGCAACATCAGTACAGCATAAAACAACGAGGAATGTGAAATCTGTAAAACTGTAGGTCAAATCTTAACAGTTAAACAGTAACTCAGCGGGACAAACAGCATCTCTGGAGTGAAGGAATGCGTGACGTTTGGGGTCAAGACCCTTCCTTATTTTATGAGAATAGATTTTATATAAACAGATATACATGGACTTTATATATGGCATATATTTATATATATACATATATTTATATCCCTCATATAAAAAGCTGGAGTAACTCAGCGGGACAGGCAGCATCGCTGAAGAGAAGGAATGGGTGACGTTTCGGGTTGAGACCCTTCTTGAGGTTGATCTTCCTATATATCCCTAAATAAATATTAAATGGATAACTTTATCTCCCTAAATGCCTTTGAGAAGGTTGTAGAGGTGGTGCTTTCTTGACCCTCTGAAAATAATCTGGTGTTGAACAATCTATTGTAAATTGGAAACATCCGTAGGTCTTTATTCTTTGGAGCGCAGAGGGTTAAGGGGGGACTTGATTGAGGTCTTTAAAATGATGAAAGGGATAGACAGAGTTGATGTGGATAAGCTTTTCCCATTGAGGGTAGGGTAGATTCAAACAAGAGGGCATGACATGAGAATTAAGGGACAGAAGTTTAGGGGTAACATGAGGGGGAACTTCTTTACTCAGAGAGTGGTGGCTGTGTGGAATGAGCTTCCAGCAGAAGTGGTGGAGGCAGGATCGATTTTAACATTTAAAAGTAAAGTGGATAGGTATATGGACGGGAAGGGAATGGAGGGGTATGGTCTGAGTGCAGGTAGATGGGACTAGGGGAAAATAAATGGTCGGCACGGACTGGAAGGACCGAGAAGGCCTGTTTCCGTGCTGTAATTGTTATATGGTTATATGGAATAATGGATAGTCCATGAAATATGAACCTCTGGAATGGTCTGTTTGATTAATACTAGTTCACAGTTTGCTTTACACAAGTTTTTATGTTTGCATATTAATTATCATTAAATTTGCCATGTAAAGTTAGAGCTGAATCACAGAAGTTTCAAAGCCTTTAGCAATGTATCATTTTTTATGCAATGCCTATTAATCTGTCTGGTGCCCGAAAGGGAATAATTTGCTCAACCTAATTTGTGGTAAATTTGGTCATTTTTATGAGCTATAAGATAGACACAAACTGCTGGAGTAACTCAGCGGGACAGGCAGCATCAGGATAGAAGGAATTGGCGACGTTTCGGGTCGAGACCCTTCTTCAGGCTGAGAGTCAGGGGAGGGGAGACACAGATATATGAAAGGGTAAGGTGTGAAAACGAGACATCGAAGGGGATAGGGCTCAAAGAAAGTGTAGAATGGATCGTTGTTAGCTAGGAGAAGGTGACAATAAAGCATACAGAGATAAAATGTAATCAAAGGGACAGCCAGACTGGTCAGAAAACTAGGGTTACACAAAAAGCTGGAGAAACTCAGCGGGTGTAGCAGCATCTAAGGAGCGAAGGAGATAGGCGACGTTTCGGGTTGAGACCGGTCAGAAAACTAGGATGGGGAGGGATGGATAGATAGGGAAAGCAAGGGCTATCTGAAGTTAGAGAAGTCAATGTTCATACCGCAAACTACCCAAGCGAAACATGAGGTGCTGCTCCTCCAATTTGCGCTGGGCCTCACTCTGACAATTAAGGTCAGTGTGGGAATGGGAGGGGGAATTAAACAACCGGGAGATCAGGTAGGTGTAGGTGGATTGAGCGGAGGTGTTCATTGGAATGATTGCCGAGCCTGCGCTTGGTCTCGCCGATGTATAGGAGTCCGCACCTGGAACAGCGGATGCAGTAGATGAGGTTGGAGGAGGTGCAAGTGCACCTCTACCTCACCTGAAAGGACTGTCGGGGTCCCGGGACAGCATAGAGGGGGGAGGTATAGGGACAGGTGTTGCATCTCCTGCGGTGGCTGGGGAAGGTACCTAGGGAGGGGTTGGTTTGGGTGGGAAGGGACGAGTTGACCAGGGAGTTGAGGAGGGAACGGTCTCTGCGGAAAGCAGAAAGGGGTGGAGACGGGCTAGACTTTTATTGCCCTTTAATCCAATCCTTTGTGATCTCGCTTTTTTTAAAATCATTTTTGTACCCAACTGATGCTAAATTACATTTCACATTCAGACCCCTTTCTCCTTAGTCCCTGTGTTCTTTCATCAACATTTAATTTTTTGGATAAGGAGAAAGATCATTTCTCTGATCAGTGACAAAGCAACAGTCCCCTCACCACACCTCCAGAGAGTTACCATGAAACACAATCAAGTTAAGAATGGAAAGATTAGCCGGAGATTGATGCGACAGAGAAAAAATAAAAACATTCAATCCTCTGAGAAATTACTGCCAAGAGTTTTGTGCCTACATAATCGTCAAATCTCTGGAGAAGTTATTGGCATTATGCAAATAGTTATCACTTGACTCCAAGAATCATCTTTTAGTTTGGAGATACAGAGCGGAAACAGGCCCTTCGGCCCACCGGGTCCGTGCCGACCAGTGATCCCAGCACACTTGCACTATCCTACATCCACTAGGAACAGTTTTTACATTTACCAAGCCAATTAACCTACAAACCTGTACGTCTTTGGAGTGTGGGAGGAAACCGAAGATCTCGGGCAAAACCCACGCAGGGAGAACGTACAAACTCCGTACAGTACAGCACCCGTAGGCAGGATCGAACCCTGGTCTCTGGCACTGCAAGCGCTGTAAAGCGGCAACTCAACCGCTGTGCCACCGTGCCGCAAGCTGGTAAAGAACGTGATGCCTACCAATGTATAGTTACGACAAGATCTAATGCAGTCGTTGAATCCCATCCAGCGCTGGTAGTCAGGATACTCTCCCTTGGTCAGGACATACTGGTAGCCCATGTAGTTTGGTTTCTCGTACACCACCCAGCAGCCATTCTCCACACGGATGGAGTTACAGCGGCTGAAGTAAGAGTGCAGGTCAGCACAGTCGGTGCTGCACTCATAGTTCCGACCCTGGAAGTTCCTGTCCTCGTAGAAGATAACCTGCAAAAGTAGGAAGCAGCTGAAATTTCACACACTCAGAGACACATTAACATTCAACAAAGTCTGAAATGAATTTGTTTTACCTTTCCCATCTTGCGCAGTTCCTATGCTCACTAGCCTTCAGAATGCTGGCCTCTTTTATACAGCTCCATTAATAAAAAATCCTTTGTTATCATAAAGTCCTTGCCTCTTCTGACCAAGCAGCATGCATTCAAAACAGGAAAATAATCCCTGATTCATCAATACAGAAAGTCTAGCATCACAAATGTTTGTCTCTTTGTGTTTCATCATTGGTGTCAAAAGCTTTTGGATCAGGTACAAAGCGTATTAATCTTCTGGATAAAAAAGAATTCTGAATCATCAGTGTGTACCATTTGGGATTTAGTAATGTCTAGTCTGCATAAACCCATTCAATCTTACTTTAATTGGATTTAAAGGGACAGGACCCTTTATGAAATAAATACTTGCCAATCCTCTCCTTCGAGGTTTCAAAACGGAAGTTTAAGGAACGACAGAACAATTTTAAACGGGATTTGAGGAGAAATATTTTTAGACCAGCTTTTTCCCTCCTACACCATCAATCTGAATAATCTTCCTGATCTGCAAAGGGCCTGTCCCACCAGCAAGCAACTCTATGCGATGAGCGCGACCTAATGTGGTCGCTTGAGCCGTCCGGCGTCGCGGGGCCGGTCCCACTTCGATCGCCGGAGCCGTGCGGAATTGTGCGGAGTTCGTCCCGACATCGCGCGGGGCTCCGGAAAACTGACTATGTTCAAAAATTCCGCGCAGCAACGGCTTGTCGGCTCGCAGTCGCCTCGACGCATTACACACCGTCTCGACGTCGTGCCTCCGTGACCCTCTCTGTAGGTGCCTCCGTGACCCTCTATGTGTGTGGCTCCGTGGCCCTATGTGTGCGTGCCTGTGTGCCCCTCTCTGTCCTGGCGAACTTACCTTGAAGACTTCGCTCCAAGTTCGCCTCACTTTGCGCCGCGTTGCGCCACTCACCCGACCTCCGCGCGGCCCTCGCTGCTGGTTTGGTCGCGCTTGCCGCATGCAGGCGCATGCTGGTGGGAACGGCCCTGTACAGGGGATCACCCGACCTCCGCGCGGCCCCCGTTCTAGTTTGATCGCGCTCATCGCTTGGAGTCGGATGCTGATAGGACAGACCCTTAACATCATCTGTTGATTAACTGCACAGATGGTATCTGACCTCCTGTGATCCTCCAGCACTTTGTTTTTTGCTCAAGGATATCAAATCTCCAGATAGTTTATTTATTAAGTATTTATACAAAGAAAGTAACTTCTACATCACTGAAATGTACTTGAATTTTCACTGTAATTAAATTGACAATGAACTGAACTGAACTGAACTCCATCTTACACTCAACGTTATTCCCTTTATCTTGTATCTATACACTGCGGACGGTTTGACGGTAATCATGTATTGGTTTTCCACTGACTAGATAGCATGCGACAAAGAAAAGCTTTTTCAGTGTTCCTCGGTACACGTGACAATGAAGTAAACTAAACTTGGAATACTATATGGATCAGCGGATGGTGAGAAGGGCAGATTTAAATGTCAGGTAGGTTACACAAAAAGCTGGAGAAAATCAGCGGGTGCAGCAGCATCTAAGGAGCGAAGGAGATAGGCGACGTTTCAGGTCGAGACCCTTCTTCAGACGTCAGGTGTGCACATCCTACAATTGCACAGAAAGGTGCCATAACTTGAGTTAATGGCTGGAATGGAGGAGTGGAACAGGAATATAAAGGTAAGTGGGTGAACACTGCCTCGTTGCCTATTTAAGTGCCTGCCTAAATGTTTCTTGAACATAATAATTGTATCCGATTCCATGGCTTCCTCTGGCTGCACATTTCAGTTGTCATATTGAACATATTGAACACTTTATTATCACATGTTGTAAGCCGCAGGGAAATTCTTTGCTTGCATTTACCATGCCAAGGTATGCAAACAGTCACCACATAAAGTGCATTTACAAAGTTACATATTCTCCTCATCCCCACACCAGATTCACTCTTTATATTAAAAAAAAACCTATTAGATTGGAAACCAAGGGGATAGCATTAACTAATAGCATGGAACAATTGTTCAATCTGCAGATAGACACAAAAAGCTGGAGTAACTCAACGGGACAGGCGGCATCTCTGGATGGAAGGAATGGGTGACATTTTGGGTGGAAACCTTGTTCAATCTGTACTTCATTGCTTCTCTTTCCATTTTATTTTATTTTATTTAGAAACAGTATACTTGAAATTGCCCTGGAATCAATAAAGTGAAATGAAGTGCACTTTAGGAATATGCCATCTATTTTGCAATAGTGGTGTACAGTTCTGCATTTCAGCAATCCATGCGTGTGTGTTAACATTGAGAGAGAGGAGCTCTGAGATGAAACTAAACAGTTTCTCAAAAAGGATGGAGCCAGAATTGTAGAGCAAGTGGCCAGCATTATATGAATTCCCATTAATTAAAAAAAAACACATTTAAATTAATTTGTATATAAAATAATTTGAAGTAACTAGCAATGAGCTTTAACGATATTCTTTTAAACGTTATTACCCAGACAATACTGTGTTTACAGGACCACTTGTATGCAAAATGCTATTATCATCACTTCCCATTTTAAAAATTGGCACAAGTACCAGTTGGAGAATGTTTTAGCATTTCTGTTCCTTTCCATGAAAAACATGTGAGGTTAACACAAATCGGAAGTTTTGAAATACAGAAATATATAATTAGCTATTTAAAGTCATTCAAAATGACATATACTAGTTGATTCCAACAGTTAATAATGTCTTTCTGAGAGGCCTAGTTTTTAATAAGTGTTGTTGGGAATTTTGAAAATGATAAGGAGGATGATGTAGATTAGTGGCTCGTGTTATGAGTCACGCCCACTGGCTTATTAGCATTGTGGTCTACTGCACTCCGCAGTATGAAGTTAACTCTCAAGTGAGAGCTTGTAGCTGTTTATTCTAATCAAACAGTGTATAACCTGACAAGGTGTGAGGTCTTTATTATTACAAGGACTCTAAACCAACGTGGTGTCAGAAGTGGGATTCGAACCCACGCCCTCGGGAGACCTGCAAGGATCTGCCCTCGCAGGATGATGACTTTATCGTGTTGTCCGTATCCTTCATCCCTTCATCATGGATGGAGGGCACTGCTACCGACAAGACCCTATGGTCCATAACATATGTCATTAAGCGTGGCTGGCCAGACAAGCACAACTGGCCAGAAAGTCCGACATTTCTTCCCAGTTCGGGAAGAATTAATGCTACAAGACGGGATTGTTTTAAAAGGACACAAGGCCGTGGTTCCTGCTTCGTTGCATCACCGGTATTCCAACACTGTCCATGCAGGACACCTAGGCGCTGAAGCCCCTGTTTCACGGGCGAAAAGCGTGTTTTACTGGCCTGGCATGGCCGAATACATTAACGACAATGTGGCAGCTTGTGCTGTGTGCAATAGCCTGGCACCTCATCAACAAAAGCAACCACTGCTGCAACATCCTGTACCTGCGCTCCCATGGTCTGAAGTGGCAGTTGATTTATTTGAATGGCACGGCAAGCAGTACCTGGTGCTCGTGGATTCATATTCAGGATGGTTCGACATTGATTTTCTCAGCATCCCCACATCCACCGGTGTGATTTCGAAATTATCTCGTCATTTTTCAATCCACGGATCTCCAGGCAAGCTGCTGACTGACAATGGCAGCCAGTTCACCAGCCAACAATTCAGAGAGTTTGCAAGATGCTGGAATTTTCACCACATCGCCAGCAGCCCTGAGTATTCACAGTCTAACGGGCTGGCTGAATGGGCTGTCCGGAGTGCAAAACAACTCATGGAGCACTCTCACGGGGCCAAATCTTACGTATTCCTGGATTTGCTCAACTTGCGCAACATTTCCCGTCACCCTGCCTTGGGTTCCCCTGCTCAACGATTATTGTCAAGGCAGACCCGTACCCCGCTCGCTGCCCGTAGCAGAGCAAACGTTAATCCCACATGTCTTCCCACCTGAGGAGGTTCAATCCAAGTTACAACAGAAGCGTGACGTTCAGAAGAAATGGTTCAACAAGACGAGCAGGCCTCTGCCACCGTTGACCAAAGGACAGGTGGTCCGCCTACAGACTGACAAAGGCCATGACCGTGTTGGGGTGATTTCTGATCTAGCTTTGGAACCACGTTCGTACATTGTTAGAGCCGATGACAGCACCTACCGACGCAACAGACAACATCTTCTGCCTGTGAAGGAGCCAATCCTTCCTCCTTATTATCCGGATCATACAAGTTCATTTCAATCTGCATCTGGTGACCCTCATATGCTCTTTCCAGCACATCAATCCATGCCTGTGACGGTTCCTCTGTCTGTCCCATCTTCGCCTGTGCCACAGTCTCCTGCTTCGACCCAGAGGCGTTGGCCCACTCCCCCCCCTGGTGGTGAATTAGGGGGGGAGGAGGGTAGTGGGGTAGGCGGGGAGGGGGGTGGGGGGGAGGGTATTCTTTTGCAGCCCTGTCTCGGTTCTTATCTGTTTCAACCTTGAGATTACAGTTGCCCTTTGTCACTATGTTTTGCAGGCAAGTCTCCAAAGGTTAATGTAAATAAGCAATTTACAAACTCTAAAAGTGTTCAACACATTTTAATGATAGCACAAGGTATTACATACATCCTCAAATACTGGCTACATTCTTCTAGTGAACCGTATCCAGGAAGGGGAAGGCGTTATGATTGATGTTAACTAGGCGGGGTTAATGGTACTGAGGTAACTATGTTATTGGTTGCATGCAAAACCATCTACATCCTTCCCTTTAGAAAATTTAAAAGAAACAGACCGTTGTCACTACAACAGAATTAAACAGAATTAAACAGAATCGCCATAACGAACAGGTGGCTTGCTGATCCGGCCCGAGCGCGTACGGATGCCTCCCCCTTCCCCCGGAGGAGCAGAAAAAACAGGGGAACCCGAGACAGTAGGGGAACCAGGGAAGGGCGGTGGGGTTGGAGGAACAGGAGAGGGAGAACCGCGACCGCCAACAGGTGACCCGCGCAGAGGGGAACCAGGCGCTCGATATGGGGAACGAGGCATGCAGGGAACGCTGGCTGGGACAGGAGCCGGCTGCTGGTATGAGAGCGGCGGGGCATAGGGGCCCGGGGCCTGCGGCTTCGGCTCATTAACTGCAAGCAGGTGTTGTCGGCTTCTACGGTAGATGGTTCCCTCATAGTCGACCAGATACGAACGAGGTGAGTCGGCCACCCCAACCACAGTAGCCAGACGGGAGTGACCACTGGCGGTTTGCAATCGAACAACCTGTCCAGGCAACAGAGGATCGAGTGGTCTGCACGACCGATCGTGGGAACGCCGCTGGCTGTCATGTTTCTCTTGAATGCGCCTCTGCACAGAGGCAGGCTCCAGCACCCGAGGTTTCAGCTGGCGCTGGGCAATCGGGATGGTAGATCTGGTTGTTCTGGACATCAAACGCTGAGCAGGGGACCCCATGGCCGGATCTCTGGAAACATTCCTGAGGTTCAGGAGATCCAAATACAAATCAGAGTTAGACAGTCTCGCTTGTTCCATCAGAAGCTTGGCGCTGCGGACGGCCCGTTCAGCAAGGCCGTTGCTCTGTGGGTACTCCGGGCTGCTGGTGAAATGCACAAAATTCCATTTGTCAGCAAAACTTTTGAACTCACGGCTGGTAAACTGCCTGCCATTGTCAGTCTGCAGCCTGACAGGGGACCCAAACGTGGAGAAGTGTTTCCGCAGCTTCCGGATCACCATCTCCGACGTGAGGGATGTCAGCAAATCCACCTCGAACCAGTTTGAGTACGAGTCGACCAGGACAAGGTAGTGGTTACCACGCCACTCGAAGATGTCGGCAGCCAGCGAGGACCAGGCCAAGGCAGGAGCGGGCTGTTGCAGCAGGGGCTGTCGCTGCTGATGTGGAGCAAGACTGTTGCACGTGGAGCAGGCAGAAACACGGTCTCGAATATATTTGGCCATTCCAGGCCAGTAGAATTGGCACTGAGCGTGGGCGAGTGTTGCATCGACCCCGGGGTGTCCGCTGTGGGCTGCGCAGTAGTAAGAATCGAACAGGGAGGACGGGACCACCACTTTATGTCCCTTAACGATAACGCCATTCTGGAGCACCAGTTCGTCACGGACCAGGAAGAAGGGCTGTGTTTCAGGCGGTGCAGCGGAGTGCTTTGTTGGCCACCCTGATTTAATCACAGACGCAAGCCGTTGCAAAACTGGATCGGCAGCGGTGTGCTCGGCCAAAAGCTGCAGCTGCTTGGTGGGAATAAAATTGACGCCCAGTACGAGCAAGTCCTCTGTTTCGTAGGGGTGGCGAGCACAGGAGGCCCGCGGGGCGCGCGATAACGTGTCCGCGATGTGCATCTCGGTGCCTTTCTTGTAGACGATGTCGAAATCAAAGCGCTGGAGCTGCAGCATCATACGCTGCAGCCTGGCAGGGGCAGCATGAATCGGCTTGTTCAGGATTGTCACCAGTGGCTGGTGGTCGGTTTCGACTGTAAATCTGCTGCCAAACAGGAAGTCTCTGAACTTGGAGCAGGCAAACTCCACCGCAAGCAGCTCCTTCTCGATCTGAGCGTACCGCTGCTCGGTGTCCGTCATGGTGCGGGAGGCATAGGAGACAGGATGTAACGATCCATCGACAGATTGGAGGTATGCCGCGCCCAGGCCGAACTTAGAAGCATCACATGTGACGGTGATGGGGCGACTCGCATCAAAAAATCGCAACGTCGGAGTGTTAATCAGTTTCGACTTGAGACAGTCAAACGCCTGCTGGTGCTGTGGGAGCCAGACCCAGGCGATATCCTTTTTTGTCAGCTGCCGCAGGGGAGCACTCAGCTCACTGAGATTTGGTACAAACTTCCCAAGGTAGTTCACCATGCCCAAGAAACGTTGTAGACCTGGCACGTCGGTGGGGGCTGCCATCTCAGAGATGGCCGCTGCCTTCAAAGGGTCGGGTTTTAGTCCGTTAGAGGTGAAAACGTGTCCAACATACGTGACTTCTGAGACACGAAACCGGCACTTCTTTGGGTTCAGCTTCAGGTTGGCCTTTCGCGCCCGATCCAGGACGCGGCGGAGGTTCTGGTCATGTTCGGCAATGTCCTTCCCATAGACTAAGATGTCATCCACGATGATGGCACATGGCAGGCCCGAGAATATCTGCTCCATCGTTCACTGGAACACCTCACTAGCGGAATTGATGCCGAATGGCATTCGCAGGAATTTGAATCTGCCGAATGGTGTGGCGAAGGTTGTCAGGTCGGAAGATGCTTTGTCCAACGGGATCTGCCAGAACGAGTTCTTAGCGTCTAGGACCGAAAAGACGGTGGCTTGCCCGACCTGAGCCGCCACGTCCTCAACAGACCGCATGGGGTAGTGTGGTCGCCTGATGGCAAGGTTTAAGTCCTTGGGGTTGATACACACACGTATTTCATTCTTGTCTTTCTTTATCGTGGCAACCATGGTGGAGACCCAATCGGTGGGCTCGCTGACCGCTTCTAGCACCCCCTTGTCGACCATGTTGTTAAGCATCGCCTCGACCCTGTCTTTCATGGCGTGGGACACCCTGTGAGGTGCGCGGACCACGGGTTGTACATTTGGGTCAATGGAAATATGGTATGTCAGTGGTAACTTTCCCAGGTCATCGTTGAACAGGTCCTGGTATTCTGCAATCGGGTTAAATGACAGTTGCACTTTGTGGACCGTGTGGTCGAAGGACACCAGGCCAAGATCTTGGCACGCACGGTTTCCCAGCAGGGTAACACAGTCAGAGTTCAAAACATAAAAAATCAAGTTTCTCGTGGCCTTCTGTAGCCTGCAAGTTAAAGTGGCCCTCCCCACAGGCCTCAGAATTTCTCCACCATAGGCGTGTAGAGTAGCATTGTCAGCGACCAAGGCCTCATTAGTCCTTATCTTGTTGAAAAGATTTATTGACAAAGCATTGACCTTTGCCCCAGTATCTAACTTCGCAAGGAAGGTTACATTGTTGACAGTCACAGACACGGAGGGATCAAGACGTTGGCCAGGTGCCTGGAGGAGGGTAAACACATTCGAATCCTCGGGAGAATTAATTGGATCTGCATCATAGGATTCAGCAACATCGGGCTGTGGGTTGGAACAGCTATCAGATTGTTTAAGCATGTTTAGACTGGGTCTGGAAATCTGTACCTGTCTCCCACGAGAACGGAATAAGCGGCAGGCAGAAGTGAAATGATTCAGTTTGTTACAAAAAATTACAAGCCTTGCCATAGGCAGGGCACGTCGACCGTCTGTGGTGCATGTAGTTACAGTTAGGGCACCTTTTTGGGGGCACATCAGCAGGACCAGGGTTGGCACGCGGCAGAAAAGCATTGTTTCCCCTCTGAGGCAGGGCTCTACTAAATCCAGCCTGGTGAACAGACTTATCTCCCAAGTCCCGGTGATCATCTGGCAATACAACGACCTCAGACAATCTGCAGGCATGCATGGCTTTTTCTAACGTTAGATCCGGATCCCTAAGAAGCTCACATCGCAGCTTCTGGTCACACATGCCAGTTACTAAAATGTCTCTAGTGAGCTGGTCTGTCATGTCACCGAAACGGCACCGCTGGGCGAGATAACGCAAATCGGCAATAAAACATTCAGCAGGTTCCTCCGGCAGCTGTCTCCTTGTAAAGAACCGTGCCCTCTCTAGAATGCGGTTCGAGGGCAGGTCACAAATCTCCCTGAACTTACGTAGCAGGCAAGCAGGGTCACTGGCAGATTCTGCAGGGGTAACCACCACGTTGTTGTCGTCCAGGACCGCTGGAGCATAGACGAAAGTTCTGGCTCTCTTCATGGCATCAGGTCCGACAAGGTTGAGTAGGAGGGAGGCTTTGAGGGAGTCAGGATCATTGCGGTGAGCGACGTTGACAAAGTGGGTGAAATCAATTTCAAACGTAGCCCAGCGCTCAGAAATATCAGCATCAAAGACAAGCTGCGCGGGCTTTCTGCACGAGGATGCCATGGTCAGAGAGATAAAGCACAAAAGGCACAAATCAAATAAAAGAAATAAAACCCGATGGACAGGTAGGCGCAAGTATCTTCCAGCTCCGACACCATGTAAATAAGCAATTCACAAACTCTAAAAGTGTTCAACACATTTTAATGATAGCACAAGGTATTACATACATCCTCAAATACTGGCTACATTCTTCTAGTGAACCGTATCCAGGAAGGGGAAGGCGTTATGATTGATGTTAACTAGGCGGGGTTAATGGTACTGAGGTAACTATGTTATTGGTTGCATGCAAACCATCTACAGTTAACAAACAACCACTTTTAATAACTCAACCCCATCAATTCTCCTTTCAGGGACATTGACATTTATGCTATCTATTTATTAGATCTATGGGAGAGAGATTGATAAGGCCTTTAATAACCCGACTTGTTTGATGGGCTCACCACTGGTCTATGAGCTGTTTTATTATGTGTATGTGTTATATATCTGAGTATAGTCAGATATAGGGTACGCGTATTGCACAAAATTTCCTCCTACTCCTAAGCGCCGACTTAGCCCCTTATACATCAACGGCGAGTATGTGGAGAGGGTCCACACCTTCCGGTTTCTCGGCGTCCTCATCTCCGCTGACATCTCCTGGACAGACAACATCACAGCGGTCATCAAGAAGGCTCAGCAGCGGCTGCACTTCTTGAGGGTCCTCAGGAAGCACAACCTGGACTCCAACCTGCTGCTGACCTTCTACCGCTCGTCCATTGAGAGCCTGTTGACATACTGCATTACAGCATGGTACGGCAGCTGCACCATGGCAGACAGGGAGAGGCTTCAGAGGGTAGTTAGGGCAGCACAGAAGATCATCGGCTGCCCCCTCCCCTCTCTGATGGACATTTACACCTCCCGCTGCCTCAGCAGGGCGAAGAACATTATCAAGGACAGCTCCCATCCTGCATTTGGCCTGTTCAACCTGCTACCCTCAGGGAGGCGCTATAGGTGCATCAGCACAAGGACAAATAGACTCAAGAACAGTTTCTTTCCAAAATCCATCATCTCCCTGAAGTCACACATGCATTGACTTCACAGCCTAACCCCCGGACTTTCATCTTTCCACCTACTGTAATTTGTACTGTAACTGTAATTTCCAATATGTGCAATAACCCATACTGGATATAGGAATCCTATTTATCCATTCTATTTATCCATTGTCTTTTTATAGATATGTATATAGCGCTGCAGAAACTGTGCACCTTATCCCCCACCCCCCCCTTTTGTTTTGTTTTTGCACTGAGTAGGAGCAGCTTTTAATCTCATTGTAAATGTGTATAGTGACAATAAAAGGCATTCTGATTATGATTCTGACAACAAGAATGGTGTTTAGACTTTTGACAGCAACAGCAGATCATTTATTTCATAATGATCATTTACATCATTCATAATAAAGTATCATTATTTTGCATTTTAAAGTGTCCTTATAACTCTTTGATTCCAGGTGTAAAATACGTTCTTAAAACATGACCTGGTTTATTACAACATATTATTATTAATAAATCCTTAATTCATCATGAGTGGCAGTAACATTTTTTAATTTTCATGAAGTTCCCAGCCTTCCTCATCAGTGAACCAAAGTGAATCAACACTGATAGCCAGTTCATAATGTGCCCAAAACAATAAAGTTCATATGGTTATTTCTAGTCATTTGTGACGAGAGTTATCTTGGCTTTGTATGTCTCTCCATAGAGAGTGTCCTGACACATGGCATCATGGTATGGTATGGCAACAGTTCTGCGGCTACAACCCAGAAGATCACCAACACACACCTGCCTGCCCTGGAAGAGATCTATAGCTCTCGTTGCCTGCGGACGGCATCACGCATACTCCAGGACTCATCTTATCCCGCACATCACTTGTTTGCCCTTCTGCCCTCAGGAAAGTGTTAAGGGCCTGTCCCACCAGCATGCAACTCTATGCGGTTAGCGCGACCTAACGTGGTCGCTTGAGCCGTCCGCCGGTCCCACTTCGATCGCCGGAGCCGTGCGGAATTGTGCGGAGTTCCTCCCCAGTTCGTCCCGAAAAACTGACAATGTCCAAAAATTCCGCACGGCAACGGCTTGTCGGCTCGCAGTTGCCTCGACGTTTACACACCGCCCTGACATCGTGCCTCCGTGAACCTCTCTGTAGGTGCCTCCGTGACCCTCTATATTTGTGGCTCCGTGACCCTGTGTGTGTGTGTGCCTCTGTGCCCCTCTCTGTGTGTCCCTCTCTGTCCTGACAAACTTACCTTAGACTTCGCTCCAAGTTCGCCTTACTTTGCGCTGCGCGGCCCTCGCTGCCGGTTTGGTCGCGCTTGCCGCATGCAGGCGCATGCTGGTGGGAACGGCCCTGTACAGGGGATCACCCGACCTCCGCGCGGCCCCCGCTTCTAGTTTGATCGCGTTCATCGCATAGAGTTGCATGCTGGTGGGACAGGCCCTTTATAGGTCCATCAAATCGCACACCACAAGATTAACAAACAGTTTCTACCTCAAGGCCATCACCACTCTGAACTGAATACACCCCCATCCCCCCCATAGCCAAAATGTTATACTGCCATAACACTTCACTGTGAAATATTGCACATTCTGACGACGACATTTTATCTCACCGTTTTTTGCAATTTAATTGTCATTATTTATTTATCTGATACGTTGGAGCCTGAAATCTTGTTGTATGTATTTACAACGACAATAAAGTATTATTATTATTATCATAGAGAGACGCTAACCGAACCCATGCATTTTTGAGGATCAAATTATTGGGAAACAGAACTATTGGCACCTAGCCAAACACTTCCATATCCGATAAGTAGTAGAGTCTCTCATGGTCGTAAAAATAATATATAAATTTGCTCTCAATATATATTTTTTCATTTCAGTTGCGATTTATTACCCTGGTGCTGACATTATACTGTCACAACCC
Source organism: Raja brachyura (assembly GCA_963514005.1). The sequence goes on along the minus strand of OY740787.1, from coordinate 90,618,012 downwards.
TGAATGGATGAATTTATATGAAAGCTTGTAAGTATTTAAAGACAATAAAGATAATCGGCATGATGAAATTGATATTGCACAACCTTAAAATACATGTCATAAGAAAAGTGGGTCATGTATAACTCAGCCAACACAGCACTCAGTGCCACGTGCACCAATGATAGAGTACTTGACATCATTCTCCAACGTGCTCTCTAGACAAACGATACATCTATCTGGTAAGCAATCTTGTTGTTATAGCCAAGATTATTTTTTAATTCAAATTTATCGATTTTTGATTTTTGATTTTTGAATGCAGGGCTTGGTGTAAACTGCATGTCACTGCAATAGACAATAGACAATAGGTGTAGGTGTAGGCCATTCGGCACTTCGAGCCAGCACCGCCATTCAATGTGGTCATGGCTGATCATCCCCTGACTCCGCTATCTTCAAGAGCCTATCAAGCTCTCTTTTGAAAGCATCCAGAGAACCGGCCTCCACCGCCCTCTGAGGCAGAGAATTCCACAGACTCACAACTCTCTGTGTGAAACAGTGTTTCCTCGTCTCCGTTTTAAATGGTTTACCCCTTATTCTTAAACTGTGGCCCCTGGTTCTAGACTCCCCCAGCATCAGGTACATGTTTTCTGCCTCTAGCGTGTCCAAACCCTTAATAATCTAATATGTTTCAAAAAGATCCGCTCCCATCCTTCTAAGTTCCAGAGTGTACAAGCCCAGCCCAACTGAAGGGACGACTAGTGTAAAGGTAATGAGAAGGCATATCCTTCTACTATCTTACTAGAATGTTGCCTGGGTTCCAGCAACTAAGTTACAGAGAAAGGTTGAACAAGTTAGGTCTTTATTATTTGGAGCGCAGAAGGTTAAGGGGGGACTTGATTGAGGTCTTTAAAATGATGAAAGGGATAGACAGAGTTGACGTGGATAAGCTTTTCCCATTGAGGGTAGGGAAGATTCAAACAAGAGGGCATGACATGAGAATTAAGGGACAGACGTTTAGGGGTAACATGAGGGGGAACTTCTTTACTCAGAGAGTGGTGGCTGTGTGGAATGACCTTCCTGCAGAAGTGGTGGAGGCAGGATCGATTTTAACATTTAAAAGTAAAGTGGATAGATATATGGACGGGAAGGGAATGGAGGGGTATGGTCTGAGTGCAGGTGGTTGGGACTAGGGGAAAATGAATGATCAGCACGGACTGGAAGGGCCGAGAAGGCCTGTTTCCGTGCTGTAATTGTTACATGGTTGTTATATGGTTATATCCTCTTGAGTTACAATGAGAACATGGAGTTTGGAGAGCTTCACCTTCACAGCGTCTTGCCTTCAAGAAATGAAAGGAACGAGTGATAGAGTTGCTTGTCAGGGTCCTATTAAATCTTGCCCCTTTCACCTTAAACCTGTGACATCTCCTTCTTGACTGCCCTCTCTTTGGTAAAAGATTCTGTGTTTGGTTCTCATCCCTCTAAACCTTTCCTATCCATATACCTGTCCAAGAGTCTCACAAATGCTTTTGCAACAAACGTCACCCATTCATTCTCTCCAGAGATGATGTCTGTCCCGCTGAGATACTCCAGCATTTTGTGTCTATCTTAGCTGTCTCAACATACCTCTTCTGGCAACCTATTTCATACACCCACCACCCTTTGAGTGCAAAAGTTGCCCATCAGGTTCCTATTAAATCTTGCCCCTTTCACCTTAAACCTGTGACATCTCGTTCCTGATTGCCCTACCCTTGGTAAAAGATTATGAGCATTCACCCTATCTATTCCCCTCATAATGTTCCAATCAATTAAATTCAATTCAACTTTAATGTCATTGCACAGATACAAGTATGGGTACAACGAAATGCAGTTTAGCGTCAGTTCGTAGTGATAGCAATATAGAAAATAAATACAGACAATGTGGACAAAGAGACTGGAGAAATCTATCGGCGGGACTCCGAGTTCAGCAGTGTGATGGTGTTATTGTAGAAGCTGTTCCTCATCCTACTAGTGCGGGACCTGAGGCTCCTGTACCACCTCACTGATGGTAGGAGGGCAAACAGTCCATGGTTAGGGTGTGAGGGGTCCTTGATGATCTTCCCGGCCCGTTTCAGACACCGTTTTCGGTGGAGGGCATCCATGGCAGGGAGCGGGGCACCGATGATGTACTGGGCGGTTTTCACCACCCGTTGTAGTGCCTTCCTATCTGCCACGGTGCAACTGCTGTACCATACCGTAAAGCAGGTGGTCAGGATGCTTTCGATGGTGTAGCGGTAAAAGTTGGGCAGGATCTGGGGGGACAGGTGGGCTTTTTTGAGCCTCCTCAGGAAGTAAAGGCGCTGCTGCGCCTTTTTGATCAGCTTGGAGGTGTTGACGGACCAGGACAGATCCTCTGAGATGTGTACGCCGAGGAATTTGTAGTTGGAGACCCGCTCCACCTCAGTCCCTTTGATATGGATGGTGGTGTGTCTGCCCCCTCTGTTCTTCCTAAAGTCAACAATGATTTCCTTCGTCTTCTGGGAGTTGAGGACGAGGTTATTGTTGGCACACCAGGTAGTCAGGTGCTGGACCTCCTCCCTGTAGGCTGACTTGTCGTTGTCACTGATCAGTCCTACCACCGTGGTGTCGTCGGCAAATTTTATGATGGCGTTGGAGCCATACTTAGGGATGCAGTCATGGGTGAAGAGGGAGTAGAGGAGAGGGCTGAGCACACAGCCCTGTTGCACGCCGGTGTTCAGTGTTATAGTGGAGGAGGTGAGGTTGTTGGCCCTAACAGACTGTGGTCTGTTAGTGAGGAAATCCAGTGTCCAAATGCAGAGGGAGGTGGAGATGCCAAGACCGCTGAGTTTGGTGATCAAGCTAGCGGGTATGACAGTGTTAAAGGCGGAGCTGAAGTCAATGAACAGCAGCTTGATGTAGGTGTTGTTGCTGCCCAGGTGGGTCAGGGCAGAGTGTAGGGCCGCCGATATGGCGTCCTCTGTAGACCTGTTTGTCCGGTAGGCAAATTGGTGGGGGTCCAGTGTGGGGGGGAGGCTGGCTTTGAGGTGAGCCAGGATCAGCCGCTCAAAGCACTTGGTGATGACAGGGATAGTTGTCCAGCACATGCCCTGAGCACCCGCCCGGGGATGCCATCGGGGCCGGCAGCTTTGTGCTCATTCACCTTGCTCAGTGCGTCTTGTACAGCAGAGGTGGAGAGACTGAGGGGTTGTTCATTCGGGGGTGGAGAAACACTGTTAAAAGATCACCCCCAGCCTCCTGTGCTCCAAGGAATAAATCCCTAGCCTGCCCAACCTTTCCCTGTAGCTCAGGCTCTTGAGCCCTGGCAACATCCTCATAAATGTTCTCTACACTATTTCCAGCTTAACAAAAGATCCTTCCTACAGCAGGGTGACCAAAACTGAACACGGTTTTGAAATGCAGCCTCACCAAGATCTTGTACAACTGTAACATAATCATCCCAACTTCTGTACTCAAACATGCAATCAGCTCCAGTGATCACAGGTTCTAAGGAATGAAGGCTCCTTTTACACAGAGCTAGCATGAACTTGATGGTCTGAATGGCCTCTTTCTATTCTGTAAACTTTCTAGACATATTCATTCCAGACAGGTATGCTATTTTCTGTCAGTTGTGAGGCTATAACGCAACTCAATTTATATATAGAAACGTAGAAACATAGAAAATAGATGCAGGAGTGGACCATTCGGACCTTCAAGCCAGAACCGCCATTCGATGTGATCATGGCTGATCATCCAGAATCAGTACCCCGTTCCTGCCTTTTCCCCATATCCCTTAATTCGATTAGCCCCAAGAGCTCTATCTTACTCTCTCTTGAAAACATCCAGTGAATTGGCCTCCATCGCCTTCTGTGGCAGAGAATTCCACAGATTCACAACTCTCTGGGGGAAAAGGCTTTTCCTCACCTCAGTCCTAAATGACCTACCCCTTACTCTTAAACTGTGACCCCTGGTTCTGGACTCCCCCAACATTGGGAACATTTTTCCTGCATCTAGCCTGTCCAATCCCTTAAGAATTGTATATGTGTCTATAAGATGCCCTCTCATCCTTCTAAATTCCAGTGAATATAAGACCAGTCGACCCATTCTTTCATCTTCAAATATCTGGCTGTTTCCCAAGCCCACAATGCCCTCAGCATACTTAAACATAATGAATTATGCCTTAATGCAGATATAATTTTAGTTTGTTTTAGTGGAAGCACCCTGTCCTCTGTTAATAGTTTCAACCCCACTCAAAGATGAAAACATACAAAGGCTGACACTAAGCATGATATTGCAGAGAAACGATCATGTTAACTTTGTCTTGTTTAATAACTCACAGTGGAGTTAACTCATTCATTCGCTAATTTTAACGGAAAGTCAAAAGTGCAGTTCCTCGTATAACCTGACCATTGACAAAAGTCAGCTCAGTAAAACAATTGTAGGCCTCATTTCTTCTCAAGTAGAGACTGGGATGCCCCATATTGCACTCCTTGGCTAAATGTTCTGGGCTTTGGCTTTTTATGGGTCAGGTCGCTGCATTCTTGCAATGGGTTTAAAAAAATGAAAGTAAACTGACTTCATTATTTTTGCTGTTGAGAAAGTGGCGATGAGCCACTTTCTCGAACCACGACAGTTCCTCTGGTGACGGGTGGCACAGCGGTAGAGTTGCTGCCTTACAGCGCCAGAGACCCGGGTTCAATCTTGCCTGTACCATCTGTCTGTATGGAGTTTGTATACTCTCCCTGTGACCGCGTGGGTTTCCTCCCGCAGACCAAAGACATACAGGTTTGTAGGTTAATTGTCTTGGTTATAAATGTAAAATTGTCCCTGGTGTGTAGGATGGTAGTGTTGGTGTGCGGGGATCGCTGGTGGGAGTGGACACGATGGGCTGAAGGGCCTGATTTCACACTGTATCTCTGAATTAAATTAAACTACTCCCACCGTGCTGTTAAGTAGGGAGTTCTATGATTTAGATCTGGCAAAGATGAAGGAAATCAATGTATTCCCAAGTCAGGATATTGCACAGGAATGTGCCTTTCACACCACCAAATTTGCACAAATCATCAAGCATCCATGCACACGAATCCTTCTCCCTACATCCCCATTTACCTTCCACGGATCCTACCCACGGATTAGACAGCGGCCAATTAACCTAACATTGTCTTTGAAAACAAGGCAAAACAGCTGGAGGAAAACTCACCGGAAATATGTAAACTTTACACAGTCACACAGTATGTCAAGGAGGACTCTCTCTCTAACTTCTACAGGTGCACAGTAGAGAGCTTGCTGACCGGTTGCATCGTGGCTTGGTTCGGCAACTTGAGCGCCCCTGGAGCGGAAAAGACTACAAAAAGTAGTAAACACTGCCCAGTCCATCATCGGCTCTGACCTTCCTTCCAGCGAGGGGATCTATTGTAGTCGCTGCCTTAAAATGGCTGGCAGCATCATCAAGGACCCCCACCACCCTGGCCACACAATCATCTCCCTGCTACCTTCAGGTAGAAGGTACAGGAGCCTGAAGACTGCAACGTCCAGGTTCAGAAATAGCTACTTCCCCACAGCCATCAGGCCATTAAACTCAACTGTAACACATCTCTGAACATTAATAGACAATTATCTGTTTATTTTTACTTTATCTGTTTATTTATTGATGTGTGTATATATTTATATAATGGTATATGGACACACTGACCTGTTCTGTATTTGTGCCTACTAATTGCGTTGTGCTGAAGCAAAGCAAGAATGTCATTGTCCTATCTGGGACACATGACAAGAAACTCTCTTGACTTGACCTGAGGTAAAGCTGGACACCAGATCAACAATGAGGCAACAGCTCCATCTGCTGGGCTCCATCTTCACATGCGTCTAAAGCCCTTGCACCTCTGATGGCAGAGGGCATGTGTTTGGGAAGTGCAGCAGAACACTTACAAGATGTGCAGGGAGGAACTGCAGATGCTGGTTTGAAGCGAAGCTAGACACAAAAAGCTGGAGTAACTCGGGTGGTGAGACCGCATCCCTGGAGAGAAGGAATAGGTGACATTTCGGGTCTGAAGAAGAGTCTCAACCCGAAAATGTCACCTATTCCTTTTCTCCAGAGATGCTGTCTGACCCGCTGAGTTACTCCAGCTTTTTGTGTCTTATCTTCGACATTTACAAGATGATACATGCTCTCGCCACTGTGCTGATAATAGTTTGACAGGTCTGGACACCAACCCCAATTTTCATGTTTTCATCCTCAAATCACCCTCAGAACTAACCTGTGGTGCAAGCTTGCTTGTTAAGGTGTTCCATCCAATTCTATTCAGTTTCAGTTTGGTTTATTGTCACTTGTACCGAGGTACAGTGAAAAGCTTTTGTTGCGTGCTAACCAGGCAGCAGAAAGACAATACATAATTACAATCGAGCCATACACAGTGTATGATAAGGGAATAACGTTTAGTGCAAGGTAAAGCCAGCAAAGTCCCATCAAAGATAGTCCGAGGGTCCCCGATGAGGTAGATAGTAGTTCTGCACTGCTCTCTGTTTGTGGTAGGATGATTCTGTTACCTGAAAACAGCCTGGAAGAATCTGTCCCTGAATCTGAATTTTCACACTTCTATACCTTTTGCCTGATGTAAGAGGGGAGAAGAGGGAGTGGCCAGGGTTAGACTGGTCCTTGATTATGCTGCTGGCCTTGCCGAGGCAGCGTGAGGTATAAATGGAGCCAATGGAAGGGAGGTTGGTTTGTGCAATGGTCGGGGCTGCGTCCACAATTTGATGCAATTTCTTGCAGTCTTGGACGGAGCTGTTCCCAAACCAAGAATTAAAGCATCCTGATAAAATGCTTTCTATGGTGCATCTGTAAAAGTAGGTAAGAGTTGTAGAGGACATGCCAAATTTCCCAATCCTTCTAAGGAAGTAGAGGCATTGGTGTGCTTTCTTGGCTGTGCTTCATTGTGGGTGGTCCAGGAGAAATTGTTGCTGATATTGACTCCTAGGAATTTGAAGTTTTGAACCATCTCTACTCAGCGCCGTCAATGCAGACTGGGGTATGTGTACCGCGTCACTTGCTGAAGTCCATCACTATCTCCTTTGTCTTGCTGACATTGAGAGAAAGGTTGTTGTCTCAACACCAGGACACGAGGTTCTCAACCTCCTTCATGTACTCCGTCTCATCATTATTTCATATCCCGCCCACAAAGGTGGTGTCGTCTGCAAATTTGTAAATTGAATTAGATTTGCACACGGCTGCACCATTGTGGGTGTACAAGGAGTAAGGAAGGCGGCCTTGCGGAACACCAGTGTCGAGGATTATTATAGAGGATGATTTGTCCCCTATCCTCATCCATTGGGGTCTGTTGGTCATAATGTCAAGGATCCCTCTGCTCGAAGCGAGCGTAGAAAGCATTCAGTTTATCAGGTAGGGTCGCACTATCACCAATGATGTTGCCTGACCGTGCTTAGTATCCAGTTATCATATTCCGACCTTGCTACATTCTCTATGTGTCCGAGTGATTATACTGGTTCTCAGGCTTGTCTCAGTATTGGCTCTTGGCATCCTTGATGGCTTTGTGGAGATCATAGCAGGCCTTCTTGCATTGATCGGGAGCGTTTTACTTGTATGTTGCAGACCTGGCCTTGACCTGTGAATATACCTCGCGGTTCATCCGTGGTTTCCGGTTGGGGAACACTCGGATTGGCTTAGTCGGCACACAGTCTTCCACGCACTTGCTGATGAAGTCAGTCTCATTCAGGTTAGCTGTGGAATCCAATGTGATCATGGCTGATCATCCACAATCAGTACCCCGTTCCTGCCTTCTCCCCATATCCCTTGACTCCGCTATTTTTAAGAGCTCTGTCTAGCTCTCTCTTGAAGGCATCCAGAGAACCAGCCTCCACCGCCCTCTGAGGCAGATAATTCCCCAGACTCACAACTCTCTGGATGAAAAAGTGTTTCCTCATCTCCATTCTAAATGGCTTACCCCTTATTCTTAAACTGTGGCCCCTGGTCCTGGACTCGCCCAACATCGGGAACATGTTTCCTGCCTCTAGTGTGTCCAAACCCTTAATAATCTTATATGTTTCAATAAGATATCCTCTCATCCTTCTAAATCCCAGAGTGTACAAGCCCAACCACTCCATTCTATCAACATATGACAGTCCCGCCATCCCGGGAATTAACCTTGTGAACCTACGCTGCACTCCCTCAATCCGTGTCCATTGGCCAGCATTTCACACCTCTCTGTACCGAATCCTCCTGCTTCAGTGTTTGTTTGCAGGCAGGGAGCAGAAGCACAGCTCGGTGATCAGATTTCCCAAACTGTGGCCGAGGGACAGAGCGGTAAGCGTATTTTATTGATGTGTAGCAGTGACCGAGGGTGTTCTGGCCGCTGGTGGGACAAGGGCCGTGCTGGTAGTATTTTGGTAGCATGCGCTTGCGGTTGGCTTGGTTGAAGACTGCTGTCAGAATATCCTTTCTTTGTGCCAATAGAGCACTTAATTGTACAACTTCATGGCTTGAGGGGCCATTCCAAAGGGCAGTTGTGAGTCAAATGTATTAGTGGATTTGGAGTCACATTTGGATTAGACCAATTAGAGATGGCAAATTTGCTACCTCAAAGAAACACGAGTGAACCAGATGAGATTTAACAATAATCTTATAATTTTTATGGTCAGAATTATTAATGACAACTGTTTGTTCTTAAATTCTGAATTATTAACCTGAATTTAAGTCACTGAATAATTAGTCTTGCCCTCTGGATTATGAGTCTGGTAACTTAATCACTACATTGTGAAGTTATAGTAAAGGAATATTCCTAACAAGTAAATTTTATTTCAGATTATCCACATAACAAAACTTATATATAGTGCTGGGGGTTACACAAAAAGCAGGAGAAACTCAGCGGGTGCAGCAGCATCTAAGGAGCGAAGGAGATAGGCGACGTGTCGGGTCGCCTATCTCCTTCGCTCCTTAGATGCTGCTGCACCCGCTGAGTTTCTCCAGCTTTTTGTGTAACCCTCGATTCTCCAGCATCTGCAGTTCCTTCTTTAAAACATTATATATAGTGCTGTAGGGTAAACAATTGTGAGGGCTGGTAATTAGTAAATAGGGATGTAATTGTGCTAATGTGGTTGCAGGGAACCGCAGACAAAGCCAAACATGAATTTCATTGATTATGCATCATTGTAACAGAGATTTGGATCAACTGTAAACAAATTTAGACTTGTGGATAATCATCTCATTTTGTTTGTGGCCTAATTAACTCTTTCTGAGTTCCATTCGGTAATCAAGACCTTGTTTTACTGTTAATCAAGTCTCTGTGCAAAACCCCATCATCTGAGAATATAAAACTGTATCAAAGTCACAGTAAGCAAGAATGTCATTGTCCTATCTGGAACACATGACAATAAACTCTCTTGACTTGACTTGACTTGACTTGTCAGCTTTGGCTGACCTCCTGCACCAGTTCAAAACATCGTCCATTACTTCAAACATCAACTCCGCATGGCCTTTCCATTTTGCTCCGACCTATAGTTTATGTTACTACCAATTCAGTGAGGTAAGTTGATTCCATTTTTCCCATGGGATCAAAGTTGTTTTGTGAAGTCGGTACCAATATAATTTCTCCTTTATATAAAACAAATCCTGGTTCAATCCTGGTTAGAACAGGGGAACAGCTGAAAATAATTATTTTATTTTTATTCTTAATAAAAGTATAATTTCTAACCTATGACAGATCACTGTGCTTCCGCATTTTGATGAATGCAGAGCTTGATGTAATCTTCAGCTGAAGTCACTTTTAGTCAGAGGGCGGTGAATCTAATAATATCAGGCATTTTGGGTGCTTGACAAAATGGAGGATTTCTGCTCTTGTAAAACCTACTTGTCATCTTTTGCTAAAGCTGCAAAGACCACGAGGACCATGGCTCCAGAGTGTCTGTGGCCTGGGACGAGGTTGAATAAAGGTTGATGTCCAGATGGCCTTTAATTGTTAATTTGTTTGAGATTTTGCAGACGGAGCTAGGTCCTGTTGCAAACGCATGCTTGGGATTGGTTGGGAAAAGATGGGTTACAATAATGTCGCAGACTATGTTGCATAGTCTTTGCACTGTTACTTCTGATTGGTCGAGAAGAGGGGCCTTAATAACAGAATTATTTTCCACTAAGTGCTTTATGTTGAAACTATGTAATGTGATGTTTTATGATTGGGTTAGGGAACTGTCATTCAATGTATTTTGTAATCCTTATTGGTAATTGGCTTGTTGTGGTTGCACCCCCATGTATTTTCGAGCCAAGGGTCCGTAAGGGTATAAAAGAGGGGAGAGCACATTGGGGTGTGCCGATCTTCTTGAGTTGATCTATTCGCACGAGGCTGATGGGCTCGAATGAGTAGAGACAAGGATGGGACCCGCGTTATTGGACTAGGTATTGTATTGGTATTGTACAATAAAGAGAGTTGGATTTGCAGTGTTCGTATTTGGTGTTTGACTGAACCAGACTGGGGGGGGGGGGGGGGGGTAAGATTAGGACCGGAATTACAAATCTGTGGGATTCTTTGCCACAGAAGGCCGTGGAGGCAAGGTCAGTGGATATTTGTAAGGCAGAGATAGAAAGAGTCTTGATTAGTACGGGTGCCAGGAGTTATGGGGAGAAGGCAGGAAAGTGGGGTTAGGAGGGAGAGACACTAGAGCAGCCATGATTGAATGGCGGAGTAGACTTGATGGGCCGAATAGCAGAAAATATACACCTATCCCTTATGATCTTTTGACCTTATGAGAACAACCACAAAAAATTGTATTACAGTGATTAAAAGGTGTGGTACCGTAATGGGCCTGCCCACTTAGGCAATTTTTTGGCGTCTACAGGCGACTGCCGAAAAATTTTCAACATGGTGAAAATTTTTTGGCGACAGTGGCGACAAAATTGGGCTGTCGTAGGTTGTCGTCGGTGCTGGCTTCGGTGAATTCCATTGTCCTAGTCGCTGGCGGTCACCTGAAAAATCGCCTGAGAGGGACAGGCCCATAACTGACCTCACTGTTCCTGGGGTAAAGAGAGGAGAAATTGCATGAAAGTGATCATAGGAAATTCCAAACCCCAATTGATGAAGTCAGATACAACACTGTGAAGGTGGTCCTTTTCATTAAGCACCAGAGAGCCACCAGTACCTCAAGGATCATGCTCCAGCAGCACATTTAGGGGAGAAAGAGAGGGGAAAATAAAAGTCATTGCCCATTCTGGGGTTCTCCTTTGAGTTAAGACATGTTCTGCCCCTTATTTATCCATCACATATTTTATATGCTTGCACACAAAGTTGGGAAGCAAATTATTACCATCAGATACATACAATCATTTTTTTTTCTTTCTTGATATGGGTTTTTTTTCCAATTTCAGTGCCATTCTTCTTCACAAATTACGTTGAATGTGAAGCCCAAAGATTGTGCTTGATTTTATCCCCAGCAATTAAGGTTAAGTTACTTTCCTTGGAGTAACACTACAAATTATATTTACAATTATATTTACTGACAAAACTTGATTAAAAACCATTTCATATTTTTCCATGTGTGGAAATTACTTTAAAATATATAAATTTTGGAATCAAATGCACAATACCTGAATTATTTCACTCATATACAGTGCTGCCCCAAGAATTTAGCGGTTACAAGCTTGAAAAAAATCTATAAAATGCACTCTTGACTTCAGAAAAAGTATAATTTTTGAGAGCACATTCACCTTACAGAGATTTCTTTTATTGCTGATGATTGTTGGCTGCTGGAGATAATACCCGGGTTTCTGGTCATAGTCCAAAGGTTCAAACTACTATCCTGTTGCTTGGAAACCTTGCAAGCAACAGAAGGTTGCAACTGCTGCAAATGGCAACATGTGCTTTGAGTTTAAATCACCCTTCTCTCTCTCAGCGTATAGCCTTTCCCAAGTGCTCAGTTAAGGGGCTGTCCCACTTGGACGACCTAATCCACGAGTTTAGAAGACGAGTTGAAAAAAATGTCAAGGTCGTGTTGACTCGCCAAAGTAAAAGACCTCCTACGACTTCCTACGACTATGTCTACAACCTCCTATGACTATGTCTACGACCTCCTATGACCCCACTTGACCTCAGTCTTCCACACTTAAGGCCTACTACGAGTGGAAAATGATCACATGATAAAATGATGTCATGTTTGCTTTTTTTTTCTCGGGCAAGGTACCAACCTATGACTACCTTCGACTATCTACGACCTACTTACGAGTAAAAAGCATCAATTTTTTCCATGCCAACATTTTTTTACTCGTGGACATTTTTTATCAGGCTGGAAAAAACGCCGTGACCTACTTGAGGCCACGAGTACGCGGAGACCACTCATGAGCATGCGGAAGAGTTACGAAGACCTCTTACGACTTTGTGGCAACTATGCTGCGGGTATGAGTCAAGGGCAAACTCGGCAGAGGTCGCAAAATTAGAGCACCTGGTATTGGGGGTAGGGCAATGACTTGGATAGAGAATTGGTTGGCAGACAAGAAACAAAGAGTAGGAATAAACGGGTCCCTGTCAGAATGGTAGGCAATGGCGAGTGGAGTGCAGCAAGGCTCGGTGCTGGGGCCACAACTATTTACAATATATATTCATGATTAAGATGATGGAATTAAAAGTAACATTAGCAAACATGCAGATGGCACAAAGCTGGGTGGCAATGTGAACTGTGAAGAGGATGCTAGGAAGTTGCAGGGTGACTTGGACAGGCTGGGTGAGTGGGCGATGCGTGGCAGATGCAGTATAATGTAGATAAATGAGAGGTTATCCACTTTGACGGCAAAACCAAGGGGGCAGATTATTATCTCAATGGTGTCAGATTAGGAAAAGGAAAGTACAACGAGACCTGGATGTCCTTGTACACCAGTCACTGAAAGTTGGCGTGCAGGTACAGCAGGCAGTGAAGAAAGCTAATGGAATGTTGGCCTTCATAACAAGAGGATTTCAGTTTAGGAGTAAAGAGGTCCTTCTGAAGTTGTACAGGGCCCTGGTGAGACCATATCTAGTGTATTGTGTACAGTTTTGGTCTCCTAATTTGAGGATAGAAATCCTTGCCATTGTGATAGTGCAGCGTAGGTTCACAAGGCTAATCCCCGGGATGGCGGGACTGTCCAATGAGGAAAGATTGGAAAGACTGGGCTGGTATTCACTGGAGTTTAGAAGGATGAGAGAGGATCTTATTGAAGAATAAAATTATAAAAGGACTGGACAAGCTAGATGCAGGAAAAATGTTTGCAATGTTGGGGGAGTCCAGAACCAGGGGCCACGGTCCAATAATAAAGGGGAGGTCATTTAAAACTGAGATGAGGAAAAAACCTTTTCAGCCTTAGTTGTGAATTTGGGGAATTCTCTGCCTTAGAAGGCAGTGGAGGCCAATTCACTGGATGAATTTAAAAGAGAGTTAGATAGAGCTCCAGGGGCAAGTGGAATCAAGGGATATGGGGAGAAAGCAGGCACGGGTTACTGATTATGGATGATCAGCCATGATCACAATGAATGCCAGTGCTGGCTCAAAGGGCCAAATGGCCTCCTCCTGCACCTATTTTCTATATCCTTGCGTCTTCATACAAATGTCAAATGACAAACAATTTCGCAGTGGGAATTCTGCCCAGAGTCATACCCACCACCCACTAGTTGCTACGTATGTGCTTTTTAAATCTTTACACTCTGCAGTAGTTTTAACCCCCTCTACCCTTTTTATCAAGTATTCCTCAGGGTATGTTAAAGAAGGAATTGCAGATGCTGGAAAATCGAAGGTAGACAAAATTGCTGGAGAAACTCAGCGGGTGCGGCAGCATCTATGGAGCGAAGGAAATAGGCAACGTTTCGGGCCAAAACCCTTCTCCAGAGTATGTCAGTCTTCAGTCTGAAGAAGGGTTTCGGCCCGAAACGTTGCCTATTTCCTTTGCTCCATAAATGCTGCCAGTCCTGCTGAGTTGCTCCAGCATTTTTGTCTACCTTCCTCAGGGTATGAATTTACACAGTCAAACAGAAAATACACAGCAGATAAGAAGGGCCCCGACCCGAAAAGTCACCGATTCCTTTTTCTCCATAGATGCTGCCTGTCCTGCTGAGTTGCTCCAGCATTTTGTGTCTACCTGTATTGAGCGTGAGGAAAGGTTTCAGTCTCTGACCATCCTCTGTCTAGCTGACCCCTAACCCGCCCTCTTCCTCCAGCACTTTGTGTTGTGCCATTTGATTGGACGGTCCCGCGGGGACTCCTTGTTTCCCCCCCCCCCCCCACCTTCCAATCCTCCAATGAAACGACGCGGCTCGCCCTTCGGTCGGAGCGACCAATGAGAACGTCAGCTCAAGCTGCTGTCCAACCAATCGCATCCCTTGTTTCAAAAACAATTGTTATTGCTGTTGACCTGAATGTTCACATCAACCAGAGGTGGGGATTGAAGTCCGTGATGTTTCAGCGTCACAAGGTCAAAAGTGATAGGAGCTGAATTAGGCCATTCGGCCCATCAAGTCTACTCCAACATTCAATCATGGCTGATCTATCTCTCCCTCCTAACCCTAACGGAGGAAAATACTGTTAGTAGAGGCATGGCTTGATGCGAGACACTAGTGTGTAAACTATGTAATACTGTTAGAGAAAGTTCAGCAATATCACAGAGTGAAACAGAATGCGAATTGCTTCTGGTTGAACATTTAAGCTGCAGGAAGCATAACACTACACATGAAGCTTGTCAAGCATCTGAAAGGCACAAACATTCATCCAAGAAATATAGAGAGCATGTGTGGGAAGGAACTGCAGATGCTGGTTTAAACTGAAGATAGACACAAAAAGCTGGAGTAACTCAGCGGGTCAGGCAGCACCTCTGGAGAACAGGAAGGAGTTACGTTTCGGGTCGAGTCTGAAGAAGGGTCTCGACCCGAAACATCACCTATTCCCTTTCTCCACAGATGCTGACTGACCTGCTGAGTTTCCCCAGCTTTTTGTGTCTATCTTTGAAATATAGAGAGCAACCTGACTTAGTATTAGATGAATGTCTGGGAGTAGACAACACAAGTCGTGATACTTCACAGAAAGACAATAGACAATAGGTGCAGGAGTAGGCCATTCAGCCCTTCGAGCCTGCACCGCCATTCAATGTGATCATGGCTGATCATCCACAATCAGTACCCCGTTCCTGCCTTCTCCCCATATAACACACCCCGCCATCTTCAAGAGCCGTATCTAGCTCTCTCTTGAAAGTATCCAGAGAACCGGCCTCCACTGCCCTCTGAGCCAGAGAATTCCACAGATTCACAACTCTCTGTGTTTCCTCATCTCTGTTCTAAATGGCTTACCCCTTATGCTTAAACTGTGGCCCCTGGTTCTGGACTCCCCCAACATCGGGAACGTTTCCTGCCTCTACGTGTCCAAACCATTAATAATCTTATATGTTTTAATAAGATCACCTCTCATCCTTCTAAACTCCAGAGTGTACAAGCCCAGCTGCTCCATTCTGTCAACATATGACAGCCCAGCCATCCCGGGAATTAACCTTGTAAACCTACGCTGGGCTCCCATGAGATTGGTGATAAAAAGGTGCAAGGCAGATCAGAGAACATTTATAATATGTAAACAGCATGACAGTATTCAAGAGGGTCCCTCTGAACTAATTAAAGATAAATATCAACAAAAGCACATGATAGACGAAAATCTGCCAAGTTCAAAAGATAGCAATGAAACTGTCGACATATCGCAATGTGTAAGGGAAATCTCAGACAAAATGACGTTGCCAACATATAAAATGCTGGAAATTAATCTAATCAACCTGGGGAGAAGCAAAGACAATCCAACAGATATTAATCAGCGTTTGAATAATTGAAAAATCATAAATATTGCAAATTGAATGCACCTCCAGAAAACCAGGAAAATGGGTTATTTGATCGACTGTTTCTTGTAAAAGCACTGAAAACCCAACTAATAACCCAAAATCCAGAAAATAATCCAAAGCATTATAAAATGGATGATGAATTGGAATTGTGTGAGGAGAACATCTGTGTGGATTTGAGAAGTGATCAGATGGCTGTTTTAAAAAAAATGAAATTAACTTGTGTAAAAATATCTGTTAATAGCTCCAATGAAAAACCGTTCAAAAAGGAGAGCATTGCAGTGAATCTTGCAGCAGTGTGTATGCCTTTATCTTTGTTCAAAGGGGGAGCAGCACAGTGGTGGAGTTGCTGCCTTCCTGTGCCAGAGGCCCGGGTTCGATCCTGACTACGGGTGCTGTCAATACGGAGTTTGTACGTTCTCCCTGTGACCTGCGTGGGTTTTCTCCGGGTGCTCCGGTTTCTCCCACACTCCAAAAATGTACAGATTTGTAGGTTAATTGGCTTGGTATAATTGTAAATTGCCCCAAGTGTGTGTAGGATAGTGCGAGTGTGCAGGAACCACTAGTTGGCACGGACTCGGTGGGCCGAAGGGCCTGTTTCCGCACTGTATCTCTAAACTAAACTAAACTACGGGAAACAATTCTTTGATGTAAAACGTTCTGAAAGTCATTTTCTCAATGTTCTAATAAAAAAAATACAATAACCTTCTTATAGAAACTTACAAAATTCTTAAGGGGTTGGACAGGCTAGATGCAGGAAGATTGTTCCCGATGTTGGGGAGGTCCAGGACAAGGGGTCACAGCTTAAGGATAAGGGGGAAATCCTTTAGGACCGAGATGAGAAGGAATTTTTTCCCACAAGAGAGTGGTGGGTCTCTGGAACTCTCTGCCACAGAGGGTAGTTGAGGCCAGTTCATTGGCTATATTTAAGAGGGAGTTAGATGTGGCCCTTGTGGCTAAGGGGATCAGAGGGTATGGAGAGAAGGCAGGTACGGGATACTGAGTTGGATGATCAGCCATGATCATATTGAATGGCGATGCAGGCTCGAAGGGCCTACTCCTGCACCTAATTTCTATGTTTCTATAACTGAATGCAAGTGTGGGAAAAATATGTAAAAAATGTGTTTGGAAAGAGAGGATGTGAATTTTTATCCAAATTCTAATTTGAGTTTATTAGTCATGTAATTTAATCTGGAGAAATGGAGATTCATTTTACGTTAACCCTAATGAGAATAATGCAAAAAAAAAGATGGATAACCAAGCATTCTGAAAAGTTAAATTAGTTACATTAACAATTAATTGTGTGGACTGGAAAAATTTATGGCAGGACAATTCAGGGGGTCAATGCTGAAAGTGGAGATCAAAAGCTGATTCACTCTTCCTGTTCACATCTGCACTGCCACCTACCTTGGTCATATCAATTAACATCAGTTGTCTGGTTTCAAGTTGTGCAGTGGATATCAAAAGCTTTCCTGCAGATGCCCAAAACACCCACTAGAACTGTCCCGAGCATTCTTGGATATCCATTCTTGGATATCCATTCTTGGAGCAGGAGGGGGCGTCGTTTGAAGGCAACCTCTGCCTACAGTCGGTCTGATTTTTTTCATCTTTTTGTTATTTTTAGTCCTTTTAAAAATATATTTTGGAGGTTTTCTTAGACTTTTTATGTGGGGGAGGGGGACAGGGTAAAGGGGGGAACCGTTTCTCAGTCACTTCCTGGCGAGCACGCGACTATTCTCCGAATCGCACCTTCGCCCCCTCCTCGCAGCCTACCAACTGGATTGGCGCGGCCTTTCCTGCCGGGGACCGGCCAGGGTTTCAGCAGCGGCAGCACTGAATTAATATTGTGGAATGGAGCGGGCGGTGCCTTACTGGGGATCGCTTGTTGAAGCTCCGCTGCTTCGACATCGTGGAGCTGTGGTGCGGAGCTCCCAGCTGCGGGCGACACTGAACAACATCGCGGTGGTCCCTTTGCCGAGTGCGCCAGTGTGAATCTCCGTCCAGCGCGGCCTGTGGACTTCGGGAGCCGCGGTCTCCGGTAGGAAGTGGCCGATTCGGGAACTCCAAACCGCTGAGAGTGTTCTCCGTTCTGACGTCGGAGTTCCGATCATCCCGGCAAGAGGGCCTGAAACATAGGGGCCCCCGACCACGGGTGAACAAGGAGGAAGATGGCTGGACTTTGTTGCCTTCCCTCACACTGGAAACACTGTGTGGGAATGTCCATGTTAAATTCTATCGTGTGTTGTGTTCCTTTTTTATTCATATGACTGTGTGGCAACCCAAATTTCACGGCACCAATTCAGTAATTTAATTCTCCCGAATGATAAATGAGAATCAGAATGCCTTTTATTGTCACTATACACATGTACAATGAGATTAAAAACTGCTCCTACTCAGTGCAAAACAACTAAGGTGCACAGTTTCTGCAGCGCTATATACATATCTATAAAAAGACAATGGATAAATAGAATGGATAAATAGGATTCCTATATCCAGTATGGGTTATTGCACATATTGGAAATTACAGTTACAGTACAGATTACAGTAGGTGGATAGATGGAAGTCCGGGGGTTAGGCTGTGAAGTCCGTGCATGTGTGAGTTCAGGGAGATAATGGATTTTGGAAAGAAACTGTTCTTGCGTCTATTTGTCCTTGTGCTGATGCACCTATAGCGCCTCCATGAGGGCAGCAGGTTGAACAGGCCAAATGCAGGATGGGAGCTGTCCTTGATAATGTTCTTCGCCCTGCTGAGGCAGCGGGAGGTGTAAATGTCCATCAGAGAGGGGAGAGGGCAGCCGATTCTGTGCTGCCCTAACTACCCTCTGAAGCCTCTCCCTGTCTACAAGGTGCAGCTGCCATACCATGCTGTAATGCAGTATACAACAGGCTCTCTCTCAATGGACGAGCGGTAGAAGGTCAGCAGCAGGTTGGAGTCCAGGTTGTGCTTCCTGAGGGCCCTTAGGAAGTGCAGCCGCTGCTGAGCCACTTCCTCAGTTGGATAAATATTCCAGGCTGGCTTGTGTTGTGGGGTCCACCTTCTGGGTCACAGGCCACCCTATTTTGGAAGTATTTCCTTTTTATTGTTACGTTGTCTGAATTCTGGTATTCCCTACCAAGCAGCACAGTGGGCACCCCTTTAATACGAAAGTGTCCCATTGTAGACAAATTGTAGACGCAGACCAGACCATCACACAAACCAACCTCCCTTCTAATGATTTAATTTATACCTCTCGCCAGCAGCATAATCAAGGACGAGTCGCACCCTGGCCACTCCCTCTTCTCCCCTCTCCCATCAGGCAAAAGACAAAAAGTGTGAAAACGCGCACCTCCAGATTGAGGGACAGTTTCTTCCCAGCTGCTATCAGGCAACTGAATCATCCTACCATAACCAGAAAGCAGTGCTGGTCTACTATCTACCTCTTTGGTGACCCTCGGACTATCCTTTACTGGACTTTGCTGGCTTTACCTTGCACCAAACATTATTCCCTTAATCATGTATTGTCTTTCTGCTGACTGGTTAGCAACAAAAAGCTTATCACTGTACCTCAGGACACGTGACAATAAACTAAATTAAACTGAAACTTCTGTAAAATGGATTTCCAATTTCATATTAAACTTGTGCAATTTCTTGCAGAATAATGCAAATTTATAGAATCTCATAATTCAGCATTTCCTTTGCTATCAGCAAAATCAATTTCAAAAGCAAAGTTTGATTACTGAACATGAGATGTTTCTGCTCCATCACAGCATTAATAATGACTTCCATTTTAAATGAGATGGCTTTGGTGGTCGGAACAAATACCTTCACTGAAACCCAATCATCTCAAGATGGTGAGGAGAGCTGACAATTACATTTTTCTTCAGATTTCGCACTGAATTCTTTTTTTAGATTCTCCATCATCCCGGCATTAATGTATAAAATAAGTGTGCCATTTTGCAATGGATTTATTGGAATTATTTAAAAGCACATTACTTAATTGGATTTTGTGAATCAATTGCATGTGACTATATTAACTGTTTACGTAAAACTAGTCCAAGCGGGACCCGTTGGGCCCCGTCTCCTCAACACGCGGTTGAGGAGGGGGGAGTGGGGGGCGACCTGCGGCGTCACACACACTACACCCCCCCCCTGATATGATATTAATATTATTCATTCACTCCTTTTCTCCCATTCTCTGCCCTGTCCACTCACACATAGCCCCCAACTGCGCAGGCATGGCGGGAGAGGGAGGGGATAGAGAGAGAGAGGTAGGGGGTAGAGAGGGAGAGGGAGCGGGAGGGGTAGAGAAGGAGAGGGTAAAGAGGGGGTGAGAGGGGGATAGAGAGGGAGGGAGGTAGAGAGGGAGGGGGAGGGGGGGGCGCATGGCATCACAGGGGAGGGCTGGTCCCCAAGCACAATATTCCACCACTCATCCATAGTCCCAATACTCACTACTCCCTCGAGAGGGAGGGATGGTAGAGAGAGTGGTGGTAGAGTGGGGGGGGGGGGTAGAGAGAGGGGAATTAAAGAGGGAGGGGGTGGGTAGAGGGAAGGGGTAGAGAGGGAGGGGGTAGAGAGGGAGGGGGTAGGGAGGAAGGGGAGGGGGTAGAGACGGAGGGAAGGGGCTAGAGAGGGAGGGTAGAGGGAGAGGGTGAGGGGCAAAGAGGGAGGGGGGTAGAGACCCCACCCCATCTTCCTCCCCCTCATTTCCCTCATCCTCCTCTCCCATTCCCTGCCGCAGCACCTACCCAGGTCATAGAGCAGTGCCAGGGCCTGGTTCTCATACTCAGCCCAGCCCTGGCTGTAGACTGTAGCCGCCAGCTCGGCCGCCGCATGATCTCCAGTCCAGGCCCCGACTTCATCTCCGGGCTTGTCCCTGGCCCCCGGCTCATCCTTGGTTCCACCGGCGGCTTCTTTTTTGGCGTTGGTCACGGCCCCACCCCAAGTCCGCAGCTCGGCCCTCACTCCAGCCCCAGGCTTGGCTCCAGCCCGGGCGCCGGGCTAGGCCCGCGGGCAGCAGCCTCCCCACCAGGAAGCAGGTGGGCGTCGAACCGAGGACCCGAGCGAAGCCGCGGGCGGCGTTGACCCAAGGATTCGATTGCAAGTGGATTGATTTTTTTTGTGTGTTTGGAGCGCTTAAGTGCCTGTCGTGCCTTGTGAGTTGATTGTGATGTCAGTCGGCATTTTCTTTCTTAAAAATTTGAACTTTGTAAACTTTAATATTTTGAAGCAGTTTTTAAAAGGTTTTAAACATGTTAAATATAGGTAAAAATGCGATGGGAAGATATGTATCCAGTCGGCGGAGAAAATATGAGTAATTAAAATCAGTTTAAGAATTGTGCTTGTTAACTCAGGGGGGTGGGAGATTGCAACCTTCACGTGGTCCGCCCTGTTTCGACGAATGCGATCAACCCGGCGTGCAAAATCAAATAAGATCAAATAGAACAAGTTGACCTACAACTTTAGGCTGTGCACGTCACACGCAAGAAGAAGAAGAAGACCTACACTCTGGGAATTCATTTGGGATTTTCAACCAGTTCTAACTTGTTGAAAATGCACTGGCTAGGCAAAGTACATGTTGCAGAGAAAGATCAACAAGAAAGGTTAAAAATTATAAAGCAGTCCAAATTCTTGAAAGTTTTTGAATCGAGAAAGATTTAAAAAGTAGTGGCCAGTGGCTCAGTGCTAGAAAACCCACAATGAACCCTTTGTTCTTGATATCAATATTATTGCATTCAGGCTTTGAGGTCTAATTACACCACCAGGTAAGTAATGGCTCAAATGTGACAGTACACCCGACCAATTTAACTCCAGACCACACCATTCACGACTAATAGGGACCAGTGTTCTGAAAGATACATATTGGGCAAAATGTATTTGCTAATGGTGCAATTCAGCTTTCTGGTTACAAAATGTACCTTGGGACAAAACAAATATATTTGATGAAATTACATGGAATCTGAAAAGGTGGGAACAGAAATTTATAAAGTAGATCACGGCTGTTCAGCTCAAGGTTGGTTTTAATTACCCATGTACGTAGTAGGCTTCTTCTAACCACCAGCTAAAGTACAGTAACCTCTTATAACCATATAACCATATAACAATTACAGCACGGAAACAGGCCTTCTCGGCCCTTCCAGTCCGTGCCGACCATTTATTTTCCCCTAGTCCCATCTACCTGCACTCAGACCATACCCCTCCATTCCCTTCCCGTCCATATACCTATCCACTTTACTTTTAAATGTTAAATTCGATCCTGCCTCCACCACTTCTGCTGGAAGATCATTCCACACAGCCACCACTCTCTGAGTAAAGATGTTCCCCCTCATGTTACCCCTAAACTTCGGTCCCTTAATTCTCATGTCATGCCCTCTTGTTTGAATCTTCCCTACCCTCAATGGGAAAAGCTTATCCATGTCAACTCTGTCTATCCCTTTCATCATTTTAAAGACCTCAATCAAGTCCCCCCTTAACCTTCTGCGCTCCAAAGAATAAAGACCTAACTTGTTCAACCTTTCTCTGTAACTTAGTTGCTGGAACCCAGGCAACATTCTAGTAAATCTCCTCTGTACTCTCTCCATTTTGTTGACATCCTTCCTATAATTAGGTGACCAAAATTGTACACTCTTGTGATCAGCTATGATCAAGTGCATCCCTAGAGAAGTTTCAGGAACTCAGGAGCAAGCTAAAAAAGGAAATCAGAGGGGCAAAAAGGAGACAGGAGGTAGCTCTAGCAGATAGCATTAAGGATACCGAGCACATGGGCCGCAAGTGGCCTACAGCGTGGAGGAGCAGCTGAAGACAACAACGGCTATGCATGGCCAGGCCAACCATGCGACGCCATCTAGACACTGGGCCCTCATGGTCAGGCCAAGAACCCTACACTTACAACATGATTTGAAAATGGTGCCAAACTTGCAACTCTATATACTGTCTGTATACTCCTGCTATACACTTGTACTGTATCTGTGATGCTTATCCAAGATGTATCAAAGTGCTTATGTGTAGTGATACTAGTACTGTACTGTATACAAAAATGAATTTCACTGTACATGTGACAAATAAAGTGCCAATCCATATCATACCATAATCCCCAGTGATTTTATAAGCACGTAAAGGGGAAATGAGTACCCAGTGTGGGAGGAAACCGAAGATCTCGGAGGAAACCCAATGCGGTCATGGGGAGAACATACAAACTCCATTCAAACATCACCCGTAGTCGGGATCAAACCTGGGTCTCTGGCGCTGCAAGCGCTGTAAGGCAGCAACTCTACCGCTGCACCACCGTGTACAAATTAACGTAGCAGAGTTTGCACAATAAGTACTGGAAGAGAGTCGCTGTGATGGATGTTTGTTATATTGTGTTAATTGTGTGTTTTGTTGCTTTTTTACTGTTCTGACTGCAAGTTAACGAAAGTTCGTTCAATCTTGTTTTTGAATGACAAATAAAGAAATTCAATCTACACATCACAATGCCTCTGAAAAGCAGAGAACATAATCAAAGACATGTTCTTTCCTCCTTCTCCCTGCTCCCGTCTGTCAGATGATCAAGAAGCTTGAAAGCACGCACCAGCAGACTCAGGTACTGTTACTTTCACCCCCAATTATAATATCCTAGTTAATAATGAAATATTTTATAATTAGAATAGATTAAGTAAAATATTAGCTTGAGTATAGGCTGAGTATAACCCAGCTTTTTCTGGGTGCTGAGATAAGCTGAAGTTTGCTGAAATGTGGGAATCAGGAAATTGGAGGCCAGCTTTCAAACTGCCATTCAAGCTGGTTCCTGTTGTGCCCAAGCAAAATATATTGACAATGGTGAGAGGGGATGTACTTCTTGAGAAGGTTCTGGCTTTGTAAACGCAAGCCTTGGGAGATGAGCTTCCTGAGAAATTGGTATTGTCTACTAGCAGAAGCTTCTGTGGGCAACTGATAAGGATCCTTACATTGTTTAAGAAGGTACTGCAGATGGTAGACCTTTGACTAACTTCCTGTTATTTGGGGGTTTCGTAACTAAAGTTTGTGATGGATATAACCATAGCATGAGAAGTATTGTATCAGTGACAAGCATGTTTTGAATGGGTAGAGCTGTGATTGATATGTTAGACGTCATTGCTGCAATTCTGTATGAACATGTGACTATGTTTCCAAAACAGTATAAAATATGGTGTATGTCTTCATTCATTAGAGTGTTAGCCCAGGGTGAGCGAAGTATCGGCTGTATACTTGGCTTTGTATCTCCTAACGCCCTCGCCGGCTCAATGATCAGTAAAGCTTGGTGGTTTTACCTAACTTAGTGTGAGTTGTCTGTTTTAAGAAATGAACTTTAACACCCCCCGCCACCCCCCATAAATCAGGCTTCTGAACGGTCCTACAGTAAACTAGGGTACTACCTGATTCTCCTCTACCCCAATTTGGACTTTGTCTATGGATCTGGTATACTACATGGTTGAGAACTATATTCTGCACTCCATATCATCCAACTTCCTCTACCTGTTATACTCGAGTTTGACAATCGTATTCATGTAGTATTATCTTATCTGATATTGGATAATCTGCAAAACATAGCTTTCACTGTACCTCATTTTGGGCTACAATAATAAACCTTACCCTTCACTCTAACAGGAATCTGCTGCCCGTGAAGTTTCTCAATCTTAATTTAAAAGATTTTCACTTACCAGTTGTCCCTTTACCTGCCGACAATCTTCCCCAATCAAGTTTTGAAAGTTCCTGTTGTTTACAATGAAAATTGCCATTGCCCCATGTAGGACTTGTTCTTTAATTTTAAGACCAGTAGAATTATGGTCACTTGTACCAAAGTACTTTTGGGCACGCCCCACCTTCTTTTCCAAGAAGTGGTTGAGGTTTGCCTCTTCTCTAGTAGGACCATCTACATATCATTTGAAAATGTTCCCGAATTCACAAATTCCACCCTATGCAACGTCTAGCGCTATGGCAGCTCCATTTGATGTTTGGAAAGTTAAAATCCCGCACTATTATAACCCTATTATTTTTGCAGACTGATCTTTCTTCATATTTTATAAACCTCCTGCTGAATATTGAAACCAAAAACACAATCCCATCAAATTGATCACACAATTATCCCTCGCAGGCCCATCCATATCATCTCACTGGACAATCTTCTAGGAATATCCTTTTTATGAGTGTGACCACAATGTTCTCTCTAATTAAAAAAACTCTTCTATCCTTCGCTGAACAGTAAAGCTCCCATTTGCACCACGTAACATTGAGCTACCAGTCCTATCCCTCACAACCACATTTCTGTAATAGCTGCAATATACCAGTCGGATGCACCTATCCATGCCCCATATTAATCTGCCTTGATGGCCAGGCCTCTTGCATTGAAATAGATACATTCTGCATGTTCTTGGTTCTTGGTTGCTTGGTCCTCCAAAATATTCCAAATGGAATTTATACTGGAGGTGCTGGAGGGAGGACTTAAGCCAGAAAGGGTTTTTGGGAAGAAAGAGCTACCTTAAATTTAGTTGCATCTGGTTGGGTAACTATAGTAGGGTGGAGTTTATTCCATGCTTTAATTGTGCGGGGGAAGAAGGAATTGCTATACACATCTGTCTTGGTAGCTGGAATCACAAATTGGATCGAATGCCCTCGTCTGCTCCTAATTGGTTTGGGTTTGGTGTAGGTCTTGTAATCTATATCGAGCTGACCATTTAACATTTTGTAAAAACAGGTCAAACGGTGAATTTTACGTCTGTCTTGGAGAGGGTTCCACCCCAGTGAATTCAGAAGTTTGGTAACACTCGTTTCTCTCTCATAAGTGTTAGTAACAAATCGAGCGGCCTGTCTTTGGACACGTTCAATGGGAGAAATATTTTTCTTTGTGTATGGGTCCCATGCTGCAACTGCGTAGTCCAAATGAGGTCTAATGAGGGTGAAGCATAGCTTCTCCTTGACAGAAGTTGCACAATGATGAAAGTTGCGGAGAGCATCTTCATCATCAGCTGACTTAATTGGACGGTACAACAAACAATCATCAGCGAATAGTCTGGTCGTGCTTGCGACTTTTTCATGGATGTCATTTATGTAAAGCAAAAACAGATGTGGGCCAAGTACTGTACCCTGAGGTGTACCACTCAACACTGGACGTCAATTGGAGCTCTTTCCGTTCACACACACATGCTGAAGGCCTTTTGTCAGGAAACTGGAAATCCATCGTTTCGTGTTGGAACGAATACCATGGAAGTCAAGCATCCGAAGCAGTCTCTGGTGTGGGATGACATCAAATGCTTTAGAAAAGTCCAGCACTACTAAATCCGTGATGACGTTACCATCAAGGTGCTTGGCCAGGTCATTTGTCATCAGGATAAGCTGAGACTCACATGATCTATGCCTCCTAAATGCATGTTGGTAGTTAGCAAGAATGTTATGTTTGCTCACGTGCCGCATCAGATTACTATCAATTAAACGCTCCAGCAGTTTGCAGCAAGTACTTGTTAATGAAACAGGTCGATAATTTGCTGGGTTGGTGGTTGAACCCTTCTTAATGAGAGGAGTGATGTTGGCCTTCGTCCAATCCAGCGGAACATCACCTGAGTCAAGCGATTGTTGAAAAATGAAATGTAAAACTGCAGCCAGTTCTTCGGCTGCGATCTTGAGGGCTTGATTCTGTATCTGATCTGGTCCAATTGCTTTTGTGGTGTTGATGTTGAGCAATAACTTCTTGACACTTTCAACCTCAATTTTAATAGCAGGCATATCAGCATATGGGCTGGGAGGTAGAACTGGAAATGATGAAGGCTCCATATCTTCCCGTGTAGAAATTGGTTTGCAAGAGCTTCTGCTTTCGCCTGGTCCTCAGTGATCAGACAGTTGTTCACTTTAAGCATCTGGACACCAGTGTTGTCTGTCCGTCTGGATTTCACATGTCTCCAAAAAGCCTTGGGTTGCTCTCCCCCAAGAATAGAAGAAACATGTTGTCTATGAGCACTCCTAATAGCACGATCGACTTGCTTTCGCACTCTAGTAAAATTGGCCCAGTCCAGTTTTGTACCCCTTTTTTTGGCACGGATATAAAACTTCTCTTTCTTACTGCAGAGACGTTTCAGTTTTGCCGAAAACCAAGGAGGACGCATACGGCCCTTAATGAGTTTTTGAGGAACATAATATGTAACAATATAATTTAAAGAGTTTCTCAGCCACAACCAGTTGTCTTTTACGGATCATTTATTTGGTTGCAGGTTGAAGAAATCTTTTCCCAGTTTTTTTGCTAAGGCTTTAAATTCCTCGCTGTTCACTTTTTTCCAGAGGGAAATTTTACGCGGTGGTTTTGAAGGAACTTTAAGCTTTGTGTGCAGTTTTGCTTGGATAATGTAATGATCGCTAATTCCAGCACAAGATGAAACTTCTGAAATTAAATCTGGGTGTGAAGTGAACAATAAATCTAAAGTATTTTCGGTGCCACTTGTATCATCACGCCTGATAGGGAAAGTGACTTTTTGGGACAGGTGATTTTCCAGAGTAAGGTCAGCTGAGGCTTCCTGGAGAGCCCCTTTTGGTTCGCTTTGTATGCCGTCAGTCCAATCTACACCTGGGACATTGAAATCGCCCCCCAGGATGATAAGTGGAGAGCGTGACGAGGCGTTAATTTTGGAGATGATTGATCCAAGATCTAAAGGTTTTCATGTCAGGTGGTCGGTAAAAGCTTCCTATCTGTAACGACTGACCCTCGAGTGTAGCTTGACACCAGATTTGCTCAGAGTCGCTGTTCTTTCAAAACAAGGAATGGTATTGTTGACTCCGATGGAGACACCGCCTCCATGCGAGTTTCTGTCCTTTCTAAAAATTTGGAGGTAAGGAGGGAAAATCTCAGCAGATTTGATTGATGGGTCCAGCCAAGATTCAGACCCGATAAGGATATCAGGGTTTTCAGTTTCAATAAATGAATTGATCACAGCACATTTTCCTCTTATACTGCGGCAATTTATAACAGCGATTTTGATCCCATGTTCATTGCCGACATCATTGCGATCAATATCTTTGTTGGTACCGTGAATCTCCTTTTGAGCATCACCATTACACGCATTTCTTTGTCCATTAGGGGTATTACT
Source organism: Raja brachyura (assembly GCA_963514005.1). The sequence goes on along the minus strand of OY740787.1, from coordinate 90,590,138 downwards.
TTTACCATCTTTCCAAACAACGGTGCAGCCATCCTTTGTCTTCGCACATTTCAGCAGAGGGTTTTTCTCTGCGTTGGATGTTGGTGTTGCTTTGGATGTCGTTCCACAAGGCCACCCAGGAGCAGTTTTTTAAAGTGTTATTTTCGTAATATATGGAAACAAAATTACCAGGAAGTTGTTATTAAGTGTTATTTTCGGAATGTATGGGAAACAAATTACCAGGAAGTTGCCGGTAGTGGCAGGTGCAATCAGTGTTCACAACATTTGATAGAAAAGGAATCGAGAGATGTGGTGCAATTGCAGGAAAATAGAATTACCATAGAGGGCTATCATGGTCAGCGTGGATGAACTGGCCAAAGGGCTCTATAGTATGACTCTATAGTATTAGCATAGCACAAGATTGTTGTACAAATATAAACACAGGCATACGGTACTAATGGATAACAAATGCTAGGTGGTATAAGTTTATTAAGGTAGAAAGAAATTTATATCAAGTTATATAAATGTGCAATTATACATTTATGTAAAACTATATATTAATAATTATATTCTTTAGTTCTCCAGATAAATTCAATTATCATGAAATTAGACCTGGTCATCAAAACAAAAGCAGAAAACTCAAGAATTTAGATACTCTCACTTTGAAACATTAGTCTCATGATCTTTACATAGAAATTTTATGACCATATAGTTTCCAGACCAAAAACATTTTAGTGAATGTAAATGAAGTACTTTGGTTATAAACAATCTTGGAGATATTCCAGAATGTTCCCAAGAATTCAGGCACCTGCTTGTTTTATTTTGCTTCCATACCCCCAATGTTTACCAAATCGCATCTACTTTTGGAGTGGAATCCAATTTTTCTTTACCACAGACAGTAAAGATTTTTCAATAGTCATTCAAATCTCCAAGGCTAATATTCCAAAAAGAGAGTCTTGAACAAAGTACTCCGCTCATATTATATCCCTTTGTTTAAAAACTGATAAAGTTAACATAAAGTGAAGATTACATTAGATCTGATTTTTTTGGTATTATTTCCTTTGTGTTATTAACTATAACGTGCCTTTTTTGTTAATTGTAGTGAAAATCTCTTGCTGTACACATTACATAGTATTATGCTTAATCTCAATGAAAACAAGTCATGATCGAATCCAGCAACTTTTCCATTAGCTCAATACTTATATGATGCGTTCCAAGTGTTATCTACTAAATATAACAATTTCTAAGTGCCATTTTAACATTCAGAATCTAATGACAGATCTGACTTGGGATAGGACACTCATTCAGTACATTGAAGTGACCATGATTAACAATGCAGTGTGCATTTGAAAGTGCATATGAAGCAAGTTTTAAAGCTTATGTGAAGACAATTGCTTCTGTTTGAGATTTTCTGCAAGTTTGTCCATGAATTCGAAAGTGTTCAGATAATCCGAGCGTTGCACACTTCAAAACAAAAAACAAATTACAAATAAGATAAAAGCACAAACGTTAGATCGGTTTCATGTTTAAAAGCTAGATATTTTTCTAACTTGCATTTGACAATCTTTGGTAGCTTATGCAAATTTAAATGGATAACATCATCAAAATCCTTTGCTCTAGCTTATTATAATTTATTAACATTCAGGAGAATCTTTAAATTCATATTAGGCTAATGTTCCCTCCTTACATTTACATTTTAAGTACACGTTATTGATATTATTTAGGTCCAGTGTCATAAAACACTAATCCTCGCACTTAAACCCAAATGTTTTCATCTATTCACTAATCTGGATACATGCAAAAGGATCAATACTGCAGTATACACTCTACATTCATTGAGATTTCAGGGTAAGAAACAAAAAATAGGCAGACAATGGGTGAGTTTATGAAAATCTGAAACACATTTTACGACAGGATATCATAGTAATAAGTGCCAACGTTCTTTGATTAAGTCTTGACTCCAGTTATTTCATGACAACTGGTACATTGGTTACAAAGTTAGAGACCCGGGAAAGCCCAAGACTTGAGCCACAAGGGTTAACAAAAAAAATTAGCCTACGATCCTTCACAATGACCTATCAAGAAAAGTTTAAAAGATTTCCAGATGTTAATTATAAAGACTATCAGAATTAAATGGAATGGTGTGCGCATCTGTGAGCGTCCCTGCTCGCCTATGTATTGCAGCAATACTTATTAGATGACGGCACTAATCACAAAGATTGTCATATAAATTATAAAAGTTACATGTTTGATGCCAATGTCTCACCACGATAACTCTGCTGTTGCATGATTTGGAACACAGCAATAAGCGAGTTCGGTATTACGATAAATGCAAGGAATCATGGGATTTGTCAAAGGTCAATCGGGATTAAAAAACGCAGCGCTGTATAAACTGTGTATAAATTTATTAACTATTCTACCAAGGAATTAATCTAGAATTCTGTCAACTCAACAGCTTCCTTTCTTGTTCTGCTGTTCACACACTACTCACACAGTCCCAGTTCTAGTTCACTTCATTAATCTGCAATTATGAGATATTCAAAAAGTTAAAGAATTTATTATTTTCGTTTAATCCTTAATGTGTTTGCTACTGGAATAAGAAAATGTTATGTTTTGAAACATTTTATCTTTATTCATAATTTATGTGTAAAAATATATTTAATCTGAGGCAGGCAGCGACTGTGTCAGTGTGATGTGGGCTGATGCTTTACCTACAGGCGGTGTGAATGTACCGTTAAGGCAAAGATTCATCTCCAGGGAAAACTGAGTACAGGGTTGGCCCTGTGAAGGAGCCGCCAATCCGATCAATATAGGACATTTAACTGTGAAATGCCTGGCCTTTAGTATTGGATAGATTGAGTGGAGGGTCCGTGTTGTTCCAAGTTTGCGGTGGTTTCGGTGCGTTCCCCCAGCGATCTCGCATAGCGCACGTTGACCAGCACAGTTCGCCAGCCCTTGTTAGCCCTTTGTGCAGGTGACCGAATCCCAAAGATTTTGTGGAGGTTCTGCGTTAGGATCGGGCGGGCAGTGAGCTAGCAAGAGGGCTGTCAGATCAGATCAGCCCAGGTTGCCGAGTGACTGAAGGGTGGATTTTAATGGGTCGTTATTAAACTGTTCCATCTGTGCGGCATCGCCAGCTCTCTCTCTCTCCCAACTGTTGACAAAGTCTGTCTGAGAAATTGTTCCCACTCATATTATGGGTTGGCTCCATGTTTGCCCACTCACTGGGTTGGGCGGTACCTCCTTCAAAGAGGGCGAGAACAGGCCCCTTCAGCTGAGGAGCTGCGACCCACTCCTGAGTGAAGCCTCTAGTTTGGCTGCAGTTCAAATAGCTGCAAATTCTCATAATTATCACCACCCGGTCACCCGGACCCGGCTGTCAACTGTGTGCCCTGACAGACTGGAACCAACTCCAGATGTCAAAGCCACAGCATCTTTATTTAAGCCAAACCACCTCGAACGTTTAACCAGCCTGTTCAAATCCAATCTGAACTTTCCAACCTACCTCCCACACAGCACATTCTCCTCGTTTCCTTCAATCCAGGATCTTTGTTTAGATAGGAATGGAAGGACAGTCTCAAATTGGTTGACCACACAACTTGTAATTCGTGTAAATCAATATTGAATTTGAATGGCTGTGACTCGGGCTAATGCCAGGGATTTGATAATTGACAGGTTCATTCCAGGCATTCTTGTGTTTTCAAGGCTGGTGCTGTATGGAGTCAATAATTTAAATAGATACAATTGTGGATTTGTACAGCCTGTAGAACGCTGTGGCCTACTGCTGACATATTTGATGGATACATTTATTTATAAATCTCATTGAAATGAATATGCATACACACACAGCAGCTCAGCTGGCAAGAATGTTTATCCCAAATGACCTTTGACCTGAGCATGCACAGTTGTAATACCGAACTCGCTTATTAATGTGAACCAGGCATGTGTTCTGACTAGCAGGCAAAAGTAATTAACAATCCAGAATAGACCTATCATTGTCGAAAGAGTAATACATTTCCGATAAATATTTAAGATTGGTTAAAATGCATGAATCAGCCCCAAGAAGTGTTTATACTTACTTTGGCAGACCTTTGATACATGCAGCCAAATCTTTAGTCATAAAACCAGACTGGATAGTTTCTACACATACATCCTCTAATGTGGTACAGAAGTTCTTCAGTGCAGAATTGTCATCCAGCTTTGCTCTATGGGATAATCCTCGAGACCAAGCAAAGATTGAGGCTTAACAGAATGAATAGAGAAGAATTGTACGTATTTTAAAGGCAAAAAAAGTCATTAACCTATGATTCAATAAACTATCTACCATTATAAATAATTGGAATTTCTCAGCTGAAGGAAAATTGGAATTGATACTATGCCACAAGGGAAAGAACACTGGTGAGTTAAATTGCTTTGTGAATGGGAAATAAATGTGTTGAGGATTTTATGGGGAGCAATTTGAGATGTTAGTGAAGAATTTGGGGAAAGGAGAAAGAACATGACCAAATTAGAGTGAAGAAGAGCTGGTCAGAAATCAGGGTAGTGATTGGAAAACAAAAAAGAAATCGATAAATATTCTTCAATCTGAAATGTGAGCTGTTTTATCTTACCATAGATGTTGTCCGACCGACTCCATGTTTTCAGCATTTTCTGTTTTTAAATTCGGAGTCAATTTTGGAATCATCAATTAAAAACTAATCACAAAGACCAAGGGCAGACAGGGAGGTTCAGAGAATGGGTCAGTGCAGCTACAGGTTGAAAGAATAGTTAGCATAGAAACCACTACCTCAACTAAAGGGAAAAAATATTTTAAAAGGATCGAGGAAAGCAAGTCCTGTTAGTTTTGGATAGTTCCAAAGATGTTGTATACACATGACCTTCGGTTCTAGTAATGCCTATAATCCTGTGTACAAACATATCTGATAGGATTTGTTTCTGAAGCAACATGTGGATGGATGATTGTAATGGCCTCAAATTGGGTCAAGGCTAAGCTTTTCCTCATCAATTTATCACAGTCCTTATTTGGCCTCACAACAATTCTCAAAAATCAGGAGGTTGTTGGTGAAGAGATGCTCATTTGACTTTCAGAAGTGAGATAGGGAGAGTTCAGGGACAGCATGTTCCTGTTGTGAAGGGCGAGTCTGATAAGATTAGGAAACCTTGGTTTAGTTTAATTTAGTTTAGGGTTATGGATGATGTGGGAAATTGAAGGAAGCATATGTCAGGAATAGGCAGTTGGGATCAAGAAACCCCCTGACCTTTGACCTGGGATTCTCAGTTTTAAGCAACATTGGATGAAGTAAAGAACCGCAATGAAAATTCAGCCGTATACATTGGCATTGCCAAAATCTGTATGGACATTGAACATACATTATTTAGAACCTCATCTCTTTCTTTTTGACTACAATATTTCAAAGCTAAAATTTGTGCAGAATAGGTGTTATAAATTTCTGTGAAGGACGTAGATCATGCAATTTTTTTCCTTTCCAGACAACACACACCCTGTGTCCACCATGAAACTCACTTATTGTTACAGCATTATTGTACATTGAATGGAACAACATCCTTGAAAGTTTTTTTATACAAGGAAAAAAACAGCAAAATCATGTTACCAATGGGATTAGTTGAGGTTTCCTTGCCCTGTTGGTGCATTCGGTAATGACGTGTTACAGTGCCATGGGCGGCCTCAGCTTCTACTGTCTTACCATCAGGACAAATTAATACACTTGTCATCATTCCCAGTGACCCATATCCTGTGGACAAATAGAAAATTGTCTTAATAAGACTAAAATTAAATTAAATCAATGCTTCTGTAGAATATTAATACAATTTTAGATAAACATAGAGCTGTTTTTATAATTTCTGTTCAGTACATCTATTTGATAGAACTGAATTTAATATTTTCTGTTCCTGAAAGAAGGAAGTTTAGTATTTTATGTTCATTGTTAAACTTGGAAAATTAACGTTATTTGATGAAGTTATCCGTCTTAGTTTAGTTTAGTTTAGAGATAAGAGTGCTTAAACACATCCTTCGGCCCACCGAGTCCACACCGACCAGAGATCCCCGCACATTAACACTATTCTACACATACTAGGGACCATTTTACACTTATACCAAGCCAATTAATCTACAAACCCCTTTACGTCTTTGGAGTGTGGAAGGAAACCAAAAATCTCGGAGAAAACCGACGCGGTCACGGGAAGAACATGCAAACTCCTTACAGACAGCACCCGTAGTCGGGATCGAACTCGGGTCTCCGGCACTACAAGTGCTGTAATGCAGCAATTCTACCGTTGCGCCACCGTGCCACCCCGATCAAACTAAACTATAAATCTATGAATGTCTCATTATAAACAGTTATTTATTCCACAGCTGCTTTCGGCAAGTTACCTTGTGCAATAGAGTCAGATTGCACATCTCCATCATAATTCTTGCAGGCCCATATGAAACCACCCTCAGATTTCAGTGCTTGAGCTACCATGTCATCAATCAATCTGTGCTCATACCAGATTCCTTTAGCTTCAAAATTTGCTTTGTATTGTCTGTAAAAGAAAGCAATTCTTGGTTAAAGAAAACCATTAAAGGTCCAAAACAAAGATGTGCTATTGGGTGCCTTACCTCAACATTCATTCCTGAAAGGCAAGCTTTCCAAGCATTTAAATTTACACTGCCCTTATCGTTTGAGTACTCAGCTGTTGACTTTTGCCACCGCGTTTTCCCCTTGTAAACAGTATTGTTTCTGGTAGTGAAGTAAAACAAGGCATGTTTGAAAGAAATCCACCGGGTGGCGCCGTCAGCGATGGCAGCCTCGCCAACGGTCTTTCCGTCTTTTTGTCTTTTTTGTTATTTTTAGTGTGTTTTAAAAAGTATGTGTCAATGTTCTCTGGTTTGTTTTATGTGGGGGGTGGGGGGAAACATTTTCTCAATCTCTTACCTTGCCGGAGATGCGATTGTTTTCCGGAATGTATCACCGGTCGCTCTGCGGCCTAACATCATGGAGCTGGCGGCCTTGCTTGAGACTGACTTTGAGCCCCACCGCAGGGCCGTGGACCTACCATCAGAGCCTGAGATCCCTTGCCTGCGGATTTCACCATCGAGGAGCTTGCAGTCTCGGGTCGAGGCTGATGTCGGGAAGCTCCAAAGTCGCAAGTGGTTCGACTAGCCCCGACCCGGGATACGATCGCCCGGCGCGGGGGAGCCGAGATCCCCCTGATGCGGGAGTTTGATCCCCCCTGACACAGAGGGCCCGACCACCGGCTATTGGAGCCAAGATTGTCCCGTCAACGGAAGGCTCGAGGCCCCTGATCGTAGGAGGACAAAGAACGGAGAAGATGTAACTTTTTTTCACCTTCCATCGCAGTGAGGAATGTGGAGGAGTCACTGTGGTGGATGTTTATGTTAAATGTATTTTGTGTGTTTTGTGGCTTTTTATTGGTATGACTGTATGGCAAATCAAATTCCTCATATGTTGCAAAATATACTTGGCTAATAAAGTATGATTATGAAAGAGGGAGGAGTGGGATATTATTTGAATGTTTATGTAACGAGAAAGTTACTTTTCATAGATTTCCTGGAATATGTCCTTGAATCGTCCATCATATCGCTTCAGTATAGTATTCTTTGTGCTCATGTATAATGGCCAACCTTTAGCAAGAGCTTGTTGAAAAGAACTATGAGCAAAGTCCGTAATAGAGCAGTCTGTGTTGTACATTCCCAGAGCAACTCCTCCACCATCTGTAATAGAAAACAGTTAGTGATTTTATTGTAAATAAAGCCACAAAAGTAGATCTGTTTGTGCTAATATCCTCCAATTGCTTTTGAAATTTGAGAGCTATTGAAAATAATTGTAGGTCCTTCTTTCCTGTGACAATAAATCTGATTTACATTCACAAGTACATCTCAGTTTCCATGGAACTTTTCTTGCCCATTTTAATTAAATTATGTGCAAATTTTACCGTGAAAAGTGCAAATTTGACATGAGACTTGAGACTGAAGTTTTTGGCTCTGTACCAGCAATTAATATGCAGAACTATATTATATGCCCGATTACTACGCGAGCATGAAGGGGTCATATAATTCAGTAAATGGAAATGTACCGATTTTAAACTATGCACCTTTTCATCACACAGATCTTACCTTTGAATTCATGAACAGTATAGGTAACAGGTTCACCTTTATCAGGTATGTATTTCATTTCAACTCTACCAGGGCCAGGTACAACAAAGTCAGTAGCTCTGTACTGCAGAGAAGAGGAGATACAATAAAGTTACGATAATCCAGTAAGCTGGGAGCTTTACTAGTGTTAGACTAGTGGATGTTATTTATACATTATATAAAAATGTTTATTTTTCAACCCATATATCATCCTTTTAGTACTCCAACACTTGATTCTGATAAAGTTCATAGACCTGAAATACTGTTTCCCGTCTCCACAAAAGCCACCTGACCCTGCTGAGAATGTTTTCCAAGCATTTTCAAGTTTTGTTATGCTATTAATTCATATTTATTTTCAACTTGTTATATAGTCATTATTTCAGTTCAAAGGGAGCGCACAAAAGAGATAAAACTGTTCAAACAAATGTGGTTACAGAAGAAGAGTTAAAAAGGGGAGCATGGGAACCAGGGGCCTGAGCGAGTAGAGTGCAGGAATCAGTACCCTGGCAAGTAGAGGGGAGAGTGGGAACTGGGACGTAGTGAGCGGTCAGAGAGCATTGGAATCAGTGCCCCAGCGGGTGCTAGGAAACATTAACTGATTTACTTTAGTACTATATTTTTGTTTACTCTATTTCCGCACAATTCACATCCTAGTAAAGGCATCTTGTTGGGTTGCAGGTTCAGGGAGTCAGTTATCATCTAAGTTCTCAATTAGACATCTTGCATTCTTTAATAGGGAAAGTGCTTTTAGGACTTTTTGCAGCGGAGCAACAAGCCAAAAATTGGCCAAATCAAATCAATCTTTGAGAATGCAAATAACATTGTTGCAATGGGCAAAGAGAAAACAAGGATACAAAATAAATTATAAAATCTGGAAAACTGAGGGGCAAAACTAAGTAAATAAACTAAAAACGTCAAGGTGCATGAGGAAAATACAGGATTGAGAGTATGGAATGGGAAAGCGGCATTTTATAGATGATTTTACTTCTTCCACAATGTTAGACAGGAAATCAACTGAAATTAAACTAAATACTGTCCAATATTTTCCAATAATTTGCTAAATTAAACACGTTAAAATCGATTGATGGAAATGTATACAAAATTGTCATTGATCACTGAATTTGTTAACCTTCAGTTTAATTGCATAATATAACTAACTTTGCAAAGCAGTCACTTTGTTTCATACAGATGGAAGTTTAAGGATCACATGATATTGGTTTTAATGTTGCAATATTGTTGCTGAGTCATTTTACAAACTCTCAACAATATTTTATCTATCTGCTTAGGTATACATACAGTGCCACAGTATTTCTTCCAAAAACACCAAATGGTAGGTAGAAACACACCACCTGATGATTTTCCCCTTTTCCTTGAAATTCATATTTAAAACATTTTTGCTGCTGTTCTAGCATTCCCATTCCCTGTATATCAAACAACACAATAGAACATATCTATTCCACTCCATTGAAAGTTGAAACATAAAGGAAGAAAAATGTTCAAGAGATACTGGCAATTCCTGTATTACTGCTGTATGGTTAACAACATTTTGCTCGTACAGAATTCATAAATCCCTACCCAAAAGTTTGAGATACAGAATAAAGTTTGTGTTCAGAATTTGTGAAAAATATGAATTTCATGCTTTTAGATGCACTTGCAGATGTCGCGGCTTTGCATAATGAAGAGTCACAAAACAGATCAACTTTCCGAGAACACAGCCCCAACCCCCGTCATTCAAATGTACATCGAGTTTAATATCGTTCAGTTTAGACATACAGCACAAAAACAGGCCCTTCGGCCCACTGAGTCCGCACCAACCAGCGATCCCCACACACTAACACTATCCTACACACTAGGGACGATTTACAATTTTACCAAGCCATTTAACCTGCAAACCTTGATGTCTTTTGAATGGGGGAGGAAACCGGAGCATCCAGAGAAAACCCACTCAGAACACTGGGAGAACGTACAAACTCAATATAGACAGCACCCATAGTCAAGATCGAACCAAATTCTCTGGTGCTACCTTAGTCAATTTCCCAAAGATGGTATGTACAGTAGTTATTTAATTTTATCCAGATCATTGCATTTTTTTCATTTTTACAGTGCAATATCCAAACACGTTATAGTTGTACAGCACAAATAAAGGCAGGGTTACACAAAAAGCTGGAGAAACTCAGCGGGTGCAGCAGCACCCGCTGAGTTTCTCCAGCTTTTTGTGTAACCCTCGATTCTCCAGCATCTGCAGTTCCTTCTTTAACACAAATAAAGGCACGTTGGCCCATTGTGCTTGTATCTACAATCTACACTTCTAAAATAATATTTTCAACTCCCACCAGATCCTGCCACTCACATATGCATCAGGGGCAATTTGCAGTGACCAATTAACCTACAAACCCACACAATTTTGGGACAGAGGAAGGAAACAAAGCATCTGCATGGTATGCCCATATGCTCATAGTGTGAACAAACCTCACACAGATAGCACCACAGGTCGGGATTGAATTGAAGTCACTTGGAGCTGAGGCAGCTCTACTAGTTGTGCCACCCATTTATCAGATAAAGGCAAAAGACAACAAATCAGAGGACGGGTTGCTCCAGTTTCTCTGGGTGCTCCAGTTTCCTCCCACACTCAAAGGACATATAGGTTTGCAGGTATAAAGCAGCCTTCTGTAAAAAACTACTTAACGTGCATTTTGTAACGTGAAAATAATAGTTTTCCATGTCAATTACCTTCTAGTACATAGTAAAGCTTCTGCCGTTTTTCCTTGAAGGTTGTGTTTCAGACAGGCCCAATTACCAATTTGTAGGTACCCAAGACAAGCAAAGAAAGTAAAACTGGGCCTCCATTTACACAGTGTGCATGTTCTTTAAAAGCACTCTGCAAATGGAGGTCTTGTAAAATACATAAATGGTTGGCAGGGAGTAAGCAGCTGTTTCAGGGCGGGTCCATACTGCTTCGTAATTAAGTTGTAACGTGTGAAAATAAATCCATACCATGTACAAAAAACAAATTAATAACTGTGCACAAATGAAATCAGTCTGACTGTGCAACATGCTTCTTTTAAAACTGATTTTCTCCAGAAACCAAAGCACCAACTTTTATGCAAGTTATACTCCTAACATTGATTCAGACGGGTGCTCCAAATACAAAGGAGATTCCAAATTACAGATTTGTGTGGCCATTGTGTGTCCCACCTTCACATAATCAAGGTTCAAATATAGACAGGCCAGAGGGGATAAATGAAGAAACAAATAACTTACGTCTGCTTTAAATAAAATGGCTTCATATTGAATTGGAGGAAATTAGAAATGCAGCAATTCTTTCTATCAGTAGAAAATGCTAAATCGTTTTCCAATTGGCGGGATGTGTAAGAATAGAGAGCATGGGGTAAAAGCAAAAGGCAAGTGGTTTTAAAGGGGATTTGTGGGGAAAATTCCCCCCCACCTCCATAAAGGATGGTTGGTGACAGGATTTCGCTGCCGGAAGGTGGTAGAGGCAGATAACCTGATTCAACCAGCATCTGGATAAGGACTTGAATGACCAAGGCATAGATAGTTATGGACTGGGTGCAAATAAAGCTGATTACTGTAGAAAGGCACAATTATGTCATGAATGTTGTGGGACAAAAGCCCCATGTTGCACGAACGTCTGGCTATATAATAATTCAAACATACTCAACCAAGGCAACAAAGTCTTCAGAATCTATGAAGAGATCCTAAACCCTTTTTACATTTTACCTTCAGGGATTCATAAAATAAAAGGTTATCTAGAAAGCCAGTTCACACTAACTAAAATGTTGAGTTTATAAACTGATTTTGGCTTACTTGGTCACCATATGCATGTCGTCCAATAATGATTGGCTTGACCCAACCAGGTACAAGTTTAGGAATGTTCTTACAGATGATTGCTTCTCGAAACACCGTACCACCAAGGATGTTACGGATGGTTCCATTGGGCGATTTCCACATATTCTTTAGCTTAAATTCCGTCACTCTGCTTTCATCAGGTGTGATGGTGGCACATTTTATTCCTACATTATATTTTTTTATAGCATTGGCAGCATCAATGGTCACCTGGTCATTGGTAGCATCACGGTGTTCAATTCCTAAATCATAACTAAAATGGAAAATATCATCGTTCAAATCTTAATCTGGATCAGACAGAAACTTAAAATTGACATTTTATAAATAACATTTCTTTATTTTTCCTGTAATTACATACAATTATATAAATGTATTAATCCTTCAATGAGCAAAACATGCAACATTTAAATATTGAAACTAATTTACAATAGGCGACTCTTACTGCCAAGTCAGTAATTTATTTCGCATCTAATATCTCTCAAGCCAAGAGGCCTCCGAGGACATAAAATAGATTAAATAAACGTGGCAGATTTCCTCTGCTGGAAAGGTAGCGAATAATGGATGCAGCCCAGACCATCACACAAAGCAACCTACATTCTATTAACTACATTTATATCTCACGCTGCCTCAGCAAAGCCAGTAGCACAGCCAAGGACTGGAGAAAAGTAATGGGTGACGTTTCGGGTTGAGACCCTTCTTCAAACAGAGAATCAGGGGAAAGGGAAACTGGAGGTATGAAAAGATACGAAGAACAAATTAATGAAAGGTATGAAAAGAACAAATCGATGCCAGCAACAATGATCAATGAAAGGTGGAGCCCACAATGGTCCATTGTTGGCTGTGGAAAAGGTGATAACGAGAGGATACAAACAATGAAACTAAGCAGTTTGACAAGAGTGGAGGAGGGTCAGAGAGCAGGAGGAAAGGCAAGGGTTTGTTGAAATTAGAGAAATTAATATTCATTACGTTGGGTTGTAAGCTGCCCAAGCGAAATATGAGACGCTATTTCTGTAATTTGCATTGGGCCTCACTCTGACAGTGGAGGCGGCCCAGGACAGAAAGGTCCAAAGACTACAACAGTCTTTTCAGGTAAGGCAGAGGTTCACTTGCACCTTCTCCAACCTCATCTATTTGTGGACTCTAGTATGTCGGTGAGACCATGCGCAGGCTCAGCGATCGATTCGCTGAACATCTCTGATCAGTCAGCCTAAACCTACCTGATCTCCTAGTTACTCAACACTTTAACTCCCCCTCCCATTTCCACGCTGACCTTTCTGTCCTCGGCCTCCTCCATTGTCAGAGTGAGGCCCAGCACAAATTGGAGGAACAGCACCTCATATTTCGCGTGGGCAGCTTACACCCCAGCGGTATGAATGTTGACTTTTCTAACTTAAAGTAGCCTTTGCTTTGCTTTCCTTCTCTCTCCATCCCTCTTACTGTCTCCGACTATATTTCAGTTGTTTTCTTTGTTCTTACCTTCTCCCAACTAACAATTATCTATTCTCCATTTCCTTTGTCCTAATTTCACACCTTACACTTCCTTCTCCATACACTTCCCTATCTATGTACCTCTCACTCCTGACATCAGTCTGAAGGATCTCAACCCAAAACGTCACCCATTCCTTCTCTCCAGAGATGTTGCCTGTCCCGTTGAGTTACTCCAGCATTATGTGTCTATCTTCGGTTTAAACCAGCATCTGCAGTTCCTTCCTACACAGAAATATCTGTGTGGGAATGGGAAGGGGAGTTAATGTGTTTAGCAACTGGGAGAGTGCATAGGCCCAAGCGAACTGAGCCAAGGCATTCACCAAAATGATCGTTGAGTCAGTGCTAGTCCACACCTAGAACGGCGGATACTGTAGACGAGGTGCAAGTGAACCTCTGCCTCGCTTGAAAGGACTGCCGGGGCAATATTTTATGTTCAGGAAAGAGATCAATATATTCCTGAATGCTAAGAGGGTTAAGAGAAATGATTAAGAAATATAGAATCAAGGTTGTTCACCCAATTCCTCTGGAATGGGCTAACAATCACAAGAACCAAATGGCATTCTCTTATTTGTTTTGTTTAAAAGTATTATCCCACTTTTTTATCCACTCCCTATGTACGAGGAGCAGTTTGTGGAGGCCAATTAATCTACAAACCAACATGCCTTTGGAATGCAAGAGGAAGTCACAGCATCAGGATCAAAACCAGGCCTCTAGCACTGAGACAGCTACTCTACTGCTCCGCCACTGTGTTGCCCACTACACTGCCTTAATTCATAGGCATTTATTTAACCACAATTCATACAACATAAATCTCCCCAGCTTCAAATTTTACCCATCTCCATCAACCAAATCCTTCACATTTTTGAAATTTGTGTTCGTCAAGTTAGACTACAGCCAGACTAAATGAAAAGCAACAATACACAGCCACACAAATTAAAATTTAACATAAACATCCACCACAATGGAATCCACATTCCTCACTGTGATGGAAGGCAATAAAGTTCACTCAACTTCCTCCTTTTTCCCCCATAAATTCTTATCAATGAAATGAGCACTTAGTGATAAAATATTTTATAAAATAACAGCTTACAAATATTTCTATCATGAAGAACTCCTTTGGATTGTATCTATCATCCAAAGCGATACTTCGGCAGCTGATTTTTACATTGGTTATCTTAGCAGGGTCGAAAGCAGACAGCACATAAAAGGGAGTTTGAATTCATCCCATGAAAACGTCACCTATATGATGGTCCAGCAGAATCCATCCTCCACTTATTTTGCAGCTAAATTTCACCCATCCAGTTAAAATAGATAAAAAGGTTAAATCCAAATATATGTAACAAATATATTTTTGGCATTTTGAATATGTTACAAGATGTCAAAATCTTTTTATTTCTATGAAAATTAAGCAAATTTTATTATTTTTTTCAAATGAGTTATATGCATTTTGAAGTGAGTGGGTATTTCATTAAATATTTACATAGAACAAAAGAGCCAAAGGAGGATAGAATACAGGCTTTGCCCTTATTTCCCAACAGAAGTTGGCTCATGGTGTAGATTGAAAAGAGGAAACAGATGGTACATAACAGTCCTGTTAGCTCTACAATAATGGAGGTCTTTTTTTTGGAAAAGCGGAACGCATAAGTTAACAGAAAGACACAACTAATTCACTTAAATTTACGCTGGCTGTCCTTGAACACTGCATAAGCCTAACAACTGAATTATTTTGAGATGAAATACAGGGATGACGAGGAGAGGACATTTGATACAATGCACATGAACTCTAGCAAGCAGTTTATCAAAATTCTGCAAAATATGGACAAGGAGCCAAATCAAAAAATAAAATGCAGATGCTGGAAATCCAAAATAAAATGGAAACTGGTGGAAATACTCAGGTGGTCAGTCACGTCTACGATCTGTGGAAAAAGAAACAGTTAACAGTTCAGATTGAAGACCCTTCATCTGAACAAGGAAGGAGAAGACAATCTTGTTCAGTTGCTGGGGGCAGGGATATCGCTGATGGGGTAAAACCAAGGCGACTGTGGGGACGAGCTATAAACAGGTTATTTGGTCCATGAGTCCATGCAAGTAGGAGAGTGAAAACTGTGACAAAAGTGTCCAGGGAACTACAAAAATGCAAAGGAGGAAGACATCCAAGCCAGGTCATATCATGAAAAGAGGAGCAGGTTAACCACACTAGTGAGTCTGAAGTCACACATAGCCTTATCAGGTTAGCTTATTATTTTTTTTAAATCCTGATATGATTTTATTAATTTACAATACCCACCTGGCTTGGTGGAATTTGAACTGTGGATGAATGGTTCAGAATTCTGGCTGATTCTGGATTCTGGCTGATTCTGAATTCTGGATTAACCTACCTTACACATATATGCTGTACATTTCTAAAATGTTATATATCTGCTATACTTTCCCAAAGAAAGCTATTTACTCAGGGATATCAGGGATTTTTTTACTTGCTAGTCAATAATTTGTCACATCAAACATCTCATTGATAGCATACTGCACTATTTGATCTTGGTACATAGTTAGGTAATGACAACAAAGATAGTGCAAGGCTCAGCCATTGCCCTTAGCATTACAGTGCAGCCAAATCAGAAAATGGATCACGGCAGCCATGATCTGCTTTGGATTGTTCTCCTGCATCTTGTTTTTATGTGCGCTGCATGGAGACGTCATTAGAGAAATGAAATGAGACTCAACTATAAAGTCTCAAAATGAATACCTCCTCCTCAATGTATGATCAGGTTTGGCTTATAGATGAAAGCATGTCAAAGGACTCGGAGGCAACTTACTTTCTGGTATCATAGTTGGCAGCATTAACTACCAGGAAAAGCAAAATAAGACACAAAGACAACCAAAATCTCTTGTACATCAATCTGTACTTTAAAAAAATCTTGTACACATCTTTAAACGTTTAGAAAACATTCAAGACGCGACATCAAATGATAAACGTGACCAAACTAATAGCACCTTTTACTTAAATATATTTAAAATAATTACAGAATCATACAAAAGGAAATTGAACTGTATTTAAGTAACTCGGCCCAAACGAAATGCTGAGTCACAATGAGTCTCATCGTCAATGAATCATGCAGAAATTAGAATTCCCTATTTTTTTTTAATCAGCCAAGAACAATAGCCAAAATAGTAAAATGCTTCATTAAGTTCCAAAATATAAACATTTGCAATGACATTAATTTCCACTTGGTTCGGCCACTCAAAACACAATTAATAAAAGGTATGTTTTCAATGTTCATTAAATTACAACCTGTGTAGTTTAATCTCCAAATAGGGAAAGAGAAGCTTCTCTTTAATCAGTTCCCATATAACTCTGGTCATCTCATCTCCTTTCATTTCCACCACAGAACCAACTTGGATCTTTTTGGTTGACATTGTTGTGTTAGATTCTGTAGAAAAATGTAAATAGACATTAATGACAAGTGAATCCATTAAGTAAGGTTTTCTTGCTGTCAGCTTTCCATTTTGTTCTAGGCTTGTTGAGGGCCTGTCGCACTTTCACGACCTAATTCACGACCTCTGCCGAGTTTGCCCTCGACTCATACTCGCAGCATGGTCATCACGAGGTCATAGGAGGTCGTAGCAGGCCGTGATGCTAGTCGTAAGTACTCGTGGCATCGAGTACGTCGAGGCATTTTTCTAGCATGATGAAAAATGTCCACGAGTAAAAAAGGTCGTGAAAGTGGGACAGGCCTTTTGGAGACTGCCAAATATAATTCTTTATACATTAGATATCAAATTGCAACAGTTCCATTTGGTATAACACTGGAAGGTATCTTTATGCCTCAAATCACAAAATGGAACTAATAGATAAGGCAATGTGAATTCCACAAAACTTGTTTTACAACTTTAAAACACTTCTGTGCTGTAAACTAATGCAACCACTTTTATGATTCTGCCTGAATAGCTTTTGCTTTAATCATATCACTGCAGTCCACTTCCCAACAATTTGCAAAAATTGATCTGTCAGTAATATAATCATACGAAAAGAAAAAAGGGATTGTCCAAATCATCATCAGATAATGACACTCCTTATAGGTTCATGTATTTTATGTTTTTATGACAGTTGGCAGATCAATTTCCCTCCTGGATAAATAACGTTGTATCGTTGTATAGCAAAGGGGCATGGACTAACCGGCACCTTCACGACCACTGCGAAGTCCCTCTTTTGGTGCTAAGTGACAGTGAAACAATCAAGCTTCAACGTATATTAAATAAACATGGTGATCTAAATAAAACAACCACCGTGACTTCAATATAATGGGTAATGTCTAATTGAATTAATCCCACTAAGAACAATCCTGTTAATTGAGTCTCCGAACATTCTTAGGTTGAGTCGAAGGATCCCCTGGCGATTCTTTAAACATTTGTACGAGTTATGTCCCGGGAAAATAGATCAGCAGATCAATAGCAAGCCTGTGCTTGTGAGACCTTCCTGTGCAAACACTGTATCCAACTCACATTCCACATTGGGTATTTCGAAAGACTTGAGTACTTTGGCGAGCCCTGCTTCCCTTTCACCCCAACAGGCCGATTAACACGGCAAAACCAGTCGCAGATATTCGTCTGAAGAAGGGTCTCGACCCGAAACGTCTCCCATTCCTTCTCTCCCGAGATGCTGCCCGTCCCGCTGAGTTACTCCAGCATTTTGTGTCAATCTGCGATTTAAACCAACATCTGCAGTCCTTTCCGACGCAGATATTAGTTGCTGATAAAATAATACTTGACAACCAACCCCAATTGATGTTTTGAGCTAAGTGAGTGAGAACACGCGTTATGACAGTTGGCAGATCAATTTCCCTCCTGTATAAATAACGTTGCATCGTATCGTGGATAGATTAGATTAGATTAGATTGTATATTTGTTATAGGCAAAGGGGAATGAATTAACCGACACCTTCACGACCACTGCCAAGCCCCTCTTTTGGTGCCAAGTGACAGTGATACAATCAAACTTCAACGTATATTAAAGACACACTAAGGTGATCTAAATGCGGCAGCAAGGGGCTTCTGAGGGGAGTTTCAAACAACTGCCAGGGCAACAGGTAAAGAAAGGATTGCGACACGAAATCCGAAACGGTGAACAGAAATGGAGGAGGAGGAGGAGGAGGAGGCTGCACGTATTGCAGTCCCGGTCATTGCCCCGTTTGCATGCAAGGCTGGGTGGATCGGGTGGAACAACAAGGCTGGGGTGGCGGGGATGGACCGACTCACGGCGACAACCACCCCACCCCGCCCGCCGCGGAACAGACGCCAGCCAGTCTGGCTGCACGGACAGTCCCTTCACAGGGCCGCCCTGGTTCACCACGGAAAACTCCTCACCTGACTCAGCTGCTGAGGAGACAAGGAGAAGAAGCCGTCACTGTCGCCGCCGCCGCCGCCGCCGCCTTCACTCCAACTGCCACCGCCCGAACGTCCCCGGAGCCGGCGCGCGGCGGGGGAAGGGGCCCAGGGCGGGGCGAGGCTGTCACTCGACCCCCCCCCAACCCCTCCCCCAACGCGTGATGCGCTTCCTCCAATCGCCTGGCGTCATCAACGCGCTCCACCTCCACCCCCCCCCCTCACGTGACGGGGTTGGGTGGCGGGGCTCACGGCGGCGCCTCCCCCCAACCACACACACACACACACACAGGCGCGCGCTCCACCTTCCCCCCCCTCACGTGACGGGGTTGGGTGGCGGGGCTCACGGCGGCGCCTCCCCCCAACCACACACACACACACACACACACAGGCGCGCGCTCCACCTCCACCCCCCCCCTCACGTGACGGGGGTGGGTGGCGGGGCTCACGGCGGCGTCTCCCCCCAACCACACACACAGGCGCGCGCTCCACCTCCACCCCCCCCCCTCACGTGACGGGGTTGGGTGGCGGGGCTCACGGCGGCGTCTCCCCCCAACCACACACACACACAGGCGCGCGCTCCACCTCCACCCCCCCCCCCTCACGTGACGGGGTTGGGTGGCGGGGCTCACGGCGGCGTCTCCCCCCAACCACACACACACAGGCGCGCGCTCCGGGCTGAGCAGAGCACAAATGGAGCGACGAGGATCTGCAGGTTGATGCGTTGCAGGAGTCACTCAGCGGGTTCAGCAGCATCTCTGTGCCCCTCCATCTTCGGTGTAAACCAGCATCTGCAGTTCCTTCCCACACACCTCTGGAGGGAATGAGTTTCGGGCGACGTTTCAGCTCGGCACCCTTCAGAGATACACCTCTTGGGGGGGAAAAAAAGGGTCCTGACCCGAAACGCCAGCACAGTTGCTGCCTCACCGGCTGAGTTAATCCAGTCTTTGTGGTTTTACATTGCAATCCACGCCGCTTTACTTGTCTGCGCCGCTGCAGTTCCGGACTTTATCTCCAAAGCAAATGCAGCTCGTGGATTCGGTCGCTCCGCTGCAAAATCGCTAGGAAAGGGGTCCTAAAGCGCTGGCCATGGTCCTGATACCCACATATCACTCCTTCTTTGTATTATCAATCATGATAAGTGCGAAACAGGGCCGTTCAAATTAACCTCATTCCTCCGTATTTCAAGAGGCCTGAACCCGCTTAAACTACTGTGGAAGAGAACATCAAATCTGTGTTAATATTTTTATTTCCTCGCTTTTCGTTGCGAAGATCAAAATTAATTAAATGAGTGAATGAATACGTTTATTGGCCAAGTATTCACATACAAGGAATTTGCCTTGTTGCTCCACCCGCAAGTGACAACATGACAGACAGTGACAGTTAGGAATGACAATAAACAATAGGTGCAGGAGTAGGCAATTCGGCCCTTCGAGCCAGCACCGTCATTCAATGTGATCATGGCTGATCATCCCCAATCAGTACCCTGTTCCTGCCTTCTCCCCATATCCCCTGACTCCGCTATTTTTAAGAGCTCTATCTAGCTCTCTCTTGAAACATCCAGAGAACCAGCCTCCACCGCCCTCTGAGACAGAGAATGCCACAGACTCGCCACTCTCTGTGAGAAAAAGTGTTTCCTCGTCTCCGTTCTAAATGGCTTACTCCTTATTCTTAAACTGTGGCCCCTGGTGCTGGACTCCCCCAACATCGGAAACATGTTTCCTGCCTCTAGCGTGCCCAAGCCCTCAACAATCTTACATGTTTCAATGAGATATCCTCTCATCCTTCTAAGTTCTAGAGTGTACATGCCAAGCTGCTCCATTCTCTCAGCATATGACAGTCCCACCATCCTGGGAATTAACCTTGTAAACCTACGCTGCACTCCCTCAATAGCAAGAATGTCCTTCGTCAAACTAGGGGACTAAAATTGCACACAATACTCCAGATGTGGTCTCACTAGGGCTCTGTACAACTGCAGAAGGACCTCTTTGCTCCTATATTCCAGTTCTCTTGTTATAAAGGCCAACATGCCATTCGCTTTCTTCACTGCCTGCTGTACCTGCATGCTTACTTTCATAGACTGATGTGCAAGGACCCCCAGATCCCGTTGTACTTCCTCTTTTCCCAACTTGACGCCATTTAGATAGTAATCTGCCTTCCTGGTTAACCTCACATTTATCCACATTAAACGTCATCTGCCATGGATTTGAGTATAAGAGCAGGGAGGCTCTACTGCAGTTGTACAGGGTCTTGGTGAGGCCACACTTGGAGTATTGCGTACAGTATTGGTCTCCTAATCTGAGGAAAGACATTCTTGCCATAGAGGGAGTACAGAGAAGGTTCACCAGACTGATTCCTGGGATGGCAGGACTTTCATACTGGATAGACTCGGCTTCTACACGCTAGAATTTAGAAGATTGAGGGGGGATCTTATAGAGACTTACAAAATCCTTAAAGGGTTGGACAGGCTAGATGCAGGAAGATTGTTCCCGATGTTGGGGAAGTCAAGAACAAGGGGTCACAGTTTAAGGATAAGGGCGAAGTGTTTTAGGACCGAGATGAGAAAATCATTTTTAACACAGAGAGTGGTGAGTCTGTGGAATTCTCTGCCACAGAAGGTAGTTGAGGCCAGTTCATTAGCTATATTTAAGAGGGAGTTAGATGTGGCTAAAGGGATCAGGGGGTATGGAGAGAAGGCAGGTACAGGACACTGAGTTGGATGATCAGCCTTGATCATATTGAATGGCGGTGCAGGCTCGAAGGGCCGAATGGCCTACTCCTGCACCTATTTTCTATGTTTCCATCTGCCCACTTCCCCAACCTGTCCAAGTCACCCTGCATTCTCATAGCATCCTCCTCACAGTTCACATTGCACCCAGCTTTGTGTCATCTGCAAATTTGGTAATGTTATTTTGAATCCCTTCATCCAAATCATTGATGTATATTGTAAATAGCTGCGGTCCCAGCACCAAGCCTTGCGGTACCCCACTAGTCACTGCCTGCCATTCTGAAAGGGACCCGTTAATCCCTACTCTTTGTTTCCTGTCTGCCAACCACTTCTCTAGTATTGTCAGCACTCTACCCCCAATACCTTCGTACCTCATCTTTTCTCCCCGTATTGTCTTTTTGCTTATCTCCTGTTGTCCTTTAAACTTTACCCAATCCTCTTGCTTTCCGCTCATCTTTGCTACGTTGTACTTCTTCGCTTTAAGTTGTATACTGTCCCTGATGTCCCTTGTCAGCCATGGTCGTCCCTTTCTCCCCTTGGAATCTTTCTTCCTCCCCAGGAATGAACTGATCCTGCACCTTCTGTATTATTCCTAGAAACACCTGCCATTTTTGTTCCACTGTCATCCCTGCTAGTGTATCTTTCCAGCCAACTTTGGCCAGCTCCTCCCTCATGGCCCCATAGTCCCCTTTATTCAACTGCAACACTGACACTCTCCAATTGTAGATTAAACCTGACCATGTTATGGTCACTGCCTCCTAATGGCTCATTAACCTCAAGTTCCTTTATCAAATCCGGTTCATTACATTACACTAAATCACGAATTGCCTTCTCCCTGGTAGGCTCCTATACAAGCTGTTCAAAGAATCCATCACAAAGGCACTCTACAAAGTCCCTTTCTTGGGGTCCAGTACCAACCTGGTTTTCCCAGTCTACCTCCATGTTGAAATCTCCCATAACAACCACAGCATTAGTTTTACTACATGCCAATTTTAACTCCTGATTCAACATGCACCTTATGTCCAGGCTACTGTTTGGGGGCCTGTAGATTAGTCCCATTAGGGTCTTTTTACCTTTACAATTCCTTAGTTCTATCCATACCGACTCCACATCTCCTGTTTCAATGTCACCCCTTGCAAGGGACTGAATTTAATTCCTCACCAACAGGGCAACCCCACCCCCTCTGTCCAACTATCTGTCTTTTCTAAAGGAGGTAGACCCTTGAATATTCAGTTCCCAGCCCTGGCCCTCTTGCAGCCATCTCTCAGTAATTCCCACAACATCATACTTGCCAGTTTCTAACTGAGCCTCAAGCTCGTCCACTTTATTCCTTATACTTCGCGCTTTCATATACAGCACTTTGACCTCCGTATTCACTTCCCCCCTCGCGTCGCTCGCAATTAGCCCTGACCTTACTCTGTTGTCCATTCTCAAGCTTTCCTTCCCATTAACTTGAGAATCTTTTGTAATTTTTCCTGTAGCCACTTCCCCTTCAACTCCATCTTTATACTCCCAATTTGTCGATCCCTCCCCCCCACTATTTAGTTTAAACCCACACGTGTAGCCCTAGCAAACCTACCTGCCAGAATGTCGGTCCTCCTCCAGTTAAGGTGTAACCCGTCCCTTTTGTACAGTTCACCCCTACCCCAGAAGAGATCCCAGTGGTCTATAAATTTAAATCCTTGCTCCCTGCATCAGCCCCTCAGCCACACATTCAGATCCCCTATCTCCCTGTTCCTGTCCTCACTAGCACGAGGTACTGGAAGCAATCCAGAGATAACCACCCTAAAAGTCCGACTCTCTGAAGTCATGTTGGAGAACCTCCTTCCTCTTCTTCCCGATGTCGTTTGTGCCTATGTGCACAACTATTGCCGGCTGAGACATAAAACATTAATCCTGTTCAATTCGAAGGCTTTAATAATGCGAATCATGATCTTGAAATCTTTATATCCTGAATTCCACTTCATTAAAGCAAGTCCTCACTTCAGAAGTCTGTCTTCATAATTGTGGCAGGGAAATAACCAATTCGCACATTTCACAAATAAGTTAAAAAATAATAATTTTATCATAAACCACCAGGAATTCCAAGCTAGACACAAAAAGTTGGAGTCCCAAAACGAGACCAGAAACGTCACCCATTCCTTCTCTCCAGAGATGCTTCCTGTCCCGCTGAGTTACTCCAGCTTTTTGTGTCTATCTTCGATTTAAACCAGCATCTGCAGTTTCTTCCTGCACACCAGGAATTCCACCTCTATGTTGATTACAGGCTGTAGAATCAACCTCTCAAAAAATAAAAATATCCAATATCACATTGAGATTGTCTTTTTGCAAAAATTGACATGACATTGATGGGTTTTCAAAGTGACCATCAACTTAATATTCACAGATTGACAACACATTTGTGGTACCGGCAATGTAGTACCAAGTGTGAAGGTAAATATGGTGTGATTTTAGTATTAGTTTAGAGATACAGTATGGAAACAGGCCTTTCAGCCCAGGGTCTCGACCCGAAACATCACCCATTCCTTCTCTCCAGAGATGTTGCCTGACCTGCTGAGTTCCTCCAGCATTTTGTGTATCTTTCAGCCCACTGAATCCACACTGACCATTGATCATACATTTGCACTGGTTCCATGTTATCCCACTTTTACGTCAAGAGCCTACACACAAGGGGAAATTTACAGTGGCATCTTTGGGATGTGAGAGGAAACCAGAGCACCTAGAGGAAACCCACGTAGTCATAGGGGGAACATGTAAACTCCATAAAGACAACACCTAAGGTCAGGATCGAACCCGAGTCTCTAGCGCTGCAAGGCAACAGCTCTACTAGCTGTGCCACAGCGCCCCCCCCCCCTTTCACCAGAATACTTATTTGCCATTTAATTTCTTGTGTTGGCAAGTGGTAAAACGTCATTTTGCACCCGAGCCAGCGTTAGGAATACTGGGGGTTAAAACATGGGCAACCTTTGCATCTGGAGCAAGGGTCCAAAGTGTGGGCCAGGCATGTTGCCAAAGCTGGGCTTGGGAACATAAACACTGGGGATGGAGCATGTATATAGTTGTTATATTTCAGATGAGAGTCAGCACTTCCCATTGTAGACATGGCATCATTGCTGGCAGCCTTTGATTATATCTGCTACAGGTCTACCACCGATTTTGCAGCGACTGGTGATCCAGCATCTCCTTTAATCCAAACAAAATTACAAGAACACATTTGAAATTCCTCCTGGAAGTGCCCCCATAAATGTGGTGCCTAGACCAGGTGAAGCTGCCAATCTTGACGTTATTGGGAATTCCACGCTGATCGGCAGGCCGAATTTGACCCCTGCAGCTCTGGAACTCCAGCCCTTCCGGAGCCAGCAGATCTGTTCCATAGATGACTTCCGAGCCTGATTTGTGGGCCAATATCTCGGTTGCCTAGGTGGGCTGTTTACGTGCTGTTGGACTCCTCTCAAAGGCCTAGACCTCTGTTGGTCTGGCAAAACGGATAATGTGGAAAAGCTCTGGAACCAAGGATGCCGGAAAATTGGTGGTGAACCTGTAGTAATATCTGCATTTTTTTGTTATCTATGGGAGTTCCAATCCCCTAACCCTTGTGAATGAGGACCTAGTGTGAATACACTATTCTATACACCACATAAATTATATACAGTACGTTACCCCTCCCATTTTCCTTCAAGCTAATTCAATATTAATTAACAAAATTATTCAAATATGCTGAAGATCTCCTCTTCATAGAAGAGCATCTAACCTTTACATAGACAGCATAGGATTTTTGATTCTCTACAGTCTGATTACAATCTTCCCACAGCCACATTATCCAAATGATCCATCATCGACACTTGCCCCAAACTCTTTTTCAGCAGTCACCTCTGGCGCTGGAAGATAACTGAGAGCATCTACATTTTCTTGTCAGTTCTTTGCTTTGGAAACAATGGTATATTTATATGCATTTAGAGTCAATGCTCATCTGAGACATTCACTTCATTTCAATGGGAGATGGAAATCAGAGAACTGTACTTTACGCAGAAGGTGAAGTGAGGTCCATAATTACACTTAAAGAATCACTGGACTCCAGTCACAATGGTTACGCTGTTCTTTGCTGTTGTTGCCATTCAGTTCAAATACCCCATTGGCTTTTTAGAGTGATTTTCTATTTGATGGGACAACGCAGCATCTGCATTTTATGGTAATGTATCACAAGGTAAGATTAAACTCATTGTCCATTGAGTAATGGATAACCACAATGGTAGACTTTTCACTTTAATGACATCCTTTCATATCAAACAACGAGAACTGCACTCCAAGTGAGTTCTGACTAATGTTTTGTATGGCTGTAACATGACTTAAAAACTCTTGTATTATATGCACTGACTGATGAGGGAAAGCCTGTTAAATGCCTTCTACATCACCATTTTTCTGGACCTTTTTTTAAAAGTAATTGCCTGCTAATCTCTGTGAGTAAGATCATGAAAAATGACAAAACAGGAAGAGGTACAGGAAGGAGAACTTAGTAACATGGTGCCACAACAACAACCACTCCCTCAGTTATAGCAAGACTAAGAAGCTAGTTATTGACTTTAGGAAATGTAGTGGAATAGATGCCCCAATCAGAATCAATGGTGCCAAAGTGAAAATGGCTGAGAACGTCAATTTCCTTGGCGTAAATATTACCAACAATCTGTCATGGACCAAACACTTTGAAGCAACAGCCAAGAAGGCACACCAACACCTCTACTTCCACATGTGACTGTGGAAATTTGGTATGTCTCTAGTGACTCTTACAAACTTCTGCAGATGCACCATACTGTCAGGTTGCATGGCAGCTTGTTTTAAGAGCAGCTCTGACCAAGACCACAAGAAATCGCAGAGAGCTGTGGATGTAGCCTAGTCCATCAAAGTCAAAAGTCAAAAGAGTTTATTGTCATGTGTCCCTGACAGGACAATGAAATTCTTTCTTTGCTTCAGCACAACAGAACATAGTAGGCATTGACTACAATTAGGCATTTGATCACACAGATCAAACTCCCCACCATTGATTCAATCTACACTTCTACACTTGGAATAACATTCAGCATAATCAAAGACCTTTCCCACTGTAAAAGAACAAATGGTAGGTGTAAAAAAATAAAAAGGAAGTATGAGGTAAAAAAGTAACAGGATATCTGTTTAGCAGTCGTGCGTGTTGGTTTTGAAAAAAATAACCAAATAGCCAAAGAAAAAGAATGATTAATCAGGGGGACAGTGAAACTAGTCAGAGAACAAGGGTGGGGGAGGGACACAGAGAGAGGGAAAGCAAGTGTTACTTGAAGTTAGATAAATCAATATTCATACTGCTGGGTTGTAAGTTGCCCATGCGAAATATGAGTTGCTGTTCCTCCAATTTGTGTTTGGCCTCACTGTGGCAGTGGACAAGGCCCAGGATAGAAAGGTTAGTATGGGAATGGGAGGAGGAGTTAAAGTGTTTATCAACCGGGAGATCGCGTAGACCCACGTCGTTCGGGTGGGAAGGGATCAGATAACCAGTGAGTTATAGAGGGAATGGTCAGCGGAAAGGGGTGGAGATGGGAAGATGTGGCTAGTGGTGGGATGGCGAAAATGTTGGAGGATTATGTGTTGCATGCAACGGATGATGGGGTGAGGACTAGAGATCTGTCCCTGTTGCATCTGGGGGGCGAAGGAGCAAGAACGGAGCTGCGGGATATCAAGAAGACATGTGAGGACCCCATCTATGATGGAAGAGGGGAATCCCTGTTATAAACAATAGACAATAGGTGCAGGAGTAGGCCATTTGGGCCTTCGAGCCAGCACCGTCATGTAATGTGATCATGGCTGATCATTCCCAATCAGTACCCCGTTCCTGCCTTCTCCCCATATTCCCTGACTCCGCTATCTTTGAGGGCGCTATCTAGCTCTCTCTTGAAAGTATCTAGAGAACCGGCCTCCACCACCCTCTGAGGCAGAGAATTCCACAGACTGACATCTCTCTGTGTGAAAAAGTGTTTCCTCATCTCCTTTCTAAATGGTTTACCCCTTATTCTTAAACTGTGGCCCCTGGTTCTGGACTCCCCCAACATTGGGAACATGTTTCCTGCCTCTAGTATGTCCAAACCCTTATTAATCTTATATGTTTCAATAAGATATCCTCTCATCCTTCTAAATTCCAGTGCATACAAGCCCAGCCGCTCCATTTTCTCAGCATATGACAGTCCTGCCATCCCGGGAATTAACCTTGTGAATCTACGCTGCACTCCCTCAATAACAAGAATGTCCTTACTCAAGGGTTACACAAAAAGCTGGAGAAACTCAGCGGGTGAAGGAGATAGGCGACGTTTTGGGCCGAGACCCTTCTTCAGACTGGTCAGGGATCAGGGAAACGAGAGATATAAACAGTGATGTGGAGAGATAAAGAACAATGAATGAAAGATATGCAAAAAATTATTGATGATAAGGGAAACAGGCCATTGTAAGCTGTTTGTGGTGTGAAAATGAGGTCCTTACTCAAACTCGGAGACCAAAACTGTACACAATACTCCAGGTGTGGTCTCACTATGGCCCTGTACAACTGCAGAATGACCACTTTGCTCCTATACTCAACTCCTCTTGTTATGAAGCCAACATGCCTTCATTTCCCTAAAAGATGAGGACATCAAAGATGTCCTGGTATGGAACACCACATCTTGGGTGCAGATGTGGCATAGACAGAGGGGAATAGGGGATAGAATCTTTGCAGGAGGCAGGGTGGAAAGAAGTGTGGTCCAGATAGCTGTGGGAGTCAGTAGTCCTCACCTTTCACCCTATAGGCCGTCAAATACAGCACATAATCCTCCGACATTTTCGCCACCTCCAACGGGATCCCACCATCTTCCCATCTCTACCCCGTTCCTCTTTCTTCCCCTCTGCAACTTCCCACTGAACCATGTCCTACCTTCCCCTGCATTCACAGGAGATGCAACACCTATTAACATTACTTAACTGGAAGGGGACCAACATTCTGGCAGGCAGGTTTCTAGTGTTACATGGGTGGGTTTAAACTAAATAATGGGGGGGGGGTCAACAACGTGGAAGCATATGCGTGCAGTTAACGGGAAAGAGAGTGCAGGAAAGGTCACGTTTAAACTAATATGGAAGGGGGATGGGAAGCAATGCAAGGAGACGGAGGGCCGTAAAATGAGGACAGAAGTAAAAGGTAGAAGGGAGAAAACAAAAACAAACCTGAAAGCTTTGTGCCTTAATGCGAGGAGCATTTGTAATAAGGTGAATTAATTGAATGTGCAGTTAGTTGTTAAGGGATATAATATAGTTGGGATTACGGAGATATGGCTCCAGGGTGACCAAGGCTGAGAGTCCAATATGCAGTGGTATTCAATATTCAGGAAGGATAGACAGAAAATAATAGGACGTGGAGTGGCATTGCTGGTTAAAGAGGAGGCTAATGCAATAGCAAGGTAAGACATTAGCTTGGATGCTGTAGAATCGGTAAGGGTGGAACTGTGAATTAGCCAAGGGCAGAAAACGCTTGTTTGAGTTGTGCACAGACCACCAAACTGCAGTAGTGAGGTTGGGGATAGCATCAAACAGGGAATTAGGGATGCATGCAGCAAAGATACAGCAGTTATCATGGGTGACTTTAATCTACATATAGATTGGGTTAACCAAATTGGTAACAACACTGAGGAGGAGGATTTCCTGGAGCATATATGTTCGAAGAAAATATATGTTCCTCTACATATTGACTTAGAAATATATGTTCCTCTACATATTGGCTTAGAAAACAAATCACAAATCACAAAGTAGAGGAACCACCTGGAGGGCAGGCCATCCTGTACTGGGTATTGTGCAATGAGGAATTAATTATCAATCTTGTTGTGCAAAGCCCCATGGGCAACAGTGACCATACTATGGTAGAATTCTGCATTAAGATGGAGAGTGACACAGTTAATTCAGAGACACAGGTCTTGAATTTAAAGAAAGGTAACTTTGATTGTATAAAACGTGAATTGGCTGGGATAGACTGGCAAATGCTTCTTAAAGGGTTGACAGTGGATAAGCAAAGGCAAAGATTTAAAGATCGCATGGATGAATTACATCCCTGTCTGGCTTAAAAATTAACCAGGGAAGGCGGCTCAACTGTGGCTAATGAGGGAAATTAGGGACAGTATTAAATACAAGGAAGAGACATATAAATTGGCCAGAGGAAGCAGCAAAACGAAGGAAGGAGAAATTTAGAATTCAACAAAGGGGTTAATTAAGAGGGGAAAAATAGGGCATGAAAGAAAGCTTGTGGGGAATATAAAAACTGACTGGAAAAGCTTCTTTAGATATGTGAAGAAGAAAAGATTAGTGAAGACAAATGTCAGAAACAGGTGAATTTAGAATGGGGAAAAAAGGAAATGGCAGACCAGTTAAACAAGTACTTTGGTTCTGTCTTCATTAAGGAAGACACAAACAATTTTCCAGAAATACTAGGGAACCGAGGATCTAGCACGACGGAGGAACTGAAGGGAATCCACATTGGTCAGGAAATGGTGTTAGGTAAACTGTTGGGGCTGAAGGCAGATAAATCCCCAGGGCCTGATGGTCTGCATCCCAGAGTACTCAAGGAGATGGCTCTGGAAATCATGGATGTATTGGTGTTCATTTTCCAATGTTCTATAGACTCTGGATTAGTTCCAGTAGACTGGAGGGTAGCCAATGTAACCCCACTTTTAAGAAAGGAGGAAGAGAGAAAATAGGGAATTATAGACCAGTTAGCCTGACATCGGTAGTGGGGAAGATGCTTGAGTCGATTATTAAAGATGTAATAGCAGCGCATTTGGAAAGCAGTGGCAGGATCGGTCTAAGTCAGCATGGATTTATGAAGAGAAAATCATACTTGACTAATCTGGAATTTTTTGAGGATGTAACAAGTAGAATGGATAAGGGAGCGCCAGTGGATGTGGTGTATCTGGATTTTCAAAAAGCCTTTGACAAGGTCCCACACAAGAGATTAGTGTTCAAAATAGAGCACATGGTATTGGGGGTAGGGTATTGACATGGTTAGAGAACTAGTTGGCAGACAGGAAGCAAAGAGTAGGAATTAATGGTTCCTTTTCAGAATGGCTGGCAGTGACTAATGGGGTGCCGCAAGGCTCAGTGCTGGTACCCCAGCTATTTACAATAGATAATAATGATTTAACAGGGCTCTCACTTAACATTTTTTTCTCTGTTGTCAGCCGGGAAACCTAGGCAGCTTTTTAGGTTGCCAAATGACAGTTTAGGTGGTCATTTAAGACAGCTTGCGATAATGTGCTCGGACGAAGTGTGATGTTACCAGTCGGAATTATGCTCAATGAAGCATTCACATATTATTACTGCTTCAAATAAAGTTACAAACTACATATATTCACCAATCAAGAGATGATATATACCACAATGATATGCAGCAAAATGATAATACAGTATCTCAACTCTTTGTACACATTGCAATGAATGCAATTTCTATTATTTCTTTCCACTTCCAAACAAAAATATGTTTGGATTATTCAGCGTATGATCAACCCGTGTCAATAAATCCTGGACCATGGTAACATATATACTTAACCATGCATACTACAGATTGATGCAAGCATGTTTTCTATGAAGGACCGAAAATGATCATGACATGGCCATAGCATGGGTCATTATTGCTATTGGTACATAACTACTCTCGCTTCCCACATAATTTATCCACAACAAAATATACAGGTTGCAAGGAAATTTCTAAAGGCATTGTATGATAATAGCTATTAAAACCGACTATACCCATCTGACAGGTTAAACATTACACTAACTGACAAGAGATGGCCAAAGACATCCTTGCCATAGAGGGGGTACAGAGAAGATTCACCAGACTGATTCCTGGGATGTCAGGACTTTCATATGAGGAAAGATTGGATAGACTCGGTTTGTACTCGATGGAATTTAGAAGATTGAGGGGGGATCTTATAGAAACCTACAAAATTCTTAAGGGGTTGGACAAGCTAGATGCTGGAAGATTGTTCCCGATGTTGGGGGAGTCCAGAACAAGGGGTCACAGTCTAAGAATAAGGGGGAATTCCTTTAGGACCGAAATGAGGAAAACATTCTTTACACAGAGAGTGGTGAGTCTCTGGAATTCTCTGCCACAGAAGGTAGTTGAGGCCAGTTCATTGGCTATATTTAAGAGGGCGTTAGATGTGGCACTTGTGGCTAAAGGGATCAGGGGGTATGGAGAGAAGGCAGGTACGGGATACTGAGTTGGATGATCAGCCATGATCACATTGAATGGCGGTGCAGGCTCGAAGGGCCGAATGGCCTACTCCTGCACCTATTTTCTATGTTTCTATGTTTCTAAAGGACATAACTGCAGCAAATGTTCTTTTGGTAATATGTTTAAAGGGGTCAAAAAGCCTTTAAACATTACCGAACATTCAGATTAGATGTATGTGTTCCGAAAGGCAATGAAGATACCCAGTTTGTACGCACCAGATTTAAAAAAAATTATTGATAAACGCTGTTTCCATCATTCCCACTTCAGAATTAACGTTAAAATTTCAACTGAAATATCTCCTGACCAAATTCGTGATGTATATGACCAACTGTAGAAGTAAAACCTGGATAAATCCAACGTATAGTTGGGAATGTTGCTCATTAAATAACTACAGTGCTGATACTCCATATTAAGAGCATTGATTTGCCGTTAAAATGAATTCTGTAATAACGTGTCAACGGTAACAGTGACAATCGACCACTGCGGTTTAATGTTTCACGTGTTCACAATTTAATTAATCCATCTTTATGGATTAAAACAAATAATAACATTGGGAATGAAAACACATTTGATTGCATTCCATTATCAAACATAGTCAATGCTCGCTCTGAAGACATTTCAAGCGCAGGATGGATGGGGGAGATCAGTACAGGATGAATGGGGGGGATTCAGTACAGGATGAATGGGGGATTCAGTGCAGTGTGGATCGGGAGGTCTGTGCAGGATGAATGGGAGGATCACTACAGGAAGGATGGGGGGGTCGGTGCAGGATAAATGGAGGGGGGGTCAGTACAGGATGGATCGGGAGATCAGTGCAGGACGAATGGGAGGGATCATCAGACAGGATGAATGGGTGGCACAGTGCAGGATGGATGGGAAGGGGGGTCAGTACGGGATGAATTGGGGGACCAGTGTAGGATGGATAGGGGGTGGCAGGATAATCAATGCGAGGTGTATAGGGAGATCAGAGCAGGATGAATAGATTGGGGGGGGGGGGAGCAGTAGATGGGGAGGGGAGTACAGGGGATGTCAGTGAGCACTGAATAGAGGCGGGAATGGAGATCAGTGCGGGATGGAGAAGAGGAGTCCCAGGATGAGGGGGGTGGGGGGGCCGTACAAGGGAAAGGGAGAGCGGGGAAGGGGAAAGGGAAGGGGCAGAGGAGGTGGGGAGGATGGAAGGTCAGTGCCCCTCGAACAACACCGGCATCATCGCCCCGCTGCCTTGGCCATCCCTGTCCACCACCAAGTGCCGCCGCCAAGGGGGAGGCAGTTGGGATCTCCTCGCCACCACCTCCCTTCCTCCGCCAGCCAATAGGAAGGTGCGGGGTTGAGCGTGTGCTTTAGACGGCAGAAGGGGGCCTCCCTCATCCTCCCGGCCTCGGTGCGGGAGGGTTTGTTTTAAAAGTGGTTATCGCTGTTGGCGGAGTGGCATGCAGCAGCCGCTATGAGGGCAGGCGGGGTGAGGGAGGAGGTGGAGCCGCCATCGCTGCCGCTGCTGCTGTGCGGGGCCTGTCATTTGCTCCAACCCTCCATCACCCCGCACTACAGCCGTCGCCGCCGCCGACCAGAAACGTTACTTATTCCTTTTCTCCAGAGATGCTGCCTGACCCACTGAGTTACACCAGTTTTTTTGTGTCTATCTTCGGTATAAACCAGTATCAGCAGTGTCAAGCCGGGCAAAATGACACGGCTTTTAGGTTGCCCGGCGGAACTTTAGGTGGCCATTGGTAACCGGGCAACCGTTAATTTCGAGCCCAGTTTAGACAAAGGAATTAAATGTAACATTTCAGGTTTGCAGATGACCCAAACCTGGATGCCAGTGTGAGCTGTGAGGAGGATGCTATGATGCTGCAGGGTGACTTGGATAGGTCGGGTGGGTGGCCAGATGCATGGCAGATGCAGTATAATGCATCTGGGCTTGTATGCTCAGCTGGGCTTGTACACTCTGGAATTTAGGAGGATGAGAGGATATCTCATTGAAACATATAAGATCGTTAAGGGCTTGGACACACTAGAGGCAAAAACCATGTTCCCGATGTTGGGGCAGTCCAGAACCAGGGGCCACAGTTTAAGAATAAGGAGTAAGCCATTTAGAACAGAGACGAGGAAACACTTTTTCTCACAGAGAGTGGTGAGTCTGTGGAATTCTCTGCCTCAGAGGGCGGTGGAGGCAGGTTCTCTGGATGCTTTCAAGAGAGAGCTAGATAATATTAAAAATAGCGGAGTCAGGGGATATGGGGAGATGGCAGGAACGGGGTACTGATTGGGGATGATTCACATTGAACGGCGGTGCTGGCTCGAAGGGCGAAATGGCCTACTCCTGCACCTATTGTCTATTGTCTAATGTGGATAAATGTGAGGTTATCCACTTTGGTGAGAAGAACAAGGCAGATAATTATCTGAATTGTGTCAGATTAGGAAAAAGGGAGATGCAACAAAACCTAGGTGTCCTTGTCCATCAGTCACTGAAAGTAAGCATGCAGGTACAGCTGGCAGCGGAGAAAAAAAATGGCATGTTGGTCTTCATTGCGAGAGGATTTGAGTTTAGGAGCAAGGAGGTCCTATGCAGTTGTACAGGGCCCAGGTGAGACCGCACCTGGAGTATTGTGTGCAGTTTTGGTCTCCTAATTTGAGGAAGGACATTCTTGCTATTGAGGGAGTGCAGCGTAGGTTCACCAGGTTAATTCCCGGAATGGCGGGACTAACATATGACGAAAGAATGGATCGACTGGGATAATATTCACTGGAATTTAGAAGGATTGGGGGGGGGTCATATAGAAACATATAACATTCTTAAGGGATTGGGCAGGTTAGATGCAGAAAAAATGTTCCCCTTGTTGGGAAGTCCAGAACCAGCGGTCACAGTTTAAGAATAAGGGGTAGGCCATTAGTAATGAAATGAGGAAAAACCTTTTCAGCCCGAGTTTCGAATCAGTGGAATTCTCTGCCACAGAAGACAGTGGAGGCCAACCAGCGAGTTTGGTATTTCAACAGCGCATGCCCAAATCATAGGTCACTCGAGATAAACATTCTCGGCAGCTGAGCTGTGCATGTATACAGACCTGCATTTCATCCGTAGAGAGGATCAAACATGGGTCTCCGGCGCTGCAAGCGCTATTGAATTGCTACTGGAGTTAGCAACACTATTTCTCTGTTCTCCACTGGTCCATGTAGAAATCTCAGCACTTTCAATCTCATGTGCACAAACTGCATGTGACAAAAACGTGCATGATAGGGTCAATTTATCAGCATTAATATCAGAGTTTGGGCGGAGGTGATGAGATGCCAGATGGTGGGGACTATTCACAGGACGTGAAAGGCCTTAGGGTTCAAACCAGAACCGAGATATTACAAAGCATCAAACGTCCTGGAGTGCAGTTGTTGATGATGTTACTGTGAAATGCGCCAATTGATGGTGGTTTATTTTGTGAGCTTTTGTGGACCTAGTGGGGAAAATCTGGCCAATTCCAAGTCCGGGTTTGACACTGACCTGGTTCACTGTCTGTGTGGAGTTTGCAGGTTCTCCCTGTGCAATATATCGTTGGTTTCCTCCACATTCCAAAGATGTTCGAAGGGCCGAATGGCCTACTCCTGCGCCTATTTTCTATGTTTCTATGTCTCTTTGTGCATGTTCATAGGTTAATTAGCCTCTGAAAATTGCCCCAAGCGTGTAGCGAGTGGATGAGAAAGTGAGATAATATAGAACAAGTGTGAATGGGTGATCGGCATGGACTTGGTGGGCCGAAGGGCCTGTTTCCGTGCTGTGTCCTTAAACCAAATTAATCTAACTTGGTAAAGGTAAGTTATCGGAGGACACAGGGAGGGTACCACGGAAACAGGTGGGGTTGAAGGGAGGAAGAAAAGCTGTCTGGGACCAAAATCTGGGACCAAAATGAACTTGGGGACCTAGGTGAGAGGGGAAAGATTTAATAAGAACCCGAGGTTCAACTTTTTTCACACAGTGGGTGGTGGGGAAATTACTAAGGCAGGTATACATTTTGAAAGACATATGGACGTGCATGGATAGGAACCCTCTCTCTCTCTCTCTCTCCATCCTCTGTCTCTCCACCCCTCCCCCCCTCTCTCCACCTCTCTCTCTCTTTCTGCCACCCTGCCTCCTATTCCCCACTGTCCCAACAGATGAATTATGGTCCGGTCCCCGTCAGCCTGGTGTATGGGTTTGATTCTCACTCGGGCTGCCCTCCCGGGTTATACAGGGTTATTATAAAGGGGCAAACCATGCACCCCTTTCCTGCATAACCCCAGGAGGCAGATTTATGAGCGTAGTCTCACTACCGTCCCCTCCCGAGTGTCCTATCCCTGTCCGGGGGCGGCCGGAGATGTCTGGGGTGACCCTGGACTGATGGGATGCTGGCCTGGAGCAGTGGCGGCCCCAGGCTTACAGCCAGCACAGAGAAGAAGTGCTAACTCCAGCTCAATTCTGCTCCAACTCCCGAGGAACCCGTTCCCCGACTGGCTGGGGACCATCAGCTGCACCTCTCACCTTATCCAGTTGCTGTCGGTTAACCCCCTTGGTTCCGGCGAAAGCCGAGTACCAGTCATCAATGGGGATACACAAAAAATGCTGCAGTAACAACAGGTCAGGCAACATCTCTGGAGACGGGTCTCAACCTGAAACGTTACCTATTCCTTTTCTCCAAAGATGCTGCCTATCCCGCTGAGTTACTCCAGCACGTTGTGTCTACCTTTGGTGTAAACCAGCATCTGCAGTTCCTTCCTATACGGAAATTAACGGGGTATCGATTACCCTATCAAACCTATATAACTAAAAGTCTCATCTTGACCACTTCCTGTCTACACTGTTAATTGATTTTAGAAAAAACACTACCATCGCTATGATTGTTTGCCATCTTACTCACAGTCCTCCTCCGCTGCAACAGCCCCAAGGATTTTCCCGACCGCTGAAAAATAAAAAAGTTATGAATGTTTAAAAAATCTTGAGATCAGCTGATTGATCTTCTTGCCTGTCAATCACCATAATGAACATAACGCCCCTTCCGGGGGGGCAGGAATATATAGCCCCGGTGGCCGTTCGTCAGTCACTCTGGAAGATCGTGAGGGAGAGTCCACAACTCTGATTCTAAGCTGTGAGTCAACTGAACTGTGAGTCTGCAATGTACTTGCAATAAATGATTTGTTAGCCTTAAATGAAAATGTAATGAGTTGTTTGGCCTGCCCTGTATTTGAAACTGCAATGGAAATGAAATGAAAATTCAATGAGTTGTTTTGCCTTTGCTTTGCTTGACCTGAAATGAAAGCAAATGGATTGTATATTGTTGGCTGGTCCCACCTGCCCTGTGCTTTTGCTTTGCCTTTGCTTTGTTTGACCTCACCTGGAATGAAAACAAATGGATTATATATTTTTGGCTGGGCCCGCCTGCCCTGTGCTTCACTTGACTTGAAATGGATTGACTTGACTTGTCTTGAAATGGTTTGACTTGACTTGAGACATGGATTGACTTGACTTGTACTCACTGTGCTTGCCTTGAATTGACTCACAGCAGCCATGCTAGCGCTCAAGAAAGCCCCCCTCCGCCCCCCCACACCCCCCCCCCCCACTGGCCACCAATATTGGAATTGGTGGAGAGGTGAAATATTGTGTTGGGGGACCAGCCCTCCCGTGTGAACCTGGGACCCAACGGGTCCCACTTAGTCTAGTATCGATTAAATTCCAGAGAGAGGGAATGTCCTCCTAGGCTGCCGGGAGAGGTTCTGCGGAATTCCAGAAGGTCGGTTTGTGAAGTGAGATAGAAATAAGATCGAATTAATGTTCGTAAAAGAGCGACCCCTGTCCGCTATTGAGTTGACAGAATTCTAGATTAAATAGTTAACACTATTGATGGTGGAATAGTTAACAATTTATACACAGTTTATACAGCCAGCGCTTCGTTCGCTTTTTCTTTATCACAAATGACCTTTGACAAATCCCTTTGCTCAGTCTGCCTTGGCCTACGTGATCTCCCAGTTGCCAAGCATTTTAACTCCCCTCCCCACACTGACCTTTCTGTCCTGGGCCTCCTTCATTTTCAGAGTCAGGCCCAACGCAAATTGGAGGAACAGCATCAGTCTGACTCTCAGTCTGAAGAAGGTCTCGACTGGAAATGTCACCTATTCCTTCTCTCCAGAGATGCTGCCTGACTCGCTGAGTTACTTCAGCATTTTATATCTGTTATCATTTGAACAATAGGTTTGGATGAATCAAAATAAACAAAGAACAGTCATTGTACAAGGGTTAGTGAAAGTAAATAATAGGTTTGGTCAAACTTTCAAAGTAGCTTGAAAGAGGAAGGGTAGAATTCCAGAGACTCAGGTTCTTACCACGGAGTGCAGCTGGAGAAACTCAGTGGGTCAGGCAGTATCAGTATAGGGAATTGAACAGTCAATGTTTTGGTCTGGACTGAAAGAGTCGAGGGGAAGTAGTCAGTATAAAGAGATGTGGGGAGGAGTGTGACAAGAGCTGGAATGCAATAGGTGGATGATAGACACAAAAAGCTGGAGTAACTCAGCGGCCAGACAGTATCTCTAGAGAAAAGGAATAGGCGACTTTTCGGTCACCTTTTCTTTTTCTCTAGTAATGTTGTCTGACCCGCACCAGCATGCAACTCTATGCGATGAGCGCGACCTAACGTGGTCACTTCAGCTGTCCGGCGTCCCACTTCGATCGCCGGAGCCGTGCGGAATTGTGCGGAGTTCGTCCCGACATCGTGCGGGACTCCGAAAAACTGACTATGTTCAAAAATTCCGCGCGGCAACGGCTTGTCGGCTCGCAGTCGCCTCGACGCATTACGCACCGCCTCGACGTCCGTGACCCTCTCTGTAGGTGCCTCCGTGACCCTCTATGCGTGTGGCTCCGTGGCCCTCTGTGTGTGTGCCTCTGTGCCCCGCTCTATGTGCCCCTCTCTGTCCTGGCGAACTTATCTTTAAGACTTTGCTCCAAGTTTGCCTCACTTTGCGCCGCGTTGCGCCACTCACCCGACCTCCGCGCGGCCCTCGCTGCCGGTTTGGTTGCGCTTGCCGCATGCAGGCGCATGCTGGTGGGAACGGCCCTGTACAGGGGATCACCCGACCTCCGCGCGGCACCCGCTCCTAGTTTGATCGCGCTCATCGCATGGAGTCGGATGCTGGTAGGACAGGCCCTTTACTCCAGCTTTTTGTGTCTATCATTGGTTTAAACCAGCATCTGCAGTTCCTTCCTACACAAGCAATAGTTAAATGTAGTTGTTCGTGTTTTTTTTTGTATTGTTTGTAACTGTGTATATGTGGGGGTGGGGGTGGGGAAGGGGAAACTTTTAAATCTCTTCCCTGCACGGGAGACCCAACTTTTTCCCTGTCGGGTCTCCGTTGACGTTGGGGCCTAGCACCGTGGAGCAGCCTCCGACCAGGACGACCTGGGGGCTCCAGTCACGGAGCCTGCGGAGCTGCGGACTCACCATCGTGGGGCTGGCCGGCCTCGGAGTGTGGGGAGCGGTGGTGGCTCGCTGCTGTGGCCCGACTCCGGGGCTCCAGCTCCAGCTGCAGACCAGTGGTCTGTCGGGATATCGGGAGCTCGCGGGTCCGGGTGAGAGACCGCTTTCTGGAGCTCCCACAACACAGCTTCTCCAGCCCGTGTCGCGGGGTTGGAGCGACCCGGAGCGGGGCCATACATCGCCCGGCGCGGCGTTTATGGCCGCAGGACATTCCAGCGCCCGCCGGGGGCTCCAACGTTGTGACCTTTGGGCCTAGAGCGGGGCCGTACATCGCCCGCCGCGGCCTCAATGGCCGTGGAACTTAACACCGCCCGCCTGGGGCTTCGACCTCGGGAGAGAAATGGTGCAGGGGAGGGAGAAGACTTTGCCTTCCATCACAGTGAGGAGGAGATTCACTGTGATGGATGTTTGTGTGAATTGAATTGTCTGTGTATTTTTTTATGAATTGTTCTGTTGTATGGCTTGTAGAAACTGAGTTTTATTCGAGCCTCTCTGAGGTTCGAATGACAAGTAATAAAAATCAAAATCAAAATCAAAAATCAATAGATGGATACACGTGAAGAAGGGTTGATTGGCAATTAACGGTTAGCTAGGGGATGGAAGGGTGAAGATAGCAAGGG
Source organism: Raja brachyura (assembly GCA_963514005.1). The sequence continues at coordinate 90,550,169 of OY740787.1, read as the reverse complement.
TGAAGAGGCTGGAAGGATCAGTTAACAAACGGCTGCAGATTTTGGTATTTAATAGGAAACCAAGATAAAGAGTGGAAACGGGACGGTGGCAGATCGGCCACCAACAGTCTCATCGCTACCTCACTGACCCTCTCTGCTTTGCCGCAGTCACCACGCTCCCCCTGACTCCCTGGTTCACTCACCCCTCCCAACCAATCCGTCTCCCACCTCAGGCAGTTTCTCCTGCAACTGAGGGAGTAAGATACTTATCCTTATACCTCCTCTCTCACCGCCATTCAGGGGTCTAAACAGGTGTCCCAGGTGAGGCAGAATTCCAAAGCACCCCCACCACACTCTCCTGTTGCATTCGATGCTCTGAATGTGGCCTCCTCTGCATCAGCAAGACCAAATGCAGACTACACCTGCACTCTGGCCACCTGAAAGGGTTGTTATCTCCGGTTTGCTTCCAGTTCCTCGTGCTGGCGAGAGCAGGAACAGGGAGATACGGGACCTGAATGTGTGGCTGAGGAACTGGTGCAGGGGGCAGGGATTTAGATTCTTAGATCACTGGGATCTGTTTTGGAGTAAGGGGGAACTGTACAAAAGGGACAGATTGCATCTTAACAGGTGGGGGACCAGCATTCTGGCCGGCAGGTTTGCCACTGCTACACGGATGGTTTTAAACTGAATAAGGGGGGTGGGGTGTCAAATGGGATAATCGAGAACGGAGTTAAAGGGAAAGAGAGTAAAGGGATGGTTAATGACCCCAGAATTAACGGGAAAGAAAGATCACAAAGGGATAGGAGAGTATGGCCAAGTGTAATAGGGATCGATGTGAAAGGGGCCACTTGTCAACATAATTGTATTAGGAGTAAGAGTGTTGTAAAAACAAGCCTGAAGGCTTTGTGTCTCAATGCAAGGAGCATTCGTAATAAGGTGGATGAGTTGAAGGTGCAGATAGCGATTAATGACTATGCTATAGTTGGGATCACGGAGACATGGCTCCAGGATGATCAAGGCTGGGAGCTGAACATCCAGGGATATTCAATATTCAGGAGGGATAGACGAAAAGGAAAAGGAGGTGGGGTAGCGTTGCTGGTGAGAGAGGAGATTAATGCAATAGAAAGGAAAGACATTAGCGTGGAGGATGTGGAATCGATATGGGTAGAGCAGCGAAACTCTAAGGGGCAGAAAACGCTAGTGGGAGCTGTGTACAGGCCACCTAACAGTAGTATTGGAGTTGGGGATGGCATCAAACAGGAAATTAGAAATGCGTGCAACAAGGGTAACACGGTTATAATGGGTGACTTCAATCTGCATGTAGATTGGGTGAATCAAATTGGCAGGGGTGCTGAGGAAGAGGATTTCCTGGAATGTATGCGGGATAGTTTTCTCAACCAACATGTGGAGGAACCAACGAGAGAGCAGGCTATTCTAGACTGGGTATTGAGTAATGAGGAAGGGTTAGTTAGCAGTCTTGTTGTGCGTGGCCCTTGGGCAAGAGTGACCATAATATGGTTGAGTTCTTCATTAGGATGGAGAGTGACAAAATTAAGTCAGAAACAAGGGTTCTGAACTTGAACAAAGGTAACTTTGAAGGTATGAGATGTGAATTGGCCAAGATAGACTGGCAGGTGATTCTTAAAGGGTTGACAGTGGATGTGCAATGGAAGGTATTTAAAGACTGCATGGATGAAGTACAAAAGTTGTTCATACCAGTTTGGCAAAAGAATAAATCGGGGAAGGTGGTGCATCCATGGATAACAAGGGAAATCAGGGATAGTATAAAAACAAAAGATGAGGCATACAAATTTGCCAGAAAAAGCAGCCTACCGGAGGACTGGGAGAAATTCAGAATCCAGCAGAGGAGGACAAAGGGCTTAATTAGGAAAGGGAAAATAGATTATGAAAGGAAACTGGCAGGGAACATAAAAACTGACTGCAAAAGTTTTTATAGATATGTGAAGAGAAAGAGACTAGTTAAAACAAATGTTGGTCCCTTGCAGTCAGAAACAGGTGAATTGATCATGGGGAACAAGGACATGGCAGACCAATTGAATAACTACTTTGGTTCTGTCTTCACTAAGGAAGACATAAATAATCTGCCGGAAATAGCAGTGGAATGGGGGTCAAATAAGATGGAGGAACTGAGTGAAATCCAGGTTAGCCGGGAGGTGGTGTTGGGTAAATTGAACGGATTGAAGCCGATAAATCCCCAGGGCCAGATAGTCTGCATCCCAGAGTACTCAAGGAGGTAGCCACAGAAATAGTGGATGCATTAGTGATAATTTTTCAAAATTCCTTAGATTCTGGAGTAGTTCCTGAGGATTGGAGGGTAGCTAATGTAACCCCACTTTTTAAAAAAGGAGGGAGAGAGAAAGTGGGGAATTACAGACCAGTTAGTCTAACATCGGTAGTGGGGAAACTGCTGGAGTCGGTTATTAAAGATGGGATAGCAGTGCATTTGGAAAGTGGTGAAATCATTGGACAAAGTCAGCATGGATTTACGAAAGGTAAATCATGTCTGACAAATCTGATAGAATTTTTCGAGGATGTAACTAGTAGAGTGGATAAGGGAGAACCAGTGGATGTGTTATATCTAGACTTTCAGAAGGCTTTCGACAAGGTCCCGCATAAGAGGTTAGCATACAAACTTAAAGCACACGGTATTGGGGGTTCAGTATTGATGTGGATAGAGAACTGGCTAGCTGACAGGAGGCAAAGGGTAGGAGTAAACGGGTCCTTTTCAGAATGGCAGGCAGTGATTAGTGGGGTGCCGCAAGGCTCAGTGCTGGGACTCCAGCTATTTACAATATATATTAATGATTTGGACGAGGGAATTCAATGCAACATCTCCAAATTTGCAGATGATACCAAGCTGGGGGGTATAGTTAGGTGTGAGGAGGATGCTTGGAGACTGCAGGGTGATTTGGATAGGCTGAGTGAATGGGCAGATGCATGGCAGATGCAGTATAATGTGGATAAATGTGAGGTTATCCACTTTGGTGGCAAAAACATGAGGGTAGACTATTATCTGAATGGTGGCAGATTAGGAAAGGGGGACATGCAACGAGACCTGGGTATCATGGTACACCAGTCATTGAAAGTAGGCATGCAGGTGCAGCAGACAGTGAAGAAAGCAAATGGTGTGTTAGCGTTCATAGCGAAAGGATTTGAGTATAGGAGCAGGGAGGTTCTACTGCAGTTGTACAGGGTTTTGGTGAGGCCACACCTGGAGTATTGCGTACAGTTTTGGTCTCCAAATCTGAGGAAAGACATCCTTGCCATAGAGGGGGTACAGAGAAGATTCACCAGATTGATTCCTGGGATGTCAGGACTTTCATATGAGGAAAGATTGGATAGACTCAGCTTGTACTCGCTGGAATTTAGAAGATTGAGGGGGGATCTTATAGAAACTTACAAAATTCTTAAGGGGTTGGACAAGCTAGATGCTGGAAGATTGTTCCCGATGTTGGGGGAGTCCAGAACAAGGGGTCACAGTCTAAGGATAAGGGGGAATTCCTTTAGGACCGAAATGAGGAAAACATTCTTTACACAGAGAGTGGTGAGTCTCTGGAATTCTCTGCCACAGAAGGTAGTTGAGGCCAGTTCATTGGCTATATTTAAGAGGGCGTTAGATGTGGCACTTGTGGCTAAAGGGATCAGGGGGTATGGAGAGAAGGCAGGTACGGGATACTGAGTTGGATGATCAGCCATGATCACATTGAATGGCGGTGCAGGCTCGAAGGGCCGAATGGCCTACTCCTGCACCTATTTTCTATGTTTCTATGAAACTCCCAGTTGCGAGCAATTTTAATTCCCCTTCCAATATCCACACCACCTTGTTTGCTCTCGGCTTCCCCCACTGCCAGGGTGAGGCAAAACACCTTAAAAAACAGCACCTCATATTCAGCCTAAATAGTCTAAAACCCAATGGCTTGAACATTGAATTCTCCAATTTCATGTCACCTGCACCCTCTATCCCTTTCTCTCTTCTCTGATCTACCCCAGTCCTCTTTCACACACCCCTTTTTCCCACCTTATCACATTGTTTTCTTTCTCATCACACTACTCGCACTGAATTCTCTTCTCCCCAACTCAAGCATCTCTTTCCCTTGTCATCTTTCCATTTCCTTGTCCCAATCTACGACCATCCCTTTTCCATTTCCACACTTCACAATCGTCTTACCAAATTCCTGCACGCTTTTGTTCTCCACATCACTTCTGAGCTTCCTACGCTATCTTCAACTCCCTCTCCCACCTGACTTTTATCAACTCCTCTTCACATTCGCTTCTCATTTTCACCCTACACTCACAATGGCCTGTTTCCTTTATCATTTTTACTTTTTTGCATATCTTTCATTCATTCTTCTTTATCTCTCCACATCACCATCTATATCTCTCATTTCCCTTATCCCTATCCTTATTGTCTGAAGATGGGTCTTGACCCGAAATGCCACCCATTCCTTCTCTCCAGAGATGCTGCCTGTCCCGCTGAGTTACTCCAGCTTTTCGTGTCTATCTTCCTCACCTGTATCGTTTGCTCGCTCTCGCCCCACCTTTTTATACTGGCAACTTCCCATCTAATCCTTCAGTCAAGATGAGGGTTCTTGACCACAGATGCTACCTGACCTGCTCAGGTGCTCCAGGTCCCTGCATCTACAGCTCTTGTGCATTCTCCTGTTACTATAACATTTCATTTCTGATGTTGTGAATGGTTCCCCTTCTTCATTTATGATTTCTTTCCACTTTAGGATTTGCAATCTGTTCATTTTTTCTACCACTAATCTCCAATTTATCTTTCTTTTAAGATTGTCGACATGCGGTGGCCTTGGAGTTTCATGGCAAATTTTCATCAAGCTTGTGTTAATCTTACTTGTTCCAGGATCCAGCATCTGCAGTGTGTTGCACCTCTGTATAAATCGTTTTAGGTTTGTCCTCCTACCTTGTAATAATATTTCTCACTTAATTGGTCATAAATGACATTCTTTGTGTTTGCAACCATGGTGTTTTATCCCCTCTCCTAGATTTCAATCTTTCTGCAGTAGTTTTTATTCTTCTCGCCTTCTATCCAGCTACTCAAGAAATCTCTTTGTATGGTTCCATTCCTTCCTAACCAATACATCTCCTGCAGTGAGTACAAAAAGTGATGGAATCTCAAAGACAGTAAAGAGATGTGGATCTAAACTCTGCTGTGGACTTTAAATTTGACGGTGTACTGTCCCTATCTTTCACTGTCCCTGCTCAAGCATTTCATTTTGTTAGTGTGGGGATCTGTCAATGCAACTGAAGAATTTGGGGTTGAAATTCCAAATAATCACTGCCAAGTTTTACCACAATGGAAAAAAAATATTTAATATTAAATTTTATAGGTAGGAAAAGTTAGTCCAAGTCAAACTAAAAATTTTGAGGAAAGAAACAAAGTGTTGGAGGAACTCAGCGGTCAGAAAGTAAGTATGGAGGGAAAGGACAGATTACCTTTTGGATCTGAAGAAAGGTTTCAACCAGAAATGTTGTCTGTCCATTTCCTCCACAAAGACCTGCTAAATTCCTCCAGTGCTTTGTTCTTTGCTCATGATTTCACCATTTGCAGTTCTTTGTGTCTGCATATCGTGGAAACCTGAAATATAAAATCTAAAGTGCTGGAAATAATCCACAAGTGTATAGTATGGTGGGGAGAGAAAAAGTATTTTTGTTTCAGATTGATGACCTTTCATTAGCCGTGGACATTACAGTTAGTGGATTAGAAATTCACGGTAGGAATTTTGTGAGAAATTCTAAAAGAGGTCCTAATATTGAAAAGTTATTGGTCAAATTAGAGATTGCTAGAAAGTTATTCAATTTTAACTTTACAGTGTCGTTCTAAAGGTCATATTACTGTGACCTCACTCATCACAAAGTAGTTGAGGCAGCATTTGTGAAAGAGTGTAGGAAGCAACTGCAGATGCTAGTTTTCATGGAAGATAGACACAAAATGCTGGAGTAACTCAGCAGGACAGGCACCGTCTATGGAGAGAAGGAATGCGTGACGTTTTGGGTCGAGAGCCTTCTTCTTGTGAAAGACTTACTTACTGCCTATTATGCCTCCTGGCATGTGGGGCAGCAATGAAGGTCCTCCACTCCTGTTTGTTCTGGGCTAGCTTCTGGACACTACTCCAGGTCAGGTCCATTGTTTTCATCTCCTCCTTGACAGTTCGATGCCAGGTGGTTTTGGGTCTCCCTCTTTTCCTTTTCCCTTCCTGTGTCCAGTGCAGGGTTATTCTTGGGATGCTGTCTGGTTCTCTGCGGCTTTCACCATTGACATTCATCCTAGCATCTGTCGATAGCCCTGGAAGTCATCACACCCAGTAGTGTTGATTCCTTCAGTTGCTGTTTCCGTAACATATTTGTTTTACGAGACAGGGTTGTTAGCCCTGTGCTCAACCTCCAACCTGGAGGACCAGTGGATCGTTCGTCGTCTCACCTCTACCCTTCGACCTGTCCAGCATGGGAGACCCTAACAGGAGATGAATCTCCCGCTGGCATAGCTCCAGGAGTCACTGAGACACACAAGCTTCCTGACCACGACAAGGTTGCAATCCAACGGGGAGTCTTGTGAAAGAGTAGTGGAGTTAACGTTTCAACTCGTTCATCATTCATGGTCTCCATTATCTATTTATATCACAAATGAACTTTCATTCTGGGTCCTGGCCAACGAATTGCAGCAATAGCAATACCAAAAAGAATGCATTCCTGTTGGAACATGATAAATCTGTTTCTCTTTCCACGGATGTTGTTGGACACTTCATCATTTTCTATCGAAGGTAGACACAAAATGCTGGAGTAACTCAGCGGGTCAGGTAGCATCTTTGGATAGAAGGAAGGTATGATGTTTCGGGTCGAGACCCTTCATCATTTTCTATTCTTATTTCAGATATTCAGCACCCGCACTTAAAAAAAAAAGTTTGCACTCCAGTTGGCCAAGGTCTGTCTTCGCCTGAAGCACCTGCCTGGCCGGTGATCTGTCGACAACGGAGCCAGGATATCCCATGTGTAATAATGAAATGGAGAGATGGTTTACACCGAAGATAGACACAAAATGCTAGAGTAACTTAGTGGGGCGAGCAGCATCTCTGGAAGAGAAGGGGGGACGTTTCGGGTCGATACATTTCTTCAGACTGAGAAGCAGGGGAGAGACAAGGAAGTGTGCAGTGTAGAAACGAGACATCAAAAGAGATAGACGTTTCAAGGAAAATGTAATAGATCTTTGTTAGCTGAGAAGTGCATGCGACGAGAGTTGTGGATTTGTGGAATTCTATGCCTCAGAAGGCAGTGGAGGCCGATTCACTGGATGCTTTCAAAGGAGAGTTAGATAGAGCTCTTAGGGCCAGCGGAATCAGGGGATATGGGGAGAAGGCAGGAACGGGGTACTGATTGTGGATGATCAGCCATGATCACATTGAATGGGTGCTGGCTTGAATGGCCTCCTCCTGCACCTATTGTCTATTGGACACAAAAAAGCTGGCGTGTCTGGAAAAGCTGGAGCGAGGACAGGCAGCAGCGTCATCTCTGGAGAGAAGGAATGGGTGACGTTTCGTGTCGAGGGCCTTCTTCTGGTGAAAGAGAAGTGGGGTTAACGTTTCAACTCTTGCATCGCCCAGGGATCACGCAGCCCCGTGCACGCGCATGTCGGGGGGAGGAGGGGGGCGGCGGTTGACGCCGGCGCGCGGGGGGACGACGACGGTGTCGCGCACGCCGGCGCGCGGGGGGGGGGAGAGAAGGCGGTTGACGGCGGTGTCGCGCACGCCGGCGCGCGGGGGGACGACGACGGTTGACGGCGGTGTCGCGCACGCCGGCGCGCGGGGGGAGGGGTGTCGCGCGCGCTGACAGCGGGAGGGAGGGAGTGAGTGAGTGAGTCGGGGCCGCGCGGCGGCGGCTGTCGCTGTGAACCCGGACCCGGCGGCGGCTGTCGCTGTGAACCCGGACCCGGCGGCAGCAGCGGCGGCGGATGTTGTGATTAGCCGCACCCGGACTGGGAGGAGGAGGAGGACGGCGGCCTCTACCTGTCTGTCTGTCTGTCTGTCGCTCGCTGGCTCGCTGTGGGGACAAGAGATCTTCGGTGGGGTCGGGGCTTGAGGTGAGCGCCGTGGGCAGGCGGGCGGGCGGGCAGGGAGGGAGGGAGGCCGGGACGTTGCGCAGGTGGACGTGGACCCGGGTCGGGGACCGGGAGCATTTGCCGAGCTGGTTTGTGGAGGCTGCTGCTTCCCTCCCTCACTCCCTCCCTCCCTCTCTCTCTCCGCCGTTACTGCTGCCGCCTGCATTCCTCTCTATCCCTCTCCCTATCCTCCCCCTCTCCCTCTCCCTCCTCCCCCTCTCCCTCCTCCCCCTCTCCCTCCTCCCCCTCCTCCCCTATCCCTCCCCCCCCCTTCTCCCTCCTCCCCCCCCCTTCTCCCTCCTCCCCCCCTTCTCCCTCCTCCCCCCCCTTCTCCCTCCTCCCCCCCCCTTCTCCCTCCTCCCCCCCCCCTTCTCCCTCCATCCCCCTCTCCCTCCATCCCCCTCCCCTCTCCCCCCTCTCCCTCCATCCCCCTCCCCTCTCCCTCCATCCCCCTCCTCCCCTATCCCTCACCCTCCTCCCCTATCCCTCACCCTCCTTCCCGATCCCCCCCTCTCCCTCCTCCCTCTTCCCCTATCCCCCTCACCCCCTCCCATCCCTCTCCTCCCCATCCCTCTCCTACCCCCTCCCCCTCCCTCCCCTCCCCTCCCTCCCCTCCCCTCCCCCCCTTCCCCCCCTCCTCCCCCCCCTCCCCCTCCTCCCCCCCTCCCCCCTCCCCTCCTCCTCCCCCTCCTCCTCCCTCCTCCTCCCCTCCTCCCCCTCCTCCCCCCTCCTCCCCCCTCCTCCCCCCTCCCCCCTCCTCCCCTATCCCCCTCACCCCTCCCCTATCCCTCTCTCCCCATCCCCCTCCTACCCCCTTCCCCTCCCTATCTCTCTCCTCCTTCCTCCCTCTCTCCCTCCCGTTGTGGTGGTGTCTCCATCTGCAAGGCCCTTGCCTGCTCCCAGCCACCCATGGCTCTCCGCCCTTGAACTTTGGTGTGCCCTCTAACTTTGCTGGCCCTCGCCACCTGTCATGAAGGCTGGGGCTGGAGTGTGGGCGGCATCCAGCACAGACCTCACCTCGAGACCAAATCACACATAAATAATAACACGGGAATAGATTCAAGCCTCTAGATAATGTGACTGGTCCAGTCTCATGACCAGTTACTCCGCCTCCCTCGCGGTTTGCCATCAGCAGCAGTGACTTTAAAAAATGAGATTTTATGCTTTAAAATAAAAGCAGCGCGTTGCGAATGCTTGACCTGAAATGCCAATACTGTTTCTCATCTCTGCATGGCATGTTTTGTTTTTTTATTTTGGATATCCAATATCTGTAGTTTTTATTTTACTGCCTATTCTGCTGGATAACCATTGTGAATATTTCCATATAAAGAGTGCTCTCCACAGTGTTTGGGACACAAGACCTCTGTACTCCACAATTTGAGATTTGTAATAGAAAAAATAACATGTGGTTAAAGTGCACATTGTCAGATTTTAATAAAGGCCATTTTTATACATTTTAGAAACATAGAAATTAGGTGCTTCTATGTTTCTGTTTCTAAAATGTATAAACATTTATTAAAATCTGACAATGTGCACTTTAACCACATGTTATTTTTTCTATTACAAATCTCAAATTGTGGAGTACAGAGGTCTGTGTCCCAAACATTTGGTTCACCCTGTAAAAATTACAGCAGTGTTTATACATAGTGTTTCCCCCCCCCCCCCCAAAAAAAAATAAATCAGGGCACCATAATGTTTGGGACACAGCAATGTCATGTAAATGAAAGTAGTCATGATTAGTATTTTGTTGGATATCCTTTGCATGCAATGACTGCTTGAAGTCTGCGATTCATGGACATCACCAGTTGCTGGGTGTCTTCTCTGGTGATGCTCTGCCAGGCCTGTATTGCAGCCATCTTTAGCTTATGCTTGTTTTGGGGCTAGTCCCCTTCAGTTTTCTCTTCATCATATAAAAGGCTGGGTTCAGATCGGGTGATTGACTTGGCCACTCAAGAATTGACCATTTTTTAGCTTTGAATAGCTCCTTTGTTGCTTTAGCAGTATGTTTGGGATCATTGTCTTGCTGTACTTCCACCGGCCAATGAGTTTTGAGGCATTTGTTTGAACTTGAGCAGATAGGACACTTCAGAATTCATTATGCTACTACCATCAGCAGTTGTATCATCAATGAAGATAAGTAAGCCAGTACCTTCAGCAGCCGTACACACCCAGGCCACAACACCCCCACCACCGTGTTTCACAGATGAGGTGGTATGCTTTGGATTTTGGGCAGTTCCTTCTCTTCCCCATACTTTTCTCTTGCCATCACTCTGATATAAGTTAATCTTTGTCTCATCTGTCCACAAGACCTTTTTTCCAGAACTGTGGTTGCTCTTTTAAGTTCTTCTTGGCAAACGAACCTGGCCAATTCTATTTTTGCGGCTAACCAGTGGTTTGCATCTTGCAATGTAGCTTCAGTATTTCTGTTCATTAAATCTTCTGAAGATAGACATATCCACACTTGAATGTTTCTGATCTGTCGGACAGGTGTTTGGGGATTTTTCTTTACTATAGAGAGAATTCTTCTGTCATCAGCTGTGGAGGTCTTACTTGGCCTACCAGTCCCTTTGCGATTGGTAAGCTCACCAGTGATCTCTTCTTAATGATGTTCCAAACAGTTGATTTTGGTGAGCCTAAGGTTTGGCTAATGTCTCTAACAGTTTCATTCTTGTTTCTCAGTCTCATAATGGCTTCTTTGACTTTCATTGGCACAACTTTGGTTCTCATGCTGATAAACAGCAATAAAACTTTCCAAACGTGATGGAAATACTGGAGGAAAGACTAGGTCCTGACAGCTCTCTACCTGCATTAAGAAGGCATTTAAACACACCTGAGCAATAACACCTATGAAGCCATGTGTCCCAAATATTATGGTGTCCTGAAATGGGGGGGACTAAGTATGAACACAGCTGTAATTGGTGAAACCAAAATGTATAAAAATACCCTTTAATAAAATCTGACAATGTGCACTTTAACCACGTGATTTTTTTCTATTAAATCTCATATTGTGGAGTACAGAGGCAAATTAATAAATGATGGGTCTTTGTCCCAAACATTATGGAGGGCACTGTATATAGAGAGCGAGAGAGAAGAATCACGACACAAGGGACTGTAGGTCAAGAGTCAAAGAGTGTTTTATTGTCACGTGTTTGGAAATGAAACAATGAAATTCTTACTTAACCAGCAGTACACATATGTAAACATAGTAATCGAAACAGCGTAATAAATAAAAAAATAAATTCAGTATTTAAAAAGCAAACAAACAATAATAGAGCAAGGGCAAGGACAATATCCCCCAAGGCTACGTCAGGGCTTTCGCTTAACTTTTTTGCCATGTTGCCAGCTGGGCAACCTAGGCAGCTTTTTAGGTTGCCAAATGACAGTTTAGGTGGTCATTTAAGACGGCTTGCATGACACGTGCGATAATGCTCGGACGAAGTGCTTAATTACCAGTCAGAATTATGGTCAAAGAAGCATTCACATATTATTTCTGCTTCAAATAAAGTCACAAACTAAACATATTCACCAATGAAGACATGATATATGCCACACTGACATGCAGCAAAATTACAATACAGTATCTCATCTCCATTTACACGTTGCCATGAATGCAATTTCTATTATTTCTTTCCACTTCCAAACACAATTCTGGTTGGATTATTCAGCGTATGATCAACCTCAGCGAGACCAAGTGCAGGCTTGGCGATCGCTTCGCACAACACCTACACTCAGTTCGCAATAACCAACCTGATCTCCCGGTGGCTCAGCACTTCAACTCCCCCTCTCATTCCGAATCCGACCTTTCTGTCCTGGGCATCCTCCATGATCAGAGTGAGGCCCACCGCAAATTGGAGGAACAGCATCTCATATTTGCTTGGTAGTTTACAGCCCAGCGGTATGAACATTGGCTTCTTCAATTTCAGGTAGTCCTTGCTTTCTCCCTCCTTTCCCTCCCATTCCCAGCTCTCCCACAGCCTAATGTCTCCGCTTCTTCCTTTCTTCTTGCCGCCCCTACCCCCTCAACATCAGTCTGAAGAAGGGTCTCGACCCGAAACGTCACCTATTCCTTCGCTCCATAGATGCTGCCTCACCCGCTGATTTTCTCCAGCTTTGTCTACCAACGGGATCCCACCACTGGCCACATCTTCTCATCTCCTCCCCTGTCACTTTCCGCAGAGACCGCTCCTTCCGTAACTTCCTGGTCATTTTGTCCCTTCCCACCCAAACCACCCCCTCTCCTGGCACTTTCCCTTGCAACCGCAAGAAATGCTACACTTATCGCTTTACCTCCCCCCTTGACTCCATTCTAGGACCCAAGCCGTTGTTCCAGGTGCAGCAGAGGTTCACGTGCACCTCCTCCAACCTCATCTATTGCATCCGCTGCTCTAGGTGTCAGCTGCTCTACATCGGTGAGACCAAGCATTGGCTTGGCGATCGCTTTGCCCAATACCACCTCTCGGTTCGCAATAACCAACCTGATCTCCTGGTGGCTCAGCACTTTAACTCCCCCTCCCATTCCGAATCCGACTTTTCTGTCCTGGGCCTCCTTCATGGCCAGAGTGAGGTCCACCGTATATTGGAGCAGCAGCACATCATATTTTGCTTGGGCAGTTTACACTCCAGCGGTATGAAAATTGACCTCCAATTTCAGGTAGTCCCTGCTTTCTCCTCCGCTTCCCAGCTCTCCCTCAGCGCACTGTTTCCTCCTCTTCCTTTCTTCTTCCCACCCCCTGCACCCTCACATCAGTTTGTAGAAGGGTCTCGACCCAAAACGTCGCCTATTTTCTTCGCTCCATAGATGCTGCCTCACCCGCTGACTTTCTCCAGCATTTTTGTCTCCTAATTCACACGTTCGTTTATCTCACTTTCCTCATCCACTCCCTACACATTAGGGGCAATTTTACAGAGACAAGTTAACCTACAAAGCCAATGTGTATTTGGTATGTGGGAGGAAACCTACATGCTTGCAGGGAGAATGTGCAATTCAACACAGACAGTGCCCGAGTACAGGATCGAACACAGATCCCTGGTGTGTGAGACAGCAAGTCCGCCAGCTGTGCCTCTATATTTTATTTTCCAACACACAAAAAATTATACGTTGATAATGTTGGTTACTAAAAAAAAAAAACTATCCATTTTCAGTCTTAAATCTCTAAGTGATGCTATCTCCCCCTTTACAGCTATTGTTTTAATTCAGTTCTAGACTACGGAGCAGTACATTGGCCATAAAGTTGCTGCTTAAAATTGCCAGAGACCCGCAATTGATCCTGAATATGGGTGCTGTCTGTATGGAGTTTGCTCCTTTTTCCTTTGATCACATGCGTTTTCTCCGGGTGCTCTTGTTTTCTTCCACATTCCAAAGGTGTGCAGGAACCTTTTTCAGACCCAACCCAGAACGTAATATTTTCCTTTTGTCCAGAGATTCTGTCTGACCTGTTGAGTTACTCCAGCTTTTTGTGTCTATCTTCAATTTAAACCAGCATCTGCCGTTCTTTCCTACACACACGATACTATACGATAGAACTTTATTAATCCCAGGAGGGAAATTGTGTGTGTGTGTGTGTGTGTATAGTTATATATTCATATATAAATATACACCGAAATGTCACCCAATTTCTTCTATCCAGAGGTGTTGACTGCCCCATGGAGTTCCGCTGCACAATAGCTGCATGGAATAGTCTTCACCCTACTATAGGTACCCAACCAGAAGCAATTAAATTTAAGGTAGCTCTTTTTTTCCCCACAAGAACCCTTTTTTGTTTAAGTCCAAGTCAAGAGTCACGAGAGTTGTATTGCCATGTGTCCCAGGTAGGACAATGAAATTCTTGCTTGCTGCAGCACAACAAAATATGTAAACATAATACAGAACAGGAGATAAAAGTTCAGTGTGTCTATATACCATAAACCGTATATACATATATAAACAATAAATAAACAGATAAAATGCAATATGCTGTTATTTTTCAGAGTTTGGTGGTGGTGTTTAAATTCTATTTAAATTCCATTTCAAATATTTTTGGAGGACCAGGAAACCAAGAAGGAAGAGTTACTCCAGGGAGTTACTCCAGTTCGAACGAGTGATTCTGCGTTGTTTTTCATCCATCGTGGCGAGTGGACAGCAATGGCAGCCAGATCTCCCACCATGCAAAGGGAGGGAGAAAGTGGCCGACGCCGACCAGTGGCAGTGTGCATGTGCAGGGCAGCACATGCGCACAACCACGGCCGATGATGTGCTGGCCAAAGATCCTCACTATAGGATCTTTGGTGCTGGCCGTGGTTGTGCGCATGTGTAAGACGGACGGCCGTGCCGGCAGACAAGGAACGGGCGGAGACATGGACAGCGGGCGGAGACGGAGAGAGAGAGAGAGAGAGAAAGATAGAGAGGGGGCCTGCTCAGGTGTCCCGGGTGCTTGCCAATCTGGGCAAAATGGCATGGCTTTTAGGTTGCCCGGTGGGACTGTGGGTTGCCATTGGTAACCGGGCAACCGCTAATTTCGAGCCCTGTATGTAGTTCAGAGCTTAGTTGGAGGTTGTCGTGTTTAACCGCCTGATGGTTGTTGGGCAGAGGCTGCTCCTGAACCTGGACATTACAGTTTATAGGTTCTATACTATCTTCCAAATGGCAGGAGTAAAATGAGAGCGTAACCAAGGTGGTGTGGATCTAGAATGATGCTCATTGCCCTTTTGAGGCAGCAACTCCCCTAGATCCTTTTGATGGTGGGGGTGGGTCAGTACCAATAACAGACTTGGCAGTGTCCGCCACTTTTTGCAATCTTCTTTGTGTACAAGTTGCCGAACCAGGCCATAATGCAACCAGTCAATATGCTCTCTACTGTACACCTGTAGAGATTCAAGATAATATTCGTTGACACACCAAATCTCCTCAATCTTCTAAGGAAGCAGAGGTGTTGGTGTGCTTCCTTTACAATTGCATCAATGTTCTGGGTCCAGGATAAATCTTCAGAGATGTGTACGCCCATGAATTTAAATTTTGTGTCCCACCACCACAATCCCATTGATAAAGACAAGTTTGTGGATCCTCGGCCTTCCTCTTCTAAAGTCAAACAATCAGTTCCTCGGTTCTACTGGCTTTTGAGAGCTGGCTTGTTTTTCTGGCATCATTCAGTCAGTTGATCGATCTTCCCCCTATACTGTGACTCATCGTCATCTGTAATTCGTCCAACAAGAGTGGTGGTGTTGGCAAATTTGAAAATGGAGTTGGAACTGTGTTGAACAACACTCCTGTGTATAGTGTGAGTAGAGCAGTGGGCTGAGCACACAGCCTTGAGGTGCTGAAACCTTGAGTGAAAATCAAACTGCTGGACGAATTCAGGGGTCAGGCACCATCTGTGATGGAAAATGGACAGATGATATTTCAGGTCGGAACCTTCTTCAAGACGAGATACAGCTAAATATTTTTCATGATTTTTGCTATTTGTCGGTCATGGGTATTTTCCATGGGGTTCATACCAAAATATTCTCTTCACGTGCATAATACCTCAAGTTCCTCAGACTAAAATATCGCATTTTTTCAGTTTAATATACCTTAGTCAGTGAGAAGGCGATTGAAGTCAGTTCCCTTTAAACCCACTAAACTCCATAAAATATCCTGAAAGAAATATAGAACTTTTGTGAATGCACGTTAATGGCATCATCAGATTCACAACATAAAGCAGGGCTCTCACTTAACTTTTTTTCCCTGGTGGCAGCCTCGACAGGTTTTTAAGTTGCCAAATGACAGTTTAGGTGATCATTTAAGATGGCGTGCGATAATGTGCTCGGACGAAATGCGTAGTTACCAGTCGGAATTATGGTCAATGAAACATTCACATATTAATTCTGCTTCAAATAAAGTCACAAACTAAACACATTTACCAATAAGTACATGATCTATACCACAATGACATGCAGCAAAATTACAAGACAGTATCTCATCTCTTTTTACATGTTGCAATGAATGTAATTTCTATTATTTCTTTCCACTTCCAAACAAAAATCTGGTTGGATTATTCAGTGTATGTCTCTAATTAACAGTTAACCAGTAAGTCCCAAAAAGATGTATTTACTTTGATTGCAATTTTTGCTTGTGATGAAAATGGTTTGTGTTATCGATAAATTGGTGTATTTTCAGAACTTTGAGCATGTAACATCCTGAAATAGAAGTGTAGCCACGGATAAAGGTTAGGTAAATTGGTTTGATAATAACTCTTGAAGTAATAGGTGGAGTAAAATATGGTTTTGGGAGTATCAGTGTTTTATCAAGCATACAATCTTATTTTTTAAACACTCAAAAACTGCCGAAATATAACTGGAAAAGCCCCACAATTGTGAACAAGCATCCTCCAAAGATGATTTCTTCTCAGTCATTGAAAGGTCTACACAGATGCAACGAGACCTGGGTGTCGTGGTACTTCAGGCAGGGAAGAAAGCGAATGGTATGTTGGCATTCATAGCAAAACGATTTGAGTACAAGAGCAGGGAGGTTCTACTGCAGTTGTACAGGATCTTGGTGAGGCCACACCTGGAGTATTGCATACAGTTTTGGTCTCCCAATCGAAGGAAAAACATTCTTGCCATAGAGGGAGTACAGAGAAGGTTCACCAGACTGATTCCTGGGATGGCAGGACTACCATATGAAGAAAGACTGGATAGACTCGGCTTGTACTCGCTGGAATTTAGACGATTGGGGGGGGATCTTATAGAGACTTACAAAATTGTTAAGGGGTTCGACAGGCTAGATGCAGGAAGATTGTTCCCGATGTTTGGGAAGTCCAGAACAAGGGGGTCACAGTTTAAGGATAAGGGCCGAGATTTTAGGACCGAGATGAGAAAATCATTTTTCACACAGAGAGTGGTGAATCTGTGGAATTCTCTGCAACAGAAAGTAGTTGAGGCCAGTTCATTGGCTATATTTAATAGGGAGTTAGATGTGGCCCTTATGGCTAAAGGGATGAGGGAGTATGGAGAGAAGGCAGGTACAGGATACTGAGTTAGATGATCAGCCATGATCATATTGATTTGGATTTGCAGCAGTATCTTTTGATTTGCAGGCAGCAGCCGCTATCGCCCTGATAGCGGCCACTGCCTGCAAACCCGCTAACGGCGCTTTCAAAACAACCCCTCTCGCACGCCGAGGAGGGAGAGGGAGGTCTCCTTCCACCGGGCGGGGTGCGGAGGAGGAAGCGGTGGAGCCGCTGTCGTTGCCGCTGAAGCAGCTGCACCAAAGATCCTATAGCTATAGGATCTTTGAGCTGCACCGTGGCGAGTGAATCACAACCGCCTCCCCCTTTGGCTGCGACACTTTGGCGTGGGACAGGGACGGCCAAGGCAGCGGGGTGATGTTGTCCGAGAAGCGCTGATCTTCCTTCCTCCCCACCTCCTCTGCCCCTTCTCCCCCCCCCCCCCCCCCCCCACTCTCTCTTGTACGCCCCCCTCCACCCCTCTTATCCTGGGACCCCTCCTCTCCATCTTGCACTGATCCCCATTCCCTCCTCTATTCAGTCCTCACTGACATTCCCTGCGCTCCCCTCCCAATCTACCCCCCCCCCCCCCCCCAATCTATTCATCACCCTACCCACCTCGCATTGATTCTCCTGCCACCCCATCCCCCATCCATCCCACACTGGTCCCCCAATTCATCGTGAACTGACCTCCCTTCCCATCCATCCTGCACTTCTCCCCCCCATTCATACTGCACTGATCCGCCCACTCATCCCGAACTGACCCACCCCCCATTTACCCTGCACTAATCCCCCCCATCCATCTTGTAGTGATCGCCCCATTCATCCTGTACTGATCCCCTCATGCATCCTGTGCTGATCCCCCCGTGCATCCTGTACTGATCCCCTCATTCATCCCGTACTGGGCCCCCATTCATTCTATTATAACCCCCTCATTCATCCTGTAGTGATCTTCCATTCATCCTGCCTAAGAACCTCCGATCCACATGGTCCTGACCCCCCCCCCCCCAATTCACCCTTACTGATCCCCCCTGTTCATCCTGTGCTGATCTCCCCCCCCCCCCCCCAATCCATCCTGTACTGATCCCCCCCCATTCAAGAAGAATGGGGGGAACAGTCTGAAGAAGGGTCTCGACCCAAAACGTTGCCTATTTCCTTAGCTGCATAGATGCTGTCTCACCCGCTGAATTTCTCCAGCATTTTTGTCTACCCCCATTCATCCTGTACTGATCCCCCCCCTCCATCCATCCCGTACTGACCCCCCCCATTCAACACCACTGACATCCCCCGTGCTCTCCCCTCACAATTTTACATACTCCAACCAACACGTACTAATTCACCTGCCTCAATCCGTCCATTCCGCACCGATTTCTTTCTCAACCCCCCCCCCCCCCCCCCCCATCTATCCACCCCGCACTGATTCACACACACCCTGACCCTATTGTGCTTCATGGTCTTCAGAGCGAACATTGACTATGTTGTTTTTTTTTTAATTTTAATTAGAGAAAGGGGATTAAAGGATAGACCTTAAAAAAAGAAAAGGAAAAAGAAAAAAAAAAGCCAGTTACTATGTTATATATATATATATCACGCAAAAGGTATCCACCAACTCGATAGTTTTTCATCCCCCCCGACCAAGGCCCAAGGTACTCCTGCACCCTATCTATGTAGTAATTCTATAAATGCAGACCACGTCTGATAGAAGCGTTCTGATTTTCCTTCCAGGCGGAGTCTCATATCTTCCAGATGTAGTGTTTCAAACATTGTTGAAATCCACATATTTAATGTTGGTATAGGAGCATTTTTCCAGAATTTTAAGATTAGTTGTTTTCCTATTATTAAGCCGTAATCAAATATATTCTTTTGATACACATTTAATTCCGAACTACCTTCTGTCATTCCGAAAATAATCCTTCTGGCTTTGGTGTCATTTTTATTTTAAACAGTTTTGTGAAAATTTCAAAGATTTTAATCCAAAACCTTTGAATTTTTGTACAAAAGATGAATGAGTGCGCTATAGTAGCTTCTTCACACTGGCATTTATCACACATTGCTGAAATGTTAGGGAAAAATTTATTTAATTTAGTTTTTGAGTAGTATAATCTGTATTATTTTAAATTGTATTAAATTGTGTCTTGCGTTAATTGAGCATTTGTGCACATTTAATAAGTATTCTTTCCACCATTGACTATGTTTGATAACGGAATGCAATCAAATGTGTTTTAATTCCCAATGTTATTATTTGTTTTGACACCTTTAAACATATTACCAAAAGAACATTTGCTGCAGTTATGTCATTTGGCCATTTCTTGTCAGTTAGTGTAATGTTTAACCTGTCAGATGGGTATAGTCTGTTTTAACAGCTGTTATCATAAAATGCCTATAGAAATTTCCCTGCAACCTGTATATTTTGTTATGGATAAATTATGTGGGCAGCGAGAGTGTTTCTGTGTCAATAGCAATAACGACCCATGCTATGGCCATGTCATGGTAATTTTCGGTCCTTCACAGAAAACATGCTTGCATCAATCTGTAGTGTGCATGGTTAAGCATACAGTTGCTTGCAAAAGTTTTCATACCCCTTGAACTTTTCCACATTTTGTCACTTTACAACCACAAAAGTAAATGTATTTTATTGGGATTTTATGTGATAGACCAACACAAAGTGGTGCACAATTGTGAAGTGGAAGGAAAATGATACATGGTTTTCAAATTTTTTTACAAATAAAAAACTGAAAAGTGTGGCGTGTAAAAGTATTCAGCCCCCCTGAGTCAATACTTTGTAGAACCACCTTTCGCTGCAATTACAGCTGCATGTCTTTTTAGGGTATGTCCCTACCAGCTTTGCACATCTAGAGACTGACATTTTTGCCCATTTTTATTTGCAAAATTGCTCAAGCTCAGTCAGAGTGAAAAGCAATTTTCAAGTCTTGCCAGATATTCTCAATTGGATTTAGGTCTGGACTTTGACTGGGCCATTCTAACACGTGAATATGCTTTAATCTAAACTATTCCATTGTAGCTCTGGCTGTATGTTTAGGGTCGTTGTCCTGCTGGATGGTGAACCTCCGGCCCAGTCTCAAGTGTTTTGCAGAATCTAACAGGTTTTCTTCCAAGATTGCTCTGTATTTGGCTCCATCCATCTTCCCATCACCTCTGACCAGCTACCCTGTCCCTGCTGAAGAAAAGCATCCCCACAGCATGATTCTGCCACCACCATGTTTCACAGTGGGGATGGTGTGTTCAGGGTGATGTGCAGTGTTAGTTTTCCGCCACACATAGCGTTTTGCATTTAGGTCAAAAACTTCAATTTTGGTCTCATCAGACAAGAGCACCTTCCTCCACATGTCTGCTGTGTCCCCCACATGGCTTGTGGCAAACTGCAAATGGGACTTCTTATGGCTTTGTTTCAACAACGGCTTTCTTCTTGCCACTCTTCCATAAAGGCCCGATTTGTGGAGTGCACGACTAATAGTTGTCCTGTGGACAGATTCTCCCACCTGAGCTGTGGATCTCTGCAGCTCCTCCCAGAGATACCATGGGCCTCTTAGCTGCTTCTCTGATCAATGCTCTCCTTGCCCGGCCTGTCAGTTTAGGTGGACGGCCATGTCTTGGTAGGTTTGCAGTTGTGCCATACTCTTTCCATTTACGGATGATGGATTGAACAGTGCTCCGTGACATGTTCAAAGCTTGGAATATTTTTTTATAACCTAACCCTGCTTTAAACTTCTCCACAACTTTAACCCTGACCTGTCTGGTGTGTTCCTTGGGCTTCATGATGCTGTTTGTTCACTAATGTTCTGTAACAAACCTCTGAGGCCTTCACAGAACAGCTGTATTTATACTGAGATTAGATTACACACAAGTGGACTCTATTTGCTAATTAGGTGAGTTCAGAAGGCAATTGGTTGCACTGGATTTTATTTAGGGGTATCAGAGTAAAAGGGGCTGAATACTTTTGCACGCCACACTTTTCAGTTTTTTATTTTTTTTTAAATTGAAAACCATGTATCATTTTCCTTCCACTTCACAATTGTGTTGGTCTATCACATAAAATACCAATAAAATACATTTACATTTGTGGTTGTAACGTGACAACATGTGGAAAAGTTCAAGGGGTATGAAAACTTTTGCAAGCCACTGTAAATGTTACCATGGTCCAGGATTTATTGACACGGGTTGATTATATACTGAATAATCCAACCACATTTTTGTTTGGAAGTGGAAAGAACTAATAGAAATTGCATTCATTGCAATGTGTAAAAAGAGTTGAGATATTGTATTATAATTTTGCTGCATGTCATTGTCGTATATATCATGTCTTGATTGGTGAATATGTTTAGTTTGAGTTATTTGAAGCAGAAATAATATGTGAATGTTGACAAAAGTGCTGGAGAAACTCAGCGGATGCGGCAGCATCTATGGAGCGAAGCAAATAGGCAGCGTTTCGGGCCGAAACCCTTCTTCAGACTGATGGGTTTCTGCCTGAAATGGTTCCTATTTCCTTTGCTCCGTAGATGCTGCTGCACCTGCTGAGTTTCTCCAGCACTTTTGTCTACCTTTGATTTTCTAGCATCTGCAGTTCCTTCTTTGAACATAATATGTGAATGCTTCATTGAGCATAATTCCGACAGGTAACTACACACTTCGTCCGAGCACATTATAGCACGCGTCATGCAAACCACCTAATGACCACCTAAATTGTCATTTGGCAACCTAAAAAGCTGTCAAGGTTGCCCGGCTGGCAACAGGGAAAAAAATTTAAGCGAGAGCCCTACAGTAATACTTATACTGTCCTTGCTCAGGGGGCTGTTGAGTAGAGTCAGAATTTTAGTTTTGAACTGATCTTGTATTTTGGTCCATGTAGGGAAAGGGGAAATTCAGAAAGTAGTTCTAATTTCTGACTATTTATCTTTAAAGATATAATCGAGGTATTTTGTTTTAAATTGGAAAGATGCAAACTTAGAATGAAAAGCTAATGGTCATACTCCTTGACATTGCTGCATTTTGTGAGGCTATTATGTGGAAAGAAGTTGTTGTCAAGGTAAGTCTGATGAATTGACGCACTACATCTAGATGGTACTTTTTTTTTGCAAAAAAGGGTGAGGAAAATAATTGAGCAGAATTTAGTTAAACCAAATTTAGTTTATCTTGCTTGCTAAATTTCCTTGTGCATTTACATAGTGAGTTACTTTTTGGGAAATGTTGTGACATACGCTACTGTTGTGAATAGAACAAAAAAGATCTCCATCACTAACTAATTAGATTGAAGGTTGTTTTGCATTTGCTCTGTTGACATAGGTATTTGCATAGCAGCGTGGTCCACTGTTGTATGGGATATAATGGCAGCTATTATGCTGTTTACTTAGAATAAACTGATTCTGTAATTACTTTTCACAAATTCTGGAACTCTATAACACTCCATAAACCACCAAGAGATTGGAGAACTTAACCAACATTGTTTTACCATGTTGAATTATGGGCAAAATTGTGGTTAGATTAGTTGGAGAAAAATATGCAAACTGACTATCGAGGCAGCATCGATGGAAGAAATAGACAGATGATATTTCAGGTTGGGACCTCTTATCAAACTGATTTATCCTAATGGTAAGGCACACGAGAGATGGCAGATGCTGGAATGTGAAGCAATAAACAATCTACTGGAAGACTCAGCAGATTCAATAGCATCTGTGGATGGATAAAATAGTCGCCGTTTCTTCCCTTGCTCCTCGCAATTTTGTCTCCTTTCCCATTTCCCATCTTCTGCCCTCCCATCACCCATTTTTATGCCCCTCACCCACCCAGTTTCATCCACCATCACACACGTTTCACCCATAGGTTTTCACCACCCCATGACAGATGAGATGACATTTCGGGTCAGGGCACTTTTTAAAGTTTTTTTTTCCCCCTTCAATCAACTCCAATTTAGTTAAGTCTCCTGCGTGCCATACTCGATGAAATGCTGCCTTGATGTCCAGGGCTGTTCACTCTATAGTTCATCTCTTGTCCATGATTGGACCAAAGTTGTATTGAGGTCAAGAGTTGAGTGACTTTAGCAGAACCCAAACGGAGCAGGTTGTGATTAAGCAAGTGCTGCTTGACATCACTGTCGATTTTCTTTTCAATCACTTGGCTGATGGTGAAGATTAGACTAATTGGGCAGTTCGATTTGTCTTGCTTCTTGTGGCCAGGACATACCTGGCCAATTTTCCACATTTTCAGGTAGGTGTCAGTGTTGTAGCTATATTGGGACAATTTGACCAAGGGCAGGTGGACAAAAGTGCTGGAGAAACTCAGCGGGTGCTGCAACATCTATGGAGCGAAGGAAATAGGCATCGTTTCGGGACGAAACCCTCCTTGTGACTGATGTAGGGCGGGGGGGGGGGGGGGGGGGGAAGAAGAAAGGAGGAGCCAGAGGGCTGAGAAGGGGAGGAAACAATAAGGGCTACCGAAAATTGGAGAAGTCAATGTTCATGCCGCTGGGGTACAAACTGCCCAAGCGAAATATGAGGTGCTGTTCCTCCAATTTCCGGTGGTGCTCACTCTGGCCATGGAGGAGGCCCAGGACAGAAAGGTCAGATTCGGAATGGGAGGGGGAGTTGAAGTGCTGAGCCACCGGGAGATCAGGTAGGTTATTGCGGACCGAGCGGAGGTGTTGGGCGAAACGATCGCCAAGCCTACGCTTGGTCTCACCGACGTAGATCAGTTGACATCTAGAGCAGCTGATCTACATCGGTGAGACCAAGCGTAGGCTTGCCGATCGTTTCGCCGAACACCTCCGAACCTTTTCGCCGAACCTCTCGCACCTGGAAAGACTGCTTGGGTCCTTGAATGGAGTCTAGGGGGCAGGTAAAGCGACAAGTGTAGCATTTCCTACGGTTGCAAGGGAAAGTGCCCGGGGAGGGGATGGTGCGGGTGGGAAGGGAAGAATTGACCATGGAGTTACGGAGGGAGTGGTCTTTGCGGGAAGCAGATGGGGGGGGGGGGGGGGGGGGGGGGGAGATGGGAAGATGTGGCGAGTGGTGGGGTCACATTGGAGGTGGTGAAAATGATGGAGGACTATTTGTTGTATGTGCCAGCTAGTAGGGTGGAAGGTGAGGACTAGGGGGGACTCTGCCCTTGTTACGAGTGGGGGGGATGGGGAGAGAGAGAGCAGTGTTACGGGGTATTGAAGAAGCCCTAGTGAGAGCCTCATCTATAGTAGGGGAGTGGAACCCCTGTTCCCTGAAGAATGAGGACATTTCCAATGCCCTGGTGTGGAACACCTCACCCTGGGAGCAGATGCAGCGTAGATGAAGGAATTGGGAGTAGGGGATGGAGTCCTTACAGGAAACAGGGTGGGAAGAAGTGTAATGTAGATAGCCGTGGGAGTCAGTGGGTTTATAGTGGATGTCGGTCAGAAGCCTCACCTGCGATGGAGATAGTGACGTCAAGAAATGGTTAGGAAGTGTCGGAAATGGTCCAGGTGTATTTGAGTGCCGGATCGAAGTTGGTGGTGAAATGGATGAAGTCAGTGAGTTGTGTGTGGGTGCAGGAGGTAGCACCAATGCAATTGTCGATGTAGCGGAGGTAGAGGTCGGGATGGGGCCCTGGTACATCTCGAACAAGGATTGTTCCACGTACCCTACAAAGAGACAGGCATAGCTACGGCCCATGCGCGTGCCCATAGCTACGCCTTGTATTTGGAGGAAATGGGAGGAGTCAAACGAAAAGTTATTCAGGGATAGGACCAGCTCCGCTAGGCAGAGGAGAGTATCTGTAGACGGGGATTGGTTGGTTGGTTAACCAGGATTGATCCCCCTGATTTGTTGTTGATGATAGGGCTGGGGATATGCCAGGCAATAAGGTTGTAGATTATGAAGCTGTTGAATGAGTGCAGTGCCAAGGGAAGAGTTGCTTGATCTGTTTGAGGATTAAGTATCTACGTATGTAGGGTATCTAATATATGTATCTGTGTGTTTCTGTATCTAAGCAATTAGGAATAATTTTTATGTACTTGGATCTCTTGCACTTGGATTCTACCTGAGATAGAAGACATGCTTCACTTTATGTCTGCACGGTGGTGCAGCGGTAGAGTTGCTGCCTTGCAGCGCCAGAGAGCTGGGTTCGATCCTGACTTAGGGTGCTATCTGTATGGAGTTTTTAAATGTTCTCCTCGTAAGCTCTAGTTTCCACTCTCACTCCAAAGACGTACAGGTTTGTAGGCTAATTGGCTTGGTAAAATTGTCCCTAGTGTGTGTAGGATAATTTTAGTGTGCAGGGATCGCAAGCCGGCGTGGACTCAGTGGGCCAGACAGCCTGTTTCTGTGCTGTATCTCTAAACTAAAAACGAAATTAAACTAAACTTTGAACCCACAACCCACTGAGTCACTGGTGCAAGTTTAATCTTTAATTTTTGTTGGAATTAATCATTTTTTGATCTCAGGTGATCACAATGGCAGAGGAGAAGTTGACATCTGCTCTGAATCATGGTAATGAACAGTCTCGCTCCCCCACAAGCCCATCACATCTTACCCATTTCAAGCCTCTGACTCCAGATCAAGAAGAACCTCCCTTCAAATCTGCCTATAGCTCATTTGTGAGCCTTTTCCGTTTTAGCAAAGGTGAGAAGAAGACCCATCTCTGAAAAAGAAGCTGAAATGCTAACAGTTGTATGTTTGTGTCTTATAAATTGTATGTTAAAGGGATGTTTTTAATTCCATGTTATAGTTAAAATCTGATAATTATTGATAAAACTTTGATAAATATTGTTTAGCAATTGAGTCATGGAGTCATACTTGTGGAAATAGGCCCTTTGGCCCAACTTGCCCACACTAACCAACATGCCCAATCTAATCTTGTCCCATCTGCCTGTGTTTGGCCCATATCCCTCTAAACTGTTCGATCCATATACCTGTCCAAATGTTTTTAAAGGTTTTGATAGTCCCTTCGCTTCCTGTTCGTTCCATATACCTACCAACCATTGTGTAAAAAAATAAGTTTTCTCTCGGGTTCCTATTAAAGCGTCCCTCCACCCTTACCGTAAACTTATGTCCTCTGGTTCTGGATTTCCCTAATCTGAGCAAAAGACTCTGTGTATTTTCCTTATCTATGCCTCTATTACCTTATCTACACCTCAATAAGATCACCCCCTCCTTCGTATGCTCCAAGGAATAAAGTCCTAGTCTGTTTAACCTCCCCCTATAACTCAGTTGCGCAGGCACTCGAGTTCTGGCAACTACCTCGTAAATCTTCTCTGCGCCCATTCCAGCTTAACAACAACTTTCCCATAACAGGGTGACCAAAGCTGAACTTAATACTCTAAATGTGGCCTCACCAATGCCTTCTCCAACGGATACAATTGGCACTGAGACACAGATCGATCGTAATATGGGGATGATTTCTTCTAAATATTGGAGAGAAGAGTAAATTAGTGAACCACCAATTCAGAAAAGATATCATAAAAGAAGAGAATAAAAATGAAACACCTAATTAACACATTAACGTGAAACGTCTTGACATATCTTGCTTTCGTAATGTTTCTGTGAATTATTGCATACATTATAAAATTAGAATTGTTATTTTGGAAGTGTTATTGTATAAGGCTGCAAAATAAACTCCCTGTTATCTTGATTTGCTTTTCCCTCGAATGTCAGATGATGGAAGACCCAATTCTTCATACAGGTCGGAGCTACCGCAACACGGACCACAAGTGACAGGATTAAATTGGTCCAACCACCAAAATGATGGCCAACCATATTTAAGGACACCACCCACCTACAATAAAAAATGCACAGGAGAAAACAGGAGAGCATCTAGTGCATCAATGGTCAAATCTCAAGGTGCAGGTAAAATCTTGGTGCAAGTATTTAAACTACACTGAAAACATTGTATGTCTCTATATCACATTGTGTTTAAAAATTATGACTCGTATGGCAATTGGTTATTTTACTATTTGCAATCAGCTCTATTGCCACAACTTCTTAAGATTCTCTTTGAATGATTATGAAAATAGCCAAACCCCCCACCCTCCACCCCCCACTACCACAAATGCTATAAAGTAGCTGTGTATCTGCCTTTTCACTCATTTATAAATTGCTTATTTAAATCATTCCAGTTCTATTTGTGTTATTAATATATCACAAAATATTTAATCTGGTTAATTAATGTTTATTTTTTTGACAGCATGTTGAGTAAAATTACTGTCACGTTTCCATTTTCCTTTGCTTTATTTCAATGTTTATGTACATCCTTGTGCAAATTAATTGAATCAAGCATACACTCGGTATAATGGCAATTTTTATAACATTCTCAAAGTCCAACCGATAGCCATTACCCCTCGGGGATGGGTTAGAATCATAGTTTACGCACTCTCGGCACACTTAAGACGGCAAAACAAAATTTCCAGACGTTGCTTCTTGATTAATTGGTATTTTTTTTGAAGTAGTACATAGCAAATAAATAATCCATCACTTTCCGTTCTTAATCGCTGTTCCATTCATGTCGTATAACTGATACTAAAGTTTCTTCTTATAAAAGTATGTTGTCTCATTAACTTGTGTGTCGTGATCATGATTCGTGTGTGGTAAAAAAACTATATTCTCACCATCCTTCTGAGACCCAACTGACTCCTAATCTATGTGTCTGCGCTAGTCTCCGCTAGAAATAGACACACCCCATCTACGTATCAAATCCCACCTACAAAGGTACAGACAGATAAAAACTAAAATATTAAAAATGCTAAACACGGCTATAATATGCTGACTTAAGCTAATGGCTCCTACACACCAGCCCCTAATTGTTCTACGCATATAACGAAGCAATTACCCATAGACGTTAAAAAAGGAACTATAAAAGCTTAACCATTATCAAAAAACAAAAGTAACACGTTATATTTAGCATTCAGACTTCTTTAGCGATTCTTCCATCTTCACCTTCGCCTTCTAGAAGCAGACATATCTTGGTTATCGGTCTTACCAAGACATTGTTCTTAGTCTGAAGTTGTACTGTACGCACCAAACCTTTAACGTCCGGCATGATTTCCAGTATCGTTCCCATCAACCAAGAACCTCGTGGTTCAATAGAATCAACCACCAAAACGATGTCACATGGAATAAAATTTCTTCTTACTTTCAACCATTGTTGTCATTCTTGGATTAGAGGCAAATATTTTTGTGTCCACCTTTTCCAAAAAAGATCTGCCATAAATTGTACTTGTCTCCATCTGCGTCTCATATACAAATCTTCCTTCACAAAGGGCCCAGTTGGTAGTACTGGATTGGTTTTCATCAAAATAATATGATTTGGTGTAAGTGCTTCCACTTCACTTGGATTTTCAGAACTCTTGGTCATGGGTCGATCATTTAAAATTGCTTCAATTTCACAAAATAAAGTTTGCAATCCTTCATCGTCCAGAACTTGTTGTTTAAGGACAGAGCGTAGCACATTTCGAACCATGCAGATCAACTGTTCCCAAACACCGCCATGATGAGATCCCGCTAGAGAATTAAAATTCCATTTCATCCCATTCTGATTTATAACACTCTGGATCTTATTCTGATTCCTTACCGGTACTTTCATTGAAGTCGTGATTGTATTGCCAAGCTGCTAGCTTGTCATGAGCCTCAACAGACCAAAGTTATTTGCTTCAGTCTAGCACCCGGTTGCTGAGATGAAGTTTTGTTGCCCATCCACTTACTCAGTGCTAGTTCTGAGTCATGCCAGATATTCTCTGGTTGTAGATTTGATTTAGCTGTTGTTTTCAGCTTAGCAGCTCCTTCTTGGATTAAGGAACTCTTCTTCTGAGATATTCTCGAGCCACATCTTGAACTCTGACTTTCCAATATCTCCATCTTGGTCCTGGCTGTTGCCAACTTCGTATCCAGTTCCAACTGTTCCTTCTCTCTATTCAACTGCTTCCTTCATTCCTCAGCCTGGCTCTCCATCTGATCTTTTTGACTCTTTTATTTTGATTCCTCACCAATTCACAAATTTCATATTTAAATCCCTCATTGGACTCAGAGGAATGGTAAACAGATATAACATGTCAATATACATGTCACAGGACTACCTTTTATTCATTATCATCGCACCATTATGTTTTTAGTACGTCAAGAGGATTTTATTGCCATTTTATGTCCTGAAACGGAACAATGAACATCTTACTTGCAGCAGCACAAAAGACATGTAAACATTTTAATAATAGTGCAAAGATAAAAAATAATCCCTCAAGTCATTGTGGTCCACAGCTTATTTTGAGATTGTAGTGTTTAATAGCCTAATAGTTGTAGGGAGCAATCTGGTCCTGAACCTGGATGTTATAGTTTTCACGCTCCTATACGTAGGTCCAGGTTCTTGTTGAGATAGGAATTGATATGTACCATAACCAACCCCTCAAAGCACTTCATCACCACGGATGTTAATGTCACCAGTCAGCAGTCATTGAGGCACATCACCTTGCTCTTTTTTGACACCAGTAATATTGATAACCTTTTAAAGTAGGTGGAAACTTCAGACCTCAGTAATGAGAGGTTGAAGATGTCACACAAAACTTTAGCCAGTTGCTCTGCACACATTTTAAGAACACAACCAGGTGTGCCATCAGGTTCAGACTCTTTCCGAGGGTTCACCCTCCTGAATGATCTTCTGACCGCTGCTTATATGCAGAAATGAAGGAGCTCAGCTGAGTGCTCAGATTTTGTTAAGTGAGGATGATGGATTGAGCGATAGGCATCTGATGGGTGTGGTAGTGTTCAAGGGTGTTTGATCCTCTGTTGCTGCAGGACACATGCTGGTTGTAGTTAGGGATTGATTTCTTCAGGCTGGCTTTGTTGAAGTTCCAGGCTATGATCAGAAAGGCATCAGGGTACATCAACTGGTGTTTGTTCAATACGGCCTGCAGGTCCTCTAGTGCTAGACGAACTTATGTCTGGCGTGGGATGTGGATCGTGGTCATGATGATGGAGGTGGATTCCCTTGAGAAGTAGACGTTAGAACTTCACCACAAGATGCTCCCGGTGCAGAGAGCAGGTGTTGGAGAGGACTGCTACATCTTAGCACCACAAAATGTTATATGTCCATCACAATTCTTTAACAATTCGTTGACACGATTTAGCAGAGACACGACCAGATTCCTACAGTTTCTGAGGATATTTTCATCTCAATACCACAGTGGAATTATGGCCTCAAAGAGTCATTGCCTCGTGATATAGTCCTTTCCCCCTCTCCTTAATAATTGACCTCAAATTCTTCATCGCATTCAGGTCAGGCGAGTTAGCATGTATATATTCCATTCTGGTGAAAACATTAGGTCACTATTTATGATACGTGGCATGGTGCAAGGACTTGGTGTAATATCCCAAATCCACATGGAAAAGTCTTTGTCTTCTCTTTAATTCATCGATATCTTACAGCAATCATCATTTCGTCAACTGGGTGGGGTGGACAAACACTGTAGAAGATGAAACAATCCCAGAACATCATCTTTTCAGAGTGTTTGACAAGCTGGTCAACGTGGTATTTTCGCACTGGCTCTCCAACTGATCTCCAAACATGTTGGTAACATTGGCACTGAACAAGGATTGATTTTTGTCACTGATTAACACCTTTCTCCAGTCCTTGCATGTCCTATCTTTATATTTTAAGGCCCACTGGTATGGTTTCTTTATCACGGCAGTTAGAAATTGTTTTTTCACAGGTCTTCTGGCTGTATGACCAACTTCAATGAGGTCTCAGTGCATCGTGCTTGAGGTTAGTGAGCCCCTGCTAAATCTTTCTTCAGGGCTTCACTTGTCTTTTTCAGATCATTATCTTTCCCAAATCAACAAGGCCTCATCTCTTAGAGTTGTCCACCTTCTGCTGATTCTCATGGGAGATAGTGATCAGGTGATAGTGATCCAATTTCTGATGCTTGTTTAACGATCCTGCATACAGAAGCTCGGCTCACCCCAACCAACTTTGAAACCTCTTGCTGTGAATTTGAACATTAATGCAAGGTTATGATCATTGTTCGCCTCTTTAGAGTGATATCCATTTTGTGAATTGCTTCACGAATTCTTCTCAAATGATGATAAAACAGTGGGCAGGTTATGTAATGCTGATCCAATGTTGGTGCAAGATTTTTATTTTGTCTTTACTTTATTTTGAATGTTATCGGTTTTAAATATAAGGACAAAAGGTGGACATGGAAACTCATCATATGATAAAATAACAAAATTAGCCCATGGTTCAATTAATTTACTCAAGAATATATATGAATGGTTAAAACCGGTCATTAATTTTCTTGTTCGCTATGCTTAGTTGAGGGTATCACACACTTTTTAATTTTTACAGTCGTAGCTCTGTGAATGTGTGATGAAGTTCACTATTGACAGCAAAAGTGTGAAATGCATTTATCTGCATCCCCGCTTCCACGATAACTTGATTGTTTGGATTTAGAACTGGCTTACTCATAGATGATAGAGGGTTCCGATGGAAGGTGTTATTCTGGCTGGAGGGCTGTGAGCAGTAGAGGTCTGTGACCAGTAGAGTTCAGCAGGGATCCGTGCTCTGTTTGTTACATAGATATAAACAACTTGGATATAAATATAGACAAATTAATTAGTAAGTTTGCAGACAAAACCAAAATTGTTCGAGTAGAGGTCAATGAGGAAGGTTGTCAGGGCATACAAACGAGATATAGATCTGCTACACAAATGGATGGAAAAATGGCAGATGGAGTTTAATCCTAGCAATTATGAGGTGTTGCACTTTGGGAGGTTGAATGTAAAAGGAAAATTTACAGTTAATGGAAGACCCTTAACAGTACTGATGTACGTGGGATCTTAAGGTCCAAGTCCATAGCTTCCTGGAGGTGGCAACACAAGTAGATCGGGTGGTAAAGAAGGCATATGGTATGCTTATTTTCATAGATCGGGTAGTTCAGTGTAGGAGTCAGGAAGTCATGTTGCAGGTTTACAGGACTTAGATTATGCCGCATTTAAAATATTGTATATTGGTGCTGGTCTCCCCATTACAGTAAGGATGTGGAGGCTTTGGAGTGTGCAGAACAGGGTTATCAGTATGTTGCCTGGATTAGAAGGTATTAGCAATAAGGAAAGTTTGGATAAACTTGGCTTATTTTCTCTGGGGCTTTGGAGGCTGAGGAGATGCCTGGTAGAAATATATCAAATTATGAGAGGTATAGATTGGGTAGACAGTGAGAACTTTTTTTCCAAGGTGGCAATGTTAAAGACGAGAGAGCATAGTTTTAATGTGGGAGGGGAAAAGTTTGAAGGAGATGTGCTGGGCACGTTTTATTTTACACATTGGTGAGTGACTGAAATGTACTGCCTGGGGTGATGGTGGAGGCAGATATGATAGTGGCATTTAAGAGAATTTTATATTGGCACATGGATATGCGTGGAATTGATGGATATGGGTCACATGCAGGCAGAGGAGATTGGTTTAACCTGGCATCACGATTGGCTCAGAAATGATGGTGTTGGGGCTTGTTGCTGTGCTCTACAGTTCCGTGCTATGTTTTGTACTGTCACTGTTTGAGATCTGGCCCAATACTGTAATTTATTGGACACATTTGAAACTGTTGGAATGGAATGTGTATGGAGTCGTGAGTGTACAGGGAATGTAGTAAGGGGCTGAATAATCAATCTTGTTGGATTCCAGTGTTGATGATTATCGTGGAGGATGTTTTGGTGCCTATCCTTACAGATTGCAGTCTGGAGGTCTGGAAGTCAAAACAAATGCTGAGTCCAAAGTCCCAGTTTAGAGATGCGTTTGTTTAAAATTATGGTGTTGATGGTGGAGAAAAGGTCAGTAAATAGTCTGCATACATAGCCTGCATAGATAGTATAGTTCTTGCTATCTAGATGTTCCAGGGATGAATGTCGAGCCAGGGAGATGGCATCTTCCAAGGTCTGGTTTCAGCTGTAGGTGAATTGCAGTGGACTAGGCTGCTTGGAAGACTGCAATTGATGTGCGATGTGGCCATATTCTCAAAGTACTTAATGACGATAAATGTCAGAGTGGTAGTCATTTGCACAAAACCTTGCTTTGGCATCAAATGATGGTGGTTGTCTTAAGGCAAGTGGGAACCTCAGATTGGAGTAGGGAAAAGTTAAAGATATCTGCTAATACTACAGTCAACTGGTCCATGCAGGTTCTGAGGACATGGTTAGGAACTCCATCCGAGCCAGTCGCTTTCTTCAGGTTCATTCTCAGGAAGGCCGATCTGAAATCTGCAATGGTGACTGTGGGTACTGGTACAGTGCACCTGAGGTTGTCAGTGCAGTGACATCACTTCATTTTAAAATGAGCATAGGATGTATTGAGCTCACTGGGGATGGATACGTTGTTGCCAACGTGTCAGCCCACCTCCACTTGGAAGCCCAATGTAACATGCAAGCCTTGTCACAATCAACGGGTGCCTGTGTGGTTAGTTTGGGACTCGAGGTTGGTCTGATATTGTCGCTTGGCATCTTTGGTGGCTTGCAAAGGCCAACCGTAGATTTCCTTTATAGGTCAGGGTTACCTCACTTCAGAGCATGGCTATTGATAGCTGTGTACAATTAGCCCATTGTGAGCTACGCACCAAATGGAATGGGATGTAAACTGTTGTCAGGATAGCCAAAGTGAATTCCAGTGGCAGGCAGTAAGGACGGCACTTTACCATTAGATCTTCCAAGTTTGCGGAGCAGAGTCATGTCCACGCACCACGAGACATTGGATAGGAAGCATATCTTCTCACCCCTCTATCTTGCATGGCATGTCATGTGTGTATCCGGCGAACTGAGAAACCCTTAGTTGAAGCAGGTGTGAGCCCTATCTCTGTGAAATAGCACACTACAGTCTCTCAATTCCCTTGGCTGTTGAGTCCAGCTTTGTTTATACAGTCTATTGGATGTTTGCCAGGAGTATGCTGATATGGGGGAGATTTAAAAGTGTATTGTTTCAGTCAAATTTGCAGACCTGCGCATGTCCCATGCTGTTTCTGGTCAGGCCCCGGATTACATGTGTGGAGGTAGGTTGATGTGTCTGGTGGGGCCTGGGAGTCGGGTTGTGGCATCGGGTACTGCAGAGGGTCGGGCTCTCAGCCATGTTGAGCTGCATTGTTGGGTCATGGTGTTAGGCACTCTGTAGTTGGTCCCTTTGTTCAGTTGGACCTGTGGAGAGCTGAGATCAGCTTTGCCCACTGAATATTGTCATTGTCTGGGCCAGGCCTTTGGAAGGCTGGGGAGTAGTTGGTCTGTCCCGTAAGCTGCAAGTATGATTGTAGAGAACATTTTTAGTAATTCTGATAGCATTATAATCTTTGTACATTTATAAATGTACAATGATTATAATAGATGCAAGGAGGATCTGCTGGGGACAGCCTGCAAAGAGACACTGTGAACAACTGCCATCTTGGACAGATACCAACCATATACGTAATTTCAAATTTCTCAAGTTTAATACAGGTCTATTACAGTATTGCAAAACAAACTACTGCAGATGTTGGAAATCTGAAGTATAGTACTGCTGAGTATTTGCAGTATTTACTGTTTTTAATTTTGTTCCTGTAGCATGCATTCTAGAAGTGACTTGAAGTGGCATTTCTCATATCGTTGGTGTGTGGTTCATCAGCAGGAATAAATGATTAAAAGTGCAGATAGAGGTACTAATAATAAAACATATCAAATATCTACACTCGTAAAATTGTGCATTTAAAAAAATGTTATACAAGCTGAACAGATTACATACATAACATATTCTTTAAGATCTTTGAACCTTGTGGAGGCATCAGCGATGGCAGCCTCACCAGCTGTCTGTCCTTTCTTTTTTTTTTATTTTTAGTGTTTTTTTTTAAAGTTTGTGTTAATGTTCTCTGGTTTATTTTATGTGGGGGGTTGGCATCAGGGGAAACTTTTTTTTTCAATCTCTTACCTTGCCGGAGATGCGATTGTTTTCCGGATCGTATCTCCGATCGCTCTGCGGCCTAACATCATGGAGCTGGCAACCTTGCTCGAGACTGACTTTAATCCCCACCGTGGGGCCGTGGGCTTCCCATCGAAGCCTGCAATCCTTTGCCTGGAATCAACGCTTCAACCGCGGCCTGCGGATTTCAACATCGAGGAGCTTGCAGTCTCGGGTAGAAACCAATGTCGCGAAGCTCCAAAGTTGCAGACGGTTTCTAGCAGCCCCGACCCAGGGTCCGAGCGCCCGGCGCAGAGCCAAGATTGCCCCGACAACGGAAGGCTCGAGGCCCCCGACCGCCACGGGAGTACAAAGAAGGGTAGAGATCAAACTTTTTTTTTTCGCCTTCCTTTACAGTGAGAAACGTGAAGGAGTCACTGTGGTGGATGTTCATGTTAAAATGTATTTTGTGTGTTTTGGTGCTTGTTATTGGTATGATGACTGTATTGCAAATCAAATTCCTTGTGTGTTGCAAAACATACTTGGCTAATAAAGTATGATTATGATGACCTTGTCTTAGTATATTTGGCTTGGTATATTATGCTGCTTATTGCAGCCAAATCCCTTCCTCGTTCTTACCTTCCCCATATTTGCACGCAAGTGTTGAGCATCAATAAAGAGAACAAACTTTGTCATTTAAGACTGAGGTTATTTCACTTTATTTAGCTTGAATAGTAGTTTGAAAAATGTAAAGCAACTTTCTTGACTTTCTTACCTCGTAAGGTTTACCAACCGACACGTGGAAACAAAGAAACTCTAAACCAAAGTTTAGTACGACTTAATCTTTATTAGCACTTGAGTTACTTAAACATATATGTGTATCACAAACGTCCAATAACTTGATGTCAAAGAAGGAACTGCAGATGCTGGAGAATCTTGATTAACGATTGCAGCTTTCTTTCAGTTTCAAACTTGGAGTCCTCATCTTGCAATGGTTGTCCCTGGGTTGTTGCTATTAATATCTCTTTGCAAATCTTTTTAGTTTCCTTTACACCTTACTCCAGCCCATGGCTCACATGGTTCTGAAGTCGATCATTCTAGTTGTCATTCATTGAAGGACTGAACAACATACAGTGCCCTCCATAATGTTTGGGACAAAGACCCGTCATTTATTTATTTGCCTCTGTACTCCATAATTTAAGATTTATAATAGAAAAAAATCACATATGGTTTAAGTGCACATTGTCAGGTTTCAATAAAGGGTATTGTTACACATTTTGATTTCACCATTTAGAAATTACAGCAGTGTTTATACATAGTCCGCCTCCCCCCCCCCCCCCCCCCCCCCCCATTCCAGGGCATCATAATATTTGGGATACAGTAATGTAGTGTAAATGAAAGTAGTCATGTTTAGTATTTTGTTGCATATCCTTTGCATGGAATGACTGTTTGAAGTCTGCGATTCATGGACATCACCAGTTGCTGGGTGTCTTCTCTGGTGATGCTCTGCCAGGCCTGTATTGCAGCCATCTTTAGCTTATGCTTGTTTTGGGAGCTAGTCCCCTTCAGTTTTCTCTTTAGCATATAAAATGCATGCTCAATTGGGTTCAGATCGGGTGATTGACTTGGCCACTCAAGAATTGACCATTTTTTAGCTTTGAAAAGCTCCTTTGTTGCTTTAGCAGTGTGTTTGGGATCATTGTTTTACTGTAGAATGAACCGCCAGCCAATGTGTTTTGAGGTATTTGTTTGAACTTGAGCAGATAGGATGTGTCTGTATACTTCAGAATTAATTATGCTACTACCATCAGCAGTTGTATCATCAATGAAGATAAGTGAGCCAGTACCTTCAGCAGCCATACATGCCCAGGTCATAACACCCCCACCAACGTGTTTCACAGATGAGGTGGTATGCTTTGGATCTTGGGCAGTTCTTTCTCTCCTCCATACTTTGCCCTTGCTATCACTCTGATATATGTTAATCTTCGTCTCATCTGTCCACAAGACCTTTTTTCCAGAACTGTGGTTGCTCTTTTAAGTACTTCTTGGCAAACTAACCTGGCCATCCTATTTTTGCAGCTAACCAGTGGTTTGCGTCTTGCAGCGTAGCCCCCGTAATTCTGTTCATGAAGTCTTCTGCGGATAGTGGTCATTGACAAATCCACTCCTGAAGAGTGTTTCTGATCTGTCGGACAGGTGTTTGGGGATTTTTCTTTATTAAGTAATATATTGAAAAATATAAAAGTGGATTAGTTTCCAGGTCCTGACAGGATATTCCCTAGGACATTGAGGGAAGTTAGTGTAGAAATAGCAGGAGCTATGACAGAAATATTTCAAATGTCATTAGAAACGGGAATAGTGCCGGAGGATTGGCGTACTGCGCATGTTGTTCCATTGTTTAAAAAGGGTTCAAAGAATAAACCTAGCAATTATAGACCTGTTAGTTTGACGTCAGTGGTGGGCAAATTAATGGAAAGGATACTTAGAGATAATATATATAAGCATCTGGATAAACAGGTTCTGATCAGGAACAGTCAACATGGATTTGTGCCTGGAAGATCATGTTTGACAAACCTTCTTGAATTTTTTGAAGAGGTTACTAGGGAAATTGATGAGGGTAAAGCAGTGGATGTTATCTATATGGATTTCAGTAAGGCCTTTGACAAGGTTCCCCATGGAAGATTGGTTAAGAAGGTTCAATCTTTGGGTGTTAATGGCGGAGTAGCAAGATGGATTCAACAGTGGCTAAATGGGAGATGTCAGAGAGTCAGGTTGGAAGCCGGTGACCAGTGGGGTGCCTCAGGGATCTGTGTTGGGTCCACTGTTGTTTGTCATGTACATCAATGATCTGGATGATGGGGTGGAAAATTGGATAAGTAAGTATGCAGATGATACTAAGATAGCTGGTGTTGTGGATAATGAAGTAGATTTTCAAAGTCTACAGAGAGATTTGGGCCATTTGGAAAAGTGGGCTGAAAGATGGCAGATGGAGTTTAATGCTGATAAGTGTGAGGTGCTACATCTTGGCAGGACAAATCAAAATAGGACGTACATGGTAAATGGTAGGGAATTGAGGAATGCTGTGGAACAGAGGGATCTAGGAATAACTGCATAGTTCCCTGAGGATGGAATCGCATGTAGATAGGGTGGTAAAGAAAGCTTTTGGTGTGCTGGCCTTTATAAATCAGAGCATTGAATATAGGTGTAGGGAAGTAATGTTAAAATTGTACAAGGCATTGGTAAGACCAATTCTGGAGTATGGTGTACAATTTTGGTCACATAATTATAGGAAGGATGTCAACAAATAGAGAGAGTACATTATGGGGGGCACTGAACATCTATTTTTCTTTTGATAGTATCTAAAGCGAGCATGGAATGTATTGATGTTTATGAAAGAACTGCAGATGCTGGAAAAATCGAAGCTAGATTT
The DNA here is from genome assembly GCA_963514005.1 of Raja brachyura. Next base: position 90,511,798 of record OY740787.1, on the reverse strand, counting down.
GGAATGGAATGTAATGTATTGAGCTCACTGGAGAGGGATGCATTGTTGCCAATGATTGTGCTCTCCTTCGCTTGCTAGACCAATATGACATGCAAGCCTTGGTTTTCTGTGTAGATTTCCTGTACAGATCAGGGTCACCTGAAAGTGTCAGAGCTATTGGTAGCTGTGTGTAGTTCGCCCTATGAGAGCGTCACACTAAATGGGGTGGGATGTAAACTGCTGACAGGATTGGCAAAGTGATTTCCAACAGCAAGTAAGAGGGATTGCTTGATCTTGTAGGTTTGTAAGTCACCGTATCCACTCTCTTGTCCATACAAATGTGTTTTCCTTTTAACCCTATCAAATGTATCTCTGGCACCACTGCACAATTATCTCAACCATTTGGTTCATTACTTATGATATTGTAATTCATGCATTGTTTTTCTCACAGAATGGTAAATGCCAAAGCGTTCTTCTTTACTTGCTCTGTGCTCAGGGCCAGCACAACTTTATTTCTCACATTTCACGGAACAGCATGACTTCACTCTGCTCCTTTTGGTTCTGTAATTCCATGCATCTCTTTCTTGTCTGAGTACATACTATCTGTGGCAACAACCTCTTTGCAGGTTATTAAAATGCTGAAAGAGTTGCAAATGAAAGTAATTTATCTGTATCATTGGTTAGGCTTGTTAAATTGACATTTGGAATCGCTCTGCACATACTAAGCCATCTTTATTATTGTCAATGCCGAATGCACTTGCAATTCCTAAAACATATGCGCTCCTGAGTTTGCGAAAACCGGACTTAATATACACCCAGAACATTTGGGAGACCAGTGGGATGGATTTGCAGAGCTGCCGGCAACTGTTCTTGCCACAGCAAACGTAGGAAGAATACATTCTAGTCAACGCATTGTTAACTTTGTGAATCCTAGCAAGAGAAGCACAGTTCGGCCAGCAATAGTGTCCTTTTTTAAACCATTAAAGCATTTAAAACCAAATTAACGTAAGATTGGCTTGGACTACATTTTGTTAATATCAGTTTTACTAGTAAGAACAGAAACAACAAGAATTAAATGCGTTTCCAAGCTTTCTCCTAAGGGACAAACCACCTCTGTAGGTATTTCCTGCCGTGTGGTAACTTGGTATGTGGCTGCATTTCCAACTTGTGAATTGTTCAGATTGTAAATAGTTCTCGGGACCGGAACCCTGACCTGCATAGTAATGGAGTTTTCAAGTGGATGTTTTGCTGAGGAGCTTATTATGACAAGAAAGAACTTGGCCATTCTTGCGAATTTTCCTGCAGCCTCAACCCTGCCAGTCTTGGTGTCAACTGCAGACTTGCTAATCATGCCACCTACATTCTCATCTAAATGGTAAATACTGAATGTATGATAAGTTACAGTGGATCCAGCACTAGCCTTTGCTGCACCCTAGTCACATGTTTCCAATCTAAAATACCCTTTGATTCCTTTCACCCAAACCAGTTACCCTTTGTTTCCTTTCACCAAACCAATTGAGTATCCAAATGACCAGCTCACCTGGATCCCACATAATCTCATCTTCCCAATCAGCCTTCTATGCGGTATCTTGTCAAAAGATTTGCTGGCGTCTACATAGACAATCTCTATTGCCCAGTTCTCATCAATCCTCTAAATCATCTCGTGAAAAAAACTAGCAAATTTATGAAACACAATTTCCCATGTGCAAGGCCATGTAACTAACCCTAATCGGTCCTTGCCTTTCCAAATGCAGATAGATCGTATTTTCCGTTTCTTTCGCCTGACTGATGTTGGGCTCACAGATCTGTAGTTCCCTGGTTTGTTCTTGCAGTAATATACCATCTTGAAACTAAAGGCACAATATTCGAGACCCTTGTGTCATCTGGCACCTTATTATACTGAGGAAAGGCCTGCAATTTCTTCTCTTGCTTCTCACAACGTCCTAGGATACACTTCCTCATCTCCCAGAGATTTATCTGCCTCATCACTGACAGCACCTCCCCTCTGGCGAAGTAAGTACGTTTCAGCGTATCACTATTCTCGTTCCTGAAATCCCCAGCTTCCATGATCTTTTCTACAGTAAATACAGGATAACGTTATTCATTTAAGACCCCATCATTTCCTGTGGCTCCACACAGAGATGACCACACTGATCCTTAACTGACCACTGACTTATTCTCTTCCTAGTTACTCTTTTTCTTAATCTGCTTATCGAGTCTCTTAGGATTTTCCTTTATCTTAGGCTATCCTGTGTCCTCATTTAGCCCTCTTGATTTACTTAAGTGTACTTCGACATCCGTTGTACTCCAAGGGATTGGCCTGATCCCAGATAACAGCTTATCCCCCATGAACAGAGCCACCCCTCCCCCACCCTCCTTTAGCTAATTTATTTACTGGAATTGTTTCAATAAATTTTGAGATTTAAAAGAAAATCCTCTTTTTACTTAAATTTTTTTTAAATTAAATCCAATTTATATTCAGAAGGTATTATGGCAAGATTAACAACTGGCTTAATCAGGGCCTTAGCCAGTTGTCAATTTTCACTGTTTCCGAAACAAGGCTTGTTATTGGGGCCCCCCCCCCCCTGCTGCCGTGAACTGATATGTGGCATCAGCACTCGTCAGACAGGAACTGCCATCAAGAATTAGGCCCACCAGAAAATGCAGAAACAGACTGCAAATGTGTAGTTTGCACTTGCCAATACTTTTTAAACTCCTAGTTTCTTTGTTTTCACATTGTATTAAAAGACTTACAAAGTTGTCATTTGTAAATCCCAGCGATAAAGCAACTTATGGGCCTAACCCCTTAGGCGGCTCTGTATGCGTCACATGTTTGCGGGTGGTTGCCAGGGAGTCGCCTTCATGGTCGTGAGGAGTTCCCGCATTCTGAGAACTATTTGCGGCCTCATTATGGTCACTAAAAATTAGCGGCGACCAGAATGGAGCCGCCATGGAGAGTAGCGAGAAATCTCGTGCCGTAGGCACAGTGGTAGCGGGTCGCCAGGAGGCCGTAGGTTCTCGTAGGTTGTTTCCAGTGAATTTCATTGGCTCATTCGGGAAATAAACGTAAGCAGTAGTTTTCAGAGCCAAGGATAACCAACCAGTAATATTAATGTCCGCTGAGCTTCATAGCCGTGTATCTCTGGCACCTTAAAAATTGTCTCCATCTCTTCTCCCCCCCTCCCCCATCCCCCCCAAACCCCTCTTTTAACAAACTTATGTGACCCTTCCCATACACTGTGCTTTCACCGTCTTAATTATAGCTCCAACCTTCCTGTTCATCGTGGTGTGTGTCTGTATCACATTGGCTTTGCACCGTATTAATTTTACTCAGACAGAGCCCCCCCCCGCTTGCCCTGTCGCTGACAGAAGCCTGAAAAATCGCCTATGTGGGACAGGCCCATTAGTCTGTAGCTGCCATGTTCCATTTGAGGTATTTTCAATATTGATGGTGAATGAATGGGCCTCTTTTCAATGTGTCTATTGGTGGTGCTATTTACCTTGCAGGTTTTTCTTTTCTGTGGGGAGCTATCTTAGTTTAGAGTTCTGCCATCAACAGCGAACAAGATCATTGACTTAAGTCACATCTGACATAATGTGTTAAAGAAGGAACTGCAGATGCTGGAGAATCGAGGGTTACACAAAAAGCTGGAGAAACTCAGCGGGTGCAGCAGCATCTAAGGAGCGAAGGAGATAGGCGACGTTTCGGGTCGAGACCCTTCTTCAGAGGGTCTCGACCCGAAACGTCGCCTATCTCCTTCGCCCCTTAGATGCTGCTGCACCCGCTGAGTTTCTCCAGCTTTTTGTGTAACCCTCTGACATAATGTACAAGGTATTAATTGTAACTGGCATATGTGTTGACTGGTTTTAATCAGAGGAAATAGAAAAGCATTCAGCGCCTCAACAATTTGAATTGCATTATAAAAAGGTACTGTCATCAAAATGTTCTATTTCCTGTTGTAGTGTGTTATGTTTAAGATTGTTTCTGGTTTTATTAATCAGATGGTCATAGGAAGCCAGATGTTTCTATGGGTGGCCATGATCCTCGAACAGCAGTACAACTGAGGAGCCTGACTACAGTTTTAAAGCGTTTGAAAGAAATAATGGAGGGCAAAAGCCAGGTACAGTACACAATAAAAGTAAAATTACCAATGTAATGTAATATATAAAGGCAAAAGAACAAAGAAGCTCAACAGGCATGCATGGCTTCAGTAAGGTGAAATATATGCGGACTTTAGAAAGATCTGCCAAAGTAGCAATTTGGCAGAAACTACAATCACGCAGAAAAGATACAGCATCCGTGGAGAACATGGAAGACATTTTCAAGCAATGCTTTGTGAAGTTCCCTAAAGAAAATACTTTTTATGCTCAGTTGACTTACTTTCAACTGACTGTCCCATATATGTGTGAATGCAGAGCAATTGTGCTATAGTTTTTAAGGAGCAGCACCATGGCATCGAGGTAAAGCTGCTGCCTGACAGCACCAGAGACCCAAGTTCGATCCTGACTACGGGTGCTGTCTGTATGGAGTTTGTACGTTCTCCCCGTGAGTTTTCTCCGGGTGCTCCGGTTTCCTCCCACACTCCAAACACCTACAGGTTTGAAGGTTAATTGGCTTCAGTAAAATTGTCCCTCGTGTGTAGGATAGTGTAAGTGGTGATCGCTGGTCAGTGCGGACTCGGTGGACCGAAGGGCTTGTTTCTGTGATGTATCTCTAAAGTAATGTCTAAATCATTTAGTCCCAGATTGTGTGTGCTTTATAATATAGGATACTGACTTGAAGCAGTACTGGATGCCGGACAGTCAGTGCAAAGAGTGTTATGACTGCAGTGACAAGTTTACCACTTTTAGACGTCGACACCACTGCCGTTTATGTGGACAGATCTTCTGTAGTCGTTGTTGCAATCAGGAAATACCTGGGAAATTCATGGGTTATGCTGGTAAGTGAATTGTTAACCTATTTTCAGAGATTAAATCTTTGAGTACATGCCAAGATTAATCAGGTTGAGCATCTGGATAGGACAAATGACACTTTTTACACATTAAAGTGGGACAAACAGCTGAATAAATGCAGCCAACACGTTGCTATTATAATAAAATATAATGCACACAATGCTGGAGTAATTTAGCGGGTCAGGCAGGATCTCTAGAAACATAGAAATTAGGTGCAGGAGTAGGCCATTCGGCCCTTCGAGCCTGCACCGCCATTCAATATGATCATGGCTGATCATCCAACTCAGTATCCTGTACCTGCCTTCTCTCCATACACTCTGATCCCCTTAGCCACAAGGGCCACATCTAACTCCCTCTTAAACGTAGCCAATGAACTGGCCTCAACTACCCTCTGTGGCAGAGAGTTCCAGAGACCCACCATTCTCTGTGTGAAAAAATGGATAGGTGATATTTTGGATCAGGACTCTTGGATCAGTCTCAAGAAAGGTACAACCTGAAACGTCACCTCTTCATTTTCTCCATAGATGCAGTCTGACCCGTGATGTTACTCGAGCATTTTGTGTCTGTCTTGGTCTGCTATTATACTTTATTGCATATGGACAGTGAAATTACTGATCATAATAGAAACATTTTAGAATGGAGATATTTCGATACTATGACGTTTAATAATTTTTGGTTGGTGGAATATTGGGTGACGAATGGTGAGGAATGCATTACCCAGTCAAGCCTTCAACGTTGTCGGGTAAATTCAGATGTTACAAAATGAGAATTATTACTCTTCACTCCAGACTACCATTAAGTAGTCATCAGTATTGCTGGCAAGCGTATTTGATGGTCATGTTTGATTAATGTGGTTGTAAGTGCCTTAACTATGACCCTATTTGTTTGTTGCTATTGCCCATTCTCTCTAGGGTATTTGCATCCTAATAATTTTGAGGTGATTTAATTTAATAACCAGGTCTTTGTAACTTGCGTCTTGCTTTGTCCTTGTTGATGTATACGTTTGACTTCAACTGTGGATCTGTCTGCAGTTGGATAAGATAACTTTCATTAAAAGTGATTAAAATGACATTTCATTCAAATAACAATAATAATTTAACCTTAACTTTATTTTTCTCTTCATCTTTCCTGGATCTCTCTCCAGCTGTCACACTTCTCTTCATAGCCAGCCACTTGATCTGAACTTATTTTTTATTCCATTTTTTATTTTTTATTCCATCTGAACATACCAAATTATTTTGAACTGTGTATTTGCTGATCTACATTGACCTGCAGTGCCTTTAAACGAGGCATGTAAATACATTTTAGGGGATTATTTATTCTGGTGCATGTCACCACATTGCCACTTATATAAGAAGAATGTGTCAGGCATACAATATGGAAGCAGCCCACTAAGTCCATGCCAACCATCTAGCACTCATTTTTAGTTTTATTCCCCCCACGTTCCTATTAAGTCCCCCAGAAGATACAGATCTTGCCTGAGGATAGAACAGTTCTGCAAGGAACTGGCATATCTTGTGTTAATACCTATCTATATGCATTTGTATATAGCAAAATCATCTTGCAGTGGTTGACAAACAATTTATAGTATATCTGAATAAGGCTCATGCTTGTGCTGCAAAACCGGTCTAACGTATCAAAGTGAATCCATTTATTATCGGTCTGAAACATGGGAACATTTGAATATATGAACTGGGAACTCCATGACCACTTAATCCCTTGAATTAAGTCACTTGCCATTCAAAATGACAGTGACAGCACTAAATGTAAGCTCCGTTCCACATTCCAGCCTCTCTGACCCACCATTATCATTTAGGCAGGTCAGGCATCCTCTCTGGAAAACATGCATAGGCAACATTTCGGTCGGGAACCTCTTCAGAAACATCACCTATCAATGCAGTATAATGTGGATAAATGTGAGGTTATCCACTTTGGTGGCAAAAATAGGAAAACAGACTATTATCTAAATGGAGGCTGATTAGGAAAAGGGGAGATGCAGCGCGACCTGGGTGTCATGGTACACCAGTCATTGAAAGTAGGCATGCAGGTACAGCAGGCAGTGAAGAAAGCGAATGGTATGTTAGCTTTCATAGCAAAAGGATTTGAGTATAGGAGCAGGGAGGTTCTACTTCAGTTGTATAGGGTCTTGGTGAGGCCACACCTGGAGTATTGCGTACAGTTCTGGTCTCCAAATCTGAGGAAGGACATTATTGCCATGGAGGGAGTGCAGCGAAGGTTCACCAGACTGATTCCTGGGATGTCAGGACTGTCTTATGAACAAAGACTGCATAGACTCGGTTTATACTCTCTGGAATTTAGGAGATTGAGAGGGGATCTTATAGAAACTTACAAGATTCTTAAGGGGTTGGACAGGCTAGATGCAGGAAGATTGTTCCCGATGTTGGGGAGTTCCAGGACAAGGGGTCACAGCTTAAGGATAAGGGGGAAATCCTTTAGGACCGAGATGAGAAGGAATTTTTTCACACAGAGAGTGGTGGGTCTCTGGAACTCTCTGCCACAGAGGGTAGTTGAGGCCGGTTCATTGGCTATATTTAAGAGGGAGTTAGATGTGGCCCTTGTGGCTAAGGGGATCAGAGGGTATGGAGAGAAGGCAGGTACGGGATACTGAGTTGGATGATCAGCCATGATCACATTGAATGGCGGTGCAGGCTCGAAGGGCCGAATGGCCTACTCCTGCACCTAATTTCTATGTTCTCCAGAGGTGCTGCCTAACCTGCTGAGTTACTCCACAACTTTGTCTTTTTTTTGTACACCAGCATCTGCAACTCCTTTTATTTCTGTATCACTTAAGCCTCTTGCTTGTCAGGAATCTCTTGTCCTCTATTAAAAAAATATTAGGCTGCTGCTAATGCCTTTTGAAGACCTGGGATATTTTACAACTTTAAAGAAGGCATGTAATTCTAAATTCTGGTGAGCTATTTATACTGGTGTGTGTCTGACTGAGTGATTGATTCAATTATACTTTATTATCACATATACCTAGGTACAGTGAAATGTTTTGTTTTGCATACTTGTTAATTTAGTCTACACTGGTTTTGTAGAATATAGACAGTACACAAACAGGCCATTCAGCCCACAATATACTATTTTCATTAAAACTACTGTAAATTGATTTGGTATTTCTCTTCAGGTGATCTCCGGGCATGCACGTATTGCAGGAAAATAGCTCTGAACTACGCACATTCCACAGACAGTAGCTCCATTGGTGAAGATCTCAGTGTTTTAACTGACTCAACGTATTCTGTCTCCATATTGGATCCGAGTGAACCTAGAACTCCTGTAAGTGGAAGGAAAGCCAGTAGAAATATATTTTTGGAAGAAGATCTTGCTTGGCAAAGGTATGCAGCATATTTTGGGGCACTTGGCATTTTAAGTATGTGATAAGTTTGTTTTAGTCAAGGTAGCCTAGTGAATGTTTTTTGCCAAAAATGTTTCATGACATTGATTTGACATTTTTTAACATTTTTAACATTTAGTTAATCTGTTGTTCGACAGCACAAGTTGTTAATAAAATGACAAACTTGTTATGATCATGTCATTGAAAACAGAAAGATTCACATTAGTGCTTCAGAAGCCAAACTTCATGTCTTAAGACATTGTTTGATCAAAAAACTTGCCATTTCTGGTTATAGAAAAATCTGTTCTGATCTGTTTGATGCTGGTGATCCTTAAGGTTAGCAAAATATCTTAAATATATATTTGTGTATTATGCTAAGCTTTTGTAACATTGCAGCATTGTCCTATGAACAGCTGAAGCCTGTGGAATTTATAAAGAATTCATTACAATTGTAATTTACTTTTTGCAAAAGATTGAAGTTGGATATTGTCATGGAAAAATTGACGTTATTGAACCCTGTTACGTGTCACATCCCAAATTAACTTTTGAGGAGGGATAGATCGTCTTGATCTTTACTGTTAAAAGCATCTTGGCAAGAAAGACAGTCTTACATTTTTTGCATGCTTTTCTCAATCTCTTAATATCACAATTCATTTTGTAGCTCGAGGTATGCAGCATATTTGAACTGAAGGTATTTTTATAATTTGAGAAATGCAGCAGCCAGTTGGTATACTGTAAATATCCAACGATAACAACATCACTAACATGATTATTTGGCTGATTCAAGCATAATTGGACGGGATCACAGTCACAAGATGGCGCTTCCAACCATTAAGCACTTAGGTGCTAAACTGGATGTGAACCTACATTCTTGTGTTTATTTTGGGATTGGGACCTGAACCCAATGAACAGTCCAGCACAGGACAGGCCTTTCAGCCCACAATGTCTGTTCCAAACATGATGCCAACATAAACTAATCTCATCTGCTTGTACATGCTTAATTCCCTGCACATACATGTACCTGAAAACATCTTAAATGCGTGATCATATTAACTTCCACCACTCCCCTGGCAGCACATTCCAGGCACCAGCCCCCTCACACATCTTCTTTTAAACTTTTCCCCTCTCCTTTGAACCTATGCCCTCTAGTCTTTGACATTTCCTCCCTGGGGCAAAAGGGTTCTGACTGTCTACGCCATCTATGCCTCTCACAATTTCATACATTTCTGTCAGGTCTCCCCTCAAACTCTGACCTTTCAGCAAAAATCTAAGTTTTGTCCAACCCTTCCTTGTAGCTAATACCCTCTAATCCAGGTAGCATTCTGGTAAACATCTTCTGCACCCTCCCCATAGCCTCCACATCCTTCCTGTAAAGGGCCATAATAATCTGTTCGAGTTGTGAGAGCCCACCTATTGGCTCATCGTGAGATAATTGATTATTCCTTGTCATGCTTTTCAGCAACGTGATCTGTAGTTCAATGCAGATTTGTCATGTGGGAAATTGGAAGGGCAGTGCTGTGGTAGAGTTGCTAACTCGCGGCACCAGAGACCCGGGTCTAATCCTGACCCGAGTGTGTAGTTTGCACATTCTCTCTGTGACACCGGGTGCTCCGGTTTTCTCCCACATCTCAAAATTCTGTGAGTTTGTACGTTAGGTAGACAAAAGTGCTGGAGAAACTCAGCGGGTGCGGCAGCATCTATGGAGCGAAGTAAATAGGCAACCTTTCGGGCCGAAACCCTTCTTCAGACTTTTGTCTACCTTCGATTTTCCAGCATCTGCAGTTCCTTCTTGAACGAAGAGTTTGTAATTTAAATGTCCTCTGTAAAATTGCCCCTACTATGTCGGGCGTGGATGAGAAAGTGATATAATATAGAAGTAGTGTGAACAGGTAATCAATCAGTGGTCGGCATGGACTCTGGCTGAAGGGCCTGCTTCCATGCTGAATCTCTGAATTAAACTAAATAGTTTGATAAACAATGATCAATGAACCATTTGTTTTGTTGCTAATGTCTTAAATCATTCCAGATTTATCAACCTCTGTAAAGGTCGGATTTTTCTCTCTGTTGAACGCAGGCCTTTATGTATCCAATGAATGTACTGTGGTCCCATTGTGTCTTTCTCTTTGTAGCCCCTTGTTCATTTAAGTGTCTGTGGCAATTCTTGCTCTCCCGTTGAAGAAAATATTTAAGATTTTCTTTTCATCTGACTTTTTTGTTTAGTCCAGCATCTTTAGGAAATAGGAAAATACCCTATTTAAACTGCAATTTTTTTCCCCCAAGCATCCGTGCATAAGAAAGCATTCTATGTTTTGACTTAATAATACATGGGAATGAACTACATACATGAAGTTAATACATGGTATGCTATGAATAGGAGGAAAAAAACATTATCAGCCCATTTGGTCAATTTAAGGCTACTTTCAAGTATCTGAATAGTACCACCATGCAGAGGTAGGATTACAGTTGTCAATTTACAGTGTTGGGTGGGAATTAATGTTGCTGCTAGTCAGACGGATTAAAATGCTGTTTTGATTTCAATATGAAATAATGGTGGATGTGAGGAAGGGTTTGACAGCATTCTCTTCAAGTATCCCTGGGGGATTTTCGCATTTTCGCATTTTCTATTAAAGTAAAGACGACTGGAATATACTTTCTCAGTGCAAGATTAGTGCCAATTGGAAAGAAGGAAGAGCAACTTTTCTTGTCGCTCACTGATCAATTTTAGTCACACTTCCTTGTGTAATTTCTCCCAGACAGAATATTGCAAACAACATGAAAGAGCCAAATGCTCAGCTTGTTTGCATTTATCATTTTCAACTGAACATTGGCATTCTGGCTTACTCCACGTGGCATCAAACATTTGCGAGCAGCATGATCTCTGTATACCCCCTATATGATTGTCCACAATCCATTCTGTATGCACAGCAACAATCTGAAATGTAAACTGCCTAGTTAGAGTTGTTTAGTTTATAAATACAGCGTGGAAACAGGCCCTTTGGCCCAACGAGTCCGCACCAGCCAACAATCACCCATACACTAATTCTATCCTGCACACTAGGAACAATTTACAGATATCAATTAACCTACAAACCAGCACGTATTTGGAATGTGGGAGAAAACCAGAACACCCGGAGAAAACCCATGTGGTCACATGAAGAACAGATGGCGCCCATGGTCGGGATCGAACCCAGGTCCCTGGTGCTGAAAGGCAATAACTACCGCTGGGCCACTGTGCGCCCCTGAATCATAGAATCATACAGCATAGAAACTAGCCCTTCAGCCCAGCTTGTCCACGCCAACCAATATGCCCCATCTACACTAGTCGGACCGGACTGCTTTTGGCCCCATGTCGTTCTAAACCTATCCTATATGTTCAAATGTTTTTTAAATGTGATATTACCTGCCTCAACTACCTTCTCTGGTAGCTCATTCCATATACCATCAGCCATTGTGTAAAAAAATGTTGCCCCTCAGTTTCCAATTAAATCTTTGACCCCTCACCTTAAACCTATAAAAGTTCATCAATATTCTGGATCAGCGTTTTCATAGTAATCCTTTGAGTTTACAGCATCTTCATGCATGCACGTGCTTTAAGTTTATCTTACACTATGGCAGGTTACCTCAAGGTGCTTTTGACAATAAGTTGCCATGTAAGGCATTATACTGTAAAACTTTCTTCCTTTGGGATTCAAAGAAAGGCGTGACAATGTGTAAGAGGAAAAATATCATCAGTTTGCAGACAAGTTCCCAATTATGAAATTTGCCAACAATAAAATTTCACACGATCATTCTCTGGCTCTATTCAAAGAAGCCACATTTAATGAATAGCCTCAACTGATAGTTGGTACAATCACAACCTAAGCTTTCCATTTATAAGAGCGATATGACACATTTCTAACAAAATTGTTGTAATGGGCATCCTGTTGGAAGTGAATAATTATAAAGGGACATAAGAGACTGCAGATGCTCAATAATTATAAAGAAGCTTCTTGGGTTTGTTTTAGCTGCAGATGTTGCTGGTAATGCATCAATCATCAAATCTGCCTACGTGCTAACTTCATCATCACAAGGATGGGTAAACTGCACTTGGTTATGCAGCAGGTTGCTTTTGAATTGCAGTTTAAAACATGTATGATCCATCTGCTCAATGTTAAGAAAAGCTATTATAGGCACAGTAAATATTTTCTATTTGATTACATGATTTTATTTTAATTAGCTTGGGTCACCAGAATTCACAGAATAATGCTTTGACCACACGTCTCACAACGGTACAAGAAGATGTCGGAAAGTCACCTGCACGTAAAAGGTATTTGAGAAAATAATTCTCTTTTTATTCCTGCTTCCTGTAATTTTCTTTATTTGTGATCTTTTCTGGTTTTGTAGATAATTGCAATTGAAATATTACAAGACAAAATGCTGGAAATACTCAGCAGGCCAGGTAGCATCTTTGGAAAGAGAAACAAGGTTAAAATTTTGGGTCACTAACCCTTCATCACCTGCTCAGCATTTTTATTTCCGATTTCAAGTATCTACAGTTTTATGTACTGTACTTCACAATTTTAAGTATGTTTGCAGGCACAGTACATTGTAAAAATAATATTTTTAAGACCCCATAGCTCATTCAAGGATTTTCACCCTCTGAGAACCTGCTGTTCAACTGACCCAATTAGAGAAACGGTCGTTTGAAAGGAACTGCATACAGTGTACTACTGCATTAAGCCAGTTTGGAACTGGAAATTCACACTGATTTTGTAAATCACTACCAAAAATGTTTTAATTGGGATGAAGAAGAAGCAACAAATTTTGTCCAGTTTTTTTCTCCAAGGGTGTGCATTACAGAAAATTATGACATAAGTGGTTTTCTGCCAACCTCTGTACTGCAATAGTCTTTCTTGTAATTAATTTTAACAGACTAAGATGCAATATTCTGTCAATTGTAACCTTAAAACTCAATATCAATCCAAAAACTGAGTATCGATTAGTCATGTGTCTTTATTGTTAAATTGTGCTTATCTGTATAACAGTGGGACCCTTGTACTTATAGATTGGATATAAAATACATTCTAATTATTGATTCCTTTGTGGAACTCTTATTGTTGAACTACAAGGAAAATGCTGTGAAAAGTGATGAAGATGCAATGTTGACTTAAAATGAGCAGGATTAGCCTGAATTATTTTTAGGTCTTCCTGGGGTTAAAGATAACTTGCATGATTTTCAGAAGGCCTTTGATAAGGTGCTGCATGTGAAGGTGATAAAGAAGATGAGAGCCCGTGGTATCAGAGGGAAGATACTAGCATGGATAGCAGGTTCACTGAATGGCAGAAGACAAAGAGTAGCTTTGTTCTGTTTGGCTGCCAGTGACTAGCGGTGTTCTGCAGGGTTCGGTGCTGAGGCCGCTACTTTTCACGTTGTATTTCAATGTTTTGGATTGGGAAATTGAAGGCTTTGTGGCCAAGTTTGTAGATTATATGAAAATAGGTGGAAGGGCAGGTAGTGTAGAGAAAGCAGGGACTCTGCAGAAGGACGTGAACAGGCTGGGAGAGTAGGAAAAGAAGTGGCTGATGGAATACAGCATAGCAAAGTGTGAAGTGTTATGTTTTGGTTGTAGAAATAAAGGCGTAGACTATTTTCTAAATGGGGAGAGGATTCTAAAATCAGAGGTGCAAAGGGACCTGGGCGTGCTGGTGCAAGATTATCAAAAAGTTAATTTGCAAGTTGAATCACTAGTAAGGAAGGCAAATACAATGCAAGCAGTTATTTCGAATGGGCTCGAATACAAAATGAGGGATGTATTGGTGAGGCTTTAGAAGGCACTGGTCAGACCGCATTTGGATTATTGTGAGCAGTTTAGGGCCCCATATCTGAGGAAAGATGTGCTGGCATTGGAGAGGGTCCAGAGGAGGTTTATGAGAATGACCCCAGCGGTGATTGGGTTAACATGCACTATGATGAGTGTTTGACAGCATTGGGCTTATGCTTGCTTCAGTTTAGTAGGATGAAGGGGTACCTCATTGAAACTTACCGAATAATGAAAGGTTTGGATAGAGTGGATGTGGAGAGGATGTATCTTCCAATGGGAGAGTCTAGGACCAGATGCCATAGCCTCAGAATAAATGGGGGTATCTTTAGAAAGGAGATGAGGAGGAATTTCTTTAGTCAGGGGGTGATGAATCTGTGGAATTCATTGCTACAGGGGGGTGTGGAGGTCGTCAATGGATATTTTTAAGATTGAGAGATTCTTGATTAGTGCGGGTGTCAGGGGTTGTGGGTGAAGGAGAAGAATGGAGTTGAGAGGGAAGAATAGATCAGCCTTGATTGAATGGTGGAGTAGACTAGATGGGCCGAATTGCCTAATTCTGTTCCTCTAGCTTATGAACTTCCAGTTATGTGGGGTTTGAGGTTGATGAAGATTCCTTTGTGGAATCTAACACGACAGATGCTCGAGGTAGTGTATAACAGGATGGTGAGTAGTTTGGGATATTGTGGGCTGTTTCCTGTGTGCTCCTTGAGCTCCTGTCACAGTGTTGAGGAGCTTTCTGGATGTTGCTTCTCCATTTTAGTTGTTGCAGACTATGCTTTTAAAAATCATAGTGCATTGTTTTTATAAAAAAGGTTCAGTTTGTACTTGTGTTTTACCTATATACATAGTTATTTGACTTGCAGCAGAGGAGAATGGTAAGGTGGCGAAAACTCGTGGCCCTATGGGGGATCGTTTTTGCACAAATTTAATTACAACACAGACCGGAAGTGGTCAAGATGAGAGTTTTTAGTAATAGTATCGATAACACAAGTACAAACTGAACCTTTTTTATAAAAACAATGCACTGTCTTCTATGATTTCATGGTCTGCAACAATATAAAACATATATATATGTGTGTGTGTGTCTTTTTACAATTCTGCACACAACAATGTGACAAATGGGGTCAAATTTCAGATACCTTCAAAAAAGTTAACAAGCACTTCATTGGGTTCATGACTAACATAGTGTTAACAACAATTATAAGAAAATATAGCATATTGATGGCAAGTTTCTGAAAATGGCATCAGAATAACCAAATACATTTTGTGTAACAGTTGTTGCCCGGTGTCCACCAGTGACCTGGTTGGCACAGTACATACACATATTTATTATTCCTTTCTTTGTTTATAAATACCACATGGAACAATAACATTGAAAACACCGTTTCCACTTCAGTCGCCCGATCATTTAGTAGAATACTGCATCCATCTGAGTGGACACCGCAACGTGCGTTACACTAACGTACGTTGCGGTGGACACTAATAGGTTTGGTGTCGCAGAAAACGGACATTACATTATTAGCGACAACCAAGCATTTTCACCAATGCAATCTAAGCGGTACATTACCTTATGTATTTGAGCTATTGAAGGCCGATGATTCGTCAGATTGTTTGATTTGGGCTGATTTTTTTTGTAAGTAAATGTCTCCCTAACGGTCGTTGCGGAGCAACCAGCGGTTGACACGAAGGAATGAGGTTAGCGACTTGGTCCATACGACAGGTAAACAAGAGACAGTGTGTTGCCAAATTGAAGTTTGTCTCAGTTTCTTACTTTTGATAACCGATTTATGTCCAACATTTTTTTTTAATTGATTTTAAAGAGTTGGAAAATATATCGTAAATGGTCGTGGCATTTTTGACACCATGATGTTCTTTTGATATATTAAATTGGAAAATAAGAAAAAATAATTAACTCATCCAAAGATCACTACTACCATAGGATACCTCATTGGGTGTTTGGAAAGCATTAGAAGTTTGGAGCCTCCGTGATTTAACTTACCATATAATATAACAATATAACCATATAACAATTACAGCACAGAAACAGGCCTTCTCGGCCCTTCCATTCCGTGCCGACCATTCATTTTCCCCTAGTCCCATCTACCTGCACTCAGACCATACCCCTCCATTCCCTTCCCGTCCATATACCTATCCACTTTACTTTTTTAAATGTTAAAATCGATCCTGCCTCCACCACTTCTGCAGGAAGATCATTCCACACAGTTACAGACATACCGACCCCGATAACAGTCCTTGTGACAATGAACACCAAGTACAACGACCGTTACGGGATCAGTACTGTATTACCGTTATGTTATTGTATTTTTCTCCTAGTATAGTTGAACATATTCCCCGAGACATTATCAAAACGTATATGTATGAGGGGCCATATGAAGTTTATTAATGAATTAAATATTTATAACTAAATGCGGCAGAATGTTTAATGTCACACTTTTAGTGTCCAAAATGGTGGGAAAACTATGAAAATTTGTCTTATGGAAAAAGTTTTTGCCTTTTGGTCTTGAAGTTGTCTAAGTTATATCTGCTATTTATAAGGTTTCACATGATGGGTAGATATTTGTTAAGAACAGTGCATTGGTGTAAAAAAGTGAATACTAATCTAGTTTGTCAAAAACTCTCCAGTATTGTAAAAAGACACATACATGTGTGTGTGTGTGGAAGTCACCTATTCCTTTTCTCCAGAGAACTCCTGACCCATTGAGTTGCTCCAACTTTTCGTGTCTGTCTTATATATAGTACGTTGTACTTCTGAGGCATTGCTGCTTGTGTTTTAAGTTGATTTTTATCAGTTGAATGGGTGAACAATAAGATACTGATTACATTTATGTAATCCAAATGGAAATGTGAATGCAGTTATTCATTGCCTTCACCTTAAGTTATATATATTTTTTTACCCTCAGCATAATATATATTTTTTTACCCTCAGCATAAATTTCATTTTATGTATCAGCGGCTTTCGCCAAGAGATGCTGCCTGACCCACTGAGTTACTCAGCATTTTGCGTCTATCTTTTATGTTAACTTAAATGTTGCATCTCTGCCCGCATGAGTAGACCCATGCCCTTATCTTCCAAAATAAGAACTAAAATATAGCTAGTGAAATATTTTTGTATTCTTGCATACAGAGTTAAATTAGCCAGGAAAAATGAATACTTTAATTTAAAAAACAAAGTGCTGGAGGAACACAGCAGGTCTGGCAGCATCTGTGGAGTGCATGGGCCGACAACAATTGGGGTTGGGACCCTTCTTCAGAATGATTCAAAAGTCTATTCCCTCCACAGATATTTTCTGACCTCCTGAGTTCCTCATGCACTTTGCTTTTTGTTCATGCTTCCAGCATCTGCAATCTTTTGTCTCCAGTGCTCTTTAATTGTCAGGTTGCTAGTTAATGAAAGTTATTTTTACAAGTGCATGATGAAGGATGCAGGGCATATGCTTGACTAGGGATAATGAAGTCCAGCAGTGTTTTGTTTATCATCTTGTGGAGAATGGTAACTTGAATGAGGGGTCAGTAGATGTTACAAAAATCACCGCATTTTTTGTGATTATTTTCTTTTTCTTTTCATGACAGATCTGCAAGTATTACCAATCTTTCTCTGGATCGATCTGCTTCGCCCATGATTCCCTCCTACGACACCTCTATTAGTCCTCAAGCTTCCCGGGCATACATTAAAACCGATCCTAATGAAGAAGAAAGGAAAATACTTCTGGTACTCGTTTAACTTTGTTTTCAGCTTTATCTTTACGAGAGAGATCATGTAATGTAATACCAACTGAATGAGGAGAAGGTTTTTTTTTTCCTGTTGTTCAATGTCATGTTTAATTATTTTCTCTTGTTTAGTGCTCAAAATGTGCAATTATGCATTGTTCTGCAGTAATCATTAACATTGTACATTTCTCAAAAAACTGGTCGTAATCGGGCACTTATAGCGAAAATAGGAAATGCTGGAAGATTTCAGCCAGTCAAACAGGATCTGTCGAAAGAGAAACCAGTTAATATTTAGTCTGAGGAAGGGTTCCGACCTGAAACATTAGCTAGTTTTTGTTTCGACAGATGCTGCTTGACTGGATTAAATCTTCCAGCATCTTTTATTTTTCTTTCAGATTCCAGCATTTACAGTTGTATTTGTTTTCCACACATGAATCTGCAGTGCTGAAGTTGTATTTGATTGTACGTTGGAATACAGTGATAAATCGTACATAATGACATCAAGATGCGAGGATTGCTTTTAATGGAACAACAATTAGAAATTATAGATTGTTTTTTTCTTTTTAGGATTCTGTCCAACTGAAAGATTTGTGGAAGAAAATCTGCCATCACAGCACTGGCATGGAGTTCCAAGATCATCGATACTGGTTGCGAACATATCCTAATTGCATAGTGGGAAAGGAACTGGTGAACTGGTTGATTAGAAATGGACATATAACTACACGGTAACTTGTATAACTGGTAGTGAGGGGAACAAAATGGATCAGACGTGCCTTGATGCCAATATTAAAAACATTATTGTGAATTCTGGAAATCTAAAATAGAAGTGAAAAAAAGAATATTCTGATCAAGTTTCAAAACGATGGAGCAGTTCAGGAGAGTGATCGACATTGGTGGGGCAATACTGGTTAATGGCAGAGAAATCCACAGTCCAATATAATTGGCAGTTTGACATAAAGACCTGGCCTAGTTCATTCATTCAGGAGCAATTTAATGGAGTAGTTAAAATCATATTGCTACAGTGCTGTCTCACAGCTCCTGACTTGCAACACCAGAGTGGCACAGCTTCCGTAATGTAGTTTGCCCAATTTATGTCCAGGTCTTTCCACTGAGTGTATGATATTCAGTATACAGTGCATTCAGAAAGTATTCAGACCCCTTCATTTTTTCCACATTTTGTTATGTTACTGCCTTATTCTAAAATGGATTAAATTATGTTTTTTATCATCAATCTACACACAATACCCCATAATAAAAAAGCGAAAACAGGTGTTTAGAAATTTTTGCAAAGTAATTAAAAATAAATAACTGAAATATCACATTTAAATAAGTATTCAGACCCTTTACTCAGTACTTTGTTGAGGCACCTTTGGCAGCGATTCCAGCCTCAAGTCCTCTTGGGTATGACACTACTAGCTTGGCATACTTGCATTTGGGTAATTTCTCCCATTCTTCTCTGCAGATCCTCTCAAGCTCTGTCAGGTTGGATGGGGAGCGTCGATGCACAGCTATTTTCAGGTCACTCCAGAGATATTCGATCGGGTTCAAGTCTGGGCTCTGGCTGGGCCAGTTAAGGATATTCACAGACTTGTCACGAAGCCACTCCTGTGTTGTCTTGGCTGTGTGCTTAGGGTCGTTGTCCTGTTGGAAGGTGAACCTCAGCCGCAGTCTGAGGTCCAGAACACATTGGGGCAGGTTTTCATCAAGGATCTCTCTATATGCTCTGTTCATCTTTCCCTCGATCCTGACTAGTCTCCCAGTTTCTGCCGCTGAAAAACATTCTCACAGCATGTTACTGCCACCATCATGCTTCACCGTATGTATGGTATTGGCCAGGTGATGAGCGGTGCCTGGTTTCCTCCAGACGTGACGCTTGGCATTCAGGCCAAAGAGTTCAATCTTGGTTTCATCAGACCAGAGAATCTTGTTTAGATGCCTTTTGGCAAACTCCAAGCGGGCTGTCATGTGCCTTTTACTGAGGACTGGCTTCCGTCTGGCCACTCTAGCATAAAGGCCTGATTGGTAGAGTGCTGCAGATATAGTTGTTCTTCTAGAAGTTTCTCACATCGCCACAGAGGAACTGGAGCTCTGTCAGAGTGACCATCGGGTGCTTGGTCACCTCCCTGACCAAGGTCCTTCTCCCCCGATTGCTCAGTTTGGCTAAGTGGCCAGCTCTATGAAGAGTCCTGGTGGT
This sequence comes from Raja brachyura, assembly GCA_963514005.1. The sequence continues at coordinate 90,491,784 of OY740787.1, read as the reverse complement.
TTCTAAGTTTTTCCATTTAGGAATGCCGGAGGCCACTGTGCTCTTTGGGACCTGCAAAGCTGCAGAAATTGTTTTATGCCCTTCCCCAGGTCTGTGTCTCAACACAATCTTGTCTCGGAGGTTTACGGACAATTCCTAGGTCTTCATGGCTTGGATTTTGCTCTCATATGCACTGTCAACTGTGGGACCTTATATAGACAGGTGTGTGGCTTTCCAAATCATGTACAATCAATTTAATTTACCACTGGTGGACTCCAATCAAGTTGTAGAAACATCTCAAGGATAATCAGGATGCACCAAAGCTCAATTTTGTGTGTAATGGCAAAGGGTCTGAATACTTGTGTAAATGTGATATTTCAGTCATTTCTTTTTAATTACTTTGCAAACATTTCTAAACTCCTGTTTCCACTTTTTTATTATGAGGTATTGGGTGTAGATTGATGATTTAAAAAAATTGAATTTAATACATTTTAGAATAAGGCTGTAACATAACAAAATGGGGAAAAAGTGAGGGGGTCTGAATACTTTCTGAATGCACTAATTCACTCATTGCTCTTAAGGTTCTTTTCTGTCCTCCAAACTACTATTCTGCAGTTTTCATCTTTTTGTATTTTACAAATAGGTACCTGTCCATTTTATTTTCTATTTGCTCCTGTTGTCTATTTCCTTTAAATAGCAATCACATACTGCTTTTGGTCTCATACGAATTTTGACTTCTCTTTATTAAAGAGAATGAAAGATCCCATTTATTTCCGAATATTACTGTCAAAGAAAATTGAATGAAAGATAACTCTCTGTAAAATTTTGCTCTGTCCTATCGTTAATTTTCAAAGGTTTCCACGACATGATTCCTTTTCTGAAAATATTATGTAACTTCAAGTTTATTTCTGCTTTCTCCTCTTTGTAACTCCTTATCTCAACTAATTTCAAAATAAAATTCACCAATGGAAATTTGATTTTCCAAGTACTTTGGTTCAATTTAACATAGAACAGTACAGCACAAGTACAGACCTTCGGTCCACAATGTCTGTGCCAAATATGACACCCAGACTGTCAATTATCTACCTGCACATAGCTGCACATTTCCTCCATTCTCCACATATCCATAGGCCCATCCTAAAGTCTCTTAAATGCCACTATCCAATCTGCCTCAATGAATGCCCCCTGGCAGCGCGTTCCAAATACTCGCCATCCTCTATAAAAAAAATAGAGCTGCCTCGTACATCTCCTTTAATCTTTGCTGCTATCACCTTAAAACTATGCTGTCTAGTGTTTGATTTTTCAATCCAGGAAAAAGCTTCTGGCTGTCTAGAGCTCATGCCTCTCAATTTTTTCAATCTCCCTTCAATCTCTGCCTTTTCAGAGAGAACAATCCAAGTCTGACCGATGTTTCCTTGTACCTAATGCCCCCTACTCCAGGCATCATTCTCGTAAACCTCCTCTGCACCCTTTTCAAAGCCTCCACGTCTATCCTCTAATGGAGCAACCAAAACTGCACACAATACTGCAAATGCGACGAACCAACGTCCTATAAAACTGCATCATGACTTCCTGACTCTTATGAAAGACTCTTATCGAACCATGAAAGCAAGCATACCATAGGCATTTCTTACCACTCTACTTGTGTTGCCACTGTTAGGGAGTTATGGTCTTGGACCCTAAGATCCCTCTATACATTAATTAAGGGTCATGTGATTAATTGTATATTTTCCTCTGACATTTGACCTCCTAAAGTGCAACACCTCACACTTGCTCAGATTAAACTCCATCTGCCATTTTTCCGCCCATTTCTGTAGCTGATATATGCGCTGCTGTATGCTATGCAACTTTCCTCACAGTCCACGACCCTAGCAATCTTGGTGTCATCTGCACACTTACTGCAAAACGTCTACGTTTATGTCCAGGTCATTTATATATATATCACAAACAGCAGTGGCCCCAGCACTGATCCCTGCAGAACTCCACTGTTGTCTGATTTCATCCTCTTAAATGTTACATGTGCTTCCTTTTACTTTTTGACCAAATTTACAACCTCTTGGTCATCTAAGGTTCCCTTACTTTGCCATTCTGGTTCCTCCTCCTTACCAGAAATTCAGAACTTTGTTCAACTGGCCCTTCAACGAATCCCGCATGTCAGATATGGACGGCCCAATAGCAACTGCTCCCTGTGTACCCTCCCGGGCTCCTGCCAAAAAAACCCAAATCAACTTCCACATTATGTAACGCAGTGTTAATTGTGAACATGAGGGAATACAAATGCTTCTAATCTTGACATTTATATTTCATAATATATTTTGCACATGACAATCAGAGTTTGTCCTATATATATAATATCTGATGCCTCGCGGATTAGATTTGTAACTCCAATCTTATCTAAGAAGTTAATCTCGCTTACAGGAAATTGAAAAGCAATGTACAAATTTGTATTATTCTGCATCTTAATTTAGTTTTGTTTTCCACTGTTATACCATCATTTGAGTATTACGATAGTAGATACTTTATTCAATATCTTTTCTTTGTCAGAGCCCAGGCTATTGCCATTTGTCAGGCATTATTGGATGGACGATGGCTTGACTGTGTAACTCATCATGATCAACTTTTCAGAGATGAATATGCCTTGTACAAGCCTTTACAAGTAGGTGAATAAAGCACTCAAAATTGCTTGTTTGTGTTTACACAAAACGGTCATTTTGGTTATATGGGGTAAGCCATCTAAATTATCAACAAAATATCGTACAATCTAACTTGAACATTTTCAATATTTTTTTATTTCTCTTACTGTATTGAACGCCCCATCTGAATGTACCGAAGAGACAATTAAAATGAATTAATTGGTATAAATGCATCATGAATGGAAAAACATAAGTAAACACTACTTAACAGCAAGATAAATTAGGTTTTGTTGTCAGATATCTACTGGCCAGGTGTTATTTATTTTCCTTCACTCTTTTTCGTTTCAAAGGCAGATAATTTTTCCTCATACGAGTCACTACCTCTTGGAGGATGAGCAACTCCTCCCAGCTTGTGATGTCTATACACTGGTAACCCTGCAAAGTGCTATCCTGCATGGTACTCATTTGTCTCTGCTCTAAAGCACACATGCACCTGTAACATATGCTGAATATTGGGAATGTGGTTCTGATCCCTGCCCTCTGCTGGTGTTGTCCCATCAATGATTTGCTCCATAACTTGGTGCAAAGAGTCTCACAATAAGAGTTGGTGTGGCGTGGCATTTGTTCAGTCTCAGCATTTGGATATGGGGTTAAAGGCTGCACCTCAGCTGTCAGAGTGAATGTACGCCATTGCATAGAAATGTAGAAAAAATGTGTGGGAGTATGCCATTTGACCCTTCCAGCCAGCACCACCATTCAATATGATCATGGTTGATCATCTAAAATCAGTACCCCGTTCCTGCTTGTTCCCCATATCCTTTGATTCCTTTAACCCTAAGAGCTAAATCTAACTCTCTCGAAAACATCCAGTGAATTGACCTCCACTGCCTTCTGTGTCAGAAAATTCCACAGATTCTCTGGGTGAAAAATCATGTCCTTGTCTCAGTCCTAAATGGCCTAACTCTTATTCTTAAACTTTGACCCCTGGTTCTGGACTCTGCATCTACCTATCCAATCCCTTAAGAATGTTATAGGTTTCTATAAGATCCCCTCTCATCCTTCTAAATTCCATTGAATACAAGCCCAGTCGACCCATTCTTTCATCATATGTCAGTCCTGCTATCCCGGGAATTAACCTGGTGATCCTACGCTGCACTCCCTCAATAGCAATTACGTCCTTCCTCAAATTAGGAGACCAAAATTGCGCACAATATTCCAGGTGCGGTCTCACCAGGGCCCTGTACAACTGCAGTAGGACCTCCTTGCCTCTAAACTCAAATCCTCTCGCAATGAAGGTCAACGTGCCATTAGCTTTTTTTTAATTGCCTGCTATACCTGCATGCTTACTTTCAGTCACTGATGTACAAGCACACCCAGATCTTGTTCCACCTCCCCTTTTCCTAATCTGACATAATTCAGATAACAATCTGCTTTCCTGTTCTTGCCACCAAAGTGGATAACCTCACATTTATCCACATTATGCTGAATCTGCCCACTCGCCCGATTTATTCAAGTCACCCTGCAGCCTCAAAGCATCCTCATCGCAGCAAACACTGCCATCCGCAAACTTGGAGATGTCACGTTTAATTCCCTTGTCTAAATCATGAATATATATTGTAAATAACTGGGGCCCAGTTGTGGCACCCCACTAGTCTCTGCCTGCTATTCTGAAAAGGACCCATTAATTCCTACTGTTAAAGAAGGAACTGCAGATGCTGGAAAATCTAAGGTAGACACCCGCTGAGTTTCTCCAGCATTTTTGTCTACCGTTAATTCCTACTCTTTGCTTCCTGTCTGCCAACCAGCTCTCTATCCATGTCAATATCCTACCCCCAATACCATGTGCTCTAATTTTGCACACTAATCTCTTGTGTGGGACCTTGTCAAAGACTTTTTGAAAGTCCAGATACACCACATCCACTGGCTCTCCCTTATCCATTCTACTTGTTACATCCTCAAAAAATTCCAGAAGATTAACCAAGTATGATTTCCCCTTCATAAACCCATGCTGACTTTGTCACTGCTTTCCAAATGGGCTACAATAACATCTTTAACAATCGACTCAAGCATTCCCCCCGCTATCGATGTACGGCTAACTAGTCTATAATTCCCTGTTTTCTCCCTCCCTCTTTACTTAAAAAGTAGAATTACATTGGGTTCTCACCAGTCCATAGGAACTGATCCAGAGTCGAGGGAACATTGGGAGATGATCGGCAATGCATCCACGATTTCTAGTGCCACCTCCTTGAGTACTCTGGGATGCAGACCATCAGGCCCTGGAGATTTATCTGTCTTCAGTCCCAACAGTTTACCTAACACCATTTCCTGACTAATGTGAATTCCCTTCAGTTCCTCCCTCCCACAAGGTCCCTGGTCCCCAAGTATTTCTGGAAGATTGTTTGTGTCTCAGTCCAGACTGTTTAACTGTTCTGCCATTTCCTTGTTTACCATTATAAATTCACTTGTCTCAGATTGTGAGGGACCTACATTTGTCTTCACTGATCTTGTCCTTTTTACATGTCTAAAGAAGCCTTTAGTTTTTATATTCCCCGCAAGCTTTCTTTCATGCTCTTTTTCCCCCCTCTTAATTAACCCCTTTGTCTTCCTCTGTTGAGTTCTAAATTTCTCCCAGTTCTCCGGTTTGCTGCTTCCTCTGGCCAATTTATATGCCTTTTCCTTGGATTTATCACTATCCTTGATTTCCCTCGTTAGCCACAGTTGAGCCGCCTTTCGTCAGACAGGGAGGAACAATTTTTGGAATTCATCCATGCGGTATTTAAATCTTTGCCATTGCATCTCCACTGTCAACCCTTTAAGTATGATTTGTCAGTCTATCCTAGCCAATTCTCGTGTCATACCTTCAAAGTCTAATTTCTTTAAGTTCAGGACCCTGTAGGCCCCCCTCGGTCGTGACTGGCCATGGGTGATGCATCCTAGTTGTTTGCTGCGTGCTCCAAACCTTGGCTGGAGCAGCGTCGCTTGTGGCTGAAGAGACCAATGCGGGTGTGACAGTCTCTGTGGCAAAGGTCACATTTGTGTGTGGTCTCTGGTTTGTTGAGGTTGCTGCGCTCCTTTCTGCGTGCCCGCTTGTCTGCCGCTGCGTTCAACAGTCGAGGTACGTGAACTGATGGTCGGCATCGAGTTCGTAGTCGTCGATGGTGATGACAGGCGGCGCCTCTGTATCCTGTCCCAAGACGTTCGTCTTCTTCAGGCTGATGGTCAGCCCGAAGTCCTTGCTTGCCCGATAGAAGCGGTCCATCAGTGACTGTAGCTCCTGCTGGGTGTGGGACACAACTGCAGCATCGTCAGCAAATAAGTTGTGTCTCTTGATGGGAGCTTCACGTACTTTTGTCTTTGCTCTGAGGCGGTGAGGTTGAAGAGCCTGCCATCTGATCTAGTACGCAGGTAGATCCCCTCTGTTGCAGTGCCGAAGGCATGTTTCAGGAGCAGAGCAAAGAAAATCCCAAAGAGTGTGGGAGCGAGGATGCGGCCTTGTTTGACGCCACTGCGGATGTCGAAGGGCTCTGAGAAGCTGCCATTGAACTGCACTGCCCCCTTCGTGTTGATGTGGAAGGATTCTATCGTGCTCTGCAGTTTTGGTGGGCAGCCCATCTTTGGCAGAGCCTTAAATGGGCCATCTCTGCTGACGAGGTCTAAGGCCTTGGTGAGGTCAATGAAAGCAACATACAGAGGCATCCGCTGTTCTCTGCACTTCTGGAGCTGGTGAAGGGAGAAGACCATGTCTACTGTTGACCTTCCAGCTCGGAAACCGCACTGTGACTCTGGGTACACACGTTCTGCCAGCTTCTGCAGGCTGATCAAGATGACCCGAGCAAAGACCTTGCCGACGATGTTGAGGAGGGAGATCCTCATTACACATAGCCTGCCCTCTTCTACATATTGGTTTAAAAAACCATCTTGTATACATTCCAAGAAATCCTCCTACTCAGCGCTGCTACCAATTTGGTTGGCCCAACCTATGTGTGGATTAAAGTCACCCATAAAAGCTGCTACACGCTTCCCTAATTTCCTGCTTGATGCTATCCCCAAGTTAACTACTGCTGTTTGGTGATCTGTACAAAGATTAGCAGCTGCTGTTCCACAGGCAGCTGAGAACCTATGTTCTCTCATCATTGCCTGATGGATGTGATGAGAGCTTTTGTCTCCCCCTACACTTTATTTGGCTGCTCAACTCTCCCGAACATGAACAATTTCTAGTGGCTATGTCGGTGACCACAGAGGAATCTCTGGCCTGGTAAGAGCTGTACAGTCAAACACGGGAAAAGGGGGAGTTCAATAACTCCCAACACGTAGAACAAGAGTTGCTAAGGGTGAATATAAGGTCTGGGTGCTCCATGAACACTTGAAGCAGACACCGTCAATCCTCAGCAATGGCCACATTCTCTCTGCCTGCCCACATCTCAGCTTATACTAACCCTCACAGTCAGTCTCTCTTTCCAAAGCAATGAGGTAAATTGTTGCTGGATTCATTCATGCCAGATTCCAAGCAGAGCAGCCTTGTCACTAATGTGACACAATCATATAATGACCCCTTTTAGGACAGATTCCAGGAGGCACATCCAAAGTGTCAAGTATATCCAAAGATATACGCAAAAAGCTGGAGAAACTCAACGTATCAGACAGTGCCTCTGGAGAAAAGGAATGGATGAAGTTTTGGGTCAACACCCTTCGGGTTTAAACCAGCATTTGCAGTTATTTCCTACACATATCAAGTATAGCTGTTTCATTAAGGCTGATGCCCTCAAAATGGCATTAAGATTCCAAAATAAATTGTGGGATAGATGGGAAAGCACTACAAGACTTGACCCTCAAAGGAAACGCAGCAACCGCCACTGCTTCTGGACCCTCCTTTCACTTTCCTGGAACAGGCTGCCAGGGATGGCAGTGAGAGCAGATATGGGAGCGGTGTTTAGGAAGCTTTTTGATAGGCAGGTGGATGTGCTGGGAATAGAGGGATTTGAAGAAGTAAAGTAGATGAGCTTGAGGCTCAGTTAGAGGTTGGTAGATATGACATTGTGGGGATTACTGAGATATGGCCGCAGGAGGATCGGGCCTGGGAACTTAATATTCAGGGTTATACATCCAATGGAAAGGACAGGCAGGTGGGCAGAGGAGGGGGGTAGCTCTGCTGGTGAGGGATGGAATTCAGTCCATTGCGAGGGAAGACATATGGACTGACGAGGTAGAGTCACTGTGGATTGAGTTGAGGAATTGTAAAGGCAAGAAGACACTAATTGGTGTTATTTGCAGACCCCCAAATAGTATCCCGGGTGTAAGTTGCAGCAGGAGTTAAAACTGGCATGTAACAAAGGTAATGTCAATATGCAGGTAGACTGGGAAAATCAGGTTGGTTCAGGACCCCAAGAAAGAGAGTTTGTAGAATGCCTCCGAGATGGATTCTTGGAGCAGCTTGTAATGGAGCCGACCAGAGAAAAGGCAATTCTGGATTTAGTGTTGTCCAATGAACCAGATATGATAAGAGAACCCGAGGTAAAGGAACCGCTTGGAGGTAGTGATCATAATATGATTAGTTTTAATCTGCAATTTGAGAAGGAGAACGTTAAATCGGAAGTGGCAGTGATACAGTTGAACAAAGGGGACTATGAAGGCATGAGAGGGGAGCTGGCCAAAGTAGACTGGAAAGGGATCCTAGCAGGAATGACAGTGGAACAGCAATGGCAGGAATTTCTGGGCATAATCCAGAAGACGCAAGATCATTTCATTCCAAAAAAGAAGAAAGATTCTAAGTGAAGTCGGAGGCAACTGTGGCTGACAAGAGAAGTTAGGGATAGAATAAAACTAAAAGAAAAGATGTGTAACATAGCAAAGAGTAGCCGGAAGCCAGAGGATTGGGAAACTTTCATAGGACAACAGAAGGAAACAAAACGGGCAATACAGGCTGAAAAGATGAAGTACGAGGGGAAGCTGGCCAGGAATATAAAGAAGGACAGTAAAAGCTTCTTTAGATATGTTAAGGGAAAAAGAGTAGCAAAGTCAAATGTGGGTCCCTTGAAGGCAGACGCGGGTGAAATAATTATGGGCAGCAAGGAAATGGCAGAAGAGTTGAATAGGTACTTCGGATCTGTCTTCACTAAGGAGGACACAAACAATCTCCCAGATGTACTGGAGGACAGAAGATCTAAGGGGGTAGAGGAACTGAAAGAAATTTTCATTAGGTGAGAAATAGTATTGGGTAGGCTAATGGGACTGAAAGATGATAAAACCTCTGGGCCTGATGGCCTGCATCCCAGGGTCCTCAGGGAGGTGGCTCTAGAAATAGTGGATGCATTGGTGATCATTTTCCAATGTTCAATAGATTCAGGATCAGTTCCTGGGGATTGGAGGATAGCTAATGTTATCCCACTTTTCAAGAAAGGAGCGAGAGAGAAAACGGGGAATTACAGACCAGTTAGCCTGACTTTGGTGGTGAAAAAGATGCAGGAGTCAATTATTAAAGAGGTAATAATGGAGCATTTGGATAGCAGTAAAATGATTAGTCGAAGTCAACATGGATTTATGAAAGGGAAATCATGCTTGACTAATCTTCTGGAATTTTATGAGGATGTGTCAAGTAAAATGGATGAAGGGGAGCCAGTGGATGTAGTGTATCTAGACTTTCAGAAAGCCTTTGTTAAGGTCCCGCATGGGAGACTGGTGACTAAAATTAGAGCACATGTTATTGGGGGTAGGGTGTTGATGTGAAGAGAAAATTGGTTGGCAGACGGGAAGCAAAGAGTAGGTGTGAACGGGTCCTTTTCAGAATGGCAGGCAGTGGCGAGTGGAGTGCCGCAAGGCTCGGTGTTGGGGCCGCAACTGTTTACCATATATATGAATGATTTGGAAGAGGGAATTAGGAGCAATACTAGCAAGATTGCGGATGACACAAAGCTGGGTGGCAGTGTGAACTGTGAAGAGGATGTTAGGAGGTTGCAGGGGGACCTGGACAGGTTGAATGAGTGGGCAGATGCGTGGCAGGTGCAGTATAATATAGATAAATGTGAGGTTATCCACTTTGGCGGCAAAAACAAGGGGGCAGATTATTATCTCAATGAGGTTAGGTTAGGTAAGGGGGAGGTACAGCGAGACCTGGGCGTCCATGTACAACAGTCACTGAAAGTTGGCGTGCAGGTACAGCAGGCAGTGAAGAAAGCTAATGGAATGTTGGCCTTCATAACAAGAGGGTTTCAGTATCTGAGTAAAGAGGTTCTTCTGCAGTTGTATAGGGCTCTGGTGAGACCACATCTGGAGTATGGTGTACAGTTTTGGTCTCCTAATTTGAGGAAGGATATCCTTGTGATTGAGGCAGTGCAGCATAGGCTCATGAGATTGATCCCTGGGATGGCGGGACTTTCATATGAGGAAAGATTGAAAAGACTAGGCTTGTATTCACTGGAGTTTAGAAGGATGAGGGGCAATCTTATAGAAACGTATAAAATTATAAAAGGACTGGACAAGCTAGATGCGGGAAAAATGTTCCCAATGTTGGGTGAGCCCAGAACCAGGGGCCACAGTCTTAGAATAAAGGGGAGGTCATTTAAGACTGTGCTGAGAAAAAACTTTTTTACCCAGAGAGTCGTGAATTTATGGAATTCCATGCCACAGAGGGCAGTGGAGGCCAAATCACTGGATGGATTTAGGAGAGAGTTGGATAGAGATCTAGGGGCTAGTGGAGTCAAGGGATATGGGGAGAAGGCAGGCACGGGTTATTGATAGCGGACGACCAGCCATGATCACAATGAATTGTGGTGCTGGCTTGAAGGGCCGAATGGCCTCCTCCTGCACCTATTTTCTATGTTTCTATGAATCGTAAAGGCAGAAGAGATTAATTTAACTTGGCAACTTGTTCAATGCAGGCATTTTTGGCTAAAAAGCCTGTTCCCATGCTTTACTGTTCTATGTTCCAGATATGGCTCTGGGAGAGGGTTATAGCAATGGCATAGTTGGGAAATACCCAGGGCAGCAAACCAATTGTAGGTCTCAATGCATGAATTTTCCCCAATCCCACTGAAGTCCTAAGTTATATGTCCCTTGATTTTTGTTAAATGGCTGACTACATGGCCATTTTAACAATTTTGAGATTTTCAAATAGAAAAAACATGTAAAATCTTTCTTGCATTTTCATGACATTTATTATTACGTTTCAAAATTCCAGAAGCATTAAACATCACGCGAGTTTGTCAAGTGGAAGCAGTATAAAAGGAAGTTATTGCATTTTGGGAACTATTTTTAGTTCCCAAAATTCACCCACCGGTCACGGTGGCGCAGCGGTAGAGTTGCTGCCTTTCAGCAAATGCAGCGCCGGAGACCCGCGTTCGATCGCCATTACGGGTTCTGTCTGCGGAGTTTGTACGTTCTCCCCGTGACCTGCGTGGGTTTTTCCCGAGATCTTCGGTTTCCTCCCACACTCCAAAGACAAACAGGTTTGTAGGTTAATTGGCTTGGTAAATGCAAAAATTGTTCCCTAGTGAGTGTAGGATGGTGTTAATGTGCGAGGATCGCTGGTCGGCGCAGACCCAGTGGGACAAAGGGCCTGTTTCCGTGCTGTATCTCTAAACTAAACTAAAATGGCCTCTGAACATCATTCAAATTTTAAAGCATTAGTTTGTATTCTACCATATGCTTAAGTTTCCTCAATTTGAACAATGATATTGAAACTGTTTCAAAATAATGTTATTTTGCAAAATTTTCAAATAGGTGGTGATTTATTTTCCAGTTAATTTTAACTGTTAGTTTGAAAATAAATGTGTATGTTTCAGAGTACTGAGTTTTCTGAGACACCATCTCCAGACAGTGATTCAGTAAATTCAGTGGAAGGCAATTCTGAACCATCGTGGTTTAAAGACATCAAGTTTGATGACAGTGATACTGAGCAGATGCAAGATGATGGAGAAGAAATCATGCAAAGTAAGTTACATTTTTAACGATGAGGTCACTTCATTTTGAGGGATAAAAGAGTGAGAACTTATTCTTTGGTCATTGGATATTTGTGTTCCCCTTATGATGAACATTTATCCCCATGACAAAAATGTTATTCCCTTATGATGAACATTTAATTTTAAGTGCAGAACAATTAATTGGAGCACATAACAATTATTGTACTTGTTCATAACATAGTTATTGCCAGTTTTTTTCAAAAGGAGAAAAGAAAAGCCTCTCATTTTTTTTGCATGAATTATAGTTTGGAAATATGCTGTGCAGTATACATTCTGGGAGGGGTTTGTCAATCTGACTGGTTTGAGTAGATTTATGAAACTGTAGAAATAGGGAAGATTGTTTATATCACTTTTTGACTCTTTGTAACCCGATCCATTTGTTCAAACCCGTTTACATCAAGCAGCACGAGTTCCTCGTGTCTTTTCAGCAGCCTACAATCTTAACGATGGATCATATATAGGAGTTTCAATAATTGGATATTTGTATGATGAACACAATCAGAACTAGGTTCTCTGAAATGGTAATGAATGTTTAAATGGGTGAGATAAACTACTAATATTGTGGTCCAATTATACAAATGGAATTAGCCATCAGCTTTTCTTTCACAATTTCTGGAGATAAAAACTTTGAGGTAAATCGTCACTTATTTAAAAAGTAATTTCATTTACCTTTACAATTCCATGGCCTTTCAGCTAGTTGTGACACATTAGTTTGTGTAATATTTTCTAAAGTTTCAATCTAATATGTAACTTCTTAGAAAGATACTAAAAGCAAACCATTGTTTAGAAGAAAAAAAAGGGAGGTGAAATAACAATGCGGCGATCATTGGTATAAATAGATAAAATTCTGTCTGGTGCTATTCTGTGAAATAATCTGAGGAGACGGTCAGCAGTTCCCTTTATCTTGTGTTTCGAAAGCAAGCTGCATGGGATGAAGAGGAATTTATAGACTAGGTACCTTCATTAACTTGGCTGATAAAGGGGACATGAAAGGAACAATAAGGGACACCAAAGAATTTTAAGGCTGCTCTTTCAGTGGTCAGCACAGTGGCACAGAAGTAGAATTTCTGCCTCACAGCATCAGAGACTCGGGTTTGATCCAGGCTACGGGTGGTGTCTGCACGGAGTTTGTACATTCTCCCCTTGACCTGCGTGGGAGAACTTTGGTTTCCAAAGACGTACAGGTTTGTAGTTCAATTACCTTGGTGTAAATCTAAGAAATTGTCTCAAGTGTGCGATAGATAGTGTTAATGTGTGGGGATTGCTGGTCAGTGCGGACTCGGTGGGCCGAAGGGCCTGTTTACACGTTGTATCTCTAAAGTAAACTATAAATATGAATTCAGTGGAGCTAGGTATTGAAAAATTGTTGAAAGTAAAGTTAATATTGATTGAGCATATCCTGGTAGAAATACATTTACAATTTATGTACAATTTAAAAATTTGTCTTTCAACATGCACGTAGGATTTTTTAAATTATAAAATTTCAGCATTATGTTTTTGTGCACTGATGTGTGTGTGTGCTATCCACAGTTCTAGCTGTGGTGAATGGTTTTTGCTTTTTGCATATTTTTGTTTTGTCCATTGTACTTTTCGACAGCTTTGTGTGTAATTGTACATCAATGTAACATCAATAAGATTCGCTCATTCTTGATGACAGTAAATTCAACATTAAAATATGGTCATTTCAAAATGAGCAATTACCACAATCGGCACACTTGTATGGGTCTGTTTTCCATGCAGCCAAGAGGTTAATCAGTCCATTTTGCAAACTATTGTTTTTTTTAATCTGTTGGCAAGGTTTATTTTTAATACAGCATATAATGGGGTTTTTTTAATTGTACTATCATGTTGTTATACTAGCAATGATACAAAATTTTGAGATTTGAAAAATCAAGTCTGCAATTTATCCCATCAGATAAAGCATAAAAAGAAGTTTAATTTGACACCTAATTCACTTTTGTATCTTCAGTATTAAAAAGGTTATGGCCATTTTCATACTCAGAAATTAGCATCTTGTTCCCCATTGCCTTTCCATTGACTTAACACAAAAGCTGTGATCGAGGACAGTCAAAAACCCATAACTTTCTTAACAATTAAGAGAACTCAATGACATTTTCAGTTATTATAGATTGAAGCATTCTGAAACAAATATGAAACAATCTTACTTGGATAACCTGAAATTAAAGCATATAATTAGTTAGTTACCTCATTGTAGCTAATTACAAAAGTCAATTACTAAATCTAAACATCTATCCATTTCTTAACAAAAGATAAACTTTTTTAAATTGCCTAAGTGTCCAAATAACATTCACACAATTATTCACAATAGATTTTTAAATCTCATTGTCATGAATTTATAGGCCAAATAGAAGGAATTTAGTGTTTAATTCCTGTAAATTAATGGCCATTTAAATCAACTAGAGAGTGGGTTTTAGTGGAATGCGGTGGATTAGAACATTGCGGTTTGCGGTGAAGTCGGCATGAAAAACACTGCCGGTTCATACATTTTTTTTTGGTCCCCATTTCGCAACATGAAAATGTGATTAAAGGCTTCCTAAAAACCAAGTTTTAATGTAAAAATAAACTGCACTTTATTTTCTCCCCTACGTAAAATCCTTCCCGTTGTCGGTGCTCACGGCTGTAGAAGGTGATTTTTAAATTACTCTAGTTAATAAATAATCTAGCGTAATTTAAAAATACCTTCATGAATGAAATGTCAGAGCGATATTTCTTCAGCAACGAAATCGCCCGACATGGATCGATTTGCCCTGTCTGTGGAAAAACGGCACTTTAAACACACACCCCTCTGTAAGGAGCCAAAGTCACGCACACGGGGAGCGGCAGAACTGCAGCGCTGCTCAAGGTAAGTTTTGTAACATACCTAGTTATACAATGTATTATATTGTTAATAATCCAGTTTTGTTATTTGATAATTTTTCTAGCAAATAATGGGTTGCTGAGTTTGCAGAATTCATTCTTATACAATATTCTATGTTCATCTTCTATCTACAGTGAATGTCATAGCTGTAGAAATGTTCATAACTAAATGTGTAAAGATCCTGGTATGCATAATAAATATTAATGTAAACAGCCATTATTACTACACTTAATTTGTAAGCAGCTCTTTTTGTGCTTCTTCCCGCCCTCAAAATACCATTTTAATACATTTAAGCTTTGTTATTCTACAATGTTACATTGACAATGAATATGGTTTCTTTAAGACGAGATTTCATTTCAAAAGTGCGGAGAAACCTACTAAACTGAACAATCACAGCTGCACAGCAGCATGCAGTTTTCCATCTAATTATACATACCGCCTCATGTAGAATACATAAACAAAAATTCAGGAAGAGGGTTCAAAAAGCTGGGTATCTGATAACGTAGGAAAATAACAACTATGCTGATGATGACACTACATAACAGCGTTTTGTTTCCGGTCTTATCTGTTAAAGAAGAAAAGTAATATGACAATTTTTTTTTTCTGAAATGATATAATTTTTGTGACAAACTGAAATGTAACCATGTCTTTATGTGCCAACATCAGCGAGTCTTCTCTTACCTATTTTATGGTGTATTTCCCTGTGCCGATATTATTGTTCCCATTCTAGTGCACTGTGTGGAGTCAACTAATTGGGAGCATGCCCATGTATTAACTAACTGCTATGCAGTTTACTTGTGAATTTGGTGAAACGCCATGGCATGCAACAATTTTGGATTGTAACCATATGTCTTCAGCAAACTAAGATTTACTTAAAAGTTGGCATTTATTTATTTGGAAGCAATAGTTTCTGCTAGAATTAACTTTGCTTTCAGCTTGACAGCTGTGTCAAGTTCACAATGACAATAAGTTTCATTGGGTCACAACAAATTCATTCTGAATTGAATATCAAGTGACGGTGTTAAGTCTTCAAAAAGCTAACAACGACCCATGACATGGGTTAATGCACAGTTTGAATGTCAATGGCTATGAAGGTGCTTTGGTTAAATTTCCACGAACACAGTCATCGTAATTTTTTACAGGCTTTTCCAGCCCTAGCAAGCGTACATCAGTAAGCAGCTTTCAGTCAGTCATGGACAGCGACTCTGCAGCCTCTATCAGCCTAAATGTGGAAATGGACAATGTCAACTTTCATATCAAGAAACATTCCAAGTACCCGTATGTCCCAACACATCCAGCAGATCAGAAAGGTATGGAAGGGAAAAGACACAATGGAGGAGTCAGTGGTAGGAATGCAGTTCAGTTCTTTAGTCTGAGGTTTGGGATAAAATTAATGCCCAAGATAAAAGTATGCTTAATTTAAAATTTGTTGACTCCTGGTAGTTAGTGCAGAGTTTTGGCCACTTGGTTTAATCCAGAACAACTAATTTACTTTCTTAAAACAAAAGGGAATTCATTTTATTGAATGAGTAAATAATGCCTGAATACTGGGCTGTATTTGCACCTTGGCTTGACAGTAAAACAGTCCTGATTATTTTTCCCTATTCTGCCCATAACCCTCCTTCAGTTCATCCACTCTCTATATAAAAAAATAATCAGTGCCATATCCTTTGCATGGTAACATTACACTTCTTGTACCTGCTTTGCAGCTAATCTTTGCGTTGCAACTGGCTGGCATTTTACAGATGCCATGGATTTGTCTTCTTGTTATGCTGAATGCCTGCAAATTATATTGTTTTGATCATGTTCTCTTTTATCTTCCTAGAATATAGTTAAGTCAATCATTTGTTATCGCTACGCTGATGGTGTCCATAAGCTATCGTTGTATCACAGCCTCTTTAAGCTAATGTCTTTGCTTATGCAAGATGCCATCATTTGCTGAGTACCATATAGCATTTAATTTTGATAATGTTTATTCTTGTCCTGACCTTGTGAAATAACAAGCTTTGCGTGGTGTGCTCTGTGTTTGTCTTGCTTGTTGGTGGCTGACCTATTCATGCATTTCTTTATTCGGTAGATTGCATTTAGCTAAGATTAAATCCTTTAAGTTTATAAACTTTTGTTTTAATCCAGCAAATCTCAGAAATGGTGTCTTCAAACTTTAATTTTGTATTAACAACCCGCTTTTATTTTATTATATTACAACAAGACTAAAATATTGATTTCATTTTCATGACAGCATGTTACTTGTCTATTGTGAATAACGTTGTACAGTTGCACGATTTTTCACCTTGTTAAAGTCAGTTTACCTCATTTGTTTGCCAGAATTCCTGGTATCTGAAGATGGAGTTCAACAAATCATCGGTATAAGTGACGCTTTTATTAAAGGCAAGTAACATTTTAGATACAAAATTCTTGAGATTATGACATGTAAAATGTTTGTCTGTAAACTTTCCTTTCATTGTTAAAAATGTAATCAAAGTTTAAAATGTTGCACTGTTTGCACTTGAGTGTAATCTTAAATGGGCAACAGCTTTAAGCCCATCTCGGGAGTAATGCACTTAATCATTAAAGAAAGAAACTTTATTTGAACAGGAAATTCCGTGTCTGTTGTGCCATATTTGCTGTAATGTATTCGGCACGGACTTGAAGGGCCGAGATGGCCTGTTTCCGTGCTGTAATTGTTATATGGTATTGAACCATAGTGACTACTGCAAAATAAATCATTTGGTTTTGAAACACTAAGGTATCCTCAAGACATTATATGGATGTTGCTCTTATCAGCTGTGTTAAATGTTAGAACTCGATTACTCCTGTGAGAGATTGAATCAAAGCTAATGGCTCCCATTAACTAAACTTGGAATGGTGCAACTTGAACTGATGTTTACTTGCCGTTAAATGGGCAGGTGACAAAAATAATATAATTCCAACAAATAACCTGTATCAGGTTGGCTGGATGGCAGGAGGCAAAGAGCGGCAATAAAGGGGGCTTTTTCTGTTTGGCTGCCAGTGACTAGCGGAGTTGCACAGGGCTCGGTGCTGGGGCGCTGCTCTTCACGTTGTATATTAAAGATTTGGACGATGGGATTGAAGGCTTTGTGGCTAAGTTTGCGGGTGATATGAAAATAAGTGGAGGGAAAGGTAGTGTAGAGAAAGCAGGGAATCTGCAGAAGAATTTGGATCCATTGGAAGAGTGGGCAGACCAGTGGCAGATGGAATATAGTGTAGCAAAGTGGGGAGTCATGCATTTTGGTAGTAGGAATAAAGGTGTAGATTATTATTTTCTAAATGGGGAGAGAATCCAAAAATTGGAGGTGTAAACGGACTTGGGAGTGCTGGTGCAGGATTCCCAAAAGGTTAATCTGCAAGTCGAATTGGTAGTATCGAAAGCAAACGCAATGCTAGCATTTATTTTGAGAGGTCTTGTATACAAAAACAGGAATGTAATATGGTGCTGGTCAGGCTGCATTTGAAATATTGTGAGCAATTTTGGAACTAGAGGTCATAGCCTCAGAATTAACGGATGTTCTTTTAGGAAGGAAATGAAGAGTTTCTTTAGTCTGTGGTGAATCTGTGGAATTCTTTGTCACAGAAGGCTGAGAGGCCAAGTCAGTGGATATATTTAAAGCAGAGATAGATTCTTGATTAGTACAGGTGTCAGAGGTTATGGGGAGAAGGAAGGAGAATGGGGTTAGGAGAGAGAGATAGATCAGCCATGATTGAATGGCGGAGTAGACTTGGCCTAATTCGGCTCCTATCACTCGCGTTCACAAGTTACAGGAGTTGAATTTGGTCATTTGGCCCATCGAGTCCACTCTGCCATTCAATCATGGCTGATCTCTGCCTCCTAATCCCGTTTTCCTGCCTTCTCCCCATAACCCTTGACACCTATTCTAATCAAGACCTTTCAGTTTTCCTAGCACCTTCTCCTTAGTAATAGCCACCTCATTAACTTCCACCCCTTTACTCTCTAGGATTGCAGGCACACTGCTGCTGTCTTCCACTGTGAAGACTGATGCAAAAAAGCTATTCAATTCCTCTGCCAATTCTTGATTTCCCGTCGTCACTTCTCCTGTGTCATTCTCCAGCGGCCCAACGTCCACTCCTGCCTCTTTTTTACTCTTTATATATCCATAGAAACTGTTGCTATCCTCTTTTATATTATTGGCTAGCTTGCATTTGTACCTCATGTTTTCTCCCCATATTGTCCTTTTAGTCACCTTTGGTTCTTTAAAAAACCCAATCCTCTGGCTTCCCACAAATCTTTGCAATGTTATATGCAAAGTTATGATCTTAATAATCAGAGGAATTTTTGGACTTGGGATGTTTAGAGTGCCTCTAAAATTTGTCACATTCCAAAATAAGCTTAAATGGAATAGAAGTTCTGTGTCTGTATTTTTTGTTAGCCCATAATTCTCACACTATACATTTAAAATCATGGACTTCTGAACATGGAAGCTGACATTTTTATGTTGTGCCGATTCTTATCTTCTATAAATGAGTAGGGTGTGAAGTTTAAATTTTAAAGAATCTGGAACAGGACCTGCATTGATCCCATCTTGTTTTAGTTGAGGCATGAAACTAGCTGGTGGAAACTGAAATGGCTGTCTAAATTTCATAATGAGCTCGCTTCACTTCCATCACTCATTCTATTTTTCAATTTGGATAGTCATGTTTCCCATGTTTTGGGATTCCAAGTTACTGCAAACAAGCAGCGAAGGCTGAATCGAAATACACTTGAGGAATACTTGTGAGCCAGGAAGATCAACATTGTTTCTCCCAGACCTTTTTGTCCCCTGTTGGTTATTGCAAACTACGCTCCTGTGAACCACGCTCTCTACTTGAAATTAGATCAGCTTGTAAATCTTGCTTCCCAAGTGTGGGAATCCCACTTGAAGGATTTCTACAGTTCTGCTGGACATTCAGAACAGGCTTCCAGATTTCCTGGTCTCACAACCACACCCCTTTATTCCAGCTCTTCCACCTCCACCTTAACTACCCATTTTCAGTCAGAATGCCTTTGAGCTAAATCCTGCATATCCTTTATTTAATCTTTACTTTAGCTCTTAGGGCTAAAGGAATCAAGGGATATGGGTAAAAAGCAGGAATGGGGTAATGATTTTAGATGATTAGCCGTGATCATGTTGAATGGAGGTGCTGGCTCAAAGGGCCGAATGGCCTACTTCTGCACCTATTTTGCTGTGTTTCTATGTACAGTGTAAACATTAACAGCAAATCTTTATTTCTGATCTCATCTTTCTGGAACTCTCCATCTTCACCGCAAAGGATGGCCTACCCCCCAACATCCACTACAAGCCCACTGGCTCCCGCAGCCGTCTTGCTTATACTTCCATCCTATCTACTTGAATGGTTTTATTGCATTAACTCAGATACATATCCGTATTGCATTTGCTTCAACGATGAGACATTATACACACATTCTCTGAAATGTGTCCCTTCTTTCTGAACAATTGCATCCCCTCTACCATTGTGAGCAAAGCCCTTAACTGTATATCATCTGTATCCTACACCTCTACTCTTCCCTGTCTCTTCTGGACAAAGGGAGGAAAGAGTTCCCTGGGCCTTGCCTTCCACCAAGCAGCCTCTGCATTCAACAAACCATCCTTCGCAAATTCTACTGGCTCCAAGAAGATTCCACCACCATGCGTGCATTCCCCTTCCCTGTTGTCATTTCATAGACTGTTGTCTGGTCTTTTGTCCCCACTCACAACTTGCCATCATGCCACCATAGGAGGTGAACACATGCTCTTCATCTTGTCCCTTCCCACCATCCCAAACACTCTTTTAAAGTGAAGCTGTGATTCACTTATATTTTCTTTTATCTGGATACTACATCTGATGTACACGATATTCATTATCTGACTTTAGAATATATCCTCAGAGAACAGAAGTTGTGAGATCTTGTTGCAGTTATATAAGATGTTGTGGAGGCTGCATTTCGAGTATTGTGTTCAGTTGTGGGCACCGTGTTACAGGAAAGATCTTGTCAAGCTGGAAAGGGCATAGAGAAGATTTTTATGAAGATCTTGCCAGGACACCTGGGCCTGAGCTACAGAGAGAGGTTGAGCAGGCTGGTATTCTACTCCCTGGAGCACAGGAGGATGAGGGGTGATCTTATAGAGGTGTATAAAATTATGAGAGAAATAGATCGGGTAGACACAGAGTCTCTTGCTCAGTTTTGGGGAATCAAGAAACAGAGGACAGGGGGAAAGGGGAGGGGGAAAAGATAATAGGAATCTTAGGGGTAACCTTTTCCTCACAGTGTTGGGTGTATGGAACGAGCTGCCAGAGGAGGTAGTCGAGGCAGGGACTATCTCCATGTTTAAGAAACAATTAGACAGATACATGGATGGGACGGGTTTAGAGGGATATTGGCCAAACGCAGGCAGCGGGACTAGTATAGATGGAACATGTTGATCGGTGTGGGCAAGTTGGGCCAAAGGGCCTGTTTCAATGCTATATGATTCTGTGATGCTTTTATGTCTAAATAAGAACAATTTCTGTTTGTCTCCACCACATTAGCAACAAACTAGCCAAGTACCTTCACCCATCAGTGAAGTTCCCTTTATTCCATCTGTAGCCTTTCCATCCAACCTCTGTTGTTAACTAGATTAACTTGTTTCTCAGATCTGATGAAAAGTCCCTCTTTTGAATCGGTGTTAGGGTTAGCTAACTGTTAAATGTTTCACTATCCACCAAAGCTGCCTGAATTGCGTAGCTTTTTCAGCATTGCCAGTTTTTTTTTTAATGTCACATTGGCTCAGTTTTACTTACTCTACGATATATGGTCTGGCCTAATGGACGTAAAGGCAATCTTACCATTAACAACAGGTTTGCAGATAATACTAAAATGGATGGTGTTGTAGACAGTAATGATAGTTATCAAGAATTATTGTGGGAGTTACTCAGCTGGGTAAGTGGGCAGTGGGCAGAATAACAAACGGTTTAATTCATATAAGTGCAAGGTGTTGCGTTTTGGGAGGTCAAACCAGGGTAATAGTTGTAGGGCAGTGGGGACGGTATGGATCAAAGGGTACATATTTTCCTTAAACTGGTGTCATGGATGGACAGGCTGTCGAAGAACGGTTTTGGCACATTTTCCTTCTTCAGTCAGGTAATTGAGTATAGAAAAAAAAAACACACAATGCTGGAGAAACTGCGCGAATCAGGCAGCATCCCTGGAGAACATGGGTAGGCAATGTTTCGGGTCGGAACCCTTCTTCAGACGGGTATAAAAGTTGGGATGTTACGTACGACGTTCTTGAAACCACGTGTTTTGATCACCCTATTATAGGAAAAATGCCATTAAGTGGAAAGAGTGTATAAAGGAGTTATGAGGATGTGGCCAGGACTCAAGAGACTGGGCAATAAGGATGGTAGGGCAGGCTAAGATTTTATTCCTTGGAGTAGAGGACACTGAAGGGGTGATCTTATAGAGATGTATAAATCATAGGCTTTTTTCGCAAGGTTCGAGAGTTAAGAAATAGAGGGCATAGGTTTAAGGTGAGAAGGGAAAGATTTAATAGGAACGTGTGGAACAACCTTTTCACACAGAAGACAGCATGTATCTAGAACAGCTGGCAGAGGAAGTGGTTGACGCAGGTACAATAATATAATTTGAAAGACATTTGGACAGTTACATGGATAGGAAAAGTTTGAATAGATTTGGGTTGGGCATAGGCAGATGGGACTAGCTTCGATAGACATCTTGGTCGGCATGGTCAAGTTGAGCCAAAAGGCCTGTTTCCATATTGTAAGGCTCAGCCCTGAAACATTAACTATTTCTATTTCCACCGATGTTGCCTGACTTGCTGAGCTTTCCAGCATTTTTTGTTTTGGTTTCAGATTTCCAGCATCTTTAGTTTTTATGATTTTCAAAAAAAGAGTGCTCTTTTTCTTCTGAGCGAATGAAAGACTTCTTTAAATTAGTCTTATCCTTATGTTTTGTTATCAGAATCTCTCTTTAATCGCCGGGTTGAAGAAAAATCAAAAGATCTTCTTTTTACACCACTTGGGTGGCATCACAGCTCACTGGAACACCTCAGGGAAGAAAATGGAGAGAAACAGGCTATGGAGAGACTACTGTTAGTATATCTATCCAAGCTGGAGTATAATATGTTATTACTCCATTACAATTACGACAAGTACAATTGCAGTTGGCAAATTTGAAACTAGCTTGTGAGGAAGATGTGTATTTCACTCAACGCACTTTTTATGTTTATAATCCATAAAACTTCTAATCTTGGTGTTGGTATGTTTGTTTAAACCAAGATCTACTTTAATTAATAATTACTAGTGCTATTATAATTGTTTTGAAGGACATATATAAAGCAGCAGTCCTTTTGATATTTATCTCTAAATCCAATTTCATGACTTCATTTATGGTTTTTCTGAATGTCAACATCAATCTGAATTGGACTATATAGAATAACACACTGTTATTTTAAGTTAAGTCCAGTATAATAATTACAGAAATATTCATTTGTGCATTATTTGAAAACAGCAGTAAATTGCAGGGTTTCTTCTACATTTGACAGATTTGGGTGCTCAAAATTATGTTCAAAAAAGTTATAAATGATGACTAATTATTTCTATCTTTGTAGATGGATAATTGACTAGTAATAACTTGCATTGAATTGCACTGGTTAATATTTTATAAACCCTTAGAAGAGGTGTCTCCTCAAATTTACTCACATGAACCTAGAAATGAATGTTATCTGTTTGAAAATAATTACTCATTGTGCATTGGCAATATGCATATTAGTTTCAACAGAAAAAATGCATTGATTTTTATTTTCTCTTTTTGTATGCAGTTCAGCTAATCATAGTCACATGATGGCCTTATTACAGCAGCTCCTGTACAGCGAGTCCCTCTCATTATCATGGAGAGATATAATTGTTCCTGTGGTCCGGCAGGTTGTTCAGACTGTGCATCCAGATGTCAAGGATAATGACGATGACATGGATATCCGTCAATTTGTTCATATCAAAAAGGTATCAGCTGCTATTCCTGAGTGATAACTACATGCTATTGCAACAATATGAACAATTATGTAAAATTTAGTTTCGCATAAAGATTGTCTATTTGCTGGAATCTAGTATAGTTCGGTTTTGGATTCTGTCATGCATTTGTCTTTTAAAATGGACATTTAATTTCAGAATTAATTTACAAATTAGAATACATTTTCCAGCCAAAAATGAATTTGCTTGCTAAACATATGATATTTCCAAAAAATATTTATTTTTCTTTCTTTTGAGATACCGGGTGGAAAAAAATTTGATTCTGCAGTTGTAAATGGATTTGTTTGCACCAAAAACATAGCCCACAAGAAGGTGAGAAGAAAATTGTCCATTGCTATTTTTTTCTGCATTTTGTAAGAGGGCAGTTATTGACAATCACTTTTGTATGCCTTTAATGTTGGGACTGGTAATTTTGTTTTAATATAACTATGGTTCTGAAATTTTCACAGATGAATGCTTACATAAAAAATCCAAAGATTCTGCTGTTGAAATGTTCAATTGAATATCTCTATCGAGAGGAAACAAAGTTTACATGCATAGATCCCATTGTTCTACAGGTTTGTGTTTAAATATTGCTCACTACTGTGCTTTTACATTTCTAAATTCTGGTGTGCAACTGGATATCTTAAAAAACTAATATTGCATCCAGCTAATTGTTAATATATTGTCATTTTGATTTTAAATGCGACCACTTGTTATATTTTTGTAGCATACAAAATATGATAAATACAAAATGATAAATACATCAGAGTAACGGTAATCTTTGTGTGATAATTAGGAAAGAGAATTTCTGAAGAATTACGTGCAGCGAATAGTGGATGTTCGACCAAATCTGGTTCTTGTGGAAAAGACAGTTTCCCGTATTGCTCAAGATATGCTTCTGGAGAATGGCATCACCTTAGTTATTAATGTAAAGCCTGTAAGTACCCCATCATATTGCACGCACCCTACTCTCCAAAGTATTCAAAATTCAGATTTCCTATCACCTATCGATACATTATGCGCAGAAGTGTGTAGAAAGGAACTGCAGATGCTGGTTTAAACCGAAGATAGACTCAAAAACTGGAGTAACCCAGTGGGTCAGACAGCGTCTCTGGAGAGAAGGAATAGGTGCGAAGGAATCAGTCTGAAGAAAGGCCTCAACCCAAAACGTCACCTATTCCTTTTCTCCAGAGATGCTGTCTGACTCGCTGAGTTACTCCAGCTTTTTGTGTTTACAGGTACAGACAGAAGTGTATTAAAGACAAACTAGATTTGTATGAGAAGCTAATAGATGTGTAAATGTTTTCTAGAATCATGGAGTCAGCTACTCATTGGTGTCGATTTTATCTGATGCCTTTTCATAAAATACTTTTTCAGAAGCATTTTAATAAACTTTATGAGCAGATTATCTATTACTATCTTCCCTATTGGTACTATTTCAAAGTTTGATAAGAAAAATATTTTACTGAATAGTGATTACCTGGATTAAATCTGGGTAATTTTCAACTGCCAGCCACAGTGCTGTGAGTAATTACTCAGTGGGTGAGAAAGTAAATACAATTCATAATTCATCTACTGCATGAGGAAAGATTGGAAAATACTAGGTTTGTATTCACTGGAGTTTAGAAGGATGAGGGGGAAACTCTTATAGAAACATATAAAATTGTAAAAGGACTGGACAAACTAGATGCAGGAAAAATGTTCCCAATGTTGGGCGAGTCCAGAACCAGGGGCCACAGTCTTAGAATAAAGGGGAGGCCATTTAAGGCTGAGGTGAGAAAAAACCTTTTCACCCAGAGAGTTGTGAATTTGTGGAATTCCCTGCCAAATAGGGCAGTGGAGGCCAAGTCACTGGATGGATGTAAGAGAGAGTTCGATAGAGCTCTAGGGGCTAGTGGAATCAAGGGATATGGGGAGAAGGCAGGCACGGGTTATTGATTGGGGACGATCAGCCTTGATCACAATGAATGGCGGTGCTGGCTCGAAGGGCCGAATGGTCTCCTGCACCTATTTTCTATGTTTCAATGATTTACTGTGTGCAACAATTCTCGTTGAAAGTCTGTGCAGAGTTGTTTCATTAGTTAGATTTTTATACAGGTTAGGTATGTTCTGTGCAAAAAGATGTTAATTGAAGTGAAGGCATGTTAAGATTTATTGATTGATTTCTGCAAGAACCTGTGATAAAAACATCCCTTTTTATTATGTGCATAGATTGTGCTTGACCGAGTGAGCCGTGTTACCCAAGGTGACTTAGTTATGTCAATGGACCAGCTTCTAACAAAGCCTCGTCTCGGTACATGCCATAAGTTTTATCTTCAGCCATTCCAGCTCTCTAACGGTAAGCAACTGCAAATTTTGCGTGGCAACATTATCTCTCCATTTCTGAAGATAATCTTGAGCATATGATTAATGGGAGAAACGGCCTCCATTTATTAGATAGATGGTTGACCTTGGGGTCTGGCTGTTAGGAAATTCTTTTCTGACAGTTCCTCTCTCACACATACACATACATACAGGTAGTTGTGCTATAACATGTGTCCTTAATGTGAATTGGATATAACTCGATTGTGCGTGCCAAAGTGGTTGTTACACAAATTCAATCGGGAGCTAGAAAAGCACTTAATGGTTACTTTGGAAATTGAAAAGTAGGAAAAAAAGCTGTCTTGTTGGGGTGGAGCAGAGTCGAGGGAAAATGAACTATTTTTATGTAACCTCCCTACAGTAATCAGGCACCATTGTCTCTTAAGAACATAGAATGTCAGTTGCACTTCAGGCACCCATTGAAATTGACAGGAAGTCATTTCTATTGACACTTGTGCAATAATAACTCTATTCATAAGTTCATAAGTTTTATGAGCAGAATAAGGCTATTGATCCCATCAAGTTTACTTTGGCATTCAATCATGGCTGGTCTATCTTTCCCACTCAACCTCGTTTTCCAGCCTTCACCCCATAACCCCTGACACCCTTACTAATCAAAAATCCGTCAAACTCTGCCTTACAAATATTTATTGACGGCCTCCACAGCCTTCTGTGGCAATGAATTCCACAGATTCACCACCCTCTGACTAAAGACATTCCTTCTCATCTTTCTAAAGATACGACCTTTTATTCTGAGGCTATGGCCTCTGGTCCTAGATTCTCCCACTAGCGGATACATCCTCTCCATATTCGCTCTATCCAGGCTTTTCACGATTAAACAATGTAAATACAAGCTTTAGCTTTTTTTAGCTTGCAGTAACAAAATTAAACATAGCTATTAAAAAGATCTTTATTTTTGAATATTCTGCAGTGGGAATAAACTTTGTTATTGAGAATCTTAAACGCTCTAGCTCAATTCCCATTGACACAATTGTTTTTATAACACTGTTTTGTAAAGGGATCAGGGGGTATGGAGAGAAGGCAGGTACAGGGTACTGAGTTGGATGATCAGCCATGATCATATTGAATGGCGGCGCAGGCTCGAATGGCCTACTCCTGCACCTATTTTCTATGTCTATGTTTATATGTTTTATATGATGCAAGACTATAGTAGAACTACCAGTTCCAAATCGTTTTACAGATTGGCATATCTCAGTGCCACTATTTGCTGCATTGATCTTTTTTGAATATAAAAGTTAAGTTAATTGAAACATTGTTCCAGTTATTCTGGTTTAATATATTCCATTAACGTTGTGAGGAAAACTTGTATTTCTAAGGTCATCTTTTGTATATAAATAACAGCAACGCTGGTGTTTTACTTAGTCATAGAGTGATGCCGCGTGGAAACAGACCCTTCGGCCCAACTTGCCCACACCAACAAACATGTCTCAGCTACACTAGTCCCAACTGCCTACGCTTGGTCCCTATCCCTCCAAACCTGTCCTATCCACATACCTGTCTAACTGTTTATTAAATGTTGGGATAGTCCCAGCCTCAACTACCTCCTCTGGCAGCTTGTTCCATGGACCCACCAACCTTTGTGTGAAAAAGTTACCCCTCAGATTCCTATTAAATCTTTTTCCCTTCACCTTAAACCTATGTTCTCTGGTCCTTGATTCACCATGGGTAACCCCTCTCTCTCTGCCCCCCCCTCTCTCTCTGCCCCCCCCTCTCTCTCTGCCCCCCCCTCTCTCTCTGCCCCCCCCTCTCTGCCCCCCCTCTCTGCCCCCCCCTCTCTGCCCCCCCCCCTCTGCCCCCCCCCCTGCCCCCCCCCCCTCTGCCCCCCCCCTCTGCCCCCCCCCTCTGCCCCCCCCTCTGCCCCCCCCTCTGCCCCCCCCCCTCTGCCCCCCCCCCTCTGCCCCCCCCCCTCTGCCCCCCCCCTCTGCCCCCCCCCCTCTGCCCCCCCCCTCTGCCCCCCCCCCCCTCTGCCCCCCCCCCCTCTGCCCCCCCCCCCTCTGCCCCCCCCCCCCTCTGCCCCCCCCCCTCTGCCCCCCCCCCCTCTGCCCCCCCCCCTCTGCCCCCCCCCCTCTGCCCCCCCCTCTCTGCCCCCCCCTCTCTGCCCCCCCCTCTCTGCCCCCCCCTCTCTGCCCCCCCCTCTCTGTCCCCCCCTCTCTGCCCCCCCCTCTCTGCCCCCCCCTCTCTGCCCCCCCCTCTCTGCCCCCCCCTCTCTGCCCCCCCCTCTCTGCCCCCCCCCTCTCTGCCCCCCCCTCTCTGCCCCCCCCCCTCTCTGCCCCCCCCCCTCTCTGCCGCCCCCCCCCTCTCTGCCGCCCCCCCCCTCTCTGCCGCCCCCCCCCTCTCTGCCGCCCCCCCCTCTCTGCCGCCCCCCCTCTCTCTGTGCCCCCCCTCTCTCTGTGCCCCCCCCTCTCTCTGTGCCCCCCCTCTCTCTGTGCCCCCCCTCTCTCTGTGCCCCCCTCTCTCTCTGCCCCCCTCTCTCTCTGCCCCCCTCTCTCTCTGCCCCCCTCTCTCTCTGCCCCCCTCTCTCTCTGCCCCCCTCTCTCTCTGCCCCCCTCTCTCTCTGCCCCCCTCTCTCTCTGCCCCCCTCTCTCTCTGCCCCCCTCTCTCTCTGCCCCCCTCTCTCTCTGCCCCCCTCTCTCTCTGCCCCCCTCTCTCTCTGCCCCCTCTCTCTCTGCCCCCCTCTCTCTCTGCCCCCCTCTCTCTCTGCCCCCCTCTCTCTCTGCCCCTCTCTCTGCCCCCCCTCTCTGCCCCCCCTCTCTCTGCCCCCCCTCTCTCTGCCCCCCCTCTCTCTGCCCCCCCTCTCTCTGCCCCCCCTCTCTCTGCCCCCCCCTCTCTCTGCCCCCCCCTCTCTCTGCCCCCCCCCGTCTCTCTGCCCCCCCCGTCTCTCTGCCCCCCCCCGTCTCTCTGCCCCCCCGTCTCTCTCCCCCCCCGTCTCTCTCCCCCCCCCCGTCTCTCTCCCCCCCCCCGTCTCTCTGCCCCCCCGTCTCTCTGCCCCCCCGTCTCTCTGCCCCCCCGTCTCTCTGCCCCCCCGTCTCTCTGCCCCCCCGTCTCTCTGCCCCCCCCGTCTCTCTGCCCCCCCGTCTCTCTGCCCCCCCGTCTCTCTGCCCCCCGTCTCTCTGCCCCCCGTCTCTCTGCCCCCCGTCTCTCTGCCCCCCGTCTCTCTGCCCCCCGTCTCTCTGCCCCCCCGTCTCTCTGCCCCCCCGTCTCTCTGCCCCCCCGTCTCTCTGCCCCCCCGTCTCTCTGCCCCCCCGTCTCTCTGCCCCCCCGTCTCTCTGCCCCCCCGTCTCTCTGCCCCCCCGTCTCTCTGCCCCCCCGTCTCTCTGCCCCCCCGTCTCTCTGCCCCCCCGTCTCTCTGCCCCCCCGTCTCTCTGCCCCCCCGTCTCTCTGCCCCCCCGTCTCTCTGCCCCCCCGTCTCTCTGCCCCCCCGTCTCTCTGCCCCCCCGTCTCTCTGCCCCCCCGTCTCTCTGCCCCCCGTCTCTCTGCCCCCCCGTCTCTCTGCCCCCCCGTCTCTCTGCCCCCCCGTCTCTCTGCCCCCCCGTCTCTCTGCCCCCCCGTCTCTCTGCCCCCCCGTCTCTCTGCCCCCCCGTCTCTCTGCCCCCCCGTCTCTCTGCCCCCCCGTCTCTCTGCCCCCCCGTCTCTCTGCCCCCCCGTCTCTCTGCCCCCCCGTCTCTCTGCCCCCCCGTCTCTCTGCCCCCCCGTCTCTCTGCCCCCCCGTCTCTCTGCCCCCCCGTCTCTCTGCCCCCCCGTCTCTCTGCCCCCCCGTCTCTCTGCCCCCCCGTCTCTCTGCCCCCCCGTCTCTCTGCCCCCCCGTCTCTCTGCCCCCCCGTCTCTCTGCCCCCCCGTCTCTCTGCCCCCCCGTCTCTCTGCCCCCCCGTCTCTCTGCCCCCCCGTCTCTCTGCCCCCCCGTCTCTCTGCCCCCCCGTCTCTCTGCCCCCCCGTCTCTCTGCCCCCCCGTCTCTCTGCCCCCCCGTCTCTCTGCCCCCCCGTCTCTCTGCCCCCCCGTCTCTCTGCCCCCCCGTCTCTCTGCCCCCCCGTCTCTCTGCCCCCCCGTCTCTCTGCCCCCCCGTCTCTCTGCCCCCCCGTCTCTCTGCCCCCCGTCTCTCTGCCCCCCGTCTCTCTGCCCCCCCTTCTCTCTGCCCCCCCGTCTCTCTGCCCCCCCGTCTCTCTGCCCCCCCGTCTCTCTGCCCCCCGTCTCTCTGCCCCCCCGTCTCTCTGCCCCCCCGTCTCTCTGCCCCCCCGTCTCTCTGCCCCCCCGTCTCTCTGCCCCCCGTCTCTCTGCCCCCCCGTCTCTCTGCCCCCCCGTCTCTCTGCCCCCCCGTCTCTCTGCCCCCCCGTCTCTCTGCCCCCCCGTCTCTCTGCCCCCCCGTCTCTCTGCCCCCCCGTCTCTCTGCCCCCCGTCTCTCTGCCCCCCCGTCTCTCTGCCCCCCCGTCTCTCTGCCCCCCCGTCTCTCTGCCCCCCCGTCTCTCTGCCCCCCCGTCTCTCTGCCCCCCCGTCTCTCTGCCCCCCCGTCTCTCTGCCCCCCCGTCTCTCTGCCCCCCCGTCTCTCTGCCCCCCCGTCTCTCTGCCCCCCCGTCTCTCTGCCCCCCCGTCTCTCTGCCCCCCCGTCTCTCTGCCCCCCCGTCTCTCTGCCCCCCCGTCTCTCTGCCCCCCCGTCTCTCTGCCCCCCCGTCTCTCTGCCCCCCCGTCTCTCTGCCCCCCCGTCTCTCTGCCCCCCCGTCTCTCTGCCCCCCCGTCTCTCTGCCCCCCCGTCTCTCTGCCCCCCCGTCTCTCTGCCCCCCCGTCTCTCTGCCCCCCCGTCTCTCTGCCCCCCCGTCTCTCTGCCCCCCCGTCTCTCTGCCCCCCCGTCTCTCTGCCCCCCCGTCTCTCTGCCCCCCCGTCTCTCTGCCCCCCCGTCTCTCTGCCCCCCGTCTCTCTGCCCCCCCGTCTCTCTGCCCCCCGTCTCTCTGCCCCCCCGTCTCTCTGCCCCCCCGTCTCTCTGCCCCCCCCGTCTCTCTGCCCCCCGTCTCTCTGCCCCCCCCGTCTCTCTGCCCCCCCCGTCTCTCTGCCCCCCCCGTCTCTCTGCCCCCCCCCGTCTCTCTGCCCCCCCCCGTCTCTCTGCCCCCCCGTCTCTCTGCCCCCCCGTCTCTCTGCCCCCCCGTCTCTCTGCCCCCCCCCCGTCTCTCTGCCCCCCCCCCCGTCTCTCTGCCCCCCCGTCTCTCTGCCCCCCCGTCTCTCTGCCCCCCCGTCTCTCTGCCCCCCCCCCGTCTCTCTGCCCCCCCCCGTCTCTCTGCCCCCCCCCGTCTCTCTGCCCCCCCCCGTCTCTCTGCCCCCCCCGTCTCTCTGCCCCCCCCCGTCTCTCTGCCCCCCCCGTCTCTCTGCCCCCCCCCGTCTCTCTGCCCCCCCCGTCTCTCTGCCCCCCCCGTCTCTCTGCCCCCCCGTCTCTCTGCCCCCCCGTCTCTCTGCCCCCCCGTCTCTCTGCCCCCCCGTCTCTCTGCCCCCCCGTCTCTCTGCCCCCCCCGTCTCTCTGCCCCCCCCCGTCTCTCTGCCCCCCCCGTCTCTCTGCCCCCCCCCGTCTCTCTGCCCCCCCCCCGTCTCTCTGCCCCCCCCGTCTCTCTGCCCCCCCCGTCTCTCTGCCCCCCCCCGTCTCTCTGCCCCCCCCCGTCTCTCTGCCCCCCCCCGTCTCTCTGCCCCCCCCGTCTCTCTGCCCCCCCCGTCTCTCTGCCCCCCCCGTCTCTCTGCCCCCCCCGTCTCTCTGCCCCCCCCCGTCTCTCTGCCCCCCCCCGTCTCTCTGCCCCCCCGTCTCTATGCCCCCGTCTCTATGCCCCCGTCTCTCTGCCCCCCCGTCTCTCTGCCCCCCCGTCTCTCTGCCCCCCCGTCTCTCTGCCCCCCCCGTCTCTCTGCCCCCCCCGTCTCTCTGCCCCCCCCGTCTCTCTGCCCCCCGTCTCTCTGCCCCCCCGTCTCTCTGCCCCCCCGTCTCTCTGCCCCCCCGTCTCTCTGCCCCCCCGTCTCTCTGCCCCCCCCGTCTCTCTGCCCCCCCCGTCTCTCTGCCCCCCCCGTCTCTCTGCCCCCCCCGTCTCTCTGCCCCCCCCCGTCTCTCTGCCCCCCCCGTCTCTCTGCCCCCCCCGTCTCTCTGCCCCCCCCGTCTCTCTGCCCCCCCCGTCTCTCTGCCCCCCCCGTCTCTCTGCCCCCCCCGTCTCTCTGCCCCCCCCCGTCTCTCTGCCCCCCCGTCTCTCTGCCCCCCCGTCTCTCTGCCCCCCCGTCTCTCTGCCCCCCCCGTCTCTCTGCCCCCCCCCCGTCTCTCTGCCCCCCCGTCTCTCTGCCCCCCCCCTCTCTCTGCCCCCCCTCTCTCTCTGCCCCCCCGTCTCTCTGCCCCCCGTCTCTCTGCCCCCCGTCTCTCTGGGGGGGCAGAGAGACAGGGGGGCAGAGAGACGGGGGGGGGGCAGAGAGACGGGGGGGGGCAGAGAGACGGGGGGGGGGCAGAGAGACGGGGGGGCAGAGGGACGGGGGGGCAGAGAGACGGGGGGGGGCAGAGAGACGGGGGGGGCAGAGAGAGAGGGGGGCAGAGAGAGAGGGGGGCAGAGGGAGTGGGGTTAACCATGGTGAATCAAGGACCAGAGGACATAGGTTTAAGGTGAAGGGAAAAAGATTTAATAGGAATCTGAGGGGTAACTTTTTCACACAAAGGTTGGTGGGTTTATGGAACAAGCTGCCAGAGGAGGTAATTGAGGCTGGGACTATCCCAACGTTTAATAAACAGTTAGACAGGTACGTGGATAGGACAGGTTTGGAGGGATAGGGACCAAGCGTAGGCAGTTGGGACTCGTGTAGCTGAGACATGTTTGTTGGTGTGGGCAAGTTGGGCCGAAGGGTCTGTTTCCACGCGGCATCACTCTATCCCCCCTCCCCCTCCACCACACCCCCCTCTCTAGCCACACCTGTGCAGTTGGGGGTTATGCATGAGTGGATAGGGCGGGGGATGGGGTCTCCCTTGGTCTAGTGTAATTATAAAATCTTTTGGGATTGTCCTTAATACTACCTGCCAGAGCTACCTGCTGGCCCCTTTTTGCCCTTCTGATATCCTTTTTCAGTTTACTCCTTAGTTCCCAAAATTCCTCCAGGGATACACTTGATCCCAGCTGCCTATACCTGTCCCATTATTTTTGTTTGTGACCAATGCCTCAATTTCCCTCGTCTGCCAAGCTTCCTTACATTTGCCTGCTTTGCCCTTCACTCTAACGGGTTTGTACGTATCCTGAGCTTTTGTCAGCGCACTTTTAAAAACATCCCATTTGGCCGATGTTCCTTTCCCCTCAAATAACCTGCTCCAGTCAACTTGAGCGAGTACCCTCTTATACCCTCATGCTGGCCTTACCCCAGTGGAGCATTTAACACGTGGACCCGCTCCGTCCCTATCAATAACTATCTTAAACCTAATCAAACTGTGGTCACTGGTCCCAAAGGGCTCCTCCACACACACTTCATGAACATGCCCTTCCCAATTTCCAAATACTAGATCCAGCGTTGCCCTCTCACGTGTGGGGGCCTCCACATGCTGCTGGAGAAAACTCTCCTCAACACTTTTGAGGAATTGCACCCCGTTTAAACCCTTCACACTATGATTTTCCCAGTGTATATTGGGAAAGTTAAAATCCCCTACTACAACAACCTTATTTGACCTGCAGTTGTTTCCAATCTCCTGACATATTTGTTCTTCTAATTCCCATTGACTATTCGGGGGTCTGTAGTACACCCCCAACAAGGTGATCATCCCTTTCTTGTTCCTCAGCTCCACCCACACAGCCTCACTGGACGAACCGTCACCTCTGACCACTGCCGTGACATCCTCCTTAACCAACAATGCAACCCCCCCCCCCCCCCTCTTTTTCTTCCCTCACCCCTGTCTCTCCTGAAGCTCCTGTACCCCAGAACATTGAGCTGCCAGTCCTGCCCCTCCCTTAACCAGGCTTCAGTCATGGCTACAACGTCCCAGACGCGCGTACCTATCCATGCCATAAGCTCATCTGCCTTACCCGTCAGGCCCCTTGCATTAAAGTACGTGCAGTTTAAACAAACCCTCCAACCCTCGCTTTCCGCCTTTCACCTGCCTATTCTGTCCAATAACCTTTCCCTCACCATTCTCCATACCACCTTCTAACCTCTCACCTGCCTCTGTTCTGTATCAGATCCCACCCCCACTTGTTATAACTGCTTATAATTAATAAATGCTAGTTGCAAACCAACTTTTTTATTATGTTGGAGTAATTGTAGTCCAAGTCAAGCTGGAACCTGTAAATTTAGGAATTCATAGGCTCGAGCCACTTCAACCTCTACTGCACCACCCACCCGACTGTGTCCCATATGTGGGCGAACCTTCCAGGCCCGGATCAGTCTCACCAGTCGCCTCTGGACCCACAAACAAAAACCTTGAAGTCATGGTCTTCTTCGACTACGAAGAGCGAATAACAACAGCATGTAACACCATGGATTTGGTTTGGAAATGTAATGATTTTATCTACATTTTCCTTACACAGGTCACGCAAAGACGCTTATGTTCTTTGAAGGATGTGCCCAACATTTGGGATGTACTGTGAAGCTAAGGGGTGCGTCAGAATATGAGCTAGCAAGGGTTAAAGAAATTCTCATTTTCATGGTCTGCGTAGCTTACCATTCTCAACTTGAACTCTCATTCCTAATGGATGAATTTGCAATGCCTCCAAGTTTATCTAAAAGTGGATCAATTAATTCCATCATTGATGGCGAGACTACGGGTAATGACGGACAAGACTTATTCAATGATGAAAAGATTGGCTATCTTTCCAAAGACACTGATGCTGCAATCGAAGGCATTTCCTTGGTATCTGAGTTTACTCAAGCTCCTAGTTTTGAGTGTTCAGCAGAAAATACGTTTTCTGAGGAAGATAAACTGATGAGAAAAAGTGTTTCTCAGGACAGTGTTTTTGCAAAGCCAGATTGTTCCACGCCTGATAGCGCACCTCCAGAGTTAGATGTCCCTTTTTTTGACATCCATTCATCCCTAATAAACTCACTGTCAGCTGAAAATAAGGAAGACCAAACTCCTCCAGACAATTATTGTGCATTTTTAAACGAACAACCAAAATCACTAAATGACTCTGCGGGGTGTGATCTGTCAGCGGTGAATGAGCCTAAACTTTTCCGTGATCCCCTTCAGGATGATACAGATCTGTTCATCACTGAACACGTGACTTCCTCTGAAGACAGACTGAAGTCTTATTCTATTGCTTTCAAGCAAGAATTGAAAGATGTTATCCTTTGCATATCTCCTTTTATTACATTCAGAGAACCTTTCCTATTGACTGCGAAAGGCATGAAATGCCCAACTAGAGACTACTTTCCAGAGCAAATCTATTGGTCCCCTCTCTTGCACAAAGAAGTTAAGGAGATAGAATGCAGACGAAAGAAGCAACTTCTTAAGGACGTAACAAATCTGCAGGGACTAAATGGAAATGTCCAGGCAAAATCCACGCAAATCCTTCCATCACATGATCTGCTGAGTACCAGAATAACCCATTCCTTGGGAAGTAACCAAAGCTTGTCGAAGCTGTTAGCTGATTACAGAGCTCGAGGTGGTAGGATAAAGAATGAAGAAATAGATCCTTTTACACAGAATAAAGAGGACAGCAATAAAACAACCGTGAAAGATGGGGAGGAGGAAATCCAGCGAGCACAGACCCAGAATGAGTTGATGTGGGCAACAAAGGTAAGGATGTCAATTTCCTTTTAGCTTTAAACTGGAGGCTTTAATTTCCCTTTGTCGCATCATCTCCTAATTTTGAAGAATGTACATTAGTCCTAAAACCAATCTAGGTCATCAAACATTGAGCTAATAATCCACACGACCGACGTTGCAGCGGCCTCTGCAGTCCGTCTGTCTTTAAAAAATTTTTTTGTCCCGTTGAGTGTATAGTTTTTAGTGGTTTTCTATTGTTTTTAACTGTATGTGTGGGGGGGGTGGGGGGCTGGGGGAGGGATGTGGGGGAAACTTTCAAATCTCTTCCCTGCACCGGAGACCCGACCTTTCCCCTGTCGGGTCTCCGTTGTCGTTGGGGCCTAGCACCGTGGAGCGGACTCCAACCAGAACGACCTGGGGGCTCCAGTCGCGGAGCCTGCGGACTCACCATCGCGGAGCTAGCCAGCTTCGGACCGTGGAGAGCTGTGGTGGCGTGCTGCTGCGGCCCGACTCCGGAGCTTCGGAGGCTCCAGCCGCAGGTTCAGTGGACGGTGACATCGGGAGCTCGCGGATCTCTGGTGGGAGACCGCTTTTCGGAGCTCCCGCAACGTCGACTTCTCCTGGCCGAATTGCGGGGTTGAAGGCGACCCGGAGCGGGGCCTTACATCGCCCGGCGCGGCTTTAACACCCACGGGACTTGCCGGCACCCGCCGGGGGCTCCAACATCAGGACCCTTACATCACCCGGCGCGGCCTTAATGGCCGCGGGACTTGCCATCGCCTGCCGGGGGCTTTAACGTCGGGAGAAGAATGGAGAGCAGAGGAGAGACAAGACTTTGCCTTCCATCACAGTGAGGAGGAGATTCACTGCGATGGATGTTTGTGTAAATTATGTTGGTGTGTGTCTTTTCTTGTTGTATGACTGCAGAAACCAAATTTTGTTTGAACTTCATTTGAGATTCAAATGAAAATAAACGGTATTGTATTGTGGATTCACCACACTTATGGGCTAATGATTAACATGTTGTTAATCTGAAAATCAAGTTCAAATTCAAGTGAGTTTATTGTCATGTGTCCCTGATAGGACAATGACATTCTTGCTTTGCTTCAGCACAACAGAACATAGTAGGCATTTACTACAAAACAGATCAGTGTGTCCGTATATCATTATATAAATACATACACACATGAATAAATAAACTGATAAAGTGCAAATAACAGATAATGGGTTATTAATGATCAGAATTTTGTCCGAGCCAGGTTTAATAGCCTGATGGCTGTGGGGAAGTAGCTATTCCTGAACCTGGTCTTTGCAGTCTTCAGGCTCCTGTACCTTCTACCTGAAGGCAGCGGAGAGATGAGTGTGTGGCCAGGGTGGTGTGGGTCCTTGATGATGCTGCCAGCCTTTTTGAGGCAGCGACTGCGATAAATCCCCTCGATGGAAGGAAGGTCAGAGCAGATGATGGACTGGGCAGTGTTTACTACTTTTTCAAGTATTTTCCTCTCCAGAGTGTTTTATTGTCATATGTACTGAAACCGAACAATGAAATTCTTTCTTGCAGCAACAGCAAACCGGGTTTGTCAGATGAAAGTAGTTGTGGTTGTTTTTGGTACATAAACTTAAATTTGCTTTGTTGTAATGTAACAGATGGCAAAACTGTGTAGTTGGTGATATTTATTTTGCAACTTGTTATTCTGAGAAGCAAAATTAATATTGTTTTGGGAAGTCTTCACATATCATGTATTTTTTAAAAGGGCTTTCTACAGCATTTTGAAGCAGTTCTCATTGTGCATAAGTATAATTGGGAATATGTTTTGAGTTTAAATGAGATATGAAGCATTTTGGACAGAATGATTAAATACATTAGAAGATGCTGTGCTGTAGTAACTCAGCAGGCCAGGCTGCATACCTGGAGAACATGGATAGATGATGCTTCTGGTCGAGAGCCTTCTTCAGACTGGTTGAGGATGGAATGAATCCTGGAAGAGAGGAGGGGCAGGACAAAATGTGCCAGGTACTAGGTGAACACAGGGGAGGTGGGGGGAGGGAAGGGGGGAATGGCTGAAAGGCAGATGGTTGGATAAAGGCACAGGTGATAAAACAGGTGAGACAAAGGATTGAAGAGTTGTGAATTATGAAGTCAGAGGAAGGAATGTGGGGGGGGGGAGGGGGCTGGAAATGGGTGCGAGTCCTGGTGGGGCACGGGGGAGGGGTGGAAGAAAGTGAGGGAGAAAGGAATGGGGGAGAAGAGGGGTTGTTAGAGGTTACTTAAAATTGGAGAATTCACTGATCTTACTGCTGGGTTGTTAGCTTCTCGGGTGGAATATGAGGTGCTGTTCCTCCAGTTTGCATGTGGCCCCACTCTGGCAATAGAGGTGACGGCGGACAGAAAGGTTAGTCTTGGAATGGGAAAAGAAGTTAAAATGGTTACCAACAGGGTGATTCAGGGGGCCTTAGCACGCTGATTGGAAGTTTAGCTTTAGTTTAGTTTCGAGTTCACAGCGAGGAAACCGGCTCTTCGGCCCACCGGACCGGCGATCCCCGCACACTAACACTATCCTACACACACTAGGGACAATTTACAATTTTACCAAGCAAATTAACCTACAAACCTGTACGTCTATGGAGCGTGGGAGGAAACCGGAGCTCCCGGGGCAAACCTACACATGTCACGGGAGAATGTACAAACTGCGTACAGGCAAGCACCCACAGTCAGGATTGAACCCGTGTCTGGCGCTGTAAGGCAGCAACACTACCGCTGTGCTACCATGCTGCCCGTTCAGCAAGTGTTCAGCTAAAAGGTTGCCGCTTGTATGCCTGGCCTTGGTGCACAGGAGAACACATCTGGAACATCGGATTCAGTAGATGAGGTTAGAGGAGGTGCATGGGAACTCTGTCTCACCTGGAAGGATCGCTGGGGTCCATGGATGGAGGTGAGGGAGGAAGTATGGAACAGTTGTTACATCTCCTGCCATTGCATAGAAAATTTAGATTAGTTTGGAATACAGTTCAATTCATTCTTCACACGGAGCTCACGGAGAAAAATGTATGCATACAGTAATGATAAATACAACAAGTGAAAAACAGAATGGTGCATGATTGGTATGATAAATCAGAGTGTCGATTTTAAAGTACAAAAATTGAATAATTGAAT
The DNA here is from genome assembly GCA_963514005.1 of Raja brachyura. The sequence goes on along the minus strand of OY740787.1, from coordinate 90,453,097 downwards.
GAGACTGAGTTAAGAGTAAGAGTAGATAGACACAAAATGCTGGAGTAACTCAGCGGGACAGGCAGCATCTCTGGAGAAAAGGAATGGGTGACGTTTCAGGTCCAGGTCCAGATAGAAGAGAGAAATGGGAATGGCCAGGGTGACAGGCATCCTTGATGAGAGCTCCAGCCATCGTGGTGCAACAACTGTGAAAATGGATTGGATGGAAGGAAGTAACAAGCCTGTGATGTAATGGGCTGTGTTCATCACTCAGTAGGTTCAGGCAGTCTAGAGCTAAGCTGTTTCTCTAACAGCTGAGATGCGTCCTGTTTCTCTAACAGCTGTAGAAGTTTGAGAGACCCCTTGCGGACATACTGAATCTTCCCACGTGCCTGGGAAAGTAAATGTGCCAGTGCACTTTCTTGATCACTGCAGATCTGAAAAGGGACCAGATTAGGTTGCTGGAGATACAATTGCCAAGGAACTTGAGCTGTCGACCATTTCTACTGCCGCTCCATTTATGAGGTCAGGGTTGTTTTCACCCCCTCGCTTCCTGAGGTCAACAGCCAGCTCTCTTGCCTTGTTGACATTATTGTCCTGCCACAATGCCATCGGATCTTCCTGATATTTTTCCTGTACTTATCGCTATTGCAGATCCGTTAACAGTGATGTCATTAGCAGACCTAAAGATTGAGTGTCATTGTACTTGTCCATAAAAGCATGAGTAAGTTGGGAGGAGAGCAAGGGACTGAGCACATGATCCTGAGGGGCATCAGTGATGTGGGTCAGAGTGGAGGAAATATGATCACCAATTCTAACTGACTAAGGTCGGGTTCCACGTTATTTCAGCCTTGACTCCATCGCCTTCCTCCTCTGACTGTCACACCCTCTTGTTTTGTTGTATTGAGAGCCGTGCCAGTAGAGTCGGGTCTAAGAAAGATGGAGAGTTCCCAATGTTCTTTTGAAATAGAGATGAGTGACTGGAGATTTTCAACGTGGAACAAATAGATGAAAATGCAGTGGGTTTAAGACTGGTAGAGATGAAGTAACCTTGAATGTTATGATTAACGTGCTATTTAGATTATTAATATGCAGTCTGGTACACAAAATGTACTGCCCCAATCTTTTAAGAAATACTTTTTAACTTTGGTATGCAAATGCATGTTTATTAATAGCAGAAAACTTTCAGTTTAAAAAAAAAGGTGTTAGGATGTTGTTACAAGGGAACAGGTTCAATGATCTGACTAGTGGAACAGAAAAAAGTTCACTCATCTGTTTGGTTACAAATTAGATTTATTGGCAAGAGAGAGAACAAAAACAATACTTGTCTTGGTATGCGCGGGGTCCGTTTTATAGCAGCACACCTCCCTCTCTCTCTCTCTCTCTCTCTCTCTCTCTGCCTCCGTCTGCGTTGCTGCCCGCGGCTCAGCCCGTCGGTGAGCCCGTCTCGTACATGGACTACCTAATGGCCTACTATTACACACGCAGAAATCAGCTGTTGAAATAACCACCGGTAAGTCCTGACTAATAGCGCTGCTCCCAAATTCAAACTACACCCAATGGCAGGGGACTGCATCTGAGCAAGGCCCCCCTCCTTTGGAAACAAAGCACCACCGGACGCAGACTGGCGCGTAAAGCAATACACACAGCGCTACAGACTTGGCTCGTAAAGATAATACACACAGCGCTACAGACTTGGCTCATGACTCGTGAATGAAAGATTTATTAAGCACGTCCAACAAAGCCTTCCCTTCTCCAAGAAATACGACGGGAGAATTAAACGGAAAAAAGGACATCTTAAATGATCAAGTTAAATCGTTGCCTCTATCAGTTTCTACCACAGAGCAGAAAACTATCTTGCAACTTCAGTTAGGCTTGGCTTAACTTCATTAAAGAGGGTTAGTCCTTGAAACTTGATCTGTGCTCAATGTCCCCAGCTACCAAAGCCAATTTCTTGTTTGTAGCAGTTAGTAAAGGTATTAGCTTTTCTAGTCAGTTTTGACAGGACGGTGTATAATCCATTTAGATGATAATGGATTTGTTTCTGCAAGTCCTCTTCTCCTTCCACCTCGTCCACTCTGATGTCTATGCTGGTGGCTTTGTCCTTTTTCCTATCGTCCAGTTGCACCGCACCCCACTGTCCATGTACATGTCCCGCTTATCAGAGTATTAGTTGGACGCTCCGGTACTTGAAAAGCCATTAACTTCGCTCTTGTTCTCGTCTTCAAGAGGGACATCCCGCAAAAGGCTCGGCACCATGACAGCCTGGTCCATGTTATTGACCGCAGCTATAAATGTGTTCATGGCGTTGAAAAAGGAATGCCTCTGGTTGTAAGGTATCCATAATCTGCATCTGCAAAGTGCCGTTTGCTTTTGCCTTTGTGTGTGGAATCCTTCAAACTCTTTAGATGCACAACGTCCTCCGGCTGTGCCTCCCTCTTGAGCTGCTCATTTTGCATTGAGCTGCTCCATTCATATTATCGCACCCAGCATGTGCTGTCAGTCAGCACAGCTGCACGGTTGTAGTAACATGCTATAGTGTGTTGTAGACGTTGCTCAATAAATATTGTTGTACCAGATTTGTGAGTACGTGTGATTTACTCAACAGCGCGCAAAGGTTTAAACAGAGCACTGTCGGCTTAGCGTGGGTATTTAAACAAAACGCTGTCGGCTACAATGCCATTGGCCTTAAGTTTTGCATTACCGGCCACAGCGCAATGGGCATTAAACATAGCACTATGGCCACAGCGCTATGGGTTACAGACTGTTTGGGCAAAATTCTCGTATAACAGATATTTACACATCTCTTTGACACACCCAAGCCTGAGGATTCAAGGATTTCAGGGATATATTGAACCAGATGCCAAACCATGGGCGTTTCTGAAAAAACAACTAACAGATTATGGCAGTTTGTTGTGAGTGAATCAATTCATTTCTGTTCACTCAATTGTATCGCCGGGAACTTAAAAAAATATTACTTTTTCCCTCATGATTTAATGTACCTAGAACCCAACAGTTAAACATTGTGTGCAATAGATCGAAGAGTTTTGTGAACAGCAAGTGCTACTGGCAGCTTACGTTGTGATGAAAGGTTGCAGTAGCCATTTAGCTGTCATTACAAAGGTCACTGACCTCAAATATGAGCTTGCTTTCTCACCCCACGGATGCTGCCCAAGCAGCTGAGTGTTCCTGGCATTTGCTCCTTTATATTACGGGTGCTTTCCTTTTGGAGCACAGGCAAACTACGAGTACTGAATTATTCATGAGCATTATTCTCCTTGTATTCAACACTCACAAGGGCAGCAGGAAGGGTTAGAGTAATTTAGAAAACAGTAGGAACGTGTTTTTCAGGTTTGTTTGTTTATTTTAAGGTGGACTGTTTGAGCCCTGCAAACCACCAGAAGCTTTGTGTTCTCTTCAGCAGTTCCTCTGCCCAGTCGAGCAATGCACCAAATCCATGTGTCAGTCCATGGTGAGTGACTGGTATTTTCGTATTTGTAACTTTACACAGTGTATTATAAGATATTCCAAATTTGACATCCATAGTAGAATGTATTCTTTCTTTCCCACTCCGAAACCAAAAGTCCTTTGGTTTTCACCGCCTCCTCCACCCACTTCCCCAACTTATTGCAGTGCATTCTAGATTCCAGCCCTCTGCTGTGCTCAACAAACAGAAAGTGTTTCCTTGCTTTGTTTTTGTTCTTTTACCAATTGCCTTCGTTCAACGTTCTCTAGTTTTTGACCCATTCATCACTGGGAACATTTGTACGAAGGAACTGCAGATGCTGGTTTCAACCAAAGATACACACATAATGCTGGAGTAACTCAGTGGGACAGGCAGCATCTCTGGAGAGAAGGAATGGGTGATGTTTCGGGTCGAGACCCTTCTTCAGGCAGGTTAGGGACAAGGCAAACGAGAGATATAGACGGTGATGTAGCGAGATGAATGAAAGGTATACAAAAAAGTAACGATGATAAAGGAAACAGGTCATTGTAAGCTGTTTGGAGGGTGAAAATGAGAAGCTAGTGCGACTTGGGTGGGGGAGGGATACAGAGAGAGGGAATGCCAGGGCTACCTGAAGTGAGAGAAATCAAATTCATACCACTGGGCTGCAAGCTGCCCAAGCAAAATATGAGATGCTGTGCCTCCAATTTGCATTTAGCCTCCCTCTGACAATGAAGGAGACCTAGGACAGAAAGGTCTGTGGGAATGAGAAGAAGAATTAAAGTGTCCGGCAACCGGGAGATCAGGTAGCCTCCGCTTCCGTGCCTTATTCTATGGGAAGGAGTCCTCACCACCCCTTTTCCCGTCTCCACCTGTCCCCCCCTCCTCTTGGACTCCCCAGAATGGCCTCTCTAGACCTCTTTATTTCTAACTGCCGGCGTGACATCAACCACCTCAACCTTTCCACTCCCCTTACCTACTCTAATCTCACCCCCTCTGATCATACAACCCTCCGCTCACTCTGCAGCAACCCCGACATTATAAACAAACCTGCTGATAAGGGGGGTGCCATGGTGGTCTGGCGTGCTGACCTCTACCGGGCTGAGGCCAGGCGACAACTCTCAGACACCTCCTCCTACTTATCCTTGGACCATGATCCCACAGACAAGCACCATGGCTTAATCTCAAAAACCATTACTGATTTCATCACTTCTGGCTGCCTGCCTTCGATAACCTCCAACCTTATTGTTTCCGAGCCCCGCTTAGCCTAGTTTTACCTTCTCCCCAAAATCCACAAACACAACTGCCCAGGCAGACCCATTGTTTCTGCCTGCTCCTGTCCCACTGCAATGATTTCCACGTACCCCGACTCCATCCTACCCTCCCTGGTCCAATCTCTCCCGATCTATGTCCATGATACCTCACATGCCCTTTGTCTCTTTAATGACTTGCGCTTTTTGAGCCCCCACTTCCACATCTTTACTATGGATGTTCAGTTACTCTACACCTCCATCCCCCACCAAGAAGACCGTAAAGCTCTTCGTTTCTTCCTCTACCCCAGAACCATCCAATTTGTCTCTACTAACACGCTACTCCGTCTGGCGGAACTGGTTCTTGCCCTCACCAACTTCTCCTTTGACTCCTTCCACATCGTCCAAGTCCAAGGCGTAGCTATGTGCACTGCATGGGCCCCAGCTATGCCTGCCTCTTTGTACGGTACATTAACCAAGCCCTGTTCCAGGCTTACACTGGCCCTATCCCCAAACTCTATCTCCGTTACATTGATGACTGCATCGGTGCTACCTCCTGCACCCATACAGAACTCATGGACTTCATCAACTTCACCACCAATTTTCATCCCGCACTCAAATTTACTTGGACCATCTCCGACACCTCCCCCCACTTTCTTGATCTCACAGTCTCCATCACAGGAAATAGACTATTGACTGACGTCTATTACAAACCTACTGACTCCCACAACTATCTCGATTACACTTCTTCCCACCCTGCTTCCTGCAAAGACTCCATCCCCTACTCCCAATTCCTCCGTCTACGCCGCATCTGGGCCCAAGTTGAGGTGTTCCATACCAGGACGTTAGAGAACTTTAGGAAAGGGGGGTTCCCCTCTCCCATCATAGACGAGGCCCTCACTCGTGTCTCCTCGGCACCCAACAGCTCCGCCCTTGCTCCCCCTCTTAGTCGCGATTGAGTCCCCCTAGTCCTTACTTTCCATCCCATCAGCCATTAAACTGAACTTTGCCTGCCATCACAGTGAAGAATGCTGTGGTGGATGTTTGTGTTAAATTCTGTGTATTGTGTGTTTTTAAGTATCACTGCTGGCAAATTCATGTCACGTGACAAATAAAATTGACTTTGACAATCCTCCGACCTTTCCGCTATCTCCAACGGGATCCCACCACTAGCCACATTTTCCCATCTCCACCACTTTCCGCCTTCCGCAGAGACCGTTCTCTCCAGAACTCCCTGGTTAACTCATCCCTTCCCACCCAAACCAGCCCCCCCCCCCCCCCCCCCACCCCCCCCCGGTACCTGCCCCTGCAACCGCAGAAGATGCAACACCTGTCGCTATACCTCCTCCCTTGACTCTGGCGAGGGGCTCCGACAGTCCTTTCAGGTTAGGCAGAGGTTCACTTGCACCTCCTCCAACCTAATCTACTGTATCCATTGTTCAAGATGTGGACTCTTATACATTGGCGAGACCAAACGCAGACTGGGTGATCGTTTCATGGAACACCTTCGCTCAGCCCGTCTGAGCCAACCTGATCTCCCGGTTGCTGGCCACTTTAATTCTCCTTCCCATTCCCACACTGACCTTTCTGTCCTCGGTCTCCTCCATTGTCAGAGTGAGGCTAAACGCAAATTGGAGGGGCAGCATCTCATTTTGCTTCACGTCTCATTTCACTTCAATAGCATCACATTTTCACCTGACAAACAGCAAACAATTACCTGTTTCCTTTATCATCGTTACTTGTTTGCATATCTTTCATTCATTGTTTTTTATCTCTCCACATACATTATCCCTAACCAGTCTGAAGAAGGGTCTCGACCCGAAACGTCACCCATTCCTTCTCTCCAGAGATGCTGCCTGTCCCGCTGAGTTACTCCAGCTTTTTGTGTCTTATCATCACTGGGAACGGTTACTCTAAATTCATATTGAGATTCTTTGTAGTTTAAATACCGTCTCTTCTCACAATCTCTTAAGGGCCTGTCCCACTTGGGCGTCATTTGCGCGTCACGCGGGTGGCGCCGTCACTGACTACGTCGCCATGCGCGTGTATTGCACGCGTGCGTCGTGACGCGTAAATGATGTCACATAAATGACAAGCAAATGACGCCCAAGTGGGACAGGCCCTTTTCATTTCACGAGAAAACATCTCAAGCTACTCCAGTTGTTCCATGTAAAGGCCCTCTTTCAATTAATTCTAGTTAATCACTCTTGCACTCTCCTTACTAAAGACGCACAGAACTGAACTATCATTATAGCTGATCTAACTGAATTCCCTTGTTCTTCTCAATGAGATGTCTGCGTCAGCTTCAAAGAATAACTGGGTCCTAGTTTAATGAGTAGTAAAATATGGTACTTCAAACCTGCATTTGTTGTTCTGTATGCCACTGAAAAACTGCTACCATTTTTGAGTGGGACTAAAGCCACTGCTAGGGATGAAAGGATTATGCTTAAATGAGGTTGTGAAGAAGTCTAATTGCTTTCAAATCCATGTCATTTGTGTATCAAAAATTAAATGAATTTTAATGTTCTAATGTGAAATAAAATAAAATATGGTGGGCTTTGTACTTTGTTTCCAATTAGTCGTAACACAGTGAAATATCAACATTTATAAATAGCAGACGTGATATGTCAACAAATTTTTATTTAAGGTTCACAGTATTAGTTTAGAGGCTAATTACTTCAAGTCCACATTTTAGTGTATGATCTAACCACACCCCCAATATTGACGTATTTAATAATTTACCTTGTGTCAGAAAACCAGTGTTTATGCACCAATTCTTTACTAACATATTTGATATAAAGAGTAAAATGTATTAACATTTTTGTTTTGATAGGGTTGTCTAACAATAATGCAATTGGAAGTTTACTATTTGTATACATGAGCACATATTTTCTTTTGTCAAATATTTTTATTGATTGTGGTGGTTTTACTTTTAGGATTGTCACAATGGAATTTTACGGGAAAAATGATCTAACTTTAGGAATATTTTTAGAGAGATACTGCTTCCGGTGAGTCTTATGGTTCTCTGCTAATGTGATATAAATTTGTGACTTTGATTCTGAATGAATGCAGACATTTTTTATTTGCTGTATCAAATTGATCTTAACGTCTTAGAAGTTACAGAACTTGAAAAGAAACTGATTAAATCCTGATTGATGATCTGCATTCCACAGCTATGCCAATGGAGAGATGAGATCATCTAATTATCTTCCAAGTTTCTATTGATTCCAGAATAATTCCCACAAATTGGAAGATGCTAATATTTTGATTTTCTGAAGCCTTTTGTTAAGATCCCACGCAGAAGGCTGGTCAAGGAGATTAGGGAGCTTGCAGGGGGTGTACTAATGGTGTTGGTTGCAAACTGGAGAAGGAAAACAAAGTAAGAATAAACGGTTCCTTCTTGAATTAACAGGCTGTGACTGGTGGGCTACCATAGGGACTGCTGCGTGGTCACAGATTATATCAAAGAATTGCTTCCATGAACCAAATCTTACATTTTTCATTTTATGTATGGCACCAAATAATGTGGGAATATAAACAGCGAAGAGGATGCAAACAAACTTTTAGGACAAGCTCCAGTGTTTATCAAGATCATGGCAGAGCTTTTATCTCAGTATCATTTTCCTACACTGTTTCATTAGTTTACTTCAGAGAAATCTTATCTCTGTGCCCTTTTGAATTAAAAAAAAATCCATAATTCACTGAGAGATAAATAAATAGTTTATTATTAAAAAAAATTGAATATTGATTTTGTTGAGGCCACACATGGAGTACCGTCTACAATTTTTGCTTGCTACAAAGTATTGCAGCAAAGATGTTCCAGACGGGTTCCTAGTATGGCAGGGTCATCATATGATAGGAGATTGAACAGACCATGCTTTACAGATAGATACTGCACCAAAAAAGGCCATCTTCACGTTCCTGTTTTTACACTACTAACCCATTTTATTCTCCCAACGTTTACTCAAGATTCAGTTAAGGGCCTGTCCCACTGCGGCGACCTAATTTGCGTGTTTAGAAGAGTTTGCCCTCGACTCAAACCCGCAGAATGGTTGACACGTGGTCCTAGGAGCTCCTATGAGGTCACTGGAACTCTCCTTCATGCTCGAGGGAAGATCCCGCATACTCGCGGCCTCAGTTTGGTCGAGGAAAATGTTTCAGCATGCTGAAAAATTTTCCACGAGTAAAAATTGGATGGCATGGTTCTTTTGAACTTGTAGTGCAGTGGAGTGGGGTCACTATGCAGTGGAGGGCAGTCGTATGCAATCTAATTTGTTGACGGGGCATTTTAATTGGTTCATTGGAGTTTTCAGAACCAAGGAAAACCGACCAGTAATGTTAAATGCCCGCTAAACTTTGTTAAAAGTTGTCTGGCTTTTTAAAAGTGTCTCCACTCCTCCTCTCTCCCTCTCTCCCCCCTTCTCTCCCCCCTTCTCTCCCCCTCCCTCCCCCCCCCTCTCTAAAGGACTTACCATACACTGTGTCAGCCGTCTTTACCTTCCTGTTCATCGCGGGTGTGAATTTCAGACAGCGCTCCCCCGCTTTTCCTGGCCTTTGCGATGTGTGTGTGTGTGTGTGTGTGTGTGTGTGCGGCCGGTGTTTTCATCGCTGACGGTCGACCCAGCTCGAGGTTTTTCAGGCGAGTGCCTTCAAACTTGAAGGTCGAAGATAGTCGCTGAAAAGTTGCGTTAGTGGGACAGGCCCTTTATAGTATCCACATGCTCGAGGCAATTTACAGTGCCCAATTAAACTACCAACGTGGAGGAAATGCACACACACACACACAGTCACAAGGAGAATATGTAGACTCGAAACAGACAGCATCCTAGGTTAAGATTGAATTTGGGTTAACCATATAACCATATAACAATTACAGCACGGAAGCAGGCCTTTTCGGCCCTTCCAGTCCGTGCCGACCATTTATTTTCCCCTAGTCCCATCTACCTGCACTCAGACCATACCCCTCCATTCCCTTCCAGTCCATATACCTATGCACTTTACTTTTAAATGTTAAAATCGATCCTGCCTCCACCACTTCTGCAGGAAGATCATTCCACACAGCCACCACTCTCTGAGTAAAGAAGTTCCCCCTCATGTTACCCCTAAACTTATGTCCCTTAATTCTCATGTCATGTCCTCTTGTTTGAATCTTTCCTACCCTCAATGGGAAAAGCTTATCCATGTCAATTCTGTCTATCCCTTTCATCATTTTAAAGACCTCAATCAAGTCCCCCTTTAACCTTCTGCGCTCCAAAGAATAAAGACCGAACTTGTTCAACCTTTCTCTGTAGCTTAGTTGCTGGAACCCAGGCAGCATTCTAGTAAATCTCCTCTGTACTCTCTCTATTTTGTTGACATCCTTCCTATAATTAGGCGACCAAAATTGTACACCATACTCCAGAATTGGTCTTACCAATGCCTTGTACAATTTTAACATTACTTCCATACTCCTATATTCAATGCTCTGATTTATAAAGGCCAGCACACAAAAAGCTTTCTTTACACCCTATCTACATGCGATTCCACCTTCAGGGAACTAAGCACAGTTATTCCTAGATCCCTCTGTTCCACAGCATTCCTCAATTCCCTACCATTTACCATGTACGTCCTATTTTGATTTGTCCTGCCAAGATGTAGCACCTCACACTTATCAGCATTAAACTCCATCTGCCATCTTTCAGCCCACTCTTCCAAATGGCACAAAACTCTCTGTAGACTTTGAAAATCTACTTCATTATCCACAACACCACCTATCTTAGTATCATCTGCATACTTACTTATCCAGTTTTCCACCCCATCGTCTAGATCATTGATGTACATGACAAACAACAGTGGACCCAACACAGATACCTGAGGCACCCCACTGGTCACCGGCTTCCAACCTGACAAACAGCCATCCACCATTACTCTCTGGCATCTCCCATTCAGCCACTGTTGAATCCATCTTGGTACTCTGCCATCAACACCCAACGATTGAACCTTCTTAACCAACCTTCCATGAGGAACCTTGTCAAAGGCCTTACTGAAATCCATATAGACAACATCCACTTCTTTACCCTCATCAATTTCCCTAGTAACCTCTTCAAAAAATTCAAGAAGGTTTGTCAAACATGACCTTCCAGGCACACATCCATGTTGACTGTTCTTGATCAGACCCTGTTTATCCAGGTGCTTATATATATTATCTCTAAGTATCCTTTCCGTTAATTTGCCCACCACTGACGTCAAACTAACAGGTCTATAATTGCTAGGTTTATTCTTTGAACCCTTTTTAAACAATGGAACAATATGCGCAGTACGCCAATCGTCCGGCACTATTCCCGTTTCTAATGACATTTGAAATATTTCTGTCATAGCCCCTGCTATTTCTACACTAACTTCCCTCAATGTCCTAGGGAATATCCTGTCAGGACCTGGAGACTTATCCACTTTTATATTTTTCAAAAGTGTCAGTACTTCCTCCTCTTTGAATCTCATAGTTTCCATAGCTACTCTACTTTTTTCCCTTACCTCACAGAGTTCAATATCCTTCTCCTTGGTGAATACCGAAGAAAAGAAATTGTTCAATATCTCACCGATCTCTTTTGGCTCTGCAGATAGCTGTCCATTCTGGCTCTCTAATGGTCAAATTTTATCCCTCGTTATCCTTTTGCTATTAATATAGCTGTAGAAACCCTTTGGATTTACTTTCACCTTTCTTGCTAAAGCAACCTCATCTTCTTTTAGCTTTTCTTATCTCTTTCTTATTCTTTTTACATTCTTTATACTCATCTAGCACCTCATTTACTCCATGGCTCCTATAATTATTGTAGATATCTCTCTTTTTTCGAACCGTGTCCAATTTCCCTTGAAAACCATGGTTCTTTCCGATTTCTACTATTTCCTTTCAACCGAACAGGGACATAAAGATTCTGTACTCTTACAATTTCCCCTTTAAATGTCCTCCATTTCTCTTCTACATCCTTCCCATAAAACAAAATGTCCCAATTCACTCCTTTTAAATCATTACGCATTCCCTCAAAGTTAGCCTTTCTCCAATCAAAAATCTCAACCCTCGCTCACCAACGCATACCTCCGTCACCTGACCTGCCTCATTTCCTAACAGGAGGTCCAGCACTGCCCCTTCTCTGGTCGATACCTCTATGTATTGCTGCAAAAAACTATCCTGCACACATTTAACAAACTCCAAACCATCCAGCCCATTTACAGAATGTGTTTCCCAGTCTATTTTTGGAAAATTGAAATCTCCCACAATCACTACCTTGTGCTTACTACTAATATCTGCTATCTCCTTGCATATTAGCTCTTCCAATTCTCGCTCCCCATTTAGCAGTCTATAATACACCCCTAAAAGTGTTGCTACACCGTTCCCACTTCTCAGTTCCACCCAAATAGCCTCCCAAGACGAGCCCTCTAATCTATCCTGCCAAAGCACTGCTGTAATATCTTCTCTGACAAGCAATGCAACCCCTCCACCTCTGGTCCCTCCAATTCTATCACACCTGAAGCAACAAGATCCTGGAATATTTAGTTTCCAATCACAACCCTCCCGCAACCATGTTTCACTGATTGCCACAACATCATATTTCCAGGTGTCAATCCAGGCTCTAAGTTCATCCACCTTTCTTACAATGCTCCTAGCATTAAAATATACACATTTTAGAAACCCACCATCCCTTATTCTCTGTTTATTATCTTTTTCCTTCTTCTCGCCTACATTTTGGGTCCGAGTGCTTCCCTTCTCTGCCTCTTGCCCCTCACCCCATCCCCTAAACCCCTTAGGTTACTGAAGCTGTAAGACAGCAGCTCTACTAGCTGTGCCACTGTGCTATCCATTTCTCTTGTACAGCAAGAACATGCAAACTCTCACTGCATTTCTTCAGCTGATGATTCAGTACTTCTCCATGTTGAACAAAGCTCTGTAGCACTGAGGGTATCTTAAGAGCAACAGTGAGAGGACATGAGTAAACATACTCAAGAATGGAGAGGTATTGCAAGTGTAAAATATAAGGCTGAAACATATCGAATATTTTCAATCTTTATGGGTTTAAATATACTTCAGGGGTTAAATAGATTTCTCTTTTTTGCAGCCCATCCTACCAGTGTCCCAGCATGTTCTGTGAAACACCTATGGTACACCATGTCCGTCGTTTTGTACATGGCAATGGCTGTGTGCAGATTGTACTGAAAGAGCTTGATTCTCCTGTTCCTGGCTACCAACACACAATCCTGACCTACTCTTGGTGTAGAATCTGTAAACAGGTACCAATGGGACTATCGTTTTTTGAAATAATTATATATTGTTAAAAACAATTGCACATTATAGGATTTGAATATTTTTTTGTTAGGTTTTATATATTTTGCAATGTGTATAATATATTGAACATGATTATAGGTAACTCCAGTGGTTCCACTGTCCAGGGATTCATGGTCCATGTCGTTTGCTAAGTATCTGGAGTTGAGGTTCTATGGTCACCAGTACACCCGCCGAGCAAATGCAGAACCTTGTGGTCACTCGATGCATCATGATTATCATCAGTATTTCTCCTACAATCAGATGGTTGCTTCTTTCAGGTAACTAAAATAGATGAATCTGTAATCTACTTTAAATTGTTATCAATATTTTCCAGAAACAAATCGTTGCATGTTTAAACCTTTATCTGGTCACCACCAGATTCAGAAACATCTTCATCCCCACTGTTACCAGACTACTGAGCTGTCCTCTCATAAGCAAAGGGTATAGATTTGATCTCCCAGGCTACCTCAATGCCTCCCTTGCACTCCAGAAATATACATATGCTGTTTTATTTTAACTGATAAATCAATGTTCTATTAAAATCAATGCATCGATTTTGACTTCCATCAACTTGAATTTTCCTCATTGCACAATATTAGTGATATGCAGCAGACAATTTATGATTAATCATATAGCATTCAAAGCCATATAATCATCTACATCAATTATGTAGTTGGTTATATGAATTTGAATGCTATAGGATTAATTATAAATTGTCTGTTGCACATCTCTACTTTGGTGCAATCCTAAAGATTCACATTGATCAAAGTCAAAATAGAAGCGTTAAAACATAACATGGTGGCCGATTAGGAAAAGGGGAGATGCAGCGCGACCTGGGTGTCATGGTACACCAGTCATTGAAAGTAGGCAGGGTTACACAAAAAGCTGGAGAAACTCAGCGGGTGCAGCAGCATCGAAAGAGCGAAGGAGATAGGCGACGTTTCGGGTCGAGACCCTTCTTCAGACCATGCAGGTGCAGCAGGCAGTGAAGAAAGCGAATGGTATGTTAGCTTTCATAGTAAAAGGATTTGAGTATAGGAGCAGGGAGGTTCTACTTCAGTTGTATAGGGTCTTGGTGAGACCACACCTGGAGTATTGCGTACAGTTCTGTTCTCCAAATCTGAGGAAGGACATTATTGCCATAGAGGGAGTTCAGAGAAGGTTCACCAGATTGATTCCTGGGATGTCAGGACTGTCTTATGAAGAAAGACTGGATAGACTGGATCTATACTCTCTAGAATTTAGGAGATTGAGTTGAGAATTTTGGAGATTTAGGGGATCTAATAGAAACTTACAAAATTCTTAAGGAGTTGGGCAGGCTAGATACAGGAAGATTGTTCCCGATGTTGGGGAGGTCCAGGACAAGGGGTCACAGCTTAAGGATAAGGGGGAAATCCTTTAGGACCGAGATGAGAAGGACTTTTTTCACACAGAGAGTGGTGGATCTCTGGAACTCTCTGCCACAGAGGGTAGTTGAGGCCAGTTCATTGGCTATATTTAAGAGGGAGTTGGATGTGGCCTTTGTGGCTAAGGGGATCAGAGGGTATGGAGAGAAGGCTGGTACGGGATACTGAGTTGGATGATCAGCCATGATCATATTGAATGGCGGTGCAGGCTCGAAGGGCTGAATGGCCTACTCCTGCACCTAATTTCTATGTTTCTATAAACATTGAAGACCTATTCATTTTTAAATAATCCACAGACCAGTACAATTTTATTCCATCCAAAGGATACTTTTACTGCAGTTTTAGTTGGGGATGAACAGTCATTTTCCACTACGTACATAGTGCTGAAACTTGGTAATCCATTGCCATTGACCACAAAATTATATGGTCAGCTTATCACAAAGTCAAGGTTAAATGATGAAAGAGGTGGCTGACAGACTGCCTCAATGAGTAACCATTCTTTGCACCACCCAAGTAATAAATATCAATCAATAAATCATACCTGCTTTAAATTGGAGTTAGCTTGGTACTTACATCATAAGAAAAGTGTAAAGAACCCTCGGCCTTTCATTTCAATTACTCAAGAAAATACGCAAGTGAATTCTGATTATCAAGATTTGAATTGTTTTCTCATGTTTCTCTGAATATCAGGTGAAATCAACATTCATCATTGTTAAATTTTTTAGACTTTTAACAAAATAAGGGAAAAAAGAACTATAGGTGCGTTTGCATGGCAGCCTGCAGCTAGCAATGTTTGCGTCTTTTGAGTGACGGAAGTGTTTTTGTTAATATAGATTGAAAAGCAAAGTTTCAAATTTGTTTGCGAAAACCCAGACTAGGTAGTTTCCCTCCCAATTCAATACCTCTCAGCAGTGTGTGGACAATTGCCTAATTACACGGAAAATCAAATCCGACCAAGTTTCTACAATGTTCTATTCCTGTCAAACCTCTACGCCCTGTATGGGAAAAATCCTGAGCCCACTCCCTCCACCAGTCGGTAAAATAGAATGGACCAAATAGTCCCACTCACTTTAAACCAAGGTTATGGCACATTTTTTTGCTTTCTAACGGCTTCCTAAGGCAGCCACCCGAGCCACACACTCATTTCGCCCCAGCCAACGGGAAGAAGGTACAGGAGCCTGAAAACTGTAACGTCCAGGAACAGCTTCTTCCTTACAGCCATTCGGCTATTAAACACTACAACCTCAAATAAGCTCTGAACTACATAGTCTATTATTGCCATTATCGCATTATTATGGTTTGCCTTGTTGTGTGTACTTATGCGTGTGTGTGTGTGTGTATATATATATACATACACACACATGTATATATGTTTATGTATATATATATATATACACACACACACACATTTTTTAATATATATATATATCATAATTTCTTGTATACTAAATGTAAAATTGAGTTCCTGACACTGCTGATTAAGAAATGCTATCTTTTTATTCTATTAGCTTTGCTCCAATTAGAATGCTTGAAATTTGCCTTCCGCCGCTAGAAATACATATTAAACATCATATGCCATCAAAACAGTTGATTGTCCAGGATTTGAAGGATTTTTCACAAAAGTAAGTTTGAACTCAAATGGTAATCCTTTTTTCTGCTTGTTCGGGTATTGGGCGGCGCGACTCTCGTCGCAGCGGCCTCTGCAGTCCGTCTGTCTTTTTCTTTTTGTTTGTCTCGTTGGAGTGTACTTAGTGTTTTTCTTTTAGCTGGATATGTGTGGGGGGTGGGGGGCAGGGTGGGGGAAACTTTTAAAATATTTTCCCTGTACGGAGGACCCGACCTTTCCTCTGTCGGGTCTCCGTTGCCGTTGGGGCCTAGCACTGTGGAGCGGCCTCCAACCGGACATGGGGCTCCAGTCGCGGAGCTACGGACTACTCACCTTCGTGGAGCTGGCCGAGTTCGGAACGGGAGGAGCTGTGGTGGCGCGCTGCTGCTGCCCGACCCCGGAGATTCGAAGGCTCCAGCTGCAGGCCGGTGGACGGTAACACCGGGAGCTCGCGGGTACCTGGTGGGAGACCGCTTTTCGGAACTTCTCCCGCCCGAGTTGCGGGGTTGAAGACGACCTGGAGCGGGGGCCTTACATCGCCTGGCGTGGCTTTGATGGCCACAGGACTTGCTGGCGCCCGCCGGGGGCTCTAACATCAGGACCCGGAGCGCAGCCTTGCATCGCCCGGCACGGTCTTAATGGCCGCGGGACTTATTTACCATCGCCTGCCGGGGGCTTTGACTCTGACATCAGGAGGAGAATGGGGAGTGCAGGGGAGAGATACGACTTTGCCTTCCATCACAGTGAGGAGGAGATTCACTGTGATGGATGTTTGTGTCAATTGTGTTGGGTCTTGGTTCTTTTCTTGTATGTATGACTGCAGAAACTAAATTTCGTTTGAACCTCAATGAGGATCAAATGACAATAAATGCTATTGTATTGCTTGATCAAGCTGATTGCTAACAAAAGGTTCTGTTATTACTTAGGATATCGCAGATCTATTTAACCGTGGATGATCGGCTTGTCTCTCTGAAAATTGACACATTCAACAAAACTAGAGAAGAAAAAATTGAAGATTTATTTGCACAGAAACATGTAACTTAACATTTTCATACCAGTTTGATAATAGAATGTGTAAAATAACATTAAAACCAATGTCAGTTTCTTCCTTGTGTGTTCTGGAGACTAAAGTGCATTTGTTGATGTAGATGGAAGAAACAGAGTTTCGGAACTGGTTTGAGAAAACCCAGGCAAGATTGTTGTCCTCCCCAATTGACAACTGTCTACAGTTGCTATTTGTGACCGATTGCTTAATTACCAAAAAGCAGAGCTTGTGCGAGTTATTACAGGCTTGGAATAACAGGTGAGATTGGGACTCCTTTAATCACAAATCACAATAGTTCCTAGACAGAGACTTTAATAGACAATTGTATTATACTGAGGCTATGGGGAGTAGTGTATTTTAAGTTTATGTTGTAATGCAACCATATAAACCAGGCTACAGAGTTGAATCCTGACCTATGAGTCAGCGCATAAACCAGGCATACTGGTGAGATAAAAAGATTTGATTTTACTGTGAAGCAGCCCAAGTTGCAAAGCACATCAATTATAGAGTCGTGGAGAGATACAACGCAGAACCAGGCCTCTTGACCACCGAGTCTGCATCGACCATCAACCACCCAATTGCACTAATTGTATCTTAATCTCTTTTAAATTCTCCCTACATATACAATTACCCCCAAATTCTACCACTCATGTTGCACTCATCTACACACTTGGGGCAATGTACAGCCAATTAACCAAAAAATCACCATATCTTTGGGATGTGGGAGAAAACCACAACATCCACAGAAAACTAGCACTGACTCGTAGGTCAGGATTCAACTCTGTAGCGTAAGGCAGGCAGTCTACCAGCTGTTCCACTCTGTGTAGTTACGACAATTAAAAAGGCATGAGTTAATTGGTTATATGTGTATTTTGTCACAATTTTTGTAATCTCTTTACTTTAACTCTTCAGTTTTATAGCATTGTTTTATTATTCTTCAAAAAATACTTTATTTTAGATTACAGGATTTATTTCAACAAGAAAAGGGACGCAAGAGGCCAGCGGTTCCACCAAGTCCTGGTAGATTAAGATCAACTGAAGAAACAAAGGTATTCAATTGAATCAATACAAATAGGTCAAAGCATCTTTCAGGGTGATCATCGTTGTGATGATCACTGTCCCATACATTCCCTCAGCTCACAGATAGCATTGACTCTCTCTCTCTGTGCTAGTGTTCAGTTACCCCGAGGTGACCTCTCATTCCTTCTACCCCCAAAAGATTAAGGAAAAACTAATTCTCTTTAAGTTCCGCTTTATGCATCATTTTAGTGCTCAGTAAAATGTATCAAACAAAATGTTTTGTTTGTGCTTCAGATTAATTCTTTTTAAAATTAACTTTTGACCTGACTTTGTGGATCTCTCAATTTTTTTTATTGATTTCCCCTTTATTTAAAGATGTGATTTTATTACTTTTTCCATAGAGTAGTACACTGGATTCTTCACCACGAAATTCTTCCTCAGGACTGCAGAATGGAGACAAAGGTATGATTTGACTTTTGTTTTGTTTGCTCGTTTGCAGACACAGGTTTTAAACTTGGGATTTATCTGGGTGAGCCAAGAGTATTCCTAGGGAGATTATATTTTTAGTTTAGTTTAAAGATACAGCATGAAAACAGTCCCTTCAGCCCACCGAGTCCGCACCGACCAGCAATTCCCGCACATTAACACTATCCTACACACACTAGGGACAATTTTACTTTCATACCCAGCCAATTAACCTACAGACCTGTATGTCTTTGGAGTGTGGGAGGAAACTAAAGATCTTGGAAAAGACCCATGTAGTCACAGGGAGAGCGTACAAAATTCATACAGACAGCAGCCATAGTCGGGATCGGACCCGGATGTCCGGTGCTGCAAGCACTGCAAGGCAGCAACTTTACCGCTGCGTCACCATGTCACCCTTCCAAAATATGTACTATATTTTGGGTGGGCAAAATTTTGGATTAATCAGTAGCTTGTTTAGAGTCTCTCAAAAATGGTGATTAGTTTCTGGATGCAAAACTAATCAAAGATAAAATGTTACATTATTCGTGTATGAAATGATGTATTTTGAAAATTGTAATTCTCATCCACTGTACCAATTTCTTTATCTCAATGACTGGATAATTTAAAATTTAATGAGATCTCCCCTGATAATCTTGTGACTCTGACAGCAGATGTTGCGCTTATCACTGCTGCACAGAGAGCCGATCACTTTCTACCTTGCTCAATCAATCAATCAATCAGTTACACATATAAGTGCAGTGAAATGAATTTGCCAGCAGCGGTACAATCAAAAAAGAACACACAATAGACAATAAAAATTAACACACACATCCACCACAGCATTCTTCACTGTGGTGGAAGGCACAAAATACATTCAGTCCTCCTCCATTGTTCACCCGTGCTCGGGGGCCATAAACCTCCGCGGTCGCCGCTGCGGGCGGCCAGATGTACAGGCCCTCTCGTCGGGACGGTATGTCCCGAATCAGTGCTTCCCTACCGGAGACCACGGCTTCAGGATGTTGTAGGCCGGCGGCCGGAGCTCTTCTCTGGCTGTCCCCGGTGAGGAAACCCAGGCTCCAGATGGTAAGTCCACACCACGCCCATGGCTAGAAGCTCCGCAGACCGTGGCTTCAGGATGTAACAGTCCGTGGGCCAGCGATCGGAGCACTCCCTTCTGGTGACCCCGGCAAGGGCTTGCCCGCTCCACGATGAAAAGTCCACACTGCGCCCACTTCTGAAACTCCGGGCCCAACTCCAGGAAAGGTCGCTCCAATCCGTTGTGTTAGGCAGCGAGGGAGGCGACATGGAGGAGGCGACCAAAAACGGTTACCCCCTTATCCCCCCCCCTCACCACCCCCCACACAAGACACACCGGGAAACACTAAAACAAACATTTGGACACACTAAATAAAACAAAAAAGTAGAAATAACGAACACACTGCTGGCAGGGCAGCCGTCTCGCAGCGGCCCCACCGACCACTGTGAGGACCCCAGGATCTTGAATTGTAAATGACTCTCAATTCCAATTCTGCACTGTCAATTGAGGCTTGCACAACATTGCACTACCACACAAAAAGTTTGTCTTCTTATCTACTGTCTAAAACATTTTCAACGGTCAGAAATTGAAATATTATTGAGTTTACTAATTTAGTTCTTTTTATTATAAATCCCTTTCTTACGTGGACTGGTGTGTATATGCTATTGATAGTTCAAAACTGTCTATGATCAAACGTTTAATCTCCATATCTTGTCAATGTTTCATTTTAAGTTTATTCAAATTAATTGGCAGATGTAATATACTAGTGTATAAAAAATTACCATCAGATTCTGTAAAGTCAAATATTTGAAATTGTGGTTTGTGAAAATGTATTTTTGCAGAGGATCGTTTGTTGACCAATATGGCAATTTGCTGCACAAATAATGGCAGCTCTCAGTTACCCTCCACTCCAGATGTGTGTACAGAACAGCCATATGCTGGGCCTGCCATCCCTGCACTGTCTATTACCAATGACCAAGATAGCAATTATGTTGATGGTAAGTACATTTTATTTTCAAAGTCAGTGACATACTTGCACTTTGGCTAGTCAGAACTTTGAGTTCATTAACTGCAGCACTGGAGAATAAGGATGTTTGAGTAACTATGAGCTGTTCTTTAAACGGGAGACACAAAACCTGAAAGTTTCCCTACATGCTTCAAATGCAAGCTATCTCGTTTGCGGCATCTGGCACGCACTCTACACTCGAGCTCACCGACATGTGTGTAAAGGCAGAATATGAATGCCAATATGAACTGATTGGGTTGAATTACCTATGCCAGATATTGCTAGTAAATGAACAGAATAGCAATCGTAAATGCAGAATTCTGTTAATGAAGTGTTGATGACCTTTCAACAAAATGATTGGATATATAGTTTGTTTATCTTGGTACTGATGTGTGTTCACAGCCCAGAACAATCAAGGGCTAAAAAATGGAATGCTGTTAATCAACGTATGATGTTCATTTATTTTGCTGAAATTTTAATGATGACAAAATTCATGCAGCATAATTAGTTTGTATTCATTAAAATGCAATTGTGGTGGAAAAGACAAGGGAATGTAATGGAAAGATACATTTGATATGTTGGCATCATTCCACCATCTTGTGACCACATGTTAGTGTTTTCAATATAATGTGTTTGATCAGGTTACATTAACATTTGCAGATGTGTGCGATGGACACCTGCTGGGCTCCTGTGACAGTCAAGTGAAAGAAAAGTCAACTATGAAGGCCATTTTTGCAAACCTACTTCCAGGAAGCAGCTATAACCCCATTCCCTTTCCATTGTGAGCTTTGTTCCTGTCGAAAAAAGCCAATCTGTTTCATGTTTAACTTGAAACAAAATTACATATGATTGCTTTATGTTGTTCTGAATTACATTCCTATGTTTTAAAATCTATCATTAGGGGATGGAATTTGGACAATATATCTAGAGATCGAAGTTTGTTTCTGCATTCTAAAAAATATTATTCAGTGCAAAGTACAAAACTATTTCACTTTATTGCAATGTATCTGTTGGTCATATCAGTGATATAATTTTATGGAGAACTGTGGACCAGATGATCGTATGGATGTCAACCCGATGCCTAAAATCTGTAAATTCATAAGTCAACTTTCACTATTCAACGTCTTCAAATATTTTCAAATGTCAAATATTTGAAATATCTTCAAATGTCTTTCATTATTCAATGTTGGGGAAAGTTAACAACTTAAATAGTTTTAGACAATAGGTGCAGGAGTAGGCCATTCGGCCCTTCGAGCCAGCACCGCCATACAATCTATACATAATAAGCTCTGATCTCGTGCTCTTCCGGTTTGCGCAGTTTTTCTATTTACACAACAAATGTACGCGATAGCGCTATGATTTTTCTCCAGCTCTCTCAACGTTCTCCTTTGTTGCGAACACACCAAGTTTCGTGAGGAGTGGGGGAGGTGGGGGATAGGGGAGGTAAGGAGTGGGAGATAAAAGGGATAGGAGGAGGGTAGGGAGGGGAGAGGAGTTATGGAGGGAGGGAGTGACTGAGGGAGAGGGAGAAGTGAGGGAGGGATTGGGGAGGGGAAAGAGTAGGGGGAGAGAGGGCTGGGGATGAGCGGTGGAATATGTGCAGTTTGGTGAGTGGTGGAATATTGCGTTGGGGGACCAAGCCTCCTGTGTGACAGAGACCCAACGGGTCCCACTTAGTCTAGTATGATCTATATTTCACTGTGGAAGTGAAACATAACCAGCTTCTAAATTTAACAATCAATATACCAGATGCGCTGTTCCTATACAATTTTTGCAAAGTGATGTGACCATTTGTTTATTACATTGTTTAATCAATAGTGATCCAGATAAACACTTTCTTATGTGGGAGCATGAGCGTGTCCCAATTACCGTGTGTGAGAAGGAGCCGAGTTCCATCATTGCATTTGCACTCAGGTACTATTTTAATTTTTAAGACATTTTTTCACCTGTTGTAATTAAGTAAATGCTAGCCTCTAACCTTTTCATATTCCCTGTAGCTGTAAAGAATACAAGAATGTCGTGGAAGATCTTGGAAGAGAATCTGTGAAGAGTGGAAGTGATGAGAGCATGCAGCAGATAAAGTAATTGGGTTGGGGTCAAGAATATAGCTGAAGTAACACTTTCTTTAGTTGTATTTATCACTGTCACTGCTCAGTTGTGGATGTGACACAATGATATGTGGGTTCTTCAATTACATTCACATCCTCTCCTTAAAATGGAACTTCAATGCTACCCATTATTTTAAATCGCTGTAGCACCTGTTTTTTAAAATCTTATTTCTGTGCAATGGAATTCCTTCTGATTTGTATTGCTTATTTTTCTATGCTTTTTTTAAACCTTTTTTTAAAACCGTTTGCTGTCTTGTTCACTAACTTGATGCAATCTGAAGCAAACTCATCACCTCCGATATCCAGCAATGGAAAGTTGCAAGCTTGAGGATTGCAGGATAGAATTTGCTGAAACAGTATTTAACAAGTTTTAGTGTAAAGACTGTTATATCTGACCTTTCTTATTCCATGAAGGGAGGTCCAGCAGTGAATATTTTGTGCAATTACCATATCCTATGTATTTTAGGATGATCCACAAACAGAATTTTTCATCTTCCATCTCTTCATTATTTCAGTAATGCAGACAGAGCAAAAACCAACAGTCCTGCAAGGCACTTGGAAAGCAGCAGTAGTCAAGGGAATCGCACATCTGACTCTGAACAGATACGTAAGTTTATTTTGAAAGGCTTGTTCAGATGCAGTGCCTGTTTTTGAGTGCATTATAGCTTAAAAAGTTCAGCAGCATCACATTTTATTTTGCTACTGCCGGCTGGCTGGCTTACTTTTAGATCGTGGCAAAAAAAAGATCAAAATTAAATTAGAAATTATATATATAATCATATATATAGATATATATATATAATGTTCTTGCTCTTTTCTAGCAAGAAAAACTTCTGGAGTTTTATCATTTTTCCGAGGTTCAGGGGGTAAAAGCCCCGAACTGTCCATACAGAAAAAAGAGGCTTTACAAGGTGCAGATAGTGCTTTTTTCCAGGTCACACAATCAGGGACAGGAGGGGCAGAGGATCATGCTGCAGGATCACAAGGTACAGTGAAGTCCTAGTCACTGACACACTAAACAGTATACAATGACATTGTATGTGCCTTTTGAACTTCTGCATTGCTAACAACGTTTGTTTTTCTTCTTTCACTTCATTGCAAAGTTGCTATATTAATACCATTACTGGAAATAACTCTGATTTCCGACCATGGCACCAACCAGGCTACAAGTGTTGAGGGCTGTGAATGCTCTAATAATGTGAAATTGAATTTTTTTTCTCTTTCGGACCAATAACATTTTGTTAATCAATGTTATTTAGTTCCTTAAAAGTTTAAAATGATTCCTCGGGACTATCTGTAATATAAATGTAATTTACTGATACACTTTATAATCTATAGCATGTCATTTATGAAATATTGTTTACATATCTTCTCAATTTCTCTCTCCTGTATGTCTGCCAGAATGCTTGATCTCTAATCTTTTTGTGTTAAATGTTCGCTATGTGTTGAAATCCTTTCAAAGTATTGAATTTTGTTTGCCCTTTGCCATGAATATAAAATCCTTTTCAATAATAGGCAAGTCTCCTTGACTCTGAAAGCAGATTTCCCTCCATATAGTTTTTTCAAAGAAAGGACGATCCATAACTCATCGTCAGATTGCCGGTAGATAGACACAAAAAGCTGAAAGAACTCAGTGAGTCAGACAGCAACTCTGGAGAAAAGGGATAGGTAACTTTTCAGGTCGAGACTCTTCTTCAGACTCTGAAGAAAGGTCGAGACCCATATTTTCTCCAGAGATGCTGTCTGACCCGCTGAGTTACTCCAGCTTTTTGTGTCTACCTTCGGTGTAAACGAGCATCTGCAGTTCCTTCCTAAACATCATATTGCTGGTAAATGGGTTCTTCACTGGAGATGCATCAATATGTGCAGAACATGGCATAATGTCTGCACCCTGATGCATTGATTGTGAATTTAGATTTGTGGCAAATACGGATCTACATTGAATTAGTAATCATTGTCATTATTCAATTGCCTACTCAATTTTATTGTAATCTATTTTCTGTAGATGTATTCACAATCAGATTAGGTACATAAAACAAGCACGCTGTTGGTGGTTTTATGACATTAACTGGCATTGATATAAAACTATATATCTACTTATAAATGAGGTTTTACAAGCTTGATATACAGGTAGGTCTGCTATAACACGTGTTTAAAACAACACTGGATATAACACAATTGATGCATAAGGCAACGTTTTTTATATTACACAGGCCAAATTGGTTATAATGCAATTTCTATTGGGAACTGAAGAACTATTTAAAAATTACTTCGGAAATTGAGGAGCAGAAAAGAAAACTGTTGGGAAATATAAACTGTTTCCATCTAACCTCCCCACAGTAATCAGATACCATTGTCTCGTAATAGCATAGTCTGTCAGTTTCATCTGGAGTGGTCATTGAAATTGATGAATTACTTCTATTGACACTTGTGCAATGATTTTTCATTGAACAATGTAACACACAGCCTTCAGTATCTTTCTCTTCAAATAACAAATAGAAATGTGGGTTTTAAAAATACTTTTGTATTTGAAATTCCTGTGGGAGAAATAACTGTTATTGTGAGTCCAAATTTTTCTAACCCGCTTTTGCCAATTAGCATGATTGTTTTTACAATGCAATTTTCAGAATCACAAAGTTTCTTTGGAGTGTAATATCTCAATATAGCAGGACTATCTGTACCACTAGCAATGTCAAACTGTTATCTTAAAATATTTGCCAGTAGGTTTGTACATATATTTGAACAGAAATGCTAAATTTATTTTAGATTTGCACTTTTCAAGTATGTACCATGAAAAGTGAATTATAAGGAAGAAACATGGTTTGTAGTTGTACTCAAACTGATTACATACATATTGGTCATGTAAATGTAAAAGAGACCAAATGGTGATGTCATCTGGCATTAGTCCTATAGAGCTGCATACCAAAAACATTTACAGTGTGCCTCCATTAAATGCTTTGCTTTACTTTAGATGATGGTGATGATGACAAACAAAAGAAGCAGCTTGGAAACACTCATGTGGAACTACGTAAGTATTATTGACTATGTGCTGAGCTATTCTTCATTTAACCGTCCATAAGATATTTGCAGCTTATATTTCCAATAGCCAATTATACCTAAAGTTCAACATTTTTTAACACTTTATACGGACAAGATTAGTTCAGTTAAATTCCTGAGTTGTGATAAATTAGTTAACCTCCAGAGAACACAGCAGAAATGCTACCTTTGTCTTTGGTATGCCCAATCAAGAGTGAGAAGGAGTTATACGTAGTTTCCATTCTGGTTTCGAGCATTTTATTACTACAGTATTATTTGCAGCATTGTATTACAACAGTATAATTTCTCCAAACTGCAGCTGCTAGATTCTGAATTTTTTTTAAAAACAGAACAGAAAGGACTCAGCAGGTGATGCAGCATCTGTGGAGTCAAAAGGTGCATGGACTTTTCAGGTCGAGGCCCTGCATCAGGACACTGCTTTAGCTTCCACAAAGGCCACTTGACCCACTGAAATCTTCCAATTTATGTTTTTTATGTATTTCTTCCTAATATATCTGCATCAGGCTCAAGCAAATGGCAATTACGTCACAAGCAAAACAAACTTTTCATAGGTTCATTTTGATCAGGAAGGCATCGCCCTGGTTTCTAAATGTGCAGTGTTTATTATTTTAATATGTTTATATGAAACTGAAGATCAGAAGACTTGTTACTATGTAGTGGCTGTATAACCTTAAGACTATGGAATAGTGAAAAAAATCCAGTGAACGTTTTGGATGAATAATTGATGGAAGGGCAGACAAAGGCACTTATGTTTGAAAGATGACAACATTTGAAGCTGCCTTAAGGTTTACATGTTAAGTTGAGCAGTTTCTGGAGGGAAACATTACAGTGTCATTTTTGATTAGAACATAGCATGCATGTGAATATCTTCAACTGTTGGCGTGTTCAATATAAAAGTAGGACGTCATGTTGCAGCTGTATAATATTTGGTTAGGTCACATTTAGAGTATCGTATGCCATTCTGATTGCTGTATTACAGGAAGGATGTGGAGTCTTTGGAGAGGATGGAAGGAAGTTATCCGGATTTTGCATTGATCAAAGAGTATTTACCATAAGGAGAAGTTGAATAAACCTTGATTGTATCCTCTGGTGCATTGAAGACCGAGGGGCAACCTGATAGAATTATATCAAATCGAGGAACTTCAAAGCCTCTTTCCCAGGGTGGAAATGTCAAATAATAGAAGACATAGCTTTAAACCCCTGTCCCACGGTATGAGTTCATTCCAAGAGTTCTCCCGAGTTTGCCCTGATTCGAACTCGGAGATTTACCGTAATGGCCACTCGGCGGTACTCGGGGCTCTCGTGGACATTTTTCAACGTGTTGAAAAATCTTCACCAGTCTTCCCATGCTTACCTGCCATTAGCGAGTCTTCCCGAGTACCTGCCGTTAGCACTAAGAGATGTCCCCAAGCTTAGACGTACCCGCTACGTTCATTCTCCGAGCTTACCACGAGTTTGATTTTTTTTAAACTCGGGAGAGCTCTTGGAATGATCCCGTACCGTGGTACAGGGCTGTTAAGGTGAAAGGAGAAAATTTATCAGGCAAGTTTATTTACATAGAGTAGTAGGTGCCTGGAACACACTGCCAGGGCAAGTGGTGGAAGCAGATATGATAGCAATGTTTAAGAGGCATTTAGACAAGCAACTGAACAGACTAAGAATTGAGGGTTATAGACCATGTACAGACAGATGTGCAGTTTAAGTTTGCATCACAGGTAGCAGAGGCATTGTGGGCCAAAGGGCATGTTCCTGTGCCGTACTGTTTGGTGTTCCATGTTAACATCTGATCCACGTAGTGTTCTTTGTGAAACTGGTACTTCCCCTTACAAACCCTACTCACCTTTAGTTTTAATTAATTAATTTAGGCACCCAAATTTTCCTTTCCAAACCCTCCAGTTTTTAGATCAGTGCTCTTTAAAGTAAGAAGAGTATAGGTTAAATTCCACCCCAAAGACTTGGATGTATAATGCAGGTTGACACCTCAGTATTGCATGGTTTGCATGGTTTGCTTTGGCCTGTGAATGAAACAGTTAAACAGAAAACTGCAGATGCTGGTTTACACCAAAGATAGACACAAAATGCCGGAGTACCTCAGCGGGTCAGGCAGCATCTCTGGAGAAAAGGAATAGGAGACATTTCGGGTCGAGACCCTTCATCAGACCATCCCCTGATATTATTTTCAAAGAAATTGAGAATATTCTGAAACCTGGACAGTATCCTTTCACCAAATGTACAATTTGGTCATTGGTATTTTTTAAAATGGAGCAAAGGCCAATTTTTCATGATCTACATTGGAGGAATAACTGTGCTTGGAGAATGTTTAATTAGCTACATGGCATTTCAATCATCCTTGGGCCAAGAAATGTATGATATAAAGTTTCTTGTGTGGTACTACTTGTTTATACTTTTCAATAATTTGCTTTAATGTTGTAACTACATAATTAGGAACTGTCTGTGACATACTATGAACCTCATACCACATTCCATGATGACATGCTGTGAAAGTTTTTAGCCTCTTTTCCCAGGAGGTTAACTCCATTGCATTCTCCTCATGTGAAGTATCAAGTACATAATATGAACTGAGGCCTGACAGTGTTTATGTCTTACAGTAAAACGACTAGCTAATGAACTGTGAAGGAATTGTAAACTTCAAATAATCTCAATTGAGCAGAAAAAAAATCAATTTCCAATTATCTGTTTTATGAAGATTATTTGTACTCCAGCTAACTCTAAAAAATTGACATGACGTGATAGCATAACATTTTATTTAAACTCATTCGCTTCAATAGACCATAACCATCAGCTCTCCTCTGCAAAATATATCTTTAATTTTCTTATTTCTGGCATTATGAATTGTTTTTTTATTGTTCATCCATGGATTGTTGGCATTACTCGTAAGGTCAGCATTTATTGCCCATCCCTAATTGCCTGTGAGAATGTCATCATTCTATTACTGTAGTCCATTTGGTAGGGGGAGTTCCTCCATTGCTCTATCTTGGGGAGTTAGGACCTGGTAATGAAGGAATAACCCAGACAGTATCGCTGGTGATAGTGTGGCCCTCCGTAGATACCCCGAGAACAAGGTTTGTAAAAAGAACAGTAAAACAGTCAAAGCAGACTAAAATGCAGATATGTCTATGCGACGTGACCATCCGTGAACAAAATGCTTTCTATGCTCGCATTGAGCAGAAGGCCAACAAGACGATGATATTTGTTCTGCCAAACTCGAGTGTACCTTTCCCCAGGGTCACTAGATCAGTCTTCCTGAGCGTGAACCCACGAATGCAGCTGGCCCGCACAGTCCCTGGCCATGGCATTAGGAATTGCTTGGACCAACTATTGAGAGTGTTCACAGACATCTTTCAACCCTCCCGACTCCGTTCTGAGGTATCCACCTGTTTCAAGAAGACCATTAACATCCTGGTGCCAAAGAAAAGCAAGATCTCGTACCTCAATGACTACTGTCCAGTGGCCTTGACAGCACCATCATGAAGTGCTTTGAGAGGCTGATTGTTGCCCACATTAAATCCAACCTACCAAGCAGCCTTTCTTAACAGGAGCTCGCCTACCGCCACGACAGGGAATACCTAGATAAAAAGGACAACTACATCAGACCCGTATTCATAAACTACATCTCTGCTTTCAGTACCATTATCCCAACCATGTTCATCTCCAAACTCGTGGAACTTGGAGTCAGCACTCCCCTCTCTACAGGATCATTGACTTCCTGACAAACAGATCACAATCAGTGCGGATAGAGGACAAATCATCCTCGACGATACTCCTCAACATGGGTGCTCCACAAGGATGCGTTCTCAGCCCCCGACTACATTCCCTGTACATTCATAACTGCAGTCAAATACCAATCCAACTCAATTTACAAGATCACAGACAACATCAACATAATAGGCCGGATATCAAATAATGACGAGATGGAATACAGGAATGAGACTGAGAACCTCGTAACCTGGTGCCAAAACAATAACCTCTCCCTCAATGTCAGCAATACAAAGGAAATTATGACTAACGTCAGGAATTATGATTGACATCCAAGACTGCAAGAAATTGCAGAGTTGTGAACGTAGCCCCAATCATCACACAAACCAACCTCCCTTCCATTGGCTCCATCTACACTTCATGCTGCCTTGGCAAGGCCTGCAGCATTATCATTTGGACTACGCAGTTGCAGCATGGGACCCATCCACAAATAAAAACATTTCTTCCATTGAATGTGTCCAAAGACAGGCAGCTCGATTTGTTACTAATAGCTATGAGAAAGAAGCGAGTGTTACCAAACTTCTGAATTCACTGGGGTGGAACCCTCTCCAAGACAGACGTAAAACTCATCGTTTGACCTGTTTTTACAAAATGTTAAATGGTCAGCTCAACATAGATTACAAAACCTACACCAAACCCATTAGGAGCAGACGAGGGCATTCGATCCAATTTGAGATTCCTGTTACCAAGACAGATGTGTACAGCAATTCATTCTTCCCACGCACAATTAAAGCATGGAATCGTTTTCACCGTACCATAGTTACCCAACCAGATGCAACTAAATTTAAGGTAGCTCTTTCTTCCCAAAAACCCTTTCTGGCTTAAGTCCTCCCTCCACCACCTCCAGTATAAATTTCATTCTGAATATTTTGGAGGACCAAGAAACCAAGAAGAAACAAGGACCTGTCTCACCCCAGTCATTCCCTCTTCTCCCCTCATGCAAGAGGTACAGAAGTTTGAAAATGCATGCTTCCAGATACAAGGCAGTTTGTTCTCAGCTGTTATTAGGCAACTGAACAGTCTTCTCACCGACTCGAGTGCGGTCCTGACCTCCCATCTACCTCATTAGAGACCTTAGAATTATCTTTAATCTAACTTTGTCTTGTACTAAATATTGTACCTTTATCCTGTATCTGTACACTGCAGACGGCTCGATTGTAATCATGTACAGTCTTTCCGTTGACTGGATAGCACGCAACAAAAAGCTTTTCACTGGACATCAGTACATGTGACAATAATAAACTAAACTAAACAAGTCAGACAGCTTTGTGAATTGGAGGGTAATGTGAGTGACGATGTTCCCATGCGTCTGCTATTTTTGGGTTGTAGAAGTTGTATGTTTGGGAAGTGCTGCCAGGAGAACTTGGTAGTATTTACTTCAGCCGTGGAGCACGGGGAATAGACAGGGCATGTGGTCTTTGATCATTCGGAGCTATTTAACAGCATTCAGAAGTTACCAAATTAACTGTACATTTCCACACTGGATGTTCATTATAATTTTTAAACTGCTTTGCACAGAGTTTTCAGATGCCAATGCCAAGTTCTACTGTCGAATTTATTATTCCGAAGAATTCCACAAAATGCGGGATGTTATTCTGGCAACCAATGAGGATGACTTCATCCGATCTCTGTCTCACTGTGTACCATGGCAGGCCCGGGGAGGCAAATCAGGAGCAGCTTTTTATGCCACAGAAGGTAACTAGAATCTTTTGATTTAGTGTCATGGGATAGAGATTCAATTTGGCATATTTGTTCAATAAATAATTTCAAAGGCAATGATGAACTTTATAGCTGGAAAGTTTAGTTCTGGCAGACAACATATTAGAATATGATAACACGGGGCATTTAATTCCATGGATTAAACCATAGGATTGTAAAACTGCTAACATATATGTCATGAAATCAGAGCAGATGGGCTGTGGAATGGTTAATGAAGTTTAATACAGATAAGTTTTAAGGTGTCAGGATAGTACTTTATGAAGGTAGATGGAACTCAATTTGTGCATAGTGAGGCCCCAGAAACACCCAATGGAGTAATGACCAGCTATTTATATGCAGTACTAAGTGCTGTCGGATTACTTTAACGTTTTTTTTTAGGTTTTTTGTATTTGTTAAACATATTCGGATTCGTTTGATGTTGTGACAGTTTTGACTAAGTTTAAATTTAAAAGTTTTAAAGTAGAACTTAAAGCATGTGATGGACAGTTTTTAAAGCACTGAAAAACTACTTTCAGAAAATTAAATTTCAAAGTAAATAATTGTTTTAAATCTCAGCTTTTTTAATCTTGGGTTTAAAAATACTCCTATAATGTGATATTAAAATAGTTTTACTCTGGTATTTGCATATGGCCACTCCCTTTCATTTGAAGGGGAAAAGACTGTGCCTCTTTAGTACCTGGTTCAAGATTATTTGTCGGATCTAGATCATCTTCTTATCGAGTCCACACGTAAGATTAGAAGTTGTTCAGCCAGAAATGAACAGACTTCTCGGCATCTGCAATGGTGTCTGTCTTGCGCTTCTTGTGCGTGGTGGTGGAAAGATTAGTGGAAACGGCCGCGACATGAAAGCCCTTTCCTTGTGAATAGTGAGGCCTCACTATTCATAAAAGCCAGGTACCTCCAATTCCTGTTTCCACGCTGTATAAACTTCATAGGGCAGAGGGTGCAGCATAACAATATCTTCAAAATTGCTGTCTTCTAATGCCTGCAGACACTGATGTTATGGCCAGTTAAGTGGGGTTATATTGTATAATGTTTGACAATACACTCCTAATTCCAGACATCTGATTAGTCTTTTTTTGATAACTAAAGTTTTGTGCAATATATGGTACAATAAATGCTATTCTGCGATTTTTACTGATGTGGGCAGATGCGATCCTGATGCAATATTTCAGTTGAAAGAACAAAATGATTTTATGAAAGCAAAATTAAGAGTACAAAATATACATTCACATAATTACTTGTTTTGTGCTGCAGGAACAAGACTTCAAAATGGCACATTTGGAATTAGTTTGTAACGTAGAGGGTAAAAAGAAGCAGCCAGTGTTTGTTGACGAGAGATTCCTTTGAGTAAATTTTCGGGAAGGATCAGCAATTTATTTATGGCTCACCATAAATGCATGCATTATCTTTTTTATTGTAAAGCATACCTGAGTTTAAAGGAATGTTTAAAACTTCAACAGTAACCTTGATTTGGCAATTTCACGTGATACCGAGAACAATGGGAGTTAGCAGAACTAAGCAATTAGTCATCCTCCAACTAATTTTATAAGAATAATAAAAGCTATTGATAAGTTCCACCAAGCTGTACCAACGTGAAAAAACGATCTGTAGTTATCTTCAACTTCAAATTGAAAACAGGTACTCTGGCCAACTAGGTTGATAAGTTGTTGTATCCATAGATCATTAATGGGGGTCAGATTAGTGTCCTGTGGTCACATTGGTTAATATCAAGGCAATATGGTACATAAAGCAAAACAAAGCAATTTGATCTAAATACCTTAAAATGTGGTTAACTTGGAAATGTAGTCTGGAATATATCTTTAAGAATTATTGGCAAATGCTATTTATTAGGAAATCTTGCTTATCTTTAAGTGGAATTTACTTGAGTTCTTCAAATTCAAATATCTGACAGATTTGGTGTTTTTTTCCAGATGACCGCTTTATTCTGAAGCAGATGCCTCGCCTGGAAGTCCAGTCTTTCCTAGATTTTGCTCCTCATTATTTTAATTATATTATAACTGCCGTTCAGCAAAAGGTAATTGCAGCGGGTTGTGTTGCAGGCTGGATGAGTTACTGATTTTCCCACCAGTTGTTTGTTTTTCATGCCCAGGTTTTTGATCTGTGGTGACATGGCTACAGAGTGTTTAGTTCTGTAGTACCTCCAGTTAATTAATGCCAGTAACATTGATCTCTACTCATCACCCGATGCGAACGAATGTTCAAACACGTTCTATGGTACTTTGTGCAAAAATATAGGGCTGGATTCTACTGTACGGTATCAGTAACTCATTAGAGGAATACTCTGCCATTTTACAGCCAATTCTACAATTTCACTAGCTGCTGATGGTCTCCATTTTAAAACAGAGTTCCCATGGAATTTAGTATCCCATTGGAAATTCCAAGCCCTTTAACCGGCACAAGAGTCCACAAATGCAAATTCAGGAGAGAATAAACTATGAATCAGCACATCACCATGACAATCTTGCCTATTATTTTACAACAAACTCTATCATTTGTGAAAGCAAAGGATAAATTAAAACAGGTAGGAGGTAGAAATTCATACTTGATCTTACAAAAGAAACTCCAAGCATTTGAAGAGTTACCTGGCTAACTTTTTTTGTAATATATTGCATCACACTTTAATTTGTGATTAAAATGACATGTCTAATTAATTTTGTTTCTTCGCCTATCCCCCAATATGCAGAGACCAACAGCACTGGCCAAAATTCTGGGGGTATATCGAATTGGCTACAAAAACTCACAGAATAATACTGAGAAGAAACTTGACCTTTTGGTTATGGAGAATCTTTTCTATGGGAGAAAAATGGCTCAGGTATGTAGCCTTAACAATGAAAATGCTTTTTGTCGAGTTTTGATTAGTAATTCAAAATTGTTTTCATAATATGTTATATCTTGATAGATGATAAAGAATTGTGACATTAAAACAATTGCTGTCTTTTTTATATTCCATACTCATACACAACAATACATGGTTTCTTTAGACTGCAAAGTATATAGATGTACAACTGAAGATGCATAAACTGCTACGTAATTCTGATCCTGGGAATAAATAACTGATGGTAGATACATGGTATAATCTCACTAAAACATCACTCATGTTAAAACTTTGTGCAACAAGCTGATGTCCAATCCATAAACATCTTGAACAATGCTGCTACACATTAGGCTTATTGGACTTAGATTGTTAATACTTTCTTATTGAAGGCACCCCCATGTTGTGTTTTTGAATGTCTTGTCAACGACAATAATTGTTTTTTTTTCCCCATTCAGGTGTTTGATTTAAAAGGTTCTTTGAGAAATCGAAATGTTAAAACAGAAACTGGAAAGGAGACATGTGACGTGGTATTACTGGATGAAAACCTTTTAAAAATGATTCGTGATAATCCTCTTTATATTCGATCACACTGCAAAGCTGTGCTGCGGGCATCCATTCATAGTGATGCATATTTTCTATCAAGCCATCTCATCATTGACTATTCTCTGCTCGTGGGTCGGGATGACACAACAAATGAATTAGTTGTGGGAATTATTGGTAAATAGAACATAAAATAGTTTATGAATTAAAAATTCATACAATTGCTATGTCCTTCTATACTGCTGCACTAATATTAATATTTTAATGCAATATGGACATTGTTCCCACTGCAATGTAGACATGGGATGAATCTCGTGCAGAATGAAGGGTCTTTTTTCATATAGGCAAAATTCTTTACACTAAGAATTGCTGTTTTTTAAACTTGCTTACACCAGGAATCAATACAAGCCTGGTAGGAATCCAAAATGGAATACAGCTCGGGTTACATATAGATTCTGTTCCTGAGAACCATCTGTAATCTAATTTCTCCCTGAGTGAATCGGTCAATCTCTGCAGCGACCCATATAGTATTGCTCAACATATATGCGTTAATACTTTCACCGCATTGAATAATCACCTTAACACTACAATAATTAAACTAATGGAATGTATACTGTATCCCATCATTATTGAAAACGTTGAAACGTGTTTATTATTGTTATTATTACAAGCTTGATAAATGATTTAAAAATATATAAACTGTTGTTTGTCAAGTACATCAATGATCTGGATGATGGGGTGGAAAAATGGATAAGTGAGTATGCAGATGATACTAAAATAGGTGGTGTTGTGGATAATGAAGTAGATTTTCAAAGTCTACAGACAGATTTGGGCCATTTGGAAGAGTGGGCTGAAAGATGACAGATGGAGTTTAATGCTGATAAGTGTGAGGTGCTACATCTCGGCAGGACAAATCAAAATAGGACGTAAATGGTAGGGAATTGAGGAATGCTGTGGAACAGAGGGATCTAGGAATAACTGTGCATAGTTCCCTGAAGGTGGAATCGCATGTAGATAGGGTGGTAAAGAAAGCTTTTGGTGTGCTGGCCTTTATAAATCAGAGCATTGAATATAAGAGTAGGGAAGTAATGTTAAAATTGTACAAGGCATTGGTGAGACCAATTCTGGAGTATGGTGTACAATTTTGGTCGCCTAATTATAGGAAGGATGTCAACAAAATAGAGAGAGTACAGAGGAGATTTACTAGAATGTTGCCTGGGTTCCAGCAACTAAGTTACAGAGAAAGGTTGAACAAGTTAGGTCTTTATCCTTTGGAGCGCAGAAGGTTAAGGGGGGACTTGATTGAGGTCTTTAAAATGATGAAAGGGATAGACAGAGTTGACGTGGATAAGCTTTTCCCATTGAGGGTAGGGAAGATTCAAACAAGAGTGCATGACATGAGAATTAAGGGACAGAAGTTTAGGGGTAACATGAGGGGGAACTTCTTTACTCAGAGAGTGGTGGCTGTGTGGAATGAGCTTCCAGCAGAAGTGGTGGAGGCAGGATCGATTTTAACATTTAAAAGTAAAGTGGATAGGTATATGGACGGGAAGGGAATGGAGGGGTATGGTCTGAGTGCAGGTAGATGGGACTAGGGGAAAATAAATGTTCGGCACGGACTGGAAGGGTCGAGAGGGCCTGTTTCCGTGCTGTAATTGTTATATCGTTATATTATATGGGTTATATATCAGAAAATATGTCAGATTTGCACTATAGCTCCTTCATAACGCAGGGTGCTCCTGTATAGTCATCCTTCAGATTTCTCATTAGAAACTCAGCAAGTCAAGTCGGGCGAGTTTATTATATGCACAAGTGTGGTGAGGTGCAGATACAATGAAAACACTTGATTGCAGCAGCATCACAGCCATATAACACACAAAACAAATTATATAAACATTACAGAATATTTCTAAATGAAAGCGGATTGTGCAAAAATAATGACTTTAGTGCAATAAAAATTAGGGAATGAAAAGTCCAAGGTAGTGCATGAAGCGGACTGTCGTGTTCTATGCAGGTAGGTTCAAGAACCTAATAGTTGTAGGAAATTAGTTGGTTCTGAGGCTGGTGGTGTGGGACTTCACCCTCCCCAATGGTGGCATTGAGAAAAGGGCATGGCTTCAATGACAGGGATCCTTGATGATAGGTGTCACCTTTTCGAGGCAGTGACATAAAGTAGATGCATTTGATGGATCTAGTTTCTGTTTGTAAATGTAATCCTTACTGAAGTGTCATTAAACATGAAAAGAAGGACATCTCCCCAAGATTATTTCCCTCAAAATAATGTACTAATTTATTTTCAATTTAGATTACATCAGGACGTTTACTTGGGATAAAAAGCTTGAAATGGTTGTAAAGTCCACAGGCATCTTGGGTGGACAAGGTAAGTCCAAAAATGATTGAGGAATAGTGTTCTTATATTGTTTCTTTCATCCATATAATAATTTAGAAAAACTTACAATTGTACATTCCACCTTGAAACAGTGTAGTGTATACTAAACACAAACTCTGCAATCAACTACTATTTGTCTTTTGTGTGCAAGAAATTATTCTGTTGTACAGTGCCTTTGTTGTAACCACAAGAATAACTTTTTGCTGTTATTTTGTTCCGTTTTTGTTATATTTGTGCTTTCCACTGTACACGCGGCATTTCTTTCCACATTGCCATCCAATTCCTCCTTTTGAAAATGTCTTTCTCTAGTTTAATCATTTTCCTGGTTGGAATAACCAAGTATTATGTCATGCGGTAGAAAGTGTGGAGGGGTTTTCAGCATTTGTGTAGCGAAGTGCAATAAAGATTCAAGTTTATAACATACGTATATAAACAGAACTGCAGATGCTGGTTAATACACAAAAGGACACAAAGTGCTGAAGTAACTCAGCAGGTCAGGCAGAATATGGATAGGTGATGTATCGGGTCAAGACCCTTCAACGTACATTTTTTTTTCTGTACTTGGTGTCTAGTCCAAACAGCACAGATTTAATCGAGGATTATGACACTTTGTTGTTTTTCAGATCTACAATTTTTAAAATCTGTTAAGTATGTTGCGCAAAGCAATTGAGTTTAGTATAATTTCAATGTGGTTCTAAATAGAAATCTTAACTCACCTTAACTTTGCAAAAATTGATAATATCGCTACTTTCTTTGCACAGGGAAAATGCCAACTGTGGTTTCCCCAGAACTGTATAGAACACGATTCTGCGAAGCAATGGACAAGTATTTCTTAAAGGTGCCAGATCACTGGACAGGCCTGGGTGTGAACTGCTGAAAAGATGGCAGCACTCAAGATGACAACATTACTGAATGTATGCTAATGAGGTGGATGATTGTCTGTTTTGGAAGAAATCATTCCATGAGCAGCACTGAGTTATTGACACTGAACGTTAATATTTCCCACAGTATTGCATCAGAACAGAAATAAATCATTTACCAGTTTTCCTGAGAAGCATTTAAATTTGTAATGTAATTTGAATGGTTAAAAATTCCTCTTAAAAAAAATAAATTGTGTACTTAACATTTCAAATGGTCCTATTTGAAACCATGTGTAGGAGACCTGTTAAACTTGAAGTTTGCTTCTACCTTGCGCTTTAAAATAAAGAATTATGTGATGAGGCTCAATTCATTGAGAGTTTGTCTCACAAAAGCACAGAACTATTCTCAGACACGTTCAGTCTGTGTGTACACATGCATAGTAATTGTTCTTTATAATTAGAAACATGCATGTTATGACATTTTTTAAAAATATTCTCAGTGTGAAAGCTGTATATATATTTAAAGAAAACTTGCTACTTCTGTATTTGTATTCAAGCTATACTGCCTGTAAGTAAAAGATTGGATAAATTTCAGTGTTGACTCAACTGCCCCGCTGCAATATGCATCTTCAGGGGTAGATGGAGCTTGAAACGATTTTTCAAAATTCTGAACTGTGGCCATATTTTTTGCTGTTTTAGAAAGAAGTTCAACTGTAGTATTTATCCAATTGTTGCACTTTTATTTGCTGTAACACGGGTACAGAAATAGATTTGTAAATAGTCCTGAAAATAGCAAATAATGTTATGCTCCAGTTTCATGCAGATGTCTTTAGAGAACTAATACTGGAATAAAATATACAACAAATCAATGTAACAATTATTAATAGTGCACTGTGAAAAGTTGTTTTGATCATGTTTAGGAACAGATTATCTGTATCTAAGATATAACATCAGTTACAAGGTAACATTTACTTTAGAAGCTTGTTCAAGAGAACTACTACCAAAATTATCTTCAGAAATCAGTAATGATTTGCTGTTCAGTAAATTCTAAGATGTTTTATGATGCTCAAAGTAGCTCAATTCATTCAAAACCTTATCGATAGTTTTGGAAAAAAATACCCTCAAAGGATAGTACAATAAAATATGAAGAGCAAATGTATGTCAATTTGCTTATTGTTTAAGGCCTTAATGTTGGTATTTTGTTTGGCCATTCACAGTGCCATTTCAAATTGTCATGTGTTTCAGAAAGATGATAGGGCATTTAAGTTACTGAGATGCAGCACATTTTCTTCCAGCATCTAAGGTACATTTGTAATTTAAACACTTCAAAATGATTTATTACAATTGTAAGTTTTTGTGCTAGTTTGCATTACTGGTGCTAGTGTCACTAATTACTTCTGTAAATGAACAATATGTATTCCACAAGCCAGAGTGCCTCTTTTTCTCTGACGTCAAGAGAAATAAAGCAAAAAGGCCCAGAGATGAAGCAGTGGCCTCTCTTCCATTGGATAATCATTGGATAATATCATGTGTTAAAAATATGTCTGGCAGGTTGATGAGAGTGAATTGAAGTAAGGCAGAAAGAGACTGATGTGCAATATTAACCTTCTTTGTATTCAACTCTCTTTTCATGAATATATTTACTGATACTGAGGGTGAGTGAAAAATGCAACATATTTGTTTAATATTAAATGGATATGTAATGATGTTTCAATACAAAATGTGTATTTTTTCATTTTTAAAGCATTTTTCTATTCTCAAAGTGGATTAAAATGTTTTTCTTCTTTTGATCATTCTCAACAACACATTGATTATTAAGATATTGTTACTTCTTCCTTGTACAAAGTGATACCATGGAGTCAAGTCCATCTCATGTTTTGCCTCTGGCTTTAGATAATATGGCCAGACATAGATAATGTAATTCATAACTTTTGAATTGCAAACAATGTTTTAAAAAAAGTTTCTGCACTCTGTTTCTGAAACGTTAGAGCTTAATTTTCTGGAAACTTTGCACTATAATGGTGATGCATTAATGAAGCTGTAACTCGTAAAATTTCCTGGAAATAAAGGAGTTATGCCATTGTTGCATTGATCCATATTTTGTTGGGACATTCATGGAATTCTGCTGATAGCTCCAGCTAAGCCAGTAAAAATTTGTGTTAATAACAACATATTTCAACACAAGAACAGTTAATACTATAGGGGGTGCGTACTTGCGTCTTTGCACCTTTGTACTAGGTATCCCCAGCCACAACTATGTATTTGTGCCATATGAATAGTTGGAGTTCAGCTCTGATTTGGAAGTGCAGTCTTCAAGCTTGCAAAGAGCATGCAAGCATCCAATCCACCAAGAGTGTGATGATGTCGAAGACTTCTGTACATGGAAAGAATAGTCATCAGCAAGAAGTGGTGAATGTAGTATATCAGCAAGTGCCTTTGAGGGCATACGCACTATATGCCACCTTTGATGGGATACATGACCTTCTAACTTTGGCTGTGCAGCACCCAAGTGATCTTCAGTTCATCGCCAGGAAAAAATATTGAGAGACGCAAAGGGGGAGAACATGAATATTTGGCCATTTTCACCTCCCCCATTGTCTATCCTCAGATGCAGTCTGTCTCATGCTAGAACTGCAATGGTTAGATTTTAATACGCTGGTCAGGTATAAAAGTCTATGGAGGATAGACACAGAAAGCTGGAGTAACTCAGCGGGACAGGCAGCATCTCTGGAGAGAATGAATGGGTGACGTTTCGGGTTGAGACCCTTCAGACTGGTTAGGGATAAGGGAAATGAGATTTCGATGGTGATGTGGAGAGATAAAGAACAATGAATGAAAAATATGCAAAAATGTAATGTGAGGCAAATGAAACGTTACATTACTCATAATTTACTTAACTTTATTTAAGCTTTAAGCAACTCATTTCTGTAATACATAAACTCAGAAACATCTGGCAAACATGGCTGATTCCGCAGGCCTTTCCTGCCTGAAAATACCCAGCACATGCACACACTCTGGAAGAGCCCCGCACATGTGCCCACTTCATTCTCCCCTCCTATTTATAAGTTGAGACAGTAAGGAGGTTTAGTACGTCTTGATGACCGTCACAGCACTGGAGCTTCAGGAGAAAATGGTTTTTCAATAGCTGGTGGTACATACATTGCTTGGTCATCAACTTCACTCATATTGTTATTTCGTTTTAGAATTTCTTATAGAAGTTTCCATAGGGTGTGATGGGAGTGTTGGAGGAAGTTCTCGATTAGTGTTATCAAGAAGTGACGGAGCTGATGGAGAAGACGGACATGATGCAAGGTCACAAAGTGAGACAGCTGACTGACGTCCATCCTGATATTTGATAGTTGCATAAGAAGGGTTCAGTTCAACTTCATCAACAAAAGGCTCATTCTTATTTGATCGGACATACTGACGAAGCAACAGAGTCCCAGGGCTAGTCAACCACAATGGCACAGAAGTACCACTATAAGAACGCCGTTTGAAGTTAAAGAACCGCTCGTGTGGAGTAGTATTGGTAGCAGTTGACAGTAGAGATCTGATGGAGTGTAATGCATCTGGTAGAACACATGCCCACTGCTGATCTGGTATGGCATTTGACTTTAAAGTCAGTTTCACTGCTTTCCAAATGATTCCGTTATACCTCTCAACCTGACCATTTCCAATAGGATGATATGGTGTTGTTTTACTTGTTGCAATTCCTCTATTAGAAAGGTAGGCTTTTAAATCTTTTGACAAAAA
This sequence comes from Raja brachyura, assembly GCA_963514005.1. Next base: position 90,411,501 of record OY740787.1, on the reverse strand, counting down.
TGAGGTGCCCCTGTCAGAATGTATGTAACTTGGAAATCCACAGAATGAAAACAGTTGATCTAAACGTTTGATAACCATAGCAGCTGACATATTTGGACAAGGAAAGGCAAATGGAAACCTCAACTAAGGTAAGTATCTAATTCATCAACTAAGGTATGTGTATAAACATTTAGATAGAAAGATGGTAAAGGCCCTTTGAAGTAAATACTCAAATGTTCCATAGCTTTGATCAATCTTAATTCCGGATGGAAGAACCTTGGTTTGAATTCAGCACAGATTCTGCATGAAGCACACGTCATCTTCGCATCTTCTGTCGAGAAAGGTAAGTGTCAAAATCAAAATGGGGACAGTGGAAATGTTGGAGATGCTGCAATTGGAGAGAATTAGGTTTATCCTAATGGATAAACACGAACTTTTTGAACAAATATGGTCTCCATTCACTGATTATATGAAGGGGTAGCTGGGCTCAGCATTGAAACTCAACAAGTACCCGGTGGTAAGATCAAATGAAAAGGTTTAATCTGAGATTTATATACTTGTCTCTATATATGTATTATTAGAAATTGTTCCATTCATTGTTAAGATGTATACTGTTTTTCTATCTTTAAGTATAATAATTGTTTGCTAGTAATGGATTTATTTATTTATTTATTTTTTTCTCTCTCTCTCTCTCTCTCTCTCTCTCTTCTCACATATAATCAAAATTATAATCACACTTTTTAAATTAAACATCTATTCTTTCTTTACTCTTTTTTTTCTCTTCACTTAAAAAAAATTGAGGCTTATATATATTGCTTTGTAATACTCATATAATTTTGGAAATATGTAATATGCGTATCTGAAAAAATTATTATATTATTTGCAATACGTATGGCCTCTAATAAAAATATATACAAAAAAAAGAGAAAGGTAAGTGTTTGGAACGAACATAGTGTAACAAACGAGTGACTCCGGGATGACACAGCCCATTGTGAAGATCAGTGAGTGCAGAAGAATGAACAGAGGCACAAAATGCTCGAGTTAATGTATCCGGAGCAACATTATCCTTACCAGGGCTGTACACAATTGAATAACTATATGCAGATAATTCAATCCTCCATTCATGAATTTTACTGTTTTTAATCTTCATTCGTTTCTGATTATCCAGCATAAAAGCTACTGAACGCTGATGTGTTATCAAAGTAAAGTGCTGTCGAGCAAGGAAATGACTCCATTTCAATAATAAGCTTCAATAATTGCTTTAGCTTCCTTTTCTTTCTTTTGTTATGTTTATTTTATTAGAAGCAATTGTACAAGAATAAAGCAATTGGCATAACAATTATACAATTTTCGTACAGCTTCATTTTTAACATTTTATAAACTGATAAATGAATAGGAAGTAAAAAGTAAAAAGGAAAGAATGAAAAATACAAACCTTATTTTTTCGGTCATTTCTGTGATCCACATCTTCATTGTGGAAACTGTTATCTTTTTCCAGAATTTGAGTATAAGTTTTTTCGAGGTTATTAAGCCGTAGTCAAGGAAACGTCTTTGGAATGTCGTTAACTTAGAGCAGCCCTCTGACATTCCTAAAATTATTAATTTTGCATCGGACTCCAATTGAATTTTAAGTGTTTTAGAGATGTTATCGGATATTCCTGTCCAGAAGTTTTGTATTTTTATACAGGATGCAAAGGAATGGGTTAAGGTAGCTCCTTGGAGGTGACATTTATCACAGATAGGGGAGACAGTTGGAAAAATCTTATTCAATTTGGTCTTTGAGTAGTATAACCTATGCAATACTTTGAATTGTATCAGGCAATACCTGGCATTTAAAGAACAGTAATGTATGTATAATAGGCTTTCCTCCCATATATCTTTTGAAATAGGTAAACTCAACTCGTCTTCCCATGCTCGCCTATAAATCTCAGAAGGTAGGGTATCAATATTTAAGAGAGTATTATAAATGTAAGATATCAACTTACTTGTATCGGCATGTCTATTCAAACAATTGTCTAATATATCTGGACCCATAAAAGGACAATCTTGTGTGTATGTTTTCACATAATCTCGGATTTGAAAGTATCTAAAAAGATTGTTTGCATTCAAGTGGTATTTCTTGAAAATAAGCGAGAGTCCCCTTCTTATAGAGGTCTCCCACAGTATTAATGCCCAAGTTTTTCCATTGAACAAACACCCTATCTAAAGTAGATGGTTTAAACGAGGGATTGTTTGAAATAGGCAGAAGGAGAGACAAGTTTCTCAGTTTAAGAATTAATTTCAACTGTTTCCTGATACAGATTATTGGATTATTGGATTTTGCTCATTCATTGACTTATTCAAACGTATTGGAGATACAAAGAATCGAGCCTATATTAAAAGGCAAACGTCTTCCCTCTCCATTTTTAACCAATTTACCTGTTGACATGTATCGTCCAACCAGAAGATTATGTTTTTAATATTAGTAGCCCAGTAGTAAAAAAGAAAGTTAGGAAGTGCTAATCCTCCATTTTCTTTGGATTTGCACAAGTGTCTATTATGTATTCTATGGGTTTTGTAGTCCCAAATAAAATGAGTGATAGTAGAATCAATTTCTTTTTAAAAACATTTAGGGAGATATATCGGTATTGATTGAAATAAATATAGGAGTTGTGGAAGGAAGATCATCTTTATTGCATTTACTCTACCTATAAGGGAGATAGGAAGTGGTTTTCAAAATTGAATGTAGGCATATAGTTTAGTAATTAATGGTGGAATGTTTGTTTGTAATAGAGAGTGTTTTCTTGTCATGTAAATTCTGAGATATCTAAACATTTCGGTAACAATTCTGCAAGGAAATTTTTGGAGTTGAGAAGGGTCTTGAGCTTTTATTTGCATAATTTCACTTGTATTCCAATTTATTCTATAACCTGAAAAAGCACCAAATTGTTCTATAATGTTTAGTACATTTGGGATACTAACTTGGGAATTAGTAATGTATAAAAGTACATCATCTGCACATAGCAAAATCTTATGGGTGGTATATTTAGCATTATATCCGTGAATGCCCGAATGTGACCTAATACTCTCAGCAAGGGGTTCTACGGCTAAAGCAAATAGCATTGGTGAAAGGGCGCATCCTTGTCTGTTACCCCTGGATAAGTGAAATTTAGGTGAAAGCATTTGACGTGTCAGTATTCTGGCTGTCGGATTAGTGTATAACAGCTTCACCCATGAAATTAAGTTTTCTCCTAATTGGAATGTTTCCAACACTGTGAAAAGATAAGCCCATTCCACTTGGTCGAAAGTTATTTCTGCATCTAGAGAAATAATTGTTAGATCCTTGTTTGTCATTCTATGTGAGTATATTATATTAAACAGACGTCTCAGATTATAAAACGAGTGTCGATTAGTTATAAACCCAGTTTGGTCTGGATGTATAAGTTTACTAATAACCAAGCTTAATCTGCGAGCCAAAGTCTTAGTTAATATCTTCTGATCTGTATTTAAAAGGGCTATTGCCCTCTATGATCCAGGCTCCTCAAGGTTTTTATATATTTTTGGAATCAATGTAATAGTTGATTCGGCAAGAGTTTGTGGTAAAGTCTGTTCTTTAAATGCTTGAGTATAAAGGGCTTGTAATTGTGGGGAAATTAAAATCATTAATTTTTTATAAAATTCATTACTAACCCATCCGGACCCGGTGTTTTTCCACTATTCAATGATTTAATAGTCTCTACAATGTATTTTGTTGTTATCTCTGCCCCTAATTCCTGCCGTTCCTCCTCATTAAGGGATGGGAGATTGCAATTCTCAAGAAAGCTTTTCATCTTTGCAGGATCGGCTGTTGTTTTTGATGAATATAGTGTTTGATAGAATTTTAAGAATCTTTCATTAATATCTTTAGGCAGTGTAAGCAGCTCTCCTTTTTCTGATCAAATTTTTTGAATAGTATGGTCCTTCCCTAATTTACGGAGCTGACGTGCCAGTAGTTTATGTGGTTTGTCACCAAATTCAAATTTGTTTGCTTAGTATAATGAAATACCCTAATAGTTTTTGCAGAAAGGATCTGGTTTAATTTAAATTTTAATGCGGCTATCTTATTATGTTTTGCAATGGTTGGGTGAATCGCATTGTCTGAGTCTAGCTGTTTAATCTGTTTTTCTAATTTCAATTGTTCAGTCTTATTTTTCTTGTTTTGAAAAGCTTGGTATGTGATAATCCAGCCTCTGATATAGGCCTTGAAAGTTTCCCACAACAACCCTGCAGAAATACCAGGTGTGTCGTTTGTCTCAAAGAATATTTTCATCTGTAGCTTCAAATATTCACAGCAACTTGCCTCAGTTAGTATTTGTGGGTTGAATCTGCAAAACGATTTTTTATTATACATTCCTTCCAATTTTAAGGAGAAAGTTAACGGACAATGGTTCAAAATGATATTATTGTGATATTTTGGGTTATAGGTGAAAGGGATAAGGTTTGCATCTACCAGGAAATAATCAATTTGTGTATACGTTTGTGAACACCTGAATAAAAAGAGTATTCTCTTCCGGATGGATTGGCAATCCTCCATACGTCGGTTATGTTTGTATTATTTATATACGTATTTAAATGTTCACTCGATTTTGATTTTGAAGTACTTTTCCTTTGGCGTGGAGATTTATCCAAGTATTGATCTAATACACAATTTAGTTCTCCTCCAATTATCAGATTCTGCTGGCAGGAGTCTGAGATTATATTAAATATTTTATTAAAAAATTGGGGATTGTCGAAATTAGGAGCATAAATATTGACCATAGTCAGTGGAGTTGAGTGTAATTCCCCGGATATTATAATGTACCTGCCTTCCTTATCGGCTATAATGGATTTGTGTTTGAATGGTATACCTTTGCGAATTAGGATTGCTGTTCCTCTTGCTTTGGAAGAAAAAGTAGAATGATATAATTGGCCAATCCAGCTACCCTTCAGCCTGTTGTGAGCTCCATTTTTAAGATGCGTCTCCTGTAGAAATTTTATATCAGTATTAATAGATTTTAAATGGGCTAGTAATTTGCCCCTTTTAATTGGCTCGTTAATGCCCCTAACGTTTCAACTACAAAATGAAATTCCTCCAATTTTCCGAGTAACATCATCTTGCATTTTAAAACTTACATGATTTCCTTTGATTCAAATGATCCAACACATTGTTTGAAATATTTCCTTTAATTGCTGGGTGGGTGAGCCTTGTCCCATTTTCCCCTATCCCCCAGAGATATCTCTAAGAAAAATGTGCATTAATAAAATTAGTTAAGATATTTAGTAAAAAAAAGTAGAAAGTGAAAAAGAAAAACAACGGAAATTGCAGCATAGAGAAATGCTGCTGGTGAATACCACCCAACGGTGGTTGGGTTAGTGAAAACTTCCATAGATAATATTAAGTAAGTCCGCTCCTCAAGGAGTTAATAAAAACTAAACAGAACAGACCCCAAAAATGTTTAACAGTATTTAAATCCGTCAGGGAATCAGCATTCCCAAGAGGTTAAGTATCTTAATGTATTCTAATTAAGTAGTTGAATATTGAGTAATTTGACTAATATATGGCACTTATTACTTAACCTTCTACTAATACTGTTTTGACGTATTAACCGACTCAAAGTCAGTGAATTTATGACAACTTATTGATTCCAAATGCCGTTTCACACAGACAAATCTCCCTCCCTCTCTCCCTCCCACTCACGACCTCTCCAAAACTTTCCAAACCAGTCTCTAAACTTTCCAAGACTTTCACAAACTTACTCAACACTTTCCAGCACTTTCCCAACCAATCTCCCCCATTCGTTCTCTCTCTCCCCCTCTCTCTGCCCCTCTCCCTTTACCCCATCCCTCCCTCTCTCCCTCTTCCCTTCCCTCTCTCCCAAAACTTTCTCTAACTTACTCTCACTTACATTTCCTCTCACTACCTCTCCCTCCCTCCCTCTCCCTCTCTCTCTCTCTCTCTCTCTCTGCTTCTCTACCCATAGCCCTCCCCCGCTCTACCTCTCTCCCTGTCTCGCAATCTCTCAAGTTCTCTGCTTGACATATTAACTGACTCTGGGTCAGTAGATTTTTAACAACATATTCCTTATGAACACAGTCTAAATGAATCCAATATTCCTTATAAACACAGTATAAATGAATACAATATAAATGAATTATAAACACAGTGTAAACGCAGTATAAACACAGTATAACCCTCTTGATTGGCATCATGACATAAACTCAGTAACACAGTTACTTATCCTCGACGGGTCCCGCAGTATCTTGGGCAAACTTGAATGCTTTATCCGGATCGGTAAAAAGTTATTCAGTTGCTTTATAAGTTACTCGCAATTTGGCTGGGTATAATAGGCCAAATCGAAGGTCTGCTGTGTCCCTCAAAATAGCTCTTGACTTGGTGAAGAGTGCTGTTTTCTTAACGACCGGCAGGAAAGTCTCTGAAGATTTGTATGTTTTCACCTTCAAAAGTTAGGTTTCTCTTGTTGGCAACTTTCTGCATAATGTCCTCTAGAACACGGCAGTGATTTACCTTCAGAATCAACTGTCTTGGTGGAGCTGTGCTGCCTGACCGGGCTCTCACAACTCTCAGCCCGGTCAAGTCTAGGTTTTTCATCCAGATTAAGTACATCTTGCAGTAGTTGGGCCACAAAATCTCACAGATTTTTACCATGTTCTTTGCCTTCTTTCACTCCAACAATCCTTAGGTTCTGACGTTTAGAACGGCCTTCCAAATCAAGACATTTTTTCTGTCACTTTGGCAAGTAACCCGGAGATACACTCCACCTCAGCCATCAGCCTGTGTGCTGTCTCGGCATTTACAGCAGTAGTAGATTCCAAATCTCGAATAGCCTCACTTTGTTTTTTTGAAGTAGCAAGAATAGGCTCCAACTTACAGCTGATATCGGTTTGAAGCCTGTGGATTCCCCTTTTCAAGGAGGAATTCACCTCCTCTATACGGGCATCTATCTTGTCAATCTTGCCACAGATTTCTACTTTCACAGCTGAAATTTCCACCTTCACAGCCGCAAGTCACTCACCCAGTAGTGATCGGATGTCCTCCAACACCAGAGTCTTGCTGCTTCCTCTCAGGGGTGCTCCATGCTCGAGGGGCCTTCCACGCCTTCTGCTTGTCGTTTCCTCCATGGTACTCTAGGCAAGCGCCTAGGATAGTGTCTACCGGTCATTTAAAAAACCGGAGTCGCGTTCTGCGGATGTCACTTACGCGGCACTCAACATATGCCGGTAAGTGTTTTTAAATCTTGTTTCGATTAAATTAGGTTTTGATTCTTTTTTTAGCATTTAGCGGAGCGGAGCTAAATGGCGCACGTCCTAAGCCGCCATAGCGCCACCGGAAGTAGCTATAGCTTCCTTTTCGACGAGTGGGTAGTGCAATTCACTACATTGGAGAGTACGAGACATGAAAGCCACTGGTCCTCCTCCTTGATTTAATGTTGCTGATACTGCTAAATCAGAGGCATCACATTCAACAACAAAGTGGAGATCCTCATCAATGGCGCGTAATGTCGCAGATTCTAATTGTTTCTTTAAAGAAGTAAAGGCACCAATTTCTCTAGAGTCAAGGGGAAAAGATTTTGCTCTAATCAAAGGTTGAATTTTGTCAGAAAATTTTGGTATCCATCTAGCATAATATGCAAACATCCCAAGAACCCTTCATAGAGAGTTTAATGTAACTGGAACAGGTATCTTTTTGAGTGGCCGGAGTCTTTCTGGATCAGGCTTGATTATATCATTTCCAACCCAATATTAATTGATGACACTGATGTTATTGACTTCGCCTCATTTAATGTTAGATTCTTAGAATGTACAACATCTAAAAACTGTTGTACATTTTCATCATGTTCAGCTTGGTCTTTTCCTGCAATAGTTATATTATCAAAATAAGGGAAAGTATCTTTAAGGTTTTCCGGTTCAACAAGTTTGTCCATCTCTCTCTGAAAACCAGCGAGGCCATTAGTTACAGCAAAAGGAACTCTGCAGTTCGATATAATTTCCCGTTTGCTTCAAACGCAGCGTATTTTTTCTCTGATTCTTTCAAAGGAATTTGGTAGTAAGCACTTTTAACGTCAAAAGTAGAGCATATCTTATACTTAGCTAATGTATTGATAATCTCTTCTATACGAGGTAATGGATATGCATCAAGCTCTGAACTGGTTTCTACTTTGAGAGTAATCAATGCAGAGTCTCTTTCTATGTCTCTCCAAGGGGTCCTTAACCACGACAACTTGTGCCCTCCAAGGGGAAGAGCTGGGTTCTATAATCCCTTCTTGTAAAAGATTAGTTACTTCTGTGTTGATAAAGTTCCTATCATCTTTACTAAAGTGTCTTGATTTTGTAGCAATTGGCTTGCACTTGGAGGATAAATTAGTGAATAATGAAGGACATTCAACAGATGCAGCAGAAAAATCACACAATACTGGTGGCTTTGACAATACAAGATCAGGCATAGATCCTTCATGCAGTTTCTGAAAATCCTGACCGAGAATTATATCGCTACACAAATTTTTCAAAATACCAAGATACAGTTTTATAGCTAGTTTTGTTCAGAATAAAGTCTACAGTACAAGATCCAATCATTTGAGTATTGAGAGTTGTCAGAGCCATCGACATTTCTCTATTTGAAGGAATTATAGTTACATTTAGTCGAGACATAACTTGTTCACTTATAAAACTTTCTGATCTGCCAGAATCAAGTAGTACATTAGGTGTAAGGCCATTGATAGATACCATTGTAGCTGCATGAGACAAGCTTTGAAGAAATGCAGCTGTAATTGCACATAAAGAAGGTGTATACATGGCAGCAGTCACACTTTTAGTACTTGCTTTGGACTTGCATACTCTAGAATAATGTCCCTTCTTGCCACATCTATTACAAGTTGCCTCTCGAGCAGGGCATCTCTCTCTCTCTTATGAATATTACCCCCGCAAAAGTAACACTTCCTTTTTGAATAATTATATGCTGCAGCAAGGGCACATTTATCAGTAGAAATTGTTTCAGCTTGCTCCATATTGGTACTTTGGTGAGGTTCTTTTGTCGTAGTTGCAGCAGAATACACATTAGATGAGCCATAAGCATCTGAATTTTTATGAGCCAAGTCTAATTCCAAAAAGGAAGAACATTTCTAAGGGGAGTAGGAGGCAACCGTGGCTGACAAGAGAAGTTAGAGAGAATAAAACTAAAAGAAAAGACGTATAACACAGCAAAGAGTAGCCGGAAGCCAGAGGATTGGGAAACTTTCATAGGACAACAGAAGGAAACAAAACGGGTAATATGGGCTGAAAAGATGAAGTACGAGGGGAAGCTGGCCAGGAATATAAAGAAGGACAGTAAAAGCTTCTTTAGATATGTTAAGGGAAAAAGAGTAGCAAAGTCAAATGTGGGTCCCTTTAAGGCAGACACGGGTGAAATTATTATGGGGACCAAGGAAATGGCAGAAGAGTTGAACAGGTACTTCAGATCTGTCTTCACTAAGGAAGACACAAATAATCTCCCAGAAGTACTGAAGGACAGATGATCTAAGGGGGTCGAGGAACTGAAATAAATTTTCATTAGACGAGAAATAGTATTAGGTAGGCTAATGGGACTGAAGGATGAAAAATCCCCTGGGTCTGATGGTCTGCATCCCAGGGTCCTCAGGGAGGTGGCTCTAGAAATAGTGGATGCATTGGTGATCATTTTCCAATGTTCAATAGATTCAGGATCAGTTCCTGTGGATTGGAGGATAGCTAATATTATCCCACTTTTCAAGAAAGGAGCGAGAGAGAAAATGGGGAATTACAGACCAGTTAGCCTGATCGGTGGTGGGAAAGATGCAGGAGTCAATTATTAAAGAGGTAATAATGAGGCATTTGGATAGCAGTAAAAGGATTAGTCCAAGTCAGCGTGGATTTATGAAAGGGAAATTATGCTTGACTAATCTTCTGAAATTTTTTGACGATGTGACAAGTAAAATGGATGAAGGGGAACCAGTGGATGTAGTGTATCTAGACCTTCAGGAAGCCTTTGATAAGGTCCCGCATGGGAGACTGGTGACTAAAATTAGAGCACGTGGTATTGGGGGTAGGGTGTTGACATGGATAGAAAATTGGTTGGCAGACAGGAAGCAAAGAGTAGGAGTGAATGGGTCCTTTTCAGAATGGCAGGCGAGTGGAGTGCCGCAAGGCTCGGTGTTGGGGCCGCAATTGTTTACCATATATATATTAATGATTTGGAAGAGGGAATTAAGAGCAACACTGGCAAGTTTGTGGATGACACTAAGCTGGGTGGCAGTGTGAAATGTGAAGAGGATGTTAGGAGGTTGCAGGGTGACCTGGACAGGTTGATGAGTGGGCAGATGCATTATATATAGATAAATGTGAGGTTATCCACTTTGGTGGCAAAAACAAGGGGCAGATTATTATCTCAATGGGGTTAGGTTAGGTAAGGGGGAAGTACAGCGAGACCTGGGTGTCCTTGTACACCGGTCACTGAAAGTTGGCATGCAGGTACAGCAGGCAGTGAAGAAAGCTAATGGAATGTTGGCCTTCATAACAAGAGGATTTCAATATAGGAATAAAGAGGTTCTTCTGCAGTTGTGTAGGGCTCTGGTAAGACCACACGTGGAGTATTGCGTACAGTTTTGGTCTCCTATTTTGAGGAAGGACATCCTTGTGATTGAGGCAGTGCAGCGAAGGTTCACGAGATTGATCCCTGGGATGGCGGGACTGTCATATGAGGAAAGATTGAAAAGACTAGGCTTGTACTCACTGGATAGAAGGATGAGGGGGAATCTTATAGAAACATATACAATCATAAAAGGACTGGACAAGCTAGAAGCAGTAAAAATGTTCTCAATGTTGGGCGAGTCCAGAACCAGGGGCCACAGTCTTCGAATGAAGGGGAGGCCATTTAAGACTGAGGTGAGAAAAAACTTTTTCACCCAGAGAGTTGTGAATTTATGGAATTCCCTGCCACAGAGGGCAGTGGAGGCCAAATCACTGGATGGGTTTAAGAGAGAGTTGGATAGAGCTCTAGGGGCCAGTGGAATCAAGGGATATGGGGAGAAGGCAGGCACGAGTTATTGATTGGGGACGATCAGCCATGATCACAATGAATGGTGGTGCTGGCTCGAATGGACGAATGGCTCCTCCTGCACCAATTTCCTATGTTTCTATGATCAAAGAGGCAAGCATAGCTGGGGCCCATACGGGTGCCCATAGTTACACCTTAGACTTGAAAGAAGTCAAAGGAGAAGTTGTTGAGGGTGAGGACCAGCTCCGCTAGGCGAAGTAGAATGTTAATAGAGGGAAATTGGATGGTTCTGCGGTTGAGGTAGAAATGGAGGGTTTTAAGGCCTTCCTGGTGGTGGATGGAGGTGTCGAGTGACTGAACGTCCATAGCAAAGATGTGGGAGTGGGGGCTCAGAGAGTGGAAGTCGTTAAAGAGACAAAGAGCATGTGAAGGAAAGAACTGCAGATGCTGGTTTAAATCGAAGGTGGACACAAAATCCTGGTTAATACGCAAAAGGACACAAAGTGTCACAGGTCAGGCAGCATCTCTGGAGAACATGGATAGGTCTGAAACATCACCTATCCATGTTTTCCAGGGATGCTGCCTGACCTGCTGAGTTACTCTAGCATTTTGTGTCCCTTTGGTGACAAAGGTGTTTGATACACTTGCCTTTATCGGTCAGGGTATTGAGTACAGGATTTGGGGAATCATGTTATAACTGTAGAATAAGTTGGGAAAGCCACAGTTGGAGTACTGCGAATAGTTCTGGGCTTCCTACTATCAGATGGTTGTCATTCAAACTAAGGATGCAGAAAGGTTTGAACAGGGTGTGACTATTTCTTTGAGTTATTATGAGACACTGGGTCTTTTCCCTGGAGTAGGGGAGGTGGTGGGGTAACCTTAACGAGCTATAGAAAATCATCATGGGCCACCAATAGAGCAAATGAAGTGAAGAACCACACATTCTTTTCCCATTGGGTAATACGTCAAAAACTAGAGGGCATAGAAACATAGAAAAATAGGTGCAGGAGTAGGCCATTCGGCCCTTCGAGCCTGCACCGCCATTCAATATGATCATGGCTGATCATCCAACTCAGTATCCTGTACCTGCCTTCTCTCCATACCCCCTGATCCCTTTAGCCACACGAGCCACATCCAACTCCCTCTTGAATATGGCCAATGAACTGGCCTCAACGACCTTCTGTGGCAGAGAATTCCAGAGACTTACCACTCTCTGTGTAAAGAATGTTTTCCTCATCTCGATCCTAAAGGAATTCCCCCTTATCCTTAGACTGTGACCCCTTGTTGTGGACTCCCCCAACATCGGGAACAATCTTCTTGCACCTAGCTTGTCCAACCTCTTAAGAATTTTGTTAAAGAAGGAACTGCAGATGCTGGAGAATCGAGGGTTACACAAAAAGCTGGAGAAACTCACCGGGTGCAGCAGCATCTAAGGAGCGAAGGAGATAGGTAACGTTTCGGGTCGAGACCCTTCTGCAGTCTGAAGAAGGGTCTCGACCCGAAACGTCGCCTATCTCCTTCGCTCCTTAGATGCTGCTGCACCCGCTGAGTTTCTCCAGTTTTTTTGTGTAACCCCCCTTAAGAATTTTGTGAGTTTCTATAAGATCCATAATTTTAAGGTGAGAGGGTAAGAATTAAAAGGGAACTAAAGTGCTTTTGTTTTCCATACAGAGGATTGTGCATATGTGGAAAAAGCTAATGTAGAAAATGGTAGAGGCAGGTAAAATTCTGACATTGAAATGGCATTTGCATGGTTACAGGGGGAGGAGTGGAATATGGGCCCAGGGCAAAGAAATGATGCCAGCTCTCAGCTATTTCAATCTGCAGATAGACACAAAATGCTGGAGTAAATCTCTGGAGAGAAGGAATGGGTGGAGACCCTTCTTCATACTGCTTGGGAGGGGTGCAAGCTGCCCAAGCGAAACAGGAGGTGGTGCCCCTGCACTGTGTGTAGCAAAGATTATCTTTGGTGGGTAGAGCCGCTCCCGCCGGGGTGAGTGGGCGGGGAGGGTGGAGCGCGCACGCCGGGCCGGGAGCGCGCACGCACCCCCCCTCCCCTCCCTTATATGCGGGAGCGCGCCGGGCGCCTCGGCCTTTCGCTGGCGTGCGTCTGAGGTGAGCGTTGATCGGCAGCGCCGGCGGCCGCGGCAATCCGTCCCCATCCGCCCTCCCCCCCGCTCCATCCGCACTCACTCACCCCTCCATCTCTTTCCCTTGCAGGTCCCTGACAAGATGCGAGCCAAGGTAAGGGTGGATGGCGGCGTGGGGCGCGGTTATCCCATCTGCGGCCCTGTCTGTCCGCACGGCCGCCGCCGCCGCCGCCGCCATCATCATCCTCCTCTCACATCCCCGCCGATGGTGGTGACGATGCCGCTGTTTGTGGGCGGCGGCGGCGGCGGCGGCTCTTGGGGTTTATTTCTAAAAGATTTAAAAGCGAAGCGCTGGAGAAACTGGGCGGGTCGGGCAGCGTCTGCGGGCGGGCGGGGGGGGAAATGGGGACTGACGGCCTTTAGAGCGGAGTCGCCGCCGCCGTCCGTGAGTGCGTGGCTGACGGTCGGTCAGCGAGAGCGTGAGTGCGTGGCTGACGGTCGGTCAGCGAGAGCGTGAGTGCGTGTTGCACCATCTGCGCCCCCGCTCGCTGCAACCTCGGCCCCGCTGCCCTGCCTTCAGCTTGGCGATGGCGGACAGAGTAACGAGAGGGGTGCAGCCTAATTTAGAGAGTCACAGGAGGGTGCAGCGGTAGAGTTGCTCCCTCACAGCGTCGGACACCCGGGTTCAACCCCGACCACAGGTGCTGTCTGCACGCAGTTTGTACCTTCACCCCCGTGTCCTGCGTGGGTTTTCTCCGAGATCTACCACACTCCAAAGACGTACAGATTTGTAGGTTAATTGGCTTGGTGTGTCAAGTCAAACAAATTTTATTGTCATTTAGAAATACATCGATTTATGCAGTTCCAAACAAAATTCCGTTGCATTTGGCTCTCTTTGCAACACGATAATTAACAGAAGGATAATGTAAATTGTCCCTAGTTTGTGTAAATTGTCTCTTCCCATACCCCCTCTCCCCCTGATTTCTTATGCTTGTTTACCGTTCTTCTGTTTGTGCGTTTTTGACCTTTAACATTTCTGCTTTTCAGTGGAGGAAGAAGCGTATGCGCAGGTATGTGAAGCTCATTGGAAGTGTTGACATTTTGGTGAAATGTGGGCAGTTTCTGTCTGAGATTTTCATTTGCAGCCATGAGGCCACAGCCGTGGATGGCAAATAAGTTGTCTTTTAATGGAATCGAAGACTGTTTCTAGTGTTTATTTTAGTATGTAATGCAATAATATTGTGTATATCACAGAGTAGTGAGTGGAGGTTGACTGTCAATCAAATGTGTGTCAGCCAGTCAAATCATGAGTACCATCAAAGCATGCATTGACAATAAGTGCAGGAGTAGGCCATTTGGCTCATCGAGCCAGCACCACCATTCAATGTGATCATGGCTGATCATCCCCAATCAGTACCCCGTTCCTGCCTTCTCCCCATATCCCCTGACTTCGGTATTTTTAAGAGCCCTATCTAGCTCTCGCTTGAAACATCCAGAGAACCACTGCCCTCTGAGGCAGAGAATTCCACAGACTGACCACTCTGAGAAAAAGTGTATCCTCGTCTCCGTTCTAAATGGCTTACTCCTTATTCTTAAACTGTGACCGCTGATTCCGGACTCCCCCAGCATCAGGAACACGTTTCCTGCCTCTAGTGTGTCCAAGCCCTTAATAATCTTATATGTTTCAATGAGACCCCCTCTCATCCTTCTAAACTCCAGAGTGTACAAGCCCAGCTACTCAATTCTCTCAGCATTTGACAGTCTTGCCATCCCGGGAATTAACCATGTAAACCTACGATGCACTCCCTCAATAGCAAGAATGTCCTTCCTCAAATTAGGGGACCAAAACTGCACACAATACTCCAGGTGTGTTTTCACTAGGGCTCTGTACAACTGCAGAAGGACCTCTTTGCTCCTATATTCGACTCCTCTTGTTATAAAGGTCAACATGCCATTCGCTTTCTTCACTGCCTGCTGTACCTGCATGCTTACTTTCATAGACTGATCCCATTGTACTTCCCTTTTTCCCAACTTGACGCCATTTAGATAGTAATCTGTTTTCCTGTTTTTGCTACCAAAGTGGATAACCTCACATTTATCCGCATTAAACTTCATCTGCCATGCAGCTGCCCACTCCCCCAACCTTGCCAAATCACCCTGCATTCTCACAGCATCCTTCTCACAGTTCCCACTGCCACCTAGCTTTGTGTCATCTGCAAATTTGCTAATGTTACTTTGAATTCCTTCATCCAAATCATTGATGTATATTGTAATTAGCTGCGGTCCCAACACCAAGCCGTGCGGTACCCCACTAGTCACTGCCTGCCATTCTGAAAGGGACCTGTTAATCCCTACTCTTTGTTTCCTGTCTGTCGACTATTTCTCTAACCATGTCAGCACTCTACCCCCAATACCATGTGCCTTAATTTTGCCCACTAATCTCCTATATGGGACCGTATCAAATGCTTTTTGAAAGTCCAGGTACACTACATCCACTGGCTCTCGCTTGTCCATTTTCCTAGTTACATCGTCAAAAAATTCCAGAAGATTAGTCGAGCATGATTTCCCCTTTGTAAATCCATTCTGACTTGGACCGATCCTGTTGCTGCTATCCAAATGTGCGGCTATTTCATCTTTTATAATTGACTCCGGCATCTTCCCCACCATCGATGGCAGGCTAACTGGTCTATATTTCCCTGTTTTCTCTCTCCCGCCTTTCTTAAAAAGTGGGATAATATTAGCTACCCTCCAATCCACAGGAACTGATCCTGAGTCTATAGAACATTGGAAAATGATCGCCAAGTGGTAGTGGAAAAGAGAGAAATGCCACAGTGCAGTATGGTGTCACAACATTGGAGTGTTATAACAACAAAGCTCAGATCTGCTCCCTTTTTTTGAAATGTGTATAGTGGTAGGATGGGAATAAAATGCTGGAAGCACTCGGCAGTAAGGCAGTATCTGTAGAGAGAACAGTTGATGTTTTGGGATTATTAGTCAAAGAAGGCCAAGTTTTAAGAAAAACTATGCTGGAGGTACTCAGCAGGTGAGACTACATCTGAGGATGGGAATGGATAGACATTTTGGATCAAGACCCTTCTTCAGACTGAAATGTATGCTTCCCTCTATGGATGCTGTCTGACTCACCGAGTCCTTCCAGCACTATTTATTTTCCATCAAGATTCTAGCCTCTGCCGTTTCTTGTCTCCATTCTGTTGTATGGCCTGAAGCATCAACTGTTTCTCTATCCAGGGGTGCCACCTCGCCCAAGTGTTTACAACATTTCTGTCTTCAGACGATATTACACAATATGGAAACTGATTCTTCAGCTAAGTTGTCCACGCAAGACCCAGTCCCGTGTTAGTCCCATACCTGTCCAAGTGCCTTTAAATATTGTAATTGTACTTTTCATCTGATACTCCCTATGAAAGCTCATTCCATATACCCATTGCCCTCTGAAAAAGATTGCCCATCGGGTCCTTACTAAATCTTTTCCTTTTCATTGTGAACCTATAGCCTCTTAATTTTAGAATCCTCCACCCTAGTGATGAGACTGGCTAATTGCCTTCTCTATGTCCCTAGATGATTTTATAAACCGTTAAGGTCACTCCGTGGCCTCTTAATTTTCACAGGTAACTTCTAGCTTCTCATTGTAGCTTAAACCTTCCAGACATGTTAATGTCCTCATAAATCTTTTCTGCACTCTGTCGAGCTTAAATAGAACATTCTTATGGCAAGGAGATGAGAACTACACAATGCTCCCAATGTGGCCTTGTCAGTGTGTATAGTGGTAGTGTGATATCAATCTCCATCTGTTCTTCAGCTCATTGACCCAGGTGACCGAGATCCTATTGTACTCTTAGATAACCATCACTGTCTGTTAGGTGTCCGCAAAGTTGCTAACAATGGCCCACATGCTGAGAACTCATCCAGATCATTAATCTAAATGATGACGACAGTGGACCCAGCACCAAATTCTGGCATACCACTTATTACAGGCCTCCAGTCGGAAAACACTGACCCCCCCCCCACCTGCTGCCTCCTTTCTTCAAGCCAATTCTGTATCCAATTTGCTACCACGTCCTGGATCCCATGTGAACTAGAGAAACTCCGCGGGTGCAGCAGCACAGCATCTGCTGTTCCTTCTTAAATACAATGAACTAACTTGCCAGATTATCATGGGGTGCCTTGAAAAAGGACTGGTTCAAGACGACTTAGGCCGTCTGCACTGCCACGTCAATCTCTCTGGCCACTCTGGAAGTTTTTGTTTCATTTCCTGCAATTACTTATCGTGCAGAACTTGATTGAAGGACTTGCTAATTTCCATGTAGACCCTGTCTTCCACCTGAGCTCTCAATATTCATCTCTATAACAACGAGCACAAGGAATTCCAGCCACTCCCCCCTGGAGAATGTTTTCCCTCATCCGTGGCTCCAGGAAGGCAACACACATCCTGGATATCCTTTTGCAGCTGCAGCATCTCCTATTTGTCCTCCTAACTGTCTAGTCTCCTGTCTCAACCCTTCCCTACAATGCCTCAGAACTGGTCTTCCTGGCAAGGATCTGGCTGGAGCTATTGAACAGTCATCTGTCAAATAGGCTACTATAAATTACTCCTTAGATTAATGGTTAAAATGATTAAATCGCAGTTGATGGGTTTTGATTTGGGGATACAGAGAAATAAGGCAAGAGGGCATAGGGGTGATGGGACTGCACCCTAAGCACCAGCTTATTAGGATTGAGATGTTCATCTAAGATTGCTAAGAGCTTTGACAAGTTTTGGGATTGCACTCCTGTCCAATGCTTTAAAACCGTGCGTTCTAAATTCACTGATTCCAGTTCCTATTTCAATTGTCTCAAGAAGGGTCTTGACCAGAAACGTCACTTATTCCTTTCTTACACAGATGCTGCCTGACCCGCTGAGTTACTCCAGCATTTTGTGTCTATATCTTCCGTGTAAACCGCCTTCTGCAGTTTCTCCCTACATTTTTGGCGGATACTGGACATTTGAAATGTGTATTCCGCGGATTCTAGATACCCTGCTGTGAATTTCCAATCTATTTCCTCCAAAGTCATGTCTTCTATTTAGTTTGACATTTTTGTGATGGCTGTGTTCAGTCATACATGCTGAAGATGGGTAAATTGATCAGCAACTAAATCTTATAGTTCAGCAATGCTTCAGCAGATATTCCAGTGCTTCTCATTTTAATCCAATTCTCTATGTGTCTTTTCACGATGAGTGTTCTTATTCCTTTTGCAGACTGAAGCGTAAAAGACGAAAGATGAGGCAGAGGTCCAGGTGAACTGCCGGTGATGCTGTGCTGATCAGCCTATGTTGAATCTTCCTTGGCATATGGACTCTGGACATTTCTGCTTATAATTGTTCCTCCAAGATCAACAATTTATGTAGATGTTTTGGATGCCGGTCATGAAAGATCCAGACATTGGACTGTTGTAGTGCTGTGCCATGATGTATATTAGTTACAAAATAAAGTGTAAACTAGTGTTTGTATCTTGTTTTTAATAGTCTCTTAAGTCAATGGGGAGTATTTAATTGGTATTCTCAATGCTCGTATTTGCTTGTTTGTTTCTATAGTGGTGGGAAAAGTCAGGTGGGATTTTCAGTGAAATATAGCTTCACGTTAAATGTTTGTGGCCAGCGGACTTTCAAACAATTGATTTGTACACGGTGACCCAAAATGTTAATGCAGCCGAACTACTTTAATTTTGTGTCAGTAGTTGGAATTTTAATTCTGATCCAGATCTGTAAAAATATTTTAACCAGTTTTGATGGAAGTGGATCATGTGGCTTTATTGAGTGGTGTGGTAATTGGTGTTGGTACATTTTAGCATTTATATCCAGACAGGTGACGGACGATCACCAAGAAACCTTGTACATGTGCCGAGGGTTCGCTGCTTTTATTAACCAATTTTGTCAAGGCAGCAGGTAAACGTGAAACACTGCAATTGTGGTGCATAAATTGTTATTCAGATTGGTGTAGAGATTAAATGAGTAAATCTCATTTCTATGCCATCTAAATGAACACTACATTGTTCAACAATAGGCACAAACGGCTTGAAACAATAGTCACAATTTGTTAAATAAATCTTGAGGTGCCACTATGAAGACGTCATTGTTTTAACAGCGTATTTGATCAATGCACAACAGTAGCCACTTAGTTCTGCTCTGAGTTCAGTAGGCAAGGCAATAGCATAGAAACTGCTGATTTTATCAACAGTGAGGTAGAGACAAATGATCTGCAGATGCCAGGATCTTAAGCAAAAATGCGAAGTGCTGGAGGAACTTGCCAAGTCTGACATTTGTAGAGGGAATGAGCAGGTGATATTTTGGGCCTGGACATTCAAACCAGTAAGGGAGAGAAAGCTGGAAAAGAGGTGGTGATGGGAATGTGACATTCTTTGCTTGCAGCCCCAAGGTATGCAAATAGCCGCCATATCAAGGGTGCTTTGTAATATCATTTAAAAAAAATAATCTAGACTCACTGGCAGGATAAAGGCGCTCAATGGTAAAGAAACAAGCTTGGCTATTCGGCAATAGGTTTGAGAGGGGGGGGGGGGGGCACTGTAGAATCCTCTCCCCAGGGGATAAGTCTGTTTTGTTCCGGTGAAGGCGCTATGCACACGGCAGCCAGCCAACGGTCACTTATCCTTTTTTCACTTTTAATTTCAAGTTTTTGTTGCGACTCGGCAGACCAAATTCCCTCTGGGGATGAATAACATTTATCGTATTGTAAACTAGTTTGGGGGAGGGAGAGGGAAAGCAAGTTGGAGAGAGACCAAGAAGCAGTCTGAAGGGCCTCAACCCGCCTGTACATATGACAATTATACTCCCTTAGTTTGAGCCTTGATATGACTTGACTCTTATGTTCATGCCTTGGTCTATAATGGGGATAAGTTTATTAACTTTGTCCTTTTCTATAACTTTTTTGTCGCTTTCAGGAAACATTGACTACACATTCTGCATTTTATTGCCATTTAGTCTTTGTCCTAACAGAATTTGACTTTCCTCATCCCCTACATTACCTCTCGCTGTCCCGATTAAATTCCAACTGATTTATGCCCAACTGTAAGCAACCTTCGATTTGATAGACTCCAACATTTTTTGTGTAGTTTCCAATTGTAAGAACTTGCTCATCATTAGCTTAATTGTTTTAATTGCCTCTGGCTATGATCTCCAGTACCTCAAAAATGGCCACCAAAGTATTCTGTAGCGTTAGTGTGAGATAAATAAGTAAGTTTATTGGCCAAGTATTTGCATACAAGGAATTTGCCTTGGTGCTCCGCCCACAAGTAACAACACAACATACAGTGACAGTTACGAATGACTCGGAAAACATTAAACATTAATAATAATAAAACATTGATCAAGCACGTGAACCAACAAAATACCAGATCAAAGGGAGGCTACAGATTTTTGGCTGTTGAGTAGAGCAACTACTCGTGGATGAAAACTTTTTATGTCTGGCTGTAGCAGCTTTGACAGTCTGGAGTCGCCTTCCAGAGGGTAGTGATTCAAAGAGTTTGTGGCCAGGGTGAGGGCTTAGATGATCTTGCCCGCTCGCTTCCTGGCCCTTGCAGTGTACAGTTCATCAATGGAGGGAAGGTTGCAGCCAATAATCTTCCTGCTGATCGGACGATTCGCTGCAACCTCCAGGAGTTGTGCTTGGTGGCTGAGCCAAACCAGACCACGATGGAGAAGGTGAGAACAGACTACGATGGCCGTGAAGAATTGGACCATCATTGCCTGTGGCAGATTGTGCTTCCTCAGCTGCCGCAGGAAGTACATCCTCTTGTACCTTTTTGACTGGAGTCGATGGTAGCCCACCACTTAAGGTCCTTGGAGATGATGGTTCCCAGGAACTTAAAAGACTCCACAGATGTGACTGGTGTTGTTGATGCTGAATGGTGTGAGGGAAGGGGGAGCTCTCCTAAAGTCTACAATCAATTCCACAAGAGCATTGAGCTCGAGGTTGTTGCTACGGCACCAGGCCACCAGCTGTGACACTTCCTGTCTGTCGGCAGATTCCTCCCTACCCTGGATCAGTCCAATCAGGGTTATGTCGTCCGCAAACTAGAGAAGCTTGACAGAGGTGTCTCTAGAGATTACGCAGCCTTGCGGTGATATGCTGAGTGCGGGTTCGAGATGTCCTTTCCCAGCCTCACGTGCTGCTTCCTGTCTGTCAGGAAGTTGGTGATCCAC
Organism: Raja brachyura; assembly: GCA_963514005.1. The sequence continues at coordinate 90,390,191 of OY740787.1, read as the reverse complement.
CGACAGAGGGGTTCAGGCACAATCAACATGGAAAATTTGGAGTGTGGTAGCTCTGGCACAATGGTGTTGAATGCAGAGCTAAAATCAGCAAACAGGGTGCTCGCATAGGTACCCTGGCGGTCTAGGTGCTGTAGAATGAAGTGCAAGCCCAAGTTGACTGCATCATCCACAGATGTATTGGCCCGATATGCAAACTGCAGAGGGTCCAGCAGGGAGTTTGTGATATTTTTCAGCTTGGCCAGCACAAACCTTTCAAGTGTCTTCATGACTACAGAGGTCAGTACGACAGGCCTGTAGTCATTAAGACAAGAAATCCTTGCCTTTCAATTTTCTGTTCAATTCAGAAAATCAATTCTGTGACGAATCCCACTAACGTTAGACAGTTTTGCATTGAACATTTATGTTAAAGAAGGAACTGCAGATGCTGGAGAATCGAGGGTTACACAAAAAGCTGGAGAAACTCAGCGGGTGCAGCAGCATCTAAGGAGCGAAGGAGATAGGCGACGTTTCTGGTCGAGACCCTTCTTCAGACTTCTACTGTCATGGGAGATGGGTAAACGTGTCTGGACTATTCCAGTGTTAGACACAAAATGCTGGAGTAAATGCTGAAGGGCCTTGATTCGAAACATCACCCATTCTTTCTCTCCAGAGATGCTGCCTGTCCCGCTGAGTTACTCCAGCTTTTTGTGTCTATACCTTCGATTTGGACTATTCCAGTGTTTTAATATCAGATTGTCATATAGTTTTACTGTTCTGATTAATTTTACAGTTTGTATGCCTCATTGCCTTCCGCTCAAAGAAAGCAAAGTCAATGCTAGCATTTATTTCAAGAGAGTTTGTATACAAAAGCAGGGGTGTAATGCTGAGGCTCTATAAGGCGCTGGTGAGGCTGGCAGAGACAGATAGATTCCTGATTAGTTCAGGTGTCGGAGGTTATGGGGAGAAGGCAGGATAATGGGCTTAGCAGGGAGAAATAGATCAGCTATGAATGGTGGAGTAGACCTGGTGGCAGAATTATACTCTCACATGACTAAGATTCAACAATGAACCATTACACATCTGTTCTTTTTACATCTCATATCCCTCTCCCATGACTCAGTCTGAAGAAGGGTCACGACCTGAAACATCGCCCATTCCTTCTCTTCAGAGATGCTGCCCAAAAATCCTATAGCATGCTGCCTGCCTCGCTGTGTGTGTGTCGAATCAAATTTTGCTTAAGGGGTTGGACAAGCTAGATGCTGGAAGATTGTTCCTGATGTTGGGGGAGTCCAGAACAAGGGGTCACAGTCTAAGGATAAGGGGGAATTCCTTTAGGACCGAGATGAGGAAAACATTCTTTACACAGAGAGTGGTGAGTCTCTGGAATTCTCTGCCACAGAAGGTCGTTGAGGCCAGTTCATTGGCTATATTTAAGAGGGCGTAAGATGTGGCACTTGTGGCTAAAGGGATCAGGGGGTATGGAGAGAAGGCAGGTACGGGATACTGAGTTGGATGATCAGCCATGATCACATTGAATGGCGGTGCAGGCTCGAAGGGCCGAATGGCCTCCTCCTGCACCTATTTTTCTATGTTTCTATGCTTGTTTCCATTCTAAACCTGCCAATTGGATACCATGGGTGCACAAAAGGCTGGAGAAACTCAGCGGGTGCAAGAGCATCTAAGGAGCAAAGGAGATAGGCGATGTTTCGGGTCGAGACCCTTCTTCAGACCATGGATACCATGTTGGCAGAACAGAGTATAGGCATGAACGGCCCATGGATACCATGGTCTGTTCATGCCTATACTCTGTTCTGCCAACAGGTGGAGCTGATCATATTACCAATAAAACAGTTCTGAATCAGATACATTTTTTTGAAAGACCATCAAGTTTTTGTTGCCCAAGCAGGACGTGATAATCTCATAATGCTTCCTGTCAGATGGTTTCCATTATCTTTTCAGCTCAAAAATACATTTTATCCTGTAAAGTGGAATGTGAGATTATAGTTTTATTCTGTGCACCGCTGTGGGGGTGGAATGAAGAAAAGAGGAAATTACTTCAATTTTAAAGAGAGATTTGGTGCAAGCTTTCAGTTTCAGTAAAGTATGTTGATCAGTGCTGCAGTAAGATAATGTGATAGTTTCATTGCGGATTTTTATTGTTGCATTCTTTGTGTGAAGCATCAAGTATTATGAATAATAGCCTGATTTTAACCCATAATCGCACAAACTATGAACTCAACATTTTCCAATGGAGCTTTCCTGCAAGGCTCGGTCTCAGCTGGTAATCCAGAGAAAAGCAGGAGAGGCATTGGAACAATGGCAGATGGTGCATTCACTAGGAAAATGGCCTGTCAAAATGTCAGGAAATACATTTTATTGGATGTCCTTTTATTAAAAGCGTTAATCCAAAGGTTAATAATTCTTTTGTGGAATCTTTACTCGTTTTTCTCCAGTTCTGCATTATTGCCATTCTGGTAATGAACATGGTAAATTAACATTCTATTTATCAGTTTGGAAATGTGCTATTATATAACATTGTGGGTGCTTATCTAAATATCATATGATATTTCTTCTTAACATGTATTATATAATCTACATACCTACTATACTTGGCAACTGGGACTCTGCAGCCTTATGTGGTAGAGAATTACTTTGGTTCATTGGGTTCTGAATGAAGAAATTACTCCTCATCTCAGTCCTAAATATCTTTCCCTGTATTATAGACTCCCATGGGCAAGGGGATAATTCGTCCTGAATCCAGTCCGCTGAGCTATGTCTGAACTTTGAATGTTTCATCAAGAACCCTGCTTATTCTGAAACTCAAATAAATAAAGGCTTAGTTGATCCAACGACTCCTCATCGGAAGATTTCCTTCCATCCATATGTGTGGAGGGCCCGACACGGGAGAGGGCAAAGCTCGATAATAGACAATAGGTGCAGGAGTAGGCCATTCGGCCCTTCGAGCCAGCACCACCATTCAATGTGATCATGGCTGATCATTCCCAATCAGTACCCCGTTCCTGCCTTCTCCCCATATCCCCTGCGCTATTTTTAAGAGCCCTATCTAGCTCTCTGTTGAAAGCATCTAGAGAACCTGCCTCCACCGCCCTCTGAGGCAGAGAATTCCACAGACTCACCACTTGATCCAGTCTTGGGAAATTGGGAGGGGCAAGTAGTAGTGTTTGTGTTGAGCCTTTTAGGACCAGTGACCAGTGTTTGATTTGGTTTAAGATAGTTATGGATAGAGCCAGAGAGGGCCCACGAGTTAAAATGCTCAATTGGGGCAAGGCCAACTTTGAGGGATTGAGAGAGGGAATTGCTCAAGTCGATTGGAGCAGGTTGTTTGCAGGAAAAGCAATGTCAGGAGAGTGGGATGTTTCCAAAAGTGTGCTGACGAGAGCTCAGGACATGCACGTCCCCGTTAGAGTGAAGGGCAAGGCAGCCAAATGTAAGGAAGATTGGCTGACAAGAGGAATTGAGGCTTTGGTCAAAAACAAGAAGGAAGCATGGGACAGGTATAGGCCGCCGGGATCAAGAGGAGGAGTTTTGGGAACTATGGAGCAAAACAAAAAAAGGAAAGCAGAAGGTCAAAAAGGGGCCAGGAGATAGCTCTGGCAGATAGCATCAAGGACAATCCCAAGAGATTTTATAAGCACATAAAGGGTAACTAGAGAGAGAGAGGGTGCACTCCTAATGAATCACCTCTGTGTGGAGCCACATGAGATGGGCAAGGTCCTCAATGGGTATTTCTCCTCTGTATTTACCGAGGAGAAAGACAGGAGGACTGAGTAACTAGTAGCAGTCAACGGAGGCGTGGAAGCTACCCTACAGCGTGCAAAATAAATGATCTACTGGCCCGGAATGACCAAGTACATTTGGGAGAAGACAGAATCATGCGCAATCTTTTACAGCCAAGCACCACGCCAGTAGAACCAACCCCTCCTGACTCACCCTGCTCCCTCTCTACCATAGTCATCAGTGGCTGCTGATATCTTTGATTGGCACGGGAAACACTACCTCTTGTTAGTGGACTGGTACTCGAGCTGGTTTGAAATTGACTTTCTGCCAACCATCTCTTTGAAGATTGTCGTCCAAATGCTCAGGACACACAGCTCTGTACATGGCATTCCGGCTCGTCTTCAGACTGACAACGGGACCCAATTCACCAGCCAAAAGTTTAAAGACTTTGCCAAACGGTGGAACTTTCAACACGTCACCAGCAGCCCAGAATACCCACAGTCCAATGTACTTGCTGAGCGTGATGTTCCGAGCGCTAACCAACTCATGCAGCGCTCCTACTTAGCAAAATCCGATGTCTACCTGGACCCGTTGAACCTGCGGAATATTGCGAGAGATGACATTCTAGGTTCTCCAGCCCAATGCCTAATGTCCCACCGAACACGACCTCCGCTGCCCGTCTCCCAGGATCATTTAAAGCCTAAACTCGTCACCCCCGCTGTAGTTCAAAAGCGCGTACAGTCCGACCGAGACGCACTTACGATAAGACCAGCAAACCACTCAAGCCACTCATTCAAGGCCAAGTGGTCCGACTACAGACAGACAAAGGACATACCAAACTGGTGTGCCTTCAGCGACCCTGCAGGCGGATCCCAGCCACGGTTCACCTGGTCCTGATCGGCCGGTTTAACCCGATCTCGGATAGACTTTGTCTTCACGACGAAGGCCGTCACGGTGAGACACACTGACCTCACGCCGGTGTTCTTCTCCGACCACTGCCTCCTTCAGGCTTCCTGTCACCTACAGGAGGACCGGAAGGCAGGCAGAGGGACGTGGAAGTTAAACATGAAGCTGTTGACCACAGAGAACATCGAGGAGCTAAAGAGGGACTACGCATGTTGGAGAACGGTGAAGCCCCTCTTTGACTCCCCCACACTCTGGTGGGAAGCAACCAAGGAGAACATTAAGAGGTTCTTCATAATTAAAGGGGTTCAGAGAGCAAGACAGAGTCAGAGAGAATTGTGTCAACTCCAGACAGATTTGCAACAACTGCTCCTTCTGCAGTCGAGAGGGGTGGATGTGAGGGAGGAACTTAGAGAGGTGAAGGACCGGCAAGCTCGGCTCTTTACCTCTGAATCCTCCAAGATCATCTTCCGATCCAGGGTCCGCCATGTGGAGCAGGATGAGACGTGCTCACGTTTCGTCTTCCATAAGGTTCACAGGGGGAGCTCTGTGATGAACAGCCTTAGGGAGGAGGACGGCTCGGTAACATCCTCACACACAGACATGCTGAGGATCTGCAAATCCTTTTACACAGATTTGTATGACCAAAAGGCCACAGACAGTACCTCCTCCCAGAACTTCCTGTCCTCGATCATGAGGTCTTGGAGGACAGCAAGTGGGAGAGTCTGGACCAACCACTGACCCTAGAGGAGCTGACTGGCTACATCCGTTCCTTTGACTCGAGTAAAACTCCCGGAAGCGATGGCTTACCGGCCGAGTTGTATTCGACTCTGTGGGACTTGATGGGCCCGGACCTGCTAGAAGTGTACAACGACATGCTTCTAGCTGGTAGCATGTCAGACTCCATGAGGAAAGGCAACATCACCCTAATCTACAAGCAGAAGGGGGAGATGAAGGACATAAAGAATTGGAGACCCATAACACTCTTGAATGTAGAGTGTCCCGCGCGATGTCGGGACGAACTCCGCACAAGATCCTGTCTAAGGCCATCGCCAACCGGGTCATGTCTGCTCTGGGACAGGTGATCCACCTGGACCAAACTTGTGCTGTACCTGGCAGGAAAATCTCAGACAGCCTAGCGCTGCTGAGAGATACCATCACCTACGTGCAGGACAGACGGGTGGATGCCTGCCTAGTCAGCTTGGACCAGGAGAAGGCCTTTGACAGGATTTCGCACACGTACATGAGGGACGTGCTCTCCAAAATGGGTTTTGGGGAGGGAATCAGGAATTGGATCAAACTGCTCTACACCGACATCTCTTAGTGCAGTCCAAATCAATGGGTGGGAATCAGACAGTTTCCCTGTAAGGTCTGGAGTCAGGCAGTGTTGCCCTCTCTCTCCTGTCTTGTTTGTCTGCTGTATTGAACCCTTTGCCGAATCCATCAGGAAGGATGCGAGCATTAGAGGAGTGACACTGCCCGGCAGTGGGGGCATTCAAGTAAAGACCACCCTGTACATGGACGATGTAGCTGTCTTCTGTTCGGATCCAGGGTCGGTCCGCAGACTGATTAGTATCTGCGACCAGTTTGAGTCGGCCACGGGAGCCAGGGTGAACCACAGGAAGAGCGAGACCATGCTCTTTGGCAACTGGCCCGACAGATCTTCCGTCCCCTTCACCATCAAGCCTGACTTCTTGAAGGTGCTGGGGATCTGGTTCGGGGGGGCTGAGGCATGTAACAAGAATTGGCTGGAGCGGATAGCCAGGGTGGGGAGGAAGCTGGAGCTGTGGAGGCAACGCTCCCTCTCCATAACGGGAAATAATTTGGTCATCAGGTGTGAGGTGCTCTCGGGGCTGCTGTACTTGGCACAAGTGTGGCCTGTCCCTCCCTCCTACACCACAGGGATCACCCGGGCTGTCTTCCAGTTCATCTGGGGATCGAGGATGGACTGGGTGCGACGGGCCACAATGTACAAGTCAGCAGACAACGGGGGTAAAAGCGTGCCCAACATCGCTCTCATCCTGATGGCCACCTTCGTGTGTGGCTGCATCAGGTGGAGTGTAGAGCCAAGGCACGTGGGCACCGTGTCACTACCTGCTGAGGTTCTACCTGTCCCCGGTGTTGCGAAGGATGGGCCTGGCGCAGATGCCATGCAAGGTGCCAGTCAGCTGGACACTGCCGCCCCATTTGTCATCTGTGGAAAGGTTCTTCCAGACCAACACCTTTGACCACATGTCCATTGGGCAGTGGTCAGCACGGAATGTCCTGCAGGCGCTGCAGGGAAAGGACTCGATGGACCCGGTGGCGTGGTTCCCTGAGCAGACTGCCCAGCTTGTCTGGCAAAATGCTTCATCGCCAGAACTCACCAACAAGCACCAAGACCTGGCTTGGCTGGCGGTGAGGGGAGCCCTCCCAGTCAGATCCTTCCTGCACCGTCGGAACCTCACTGCCAGCGCACGCTGCCCTCGGGACAGTTGCCCACCTCTTTGCAGAGTGTGGATTTGCTAAAAGAGTCTGGAGAAAAATGCAAGGGTCCCTGGTACGCTTTATTCCAAACAGCTCCGTCACAGAGGACTGTGATTTACGGACTGTTCCCAGGGACACATTCAGAGACTGACATCGAGTGCTGCTGGAGGGTTATCAACTCGGTGAAAGACACCCTTTGGTCTGCCCGAGCGTTGTTCACCACTCAGCAGAGTGAGATGTCCGTCGGGGAATGTTGCCGACTGGCCCACTGCAGACTGCAGGAGTACGTGCTGAGGGACGCACTGAAGCTCGGTGCAGCCAACGCCAAGGCTCGGTGGGGGAGGGCCACAGTCTAAGGTCCTTCCGCTGCTGGACATGGGGGGGCACGGTGTGGTGGAGACGCCCCTCAAAATAAGGGAAGGTATCCCATGCGGGGGGCCACATGAGTGGCCCGGGCGGGGGATAGATTTGTGAAATTTGAGCAATGTATATAGACTGCATGGAACAATTTGTATAGCCTCCGAAAATGTTGGATGGATTAATTTTTTGCACGGTTCATGTACTGTATATATTTATTACCCGAATAAAGTCTATTTTGAAATATTTTTTTAAAAATCAAACTGGGGTACATTTATGGCTCCGCTAAGGAACCACGTTGCTACCTGGTCGATGTCGGTGGTACCATCTATAGACACAACCGTCAACTCCTCCTTCCTGTGTAGGAACGGCGTCCGGCGCTCCAGAGTCCTGACGCACCTCCACTCAACTTTAGTGATCGCTGTTCCAGTACCTGCAGCTGCTAGTCCCGTCCACTCCCCACGCCAGCCATTTCCTTCTTCCCCTTTTGTAACCGGCTCACCGGTGCCCCTGCGACGGCCTCCCTTGGGTTCCCCTACGGTGTCTCCCCGCAGCCCGTCGGGCACACCAAACCGCGCCCTCAACTTTTTGGAGGAAAAGGTTGATGAGGCAGCTCCTTACCGTACGAGGACCGGGTGGGTTAGCAAGCCATCTATTGGATAGGGCGATTATGTTTAACCCCATTATTATTGGAAATGGCGATTTGCATTTAATATTTTATTTACTCATTGTAGTTGTAATGCTTTACTTATTTTTCATTTATACAAGAAGAGATGTAGATTGGCTAGAGCATGTTAGCCAATCAGAATGCTTAGTAATTATAACCCCGCCTAATTATAACATTCATAATGTTAAGGGCCTGTCCTACCAGCATCCGACTCCATGCGGCAAGTGCGACCAAACCGGCAGCGAGGGCTGCGCGGAGGTCGGGTGAGTGGCGCAAAGCGGCGCAAAGGGAGGCGAACTTGGAGCGAAGTTTTAAAGGTAAGTTCGCCAGGACAGAGAGGGGCACACAGAGAGGGGCACAGAGGCACACACAGATAGGGCCACGGAACCACACACAGAGAGGGTCACGGAGGCACCTACAGATAGGCTCACGGAGGCACGACGTCGAGGCGGTGTGTAATGCGTCGAGGCGACTGCGAGCCGACAAGCCGTTGCCGCGCGGAGTTTTTGAACATGGTCAGTTTTTCAGAGCCCCGCGCGATGTCGGGACGAACTCCGCACAATTCCGCACGGCTCCGGCGATCGAAGTGGGACCGGCCCCGCGACGCCGGACGGCTCAAGCGACCACGTTGGATCGCGCTCATCGCATGGAGTTGCATGCTGGTGGGACAGGCCCTTAAGTACCTACCCACTGCCTAGCAATAGCAGTAGCAGTGTGAGTGTGTGATGACCTGTTTAGAAGTTAATGACGTGAACAATCAAGATGCTTGTGTTTCAACCTGTGTATGTCTGAGCTCTTTACACCCACTGTCTCCATTTATCTAAATGGCCTTGCTACCTCTTTGCTTCCAACAATCCCCAATCTTTCTGTTTTGTGCTGCCAGCAAACTGAACATTACATTCTAAATCCAAATCATTCTTTTGTGAACAGCTGGGAAGTGGATCATTGCGTGACATCTATCACACTCTTCTGCCACCCTGAGAAAGTCCCCTTTTATTACTACTGTTTTGTCAAACCAAATTTCAAATCCGTGTCCTTGTATTATCCACAATCCTCTGCTCTAATTTTGCCCAAGGATCTGCTGAAAATCTGAACAGACTACACTCATAAGGGTAGACGCATAATGCTGGAGTAACTCAGCGGGACAGGCCGAGAAAGTGAATGGGTGACGTTTTGGGTGGAGACCCTCCTCAGGGCATAATCTGAATTGTCATCTTAATCACTCTTCTTCAGACAGTCTGAAGAAGGGTCTCGATCCAAAACGTCACCCATTCTTTCTCTCCAGAGATACCGCCTGTCCCCGCTGAGTTACCCCAGCATTTTGTGACCACAGTGTAAAAACCAGCACCTGCAGTTCCTTCCTGAGCACCCATAAGTGTATCTGCTAATGGGCATGCTTCTGGTGAGTGCTCTTGGTCTAAGCCTTCTGCAGTGCCCAACCATCGGACAAGGGACAGATTTTTCCACCATGCCCGACTCACGTTGCAGCGGCCCCTACAGCCTGTCTGACTTAAAAAAATTTTTTGTCTAGTTAAATGTAGTTGTTCGTGTTTTTATTGGTACTGTTTCTAACTGTGTATATGTGGGGGGTGGGGGGGGGGGGGGAGGCGGGAACTTTTAAAATCTCTGTACGGGAGACCCGACTTTTTCCCTGTTGGGTCTCCGTTGACGTTGGGACCTAGCACCGTGGAGCGGCCTCCGACCGGGATGTCCTGGGGGCTCCAGTCACCGCGGAGCTGCGGACTCACCGTCGTGGGACTGGCCGGCCTCGGAGCGTGGGGAGCGGTGGTGGCTCGCTGCTGCGGCCCGACTCCGGAGCTCCAGCTCCAGCTGCAGCTGCAGATTACTGCTCGTGGACTGTCGGGATATCGGGAGCTCGCGGGTCCGGGTGGGAGACCGCTTCCGCAACACAACTTCTCCCACCCGTGTCGCGGGATTGGAGCGACCCGGAGCAGGGCCGTACGTCGCCAGGTGCGGCCTCAATGGCCGTGGGACTTAACATCGCCCGCCTGGGGCTTCAACATTGGGAGAGAAATGATGCGGGGAGAGAGAGAAGAACTTTGCCTTCCGTCACAGTGAGGAGGAGATTCACTGTGATGGATGTTTGTGTGAATTGAATTGTTGGTGTGTTTTTTATGAATTGTTCTGTTTGTACGGCTTGTAGAAACGGAGTTTCGTTCGAGGTTCGAACGACAAGTAATAAAATCAAATCATATCAAACCAAATATAGGTATCGAAAGATTGTTACCCTTCTATACAAAGAAAATGGAACTTCGTTCCACTTGTTTTAAAAATAAATATTTGTGGAGAAATTGCTCTTCCTTCAATATGCTCAGTGGTAAACATTTAACAGGCATGGATACATTCTAATGCAGAAAACCAAAAGGAGACTACTATGATTCTGTTGAAAGTTTGTGAATCAGAGCTGTTAACACTGTTGGGTAGGATTTGTCCTCCAATGTTTGCTATGCTAGTGAGTCCACCTATAGATGGCCTATGTGCTGTATAACAACAATTGCTTCACCACCTCAAGCACACTGTTTAACACACCTTCTCCACTGGCCTGGCTTAAAGATGATAGAAGCTTGTTTGGTATTACCTTTTCAAGCCCAAGGTAGAATTTCCCCATGATTCAGAATGGTCTTCTTGCAACTGCTGCAGGAAAGGGATGGCAATTATTATGATATCAGTTTAAGAGCACCCGACCTCATGCTGGTGCAGCAGTAGAATTGCTGCCTTACAGCACTTGCAGCGCCAGAGACCCAGGTTCGATCCCGTCTACAGGTGCTGTCTGTACGGAGTTTGTAAGTTCTCCCCGTGACCTGCGTAGGTTTTTGCCGAGATCTTCAGTTTCCTCCCACACTGCAAAAACGTACAGGTTTGTAGGTTCATTGACTTGGTATAAGTGTAAATTGTCCCTAGTGTGTGTGTGATAGTGTTAGTGTACGGGGATCCCTTCTGCGGCAACGCAGCAGGGACTTTGAACATCGCGGACCCCCTTGCCGGGGGTCGCCGGAGAAACGCTCCGACCGCTGGCCTGTGGAGCCTCGGCCTGTGCAGCTTGTGGCGGCGGGCGTGGAGCGGACCTTTCATCGTGGTGCGGGCGATCCCTCGCCGTGGGTCACCGGAGGAGAGCTCCGACCCCCGGCCTGCAGCGTACAACATCTGGAAGCCGCGGTCCCCGGTAAGGATGTGGCCGATTTGGGAGTGTGCTCGATCTGTTTCGATGTCGGTGTTCCAACCAGAGGGCTTGAACATCGGGCCGTCCATAGTGGCGACTACAGAGGGTCAGGGCCCCGACCACGGGTGAAGAAGGGAGGAGGAGGAGGAGGAGGAGGACTGTGTGAACTGTACTGCCTTCCACCACAGTGAAGAATGCTGTGGTGGATGTCTGTGTTGGATTATGTTATGTATTGAGTCCTGTTTTCATTGTAACGCTGCATTGTAAATGACATTTCACTGCACCTTATGGTGCATGTGACAAATACATTTGAAGGAGTGGTAGTGTCATCTGGAGAGAGCAAAGGAGAATTTGGGGTGAATTAGAAAGGGGGATTGGTATCGGATTTATGTAGAAACATAGAAACATAGAAATTAGGTGCAGGAGTAGGCCATTCGGCCCTTTGAGCCTGCACCGCCATTCAATATGATCATGGCTGATCATCCAACTCAGTATCCCGTACCTGCCTTCTCTCCATACCCTCTGATCCCCTTAGCCACAAGGGCCACATCTAACTCCCTCTTAAATATAGCCAATGAACTGGCCTCAACTACCCTCTGTGGCAGAGAGTTCCAGAGGCCCACCACTCTGTGTTAAAAAGTCCTTCTCATCTCGGTCCTAAAGGATTTCCCCCTTATCCTTAAGCTGTGACCCCTTGTCCTGGACCTCCCCAACATCGGGAACAATCTTCCTGCATCTAGCCTGTCCAACCCCTTAAGAATTTTGTAAGTTTCTATAAGATCCCCTCTCAATCTCCTAAATTCTAGAGAATATAAACCGAGTCTATGCAGTCTTTGTTCATAAGACAGTGCTGACATCCCAGGAATCAGTCTGGTGAACCTTCTCTGCACTCCCTCTATGGCAATAATGTCCTTCCTCAGATTTGGATTCCAGAACTGTACGCAATACTCCAGGTGTGGTCTCACCAAGACCCTATACAACTGAAGTAGAACGTCCCTGCTATACTCAAATCCTTTTGCTGTGAAAGCTAACATACCATTCGCTTTCTTCACTGCCTGCTGCACCTGCATGCCTACTTTCAATGACTGGTGTACCATGACACCCAGGTCGCGCTGCATCTCCCCTTTTCCTATGTAAATACGATGTTGATAGTCAGAGCGGACAGTGGGATGAAGGATTATTTTCCATGGTCTATCCTCAATTCCATGACCCTGATTTTTCACAAACACTTGCCACTTCCTTTCTCGTGTATCTATACCAATCTATCTATAAATTGATTGTAATCGTGCGTAAGAAACAACTGCAGATGCTGGTTTAAATTGACAAAATGCTGGAGGAACTCAGCAGGTGAGGCAGCATCTCTGGAGAGAAGTAATGGGCGTCGTTTCAGGTCTGAAGAAGGGTCTGAACCCGAAACGTCGCTCATTCCTACTCTCCAGAGATGCTGCCTCACCCGCTGATTGTAATCATGTATTGTCTTTCTGCTGACTGGTTAGCATGCAACAAAAAGCTTTTCACAGCACCTCGGTACAAGTGACAATAAACTTTCAAGATGGTTGCGTAATATTCCTCGTGTACCATAAATGCAATCTTTCCTCCTTTATGTAATTTAATTTATTATCAATTCTGAATCACTTGCATTCATCTTCAGAGCGTACATGTTCTACTGTGAATTTGATCCTAAGGAATAGATCCATTAATTGCTTGAATGTCACTTACTCAACAGCCTGACTATGTAGGCATATGTATTTCACAATTGCCGTGGGTGGAACTCCCTGAAGCTGGAAGAGTGAGGTGTGTGACAATTTGTGAAGAGCTAAATAATAATATATTGGACAATATTTTTTTTTTGAAATGAATCATTTTTTTCCTTTGTAATAAATGCTTGAATTATTATGCGGTCAATTCGCCGATCGTTTCATTAAAACAATTTCAGTCCCTAATAAAGGGTTGAATATCTGAGAGTAGAAAATGCTGCCATAACATTTGTAACTGGGACATTCTGGGCAGTGTGAATCTGAAGCAGGGCTCTGATGCATGGAATCCTGCAACAATTAGTTCCTGATAATAACCTGCTCATCTAGGCGAATCATAGAGTTATACAGCATGGAAGCAGGCCCTTCTACCCAACTTGCACATGCCGACCAGTTCAGTTTCGTTTACTCTCACGTGTACAGAGGTACAGTGAAAAGCTTTTGTTGCGGGCTGCGTCCACAATTCGCTGCAATTTCTTGCGGTCTTGGATGGAATTTTTCCCAAACCGAGCTGCGATGCATCCCGATAAAGTGCTCGCTATGGTGCATCTGTAGAAGTTGGTGAGAGTTGCCGAACTTCCTACGCCCTCTAAGGAAGTTGAGGCATGTGCTTCCTTAGTCGTTGCTTCAGTATGGGAGGTCCAGGAGAAGTTGTTGGTGACATTGACTCCTAGGAATTTAAAGTTTTCAACCATCTCTACGTCGGCACCATCATTGCAAACTAGGGTAAGTACCACTTCACTTCCTGAAGTCGATCGCTATCTGCTTTGTCTTGCTGATATTGAGAGAAAGGTTGTTGTCTCGACATCAGCTCCATCTACATTAGAAACATAGAAACATAGAAAATAGGTGCAGGAGGAGGCCATTCGACCCTTCGAGCCAGCACTGCCATTCATTGTGATCATGGCTGATCGTCCACTATCAATAACCCGTGCCTGCCTTCTCCCCATACCCCTAGTCCAACCTGCACATGGACATGTTGCAGAGGTCATGGAAAAGAAAGCCAGAAGAGTGGAGGGGCAGGACAAACCAAACGCAATTTACAATCCAACCCCGTCAACACTCAATTATCCAACTTTAATCAAAGATCCTATAGCGAGCAAGGTAGTCTACTCCTGCTAAATCCGATGGGCTGACGTGTAGTACGCAGCGGAGTGGAACGTCGGTCATTTCAGTAATCCCGACCCGACTTTGGTTATCCCTCTCGCAGTGCAATCAACGTTGCAGGGGAACAGGGGAATTATAATTCTGTTAATTTTCCTTTTTAATGTTTTAAAAAATATATATTTTTAAATGGCTCATGTGCTGTGTTTGAGTTGATGTTTGTATGAAACTTGCACTCTGTAATACATCTAATCACACTGTTCACAGCTGTGGTATTTGGTAAAATAATAGCAAGATGAAGATTCCAGTTGCTCTACTCTTGGAATATTCCTTAATGTTTTTTTGTGTCTACGGAATTGCTTTTCAACAATAAAATGGGTCTGGTCTTCCCAATATCCAGAGAGTGGACGAGATCTGTCTGTAATGGTGGGGTTATCTAATTGAAGTAATTAACAAAATAAAATTTGTTTTGAGCAAGAATAACAAATGATGTATACTTAAGGATGATTTTATTCAGTGACCTTACAACTGATTAGATTGCGCAGGAAAGAACACCCATACACACATATATGAATGTGATATAGATGTATATAATCATATAACACACATATATATATTTCTCCAGATTTGTATATAGAATGATAAACTTTATTTCGGACACAAGGCCCAGACAAGGGACAACATTACGTAAAAACACATTGCAAACCTCGCCGCAACTTTACCCTGGCGTCCCAGCCGTGCTGATCCGGGCCAGATCTCCCACACGCTGTGGAAGGAACATGGGCATCTTTTTGCCTTTTATTGTGAGGCAGAGAGGCAGAAAGAAAATGAGGAGAAGATTTTTACCAAAGATCTTTGATTTTTACGAGGACGATTCCGTAACCGGCTTCCATCTCCACACTAGTATCATTGCTCCGCTACGGGATCTTTGGTTACCGGAGACGGAAGACGGTTACAGAAATGGTGCTGAAGATTACCCATGAATCTGCCCACAACCGTACTATGTCTTTTTCGTCGAGTGGACTACCTTGCTCACTATAGGATCTTTGCTTTAGGTAACTTCTATAAAACACCCCTGCAATCAGTCTGAAGAAGGGTCCCGACCCAAAACGTCACCTATCAATGTTCTCTCCAGATGCTGCCTCACCCGTTGAGTTAACGTTTGAGTTATGTCAAGAGTCAAGTCAAGAGTGTTTTATTGTCAAATGTCCCACATAGGGCAATGAAATTCTTGCTTGCTGCAGCACAACAGAACATGTAAACATCGTTCATAAACGAGAGTAATAAAAGTTCAGTGAGTGTATACACATGCACAAGAAACAAACAATTATAGTGCAATAATAATAATTGTCTGTTATTGTTCAGAGCTTATTTGTTATCATGTTTAATAGCCTGATGGCTGTAGGGAAGAAGCTGTTCCTGAACCTGGACGTTACAGTCTTCAGGCTCCTGTACCTCCTTCCTGATGGCTAAGGTGGCCAGGATGGTGAGGGTCTTTGATGATGATGGCTGCCCTTTTGAGGCAGCGACTCCGATAGATCCCTTCGATGGTGGGGAGGTCAGAGCCGGTGATGGACTGGGCAGTGTTCACAACTTTGTGCAGTCTTTTCTGCTCCTGGACTTTCAAGTTGCCGAACCAACCCACGATGCAACCGGTCAGAATGCTCTCTACCGTGCACCTGTAGAAGTTCAAGAGAATCCTCTTTGACATACCGAATCTCCGTAATCTTCTCGGGAAGTAGAGTCGCTGATGTGCCTTCTTTACAATTGCATCAATTTGCTGGGTCCAGGAAAGATCTTCGGAAATATGCACGCCCAGGAATTTGAAGTTTCTGACCCACTCCACCATCGTCCCGTTGATATAAACAGGATTGTGGGTCCTCATTCTTCCCCTTCCAATGTCCACAATCAGTTCCTTGGTTTTGCTGGTGTTGAGAGCCAAGTTATTGTGCTGGCACCATTTGGTCAATCGGTCGATCTCACTTCCATACTCTGACTCATCACTAGAGCCAGGATGCTTAGGCACCAAAAAACTGAAATAGGCATGCAAAAAGGCACAATAAATAACCAAAAAAGACACGAAAAAGGTATTTTTTGACAAAAAAAGGCATAAAAAGGCATTTATATCCACCACCAAAATATGGTTAAAAATAATAATATAAAGGTATACTACATTAAATACTACAAAGTTGCCTGGTTGCACATAATTGCTAACATCTTTTTCAAATTATCTGGTGGTAAACTACGCCGTCTGCCAGACAGAATATGCTTCAGTTGTGAAAAACTTATTTCTTCCCCATCTGAGGTCACTGGTGCATTTCCGAAACAAGCTACATACTCTATATTCATGTTGATATCTTGTGCATTACAACTACATTTGAGAACTTTAAGTATGTTTTGCATTTCTTCAAGACCTTTGTTAGCTAAAATCACTCTCTCACATTTTCCTTGTGCGTCCTTACCTACATCGCCAGGAACTTTACGAATATCGTCAGTTACTTTGTTGAAAACCTGCAAGTTATTCATTAATGTTTCGCCATGTTTCTTAATGGAAGTGGTAGCTTGTGTGAAGTTTGCAAATTTAAAAGCAATATACACAAGTGGAGGGACTTTTTCTGCATGATTTCACTGACGATCCTGACTGCAGCAGATTCTTCTTCTTCAAAACAGTTGACGATTTCTTTAAGTCTGAAGAAGGGTCTCGACCCAAAATGTCACCTATCTCCTTCGCTCCTTAGATGCTGCTGCACCCGCTGAGTTTCTCCAGCTTTTTGACGATTTCTTTTATCTTTTCAAAATTCTCAGCATAGTAGAATACAGCAGAGAGCCATGTACCCCACCTACTCAAAATGGGCTGAGAAGGTAGCGGAATCTCTGGTGTCATTTCCTTGAACAACTGCACACGTGACTGTGCTTTGAGGTAGATTTTCTTGACATTGGAAACTAGGCGATCGACATTTGGAAATAAGCTGCGTATGTGCCCGGCAATTCTATGAAGTCCTTGAGTGTGAAATGTCCTCGAAATGAATGTCAAATGCAACATTTTGGGGAATAAAATTTTAAGTCACAAACAGAAGTACATTCTCATGTTTTATACCTTCTGGCCAAAGCACAGCAAGTGAAGATGTAACAACTGAGCAACAGTTGAGCTGTTTGACTTCTCCTATACTTCCAATGTCAACCAATACTCCTTTGATGGTTGACCTGCCTCCAGTTTACAGATGACCACATTGGCAACATCTCTCCCCACTGCATCAGTTGTCTCATCTATTGAGATCCATATTTTCTTGCATGCAACTTCATCTCTAATTTGATGCACAACAATGTTGAAGTTGCTGTCAACATAATTTGTCCATAATGATGACTTGCTTGGGATATGTTCCTCTGTGTATTTCTCTAAAAAACCTCCGAGAGGTTTTCTTTTCCAATTTCCACAGTGGAATTCCAGCATCAATGAATGCCATGCACAAATCACTCGAAAACTCAGATTTGAGACTGGAGCTAATAGTAAATGTAGTGAGGAGCTTGGGTAGTCAACACCCCAGCGGTATCAACATTGAATTCTCTAATTTTAGATAGCCCTTGTCTTCCCCTTCCTCCCCCTCCTCTTCCCAGCTCTCCTTCTAGTCCTACTGTCTCCGCCCCTTCCTTTCATTTTACCGCCCCCACCCCCCCCCATCAGTCTGATGAAATGTCTCGACCCAAACATCGCCTATTCATTCTCTCCATAGATTCTTCCTCACCCGCTGTTGCTCCAGCATTTTTCGTCTACTTTTGATTTTTTCCAGCATCTGCATTTCTTTCTTAAATAGATCTAGGAGAAGACTGAACCAGCGGGCAGTGGCGCGAATGAATGAATGACCAACGAGGTAACGGTTAGTGTTGCGGAATGTTCAGGAGCCTGATGTTTGCTGGGAAGAAGCTGTCCTTGAACCTGAAGATCATGGTTTTCAGGCTCCTGTACCTCCTCCCCCATGAGCTGAGGCTCTTCGTGTGGCAATTTGTCAATTTTCAAAGTGAGCATGATCTATTATGAATTTCAGACATTTCAATGTTCAGTGATCAAAATCAAAACGTCTGTTGTCTTCAAAGACACAAATCAGATCATACATCGTGTGACAGCTGCTGCCTGCAACCGCTAGAGTTGTGCAGAATTCATATCTTTATGCAGGAATGACCTGATCCTGAAGTTTTCAGGACGTATTTGTACAAAAAGCAATGCTATTGCTCAGTGAAGACCCAAATACTGTTTAGTCTCGTCTGCTGGTGGCCTTATCCGCAATCTCTACAGGCCAGAGTCCACATTGTTTATCTAAGTAGTGCAAGGTGCCTGGACAACCAAGAACTGCACAAACAACATCCTTACAAATGATGTACTGGCCTTCAAGCTGTCGTATACGCACGTTGGTTGTAAAATCAAGTTGTAAAATTATAGTGTTAAGGGCCTGTCCTACCAGCATCCGACTCCATGCAATGAGCGCGATCAAACTAGAAGCGCGGGCTGCGCGGAGGTCGGGTGATCCCTGTACAGGGCCGTTCCCACCAGCATGCGCCTGCATGCAGCAAGCGCAACCAAACCGGCAGCGAGGGCCGCGCGGAGGTCGGGTGAGTGGCACAACGCGGCGCAAAGTGAGGCGAACTTGGAGCGAAGTCTTAAAGGTAAGTTCACCAGGACAGAGAGGGGCACACAGAGAGGGGCACAGAGGCACACACAGTGAGGGCCACGGAGCCACACACATAGAGGGTCACGGAGGCACCTACAGAGAGGGTCACGGAGGCACGACGTCGAGGCGGTGTGTAATGCGTCCAGGCGACTACGAGCTGACAAGCTGTTGCAGCCGGATATTTTTGAACATAGTCAGTTTTTCGGAGCCCCGAACTCTGCGCAATTCCGCAGGGCTTCGGCGATCGAAGTGGGACCAGCCCCACGACGCCGGACGGCTCAAGCGACCACCTTAGGTCGCGCTCATCGCATGGAGTTGCATGCTTGTAGGACAGGCCCTTAAGACTGTTAGAATAGAATAGAATAGAATGCCTTTTATTGTCATTCAAACACACAAGGTTTGAACGAAATTTCATTCCTGCAGTCATGACATTACAAAAAAAAACAAGACACACACTTAACACAATTTATACAAACATCCATCACAGTGAATCTCAAACACCTCCTCACCGTGATGGAAGGCAAAAGTCTTATCTCTTCCCTATGTTCTTCTCCCGTGGTCCAGCAGTCCGACTTCTGCATCGAGGCGACTGGGGCTCCCGATGTTAAAGCCCCCGGCGGGCGATGATAAGTCCCGCGGCCATTTAAGTCACACCAGACGATGTTAGACCCCGCTCCGTGTCATTTAAACCCCGAGCTTCCGGCGATAGAAGTTGCCGTTGCGGGAGCTCCGAAAAGCGGACTCCCACCAGGGACCAGCGAGCTCCCGATGTCCCCATCCACCGTGCCTGCGGCTGGAGCCTCCGAAGCTCCGAAGTCGGGTTGCAGCTGCGCGCCACCACAGCTCTCCCCGTTCTGAAGTCGGCCAGCTCCGCGATGGCGAGTCCACAGGCTCTGCGACTGGAGCCCTCAGGTTGGTCCCGGCCGGAGGCCACCGCCGGCTCCACGATATTAGGCCCAACGACACCGGAAACCCGACAGGGAAAAAGTCGGGTACCCGTACAGGGAAGAGATTAAAATGGTTTCACACCCACCCCACCCCACGTCCCACATATACACAGCTAAAAAATAATAAAAATTAGAACCAAAAACATACATCTAACGGGACAAAAATTAAAAAAAAGCCGGACGGACTGGAATCGAGCTGCTGCCATTAGGCGCCACCACACTCCCGACATGGTATGTTATGTCTACGTTTTGTTGGGAGGTTGATCACTCCATGGGTTGCAGCATTATCTGTACAATCTTCAGTCTGAAGGTAGCATTGTAATAAACTACCATGTTTGTAGGAACCTCGATCAGTTTGCTCTGACATTTCACGTTATGGTGATAATAATCCCCAAAATGTCAGAACCTTGAACCGTGATTTTTTTTGAAGTTAATAGGAACTGACAAGGTAGATGGGAAGAAACAATTCCTGGTGCACGGAGAGTTTAGGATGGAGTGAAATCCTCCACATAGAAGTCATATTGGAAATCACGGAGAAATTATGAAAATTATATATGTCATTATCAAATGTCAGTTTATGAATTTAATGCTTGACCACTTGCGAATATTAAACCGAGATTGGGAGAATTTGACGAATCAATAGATATGGAGACAGGGAGAAGGATGGGTACATACAACAGGACCTGGGTCAGCACTGCCTTCATCCAATGGAGGAACAAGCTTGAGGGACTAGGAGGATAGTTTTTATTCTTCCCACAGCTTCATCAACCACCCCAAATTCTACCGTTCAACCATTCAACGTCATACCAGCTGGAATTTGTAGTGGCCAAACCCACCAATCTGAACATTTTTGGGATGTGGAAGGAGAATTCCGCACCCTGAGGAACCTGGTGGTCACATGGAGATTGTGCAAACTCCACGCAGACAGCACCAGAGGCACTACGCACTATGTACCATTTATCCAGCTTCTGCCCACACATTATCTACTGCCAGATCACCATTGTGAATAGCAGGTCAGTAGTACCAGCGACTGTATAAGGCTTGATTGGAGACAAAATGAGCGAGAACCAGTAGTGTTTGCGTGGTTGGACACAAGAAGCTGGAGTAACTCTGGAGAAAGGGAATAGGTGCAGTTTCGAGTCAAGACCCTTTTACAGACAGAGGCAGGGGAAGAGGAATTGAGGGATGGAGACGATAATATACAGAGATATAGAAATGCAAAAAAAAACTATCAATGAAAAAATCCATTGTTAGCCGTGTGCTTGGGAACACGTCACAGACAATGAGACTCAACATGATAACGTTGAAGCTGGTACGACTAGGGTGGGGGAGGGACGGAGAGAGGGGGGGGTGCAGGGGTTACTTGATGTTAGAGAAATCAATGTTCATACCAATGGGTAGGAAGCTGCCCAGTTGAAATATGAGATGCTGATCCTCTAATTCCCTTTTGGTCTCACTTTGACAATGTTGTTCGGTAACATTAGCTTTTATCAAAAATCAAAACAAAAATGTAGGTGGTGGAAATTTAAAATATACAGTGCATTCAGAAAGCATTCAGACCTCTTCACTTTTCCCACATTTTGTTACGTTACAGCCTTATTTCAAATGGATTAAACAATTTTTTTTTATCATCAATCAACACACAATACCCCCCGAATGAAGAAGCGAAGATGGTATTTAGAAATTTTTTGCAAAGTAATTAAAAAGAAATAACTGAAATATCATGTTTACATAAGTATTCAGACCCTTTGATATGACACTCAAAATTGATCTTAAGGGCCTGTCCCACCAGCATGCAACTCCATGCGATGAGTGTGACCTAACGTAGTCGCTTGAGCCGTCCAGCGTCGCGGGGCCGGTCCCACTTCGATCGCCGGAGCCGTGCGGAATTGTGCGGAGTTCGTCCCGTCATTGCGCCTGGCTCTGAAAAACTGTCTATGTTCAAAAATTCCGCGCGGCAAAGGCTTGTCGGCTCACAGTTGCCTCGACGCATTACACACCGCCTCGAAATCATGCCTCCGTGACCCTCTATGTGTGTGGCTCTGTGGCCCTCTCTGTGTGTGCCTCCGTGGCCCTCTCTGTGTGCCACTCTCTGTCCTGGTGAACTTACCTTTAAGACTTAGCTCCAAGCTCACCTCACTTTGCGCCGCGTTGCGCCACTCACCCGACCTCCGCGCGGCCCTTGCTGCCGGTTTGGTCGCGCTTGCCGCATGCAGGCGCATGCTGTTGGGAATGGCCCTGTACAGGGGATCACCCGACCTCCGCGCGGCCCCCACTTCTAGTTTGATCGCGCTCATCGCATGGAGTTGGATGCTGGTAGGACAGGCCCTTTAGGTTCATCCTGGTTCCATTGATTATCCTTGAGATGTTTCTACAACTTAATTGGAGTCCACCAGTGGTAAATTAAATTGATTGGACATGATTTGGAAAGGCACACACCCGTCTATATAAGGTCCCACAGTTGACAGTGCATGTCAGAGCAAAAACCAAGCCATGAAGACAAAGGAACTGTCCGTAGACCTCCGAGACACGGATCTGGGGAAGGGTAGAACACAATTTCTGCAGCTTTGCAGATCCCAAAGAGCACAGTGGCCTCCGTCATTCTTAAATGGAAGAAGTTTGAAACCACCAGGACTCTTCATAGAGCTGGCCGCCCGGCCAAACTGAGCAATCAGGGGATTAGAGTTAGACTAGTCAGGAGTGAGGAAAAGTTGAACGGAGCAAAGTACAGAGAGATCCTTGATGAAATCCTTCTCCAGAGCGTTCAGGACCTCAGACTGGGGTGGACATCAAAAGGACAATGACCCTAAGCACACAGCCAAGACAACGCAGGAGTGGCTTTGTGACAAGTCTGTGAATGTCCTTGAGTGGCCCAGCCTGAGCCCGGACTTGAACCCGATCGAACATGTTTGGAGGGACCTGAAAATAGCTGTGCATCGACGCTCCCCTTCCAACCTGACAGAGCTTGACAGGATCTGCGGACAAGAATGGGAGAAATTACCCAAATCCAGGAGCGCCAAGCTTGTAGCGTCATACCCAAGAAGACTTGAGGCTGGAATCGCTGCCAAAGGTGCCTCAACAAAGTACCGAGTAAAGGGTCTGAATACTTACCGGTATGTACATGTGATATTTCAGTTATTTATTTTTAAATACTTTACAAATTTGTGGAATTCCCTGCCACAGAGGGCAGTGGAGGCCAAGTCACTGGATGGATTTAAGCGAGAGTTAGATAGAGCTCTAGGGGATAGTGGAATCGAGGGATATGGGGAGAAGTCAGGCATGGGTTATTGATTGGGGACGATCAGCCATGATCACAGCCTTGTATGTGAATACTTGGCCAATAAACTTACTTACTTACTCCCAATGAATGACGGTGCTGGCTCGAAGGGCCGAATGACCTCCTCCTGCACCTCTTTTCTATGTTTCTACGTTAAACATTTCTAAATACCTGTTTTTGCTTTTTTTATTATATGGTATTGTGTGTAGGTTGATGATTTAAAAAAAAAGAGAATTTAATCCATTTTAGAATGAGGCTGTAACGTAACAAAATGTGGAAAAAGTGAAGGGGTCTGAATACTTTCTGAATGCACTGTATATTGAAAATGATGGAAATAATGCCCCAATATGGTCTTTAACTGTAAGAAGGAACTGCAGATGCTAGTTTACACTGGAGATACACACAAAATGCTGGAGTAACTCTGCGGGACAGGCAGCATCTCTGGAGAGAAGGAATAGGTGACGTTTCAGGTCGAGACCCTTCATCAGATTGAGAGTTAGGGAGGGGACACCAGAGATATGGGAAGGAACAGAACACAGCAGAGCCTGCATCAATGTCTCAGGAAGTGTGGAGCCCACAATGGTCCATTGTTGGCTGTGGAGGTGGTGTTAACGAAGGAATACAGACGGTAGAATTAGCATGTGGACTATGGTGGGAGAAGAACGGAGAGAGAGAGGGAATGCAAGGGTTCCTTTAAGTTAGATAAATCAAGAGTCATGCCTCTGGGTTGTAAGTTGCCCAAACGAAATATGAGTTGCTCTCACAGAAATCCCATCGGAGAGGGGAGGGGGAACCTGTTCAAAGTAGGCATTCCTTGAGGAGACTTTGCAGGGGAGCAGTAAAATGGAGGCAGAATGAACTGCAGATGCTGGAATCTTGAATGCTGGAGGAACTCAGCAGGTCAGGCAGCATCTATGGAGGGAATGGATATGTGATGTCTGGGGTCGGGACCCTTCTTCGGATATGAGATTGAGATTGTTTATCTGATACAGTGTTTTTGATCGACGGGCAAATTGGGCCGATGGGCCTGTTTCCATGCTGTATGCTGTACGTGGAGTAGATAATTGTTCGTGAGGAGGGGGTGCAACGAAGTATACAGAGATAAACTGTAATCAGGAGGGCAGTCCGACTCGTCAAAACTAGGAATGGGGAGGGATGGAGAGAGTTAGTGAAGTCAATGTTCATACCGCTGGGGTGTAAGCTGCCCAAGCGAAATACGAGGTGCTGTTCCTCCAATTTGCACTGGGCCTCACTCTGACAATGGAGGAGGCCCAGGACAGAAAGGTCAGTGTGGGAACGGGGGGGGGGGGGGGGGGGTCGGGGGGTCCTCCAGATTGTTTGAGTACTCTCCAAAGATCTGCGAAGGCAGAATGCATTCCCTGCTGAGTTCCTTCCTATTCCTGTGGAGTGGTGGCCATGAGGAAATGGTGGGTAGGTTTAAGGCAAAGGAACAGTGATATATTTCCAAATCAGTTTGGCATGTGGCCCAGATGGCAACATCCAGATTGTGGTGGTGTCCCCATGCTTCTGCTGCCCTTGTCCTTCCAGCTGGCAGAGGTTGTGAGTTGGAACATGCCGTCTGAATAGTCTTGATATAAGTGTGCATTTTCACACCTGTATCTCTTGCCTGGGAGAGGGGTGAAGAGGGAGTGGCCATGGTGCGACTCGTCCTTGATTATGCTGCTGGCCTTGCCGAGGCAGTGTGAGCTATAAATGGAGTCAATGGAAGGTCAACATCTTACAACATACTTGGTGCCACCCTTGAAGAATCCAAACAAACCAAGTATCTTGGCATCAAACTGCAGAATGATCTGCGTTGGAATGGTCAGACACATCGTGCAACGGTGAAAGGAACAGGTGTCCTAAATTTTCTGAGACGCAGCTTTCATCATTGTTCAACTTCCGTCAAGGAGAAGCTGTACTTCACCCTCGTTAGACCTCATCTGGACTACGCAGTTGCAGCTTGGGACCCATACACAGATAAAAACATTTCATCCGTCGAACGTGTCCAAAGACAGGCAGCTCGATCTGTTACTAACACCTACGAGAGAGAAGCGAGTGTTACCAAACTTCAGAATTCTCTGGGGTGGAACCCTCTCCAAGACAGACGTGAAGCTCACCGTTTGACCTGTTTTTACAAAATGTTAAATGGTCAGCTAGACATAGATTACAAGACCTACACCAAACCCAAACCAATTATGAGCAGACGAGGGCATTTGGTCCAATTTGTGATTCCAGCTACCAAGACAAGATGTGTATAGCAATTCCTTCTTCCCCCGCACAATTAAAGCATGGAATAATCTCCACCCTACTATAGTTACCCAACCAGATGCAACTAAATTTAAGGTAGCTCTTTCTTCCCAAAAACCCTTTCTGGCTTAAGTCCTCCCTCCAGCACCTCCAGTTTAAATTCCATTTGGAATATTTTAGAGGGCCAAGAAACCAAGGGAGGTTGGTTTGTGTTATGGTCCTGACTTTCCATTTCACCCAACTTGCCATTTCACACCCATGGTTTCTGCTAACATGTCAGTAAACAAACAGGAGCTCTTGCTAAAGGTTTGTTCCAAGGGCAAAGGCTGGCGTTGTGCCCAGTCAGCAATGTATTTATTTTTGCAACAATCCACACGCCTTCATCCTGAATCTAATTATGAGCTGAAATCTTACTTTTTAGAAAACTGATTTCAGAATTCTCTGGAGTTGCAGACAGACAAAAAGTTATAACCGCTTTATATTTACAAAAATAGTATTGAGCTTCAAACTGGCACTGTTCTCACCCTGCAGTTGATTTTATCTCTGTAGCTGGAGCAATGAGAGTCTGCCGTTTCTGCAGTGATCATCCTGAACTTAGACCAACAGTGAGTATTAAGGGTCTGTCCCACTTGGGCGACCTAATCCGCGAGTTCTGGCGAGTTTGCCCTCGACTCATACTCGCAGCATGGTCGACACAAGGTCATAGGAGGTCTCCGTAACTCTCCTTCATGCTCGAGAGTGGTCTCCGCGTACTCGAGGCCTCAGCTAGGTTGCGGCATTTTTTTTCAATATGTTAAAAAATGCCCGCGAGTAAAAAAGGTCGTCATGGAAAAAATCGATACTTTTTTTACTCGTAGGTTTAGTCGTAGTAAGTCGGCAAGTTAGTCGTAGGTAATCGAGGGTAGTCGAAGGTAGTCGTAGAAAGTCTTCATCATAGTTGAAGGGAGGTCGAAGGAGATCGAAGGAGGTCGTCTTCACTCTCCACTATTCGGTGTCCAATTTTCCTAAAGTTAGTCGTAGCTAGTCTTCAACATAGTCGCAGCAGGTCTTCAACATGTCATTTAAAAAAAAACTCTTCTAAACTCGCCAATTAAGTCGCCCAAGTGGGACAGCCCCTTTAACAAGTTGGGTGGTGTGCCCATATTAACAAGGACCCGTGCCATTGCCCATCATTTTTAAGCACACTCCAGCTGTCAAGGAAGATACTGGCAGCAAAGAGGCGCAAATATTTTTCCATTACTCATTTTTACAGGGACAGTGCTGACAGGTCACCACTTATTCTCGCAGAGGGACGCAAAATGCTGGAGTAACTCAGCGGGACAGGCAGCATCTCTTGAGAGCAGGAATGGGTGACGTTTCAGGCCGAGACCCTTTTCAGACTAAGAGTCGGGGGGAGAGGAAGACACAGAGACATGGAAGTGTGATGTGTGAAAACAAGACATCAAAGGGGATGACACTCAAGGAAAATGTAAAATAAATCATTGTTTGCCAGGAGAAGGTGAACCAAACGCACCCATTCCTTCTCTCCAGAGACGCTGCCTGTCTCGCTGAGTTACTCCAGCAGTTTGTGTCTACCTTTGGTTTAAACCAGCATCTGCATTTCCTACATACACCGTTTATTCTTGTCTCTGTTGCCCTTGTGAAGGTGTTGATGAGCTGCCAACTCAAAGTGCTGCTGGAAAGTAATTGACGTTCAAACACATTGCTGCCTGCCTGGGGACAGACATGTGATAGAAAGAGCGAGACTGATAGATTTCTCTGCAGGATGTCAGTGACCTCGATTGGCTTTTACAACAATTCAGTAGTTCCGTGGTCACCAGTACCAAAAATTCACCACTATGTAATTAAACATAGAAAACAGGTGCTGGAAGAGGTCATTTGACCCTTCCTGCCAGCACCGCCATTCATTGTGATCATGGCTGATCATCCACAATCAGTAACCCGTGCCTGCCTTCTCCCCATACCCCTTGACTCCACTAGCCCCTAGAGCTCTATCTAACTCTCTTTTAAATTCATCCAGTGAATTAACCTCCACTGCCTCCTGTGGCAGAGAATTCCACAAATTCACAACTCACTGGGTGAAAAAGTTTTTTCTCATCTCAGTTTTAAATGCCCCCCCTTTATTCTTAGACTGTGGCCCCTGGTTCTGGACTCCCCCAATATTGGGAACATTTTTCCTGCATCTAGCCTGTCCAGTCCTTTTATAATTTTATACGTTTCTATAAGATCCCCTCTCATCCTAAATTCCAGTGAATACAAGCCCAGTCTTTCCATTCTTTCCTCATATGACAGTCCCGCCAGCCCGGGGATTAACCTCACGAACCTACGCTGCAGTGCCTCACTAGCAAGGATGTTCTTCCTCAAATTAGGAGACCAAAACTGCACACAATACTGCAGATGTATTAAATTGTAATTGTATAAAAATTCCCCCCCTGTCATGAAGGGAATTAAACTTCCCTACGTGAATTAAACTGCCTATCCCGCTGAGTTGCTCCAGGATTTTGTGTCTACCTTCTATTTAAACCAGCATGTGCTGTTCTTTCCTGCACGAGACACAGTTACATTCTTTGCTTGATAAGGGGTAAGCCATTTAGAATGGAGATGAAGAAAAACGTTTTCACCTAGAGAGTTGTGAATCTGTGGAATTCTCTGCCTCACTGAAGAAGTCTGAAGAAGGGTCTCGACCCGAAACGTCGCCTATCTCCTTCGCTCCTTAGATGCTGTTGCACCCGCTGAGTTTCTCCAGCTTTTTGTGTAACCCCTGAGGACGATTCTCTGGATGCTTTCAAGAGAGAGTTAGATAGATCGCTTAAAGATAGAGGAGTCAAGGGATATGGGGAGGACAGGAACTGGGCACTAATTGTGGATGATCAACCATGATCACATTGAATGGTGGTGCTGGCTCCAAGGGCTGAATGGCCTTCTCCTGCACCTATTGTCTATTGTCTATAACACCTCCAGATTGTTAGCTCAGGCCTCTGAATTACTGGATTAGCAGTTTAAAAAGTTAATACGTGATAAAATAAATCATCATAATATATTCTCAATAATTGAATGTTTACCCAACTGTAGCTTGTTGCAAATGAGACCTTAAGTTGAAGGGAAGATATTTGATTGTCATTTAAGTTCTAACACACTGAGATCTTCCCCCATTAATCTAGATTTTTTTTTGTATTCATTTATGTATTTATCATTCTCTTTTAATATTTAACTCCATAAAATGGCAAACATTTCATGTACATGGGCTAGACATCCTTAGAAGATATCACAGTTGACCACAAATTCACTTTCAATCAGGGAAGGTGAATGATGTTGAAGGCTTGTAAACTGGGGGGCTTGCTCACTTGTAGCCACACTTGGCCATTGCATTGGCAGTTTGTGGGTTGCAGTCCACTCTAGGGATTCAAGTTGGATAATTCAAAGTTTGCACCGTTGGGTTCTGAGCCACCAAAGCTGAATATGAGGTGCTCATAGAGACATAGAGTAACGCAGCACAGAAACGGGCCCATTGTCCTATTTAAGGCTATCCCATTTGCCACATCTATATAATTAAAAGTCTAAACTTGACCACTTCCTGTTTGCACTGTGTATTGATTTTAGAAAAAACGCAACCACTTACGGCTGTGATTTTTGGCCACCTTACTCAGAGCCCCCTCCAGCTGTCGGGACCAGAGGCTTTTCCCCATCGATGAAAAATAAAAGACTTATTAATGTTTAAAAAATTGAAATTCTCTCTCCTTCAATGCTCCTTCCAGTGGGAGGGGGGAGGGACTATAAAACCTGGAAATGTGGGCTTGCCCCAGTTGCTGCAAGATGGAGGAGCGAGAGGTCACGTCTCTCAGTCTGAGCTGGAAATCTACAGAACACTGCCTT
This sequence comes from Raja brachyura, assembly GCA_963514005.1. The sequence goes on along the minus strand of OY740787.1, from coordinate 90,361,031 downwards.
TTGCAACTGTGTGGCTATTGAAATGTGTGCCTTTTGCGACTGTATGCCTTTTGCGACTGTGTGCCTTTTGCAACTGTGTACCCTTTTGCAACTATAAAAACGGATTAAAATATCTAAAATTGATTGTCCATCCTCTTCCCCTCTCTCACAGTCTCTCACCTGTTTTCGGCAGAATGTCTGCAGTTTCTGAGCTGCCAGCCTGCCAGGCCTGAGTTACTGAGCTGCCAGGCCTGAGCGACTGAGCTGCCAGCCCAATAATCCATTTGGACCACAATATCCATACTAGCCCTCAGGAAACCAGTCCCTTCGGCCCATAACACCCACGCTAGCACTCCAGAAAGCTCACCCCCCCCCCCCCAACTGGTCCAACTTAGTGTAGTTATCTATATAATTAAAAGTCTAATCTTGACCCGCTTCCTGTTTGCGCTGTATATTGATTTTAGAAAAAACGCTACCATTTACGGCTGCGATTATTGATCAGCTTACTTAGAGTCCCCCTCCACTCATCAGGGCCAGAGGATTTTTCACATTCATGAAAAAGAAAAGACTTATTAATGTTTAAAAAATCTTGAGATTATCTCTCCTGTCAATCACGCCATGAAGGCCACACCCTCTCTGGTGGGGGAGGGACTATAAAACCCGGAAGTGTGGACGTGGCTCAGTCTCTGCAACATGGGGGAGGGAGCGGTCATGACTCTCAATCTGAACTGTGAATCAACTGAACACACTGACTGTCTACTGAACTGTGTGTGGTTTTTAATGTTGTTTTAATGTGGTTTTATGGTGGTTTTACCCTGCCTCAAATGGTATAAAACTGCATTGGAATTTGGTGGCCTTACACCCTGCTTGAAATGGTATGAAACTGCACTTGAATTTGGTGGCCTTGCACCCTGCTTGAAATGGAATTTCAAGGAATAGCCGTGAGTCAACTGCCAGCCCACCAGCCATGAGTGAGTGAGCTGCCAGCACAGCAGGCTTGAGTGATTGAGCTGCCAGCCCAAAAATCCATTCGGCCCACAATGTCCATACTAGCCCTCTGGAAACCAGTCCCTTCAGCGCACAATACCCATACTAGGCCTCCAGAAAGCCCCGTACCCCCATTGGCCTCCAATATTGGAATTGGTGGAGAGGTGGAATATTGCATTGTGGGATTAGCCCTCCCCTGTGAACATGGGACCCAACTAGTCCCACTTAGTCGAGTATTCCTCTAAATATTTTCCATCCATGAACCTGTCCAAGTGTATTTTAAATGCTGTTATAGTGCATGCCTCAACTCTCTCCTGTCGCCGTTCATTCCATATAAGCATCAGCTTCTGAGTGAAAATGTTGCCCCTCAGGTACTTTTTACATCTTTTCCCCCCTCACCTGAAAGGGGTTGTTCCTCATTCTTCAGTAAACATGGTTTCCTCCTCCCTCCTGTTGTGGATGTAGCCCCTACCCATACCGACTTTGTCCAACAGTTCTGCTCTCACTCCCCCTCCCCCGGATGGAAGAAGTATAGTTTTCCACTGATCTTCACCTTTCACCCCCACTAGCTTCCGCACCCAATACATCATACCACCTTCTGACAATTACGCCACCTTCAAGTTGATCCCACCTCCAGGCACAACTTCCTGTCCCCTCAGAATTCACATGTTCAGAATTCCAGTCTGAGGAAGGGTCTCGACCCAAAAGGCTTATTGGAAATCTGAGGGGCAACTAAAAAAAAAAACGCACACAAAGAGAGGTAGGTGTACGGAATGAGCTGCCGGAGTTCAGGCAGGTGTGATCACAAGCTAAAAAAAAATTTAGCCAGGTACACGAACAGGAGGGCCGAATGGCCTACTCCTGCACCTATTGTCTATTGTCTATTGAAAGGTTTGGAGAGATATGGGCCAAACACAGGGCATGTTGATCGTCGTGGGCAATTTGGGCCGAAGGGCCTGTTTCCATGCACTTTGACTCCAAATATCCCAAAATCCACAAAGGAATAAAAATGAAGGAAAATGACAGGATTTATATTATTTCAACACATGGAAAGGCAATAAAATAGTGTGAGATGCACAGTAGCACATGCAGTGCAGCAACTGTGAAGATCTCATTCATGCAATCCAAATCAAACTTGACCGGCAACACATCATTGTAATTTACATCAGAATCCTTTTATTTCTAATTCCACTTTTGAACTTGAGCTGATTTCCAAATTGAACAGCTTTAGCTTTGTTACAATGCCTTCAATTATCTAGGAAATATACTGTATATCTAGGAAATATACTGTATATACTGTATGGTGAGGGTGTCTGATGTTGTGAGACCCGAAACACCCGATGCGTCCCAGCTCATCTAGAAGATGTATATTTTTCACCTTGATGTCTGGCTCAATGGCACCTGGGAATAGACTGGGTGACAACCAAGAATAGTTTGGTGACTACTGGAGAGACAGTTGACGGCACGGAAAGAGGGCACCCGGGAAAGGCTGGGTTAGCACCCCAGTCTGTGTCTTTCGTGAGAAAGACACCCAACAAAGCTACGGAAAGGCCTAATGAACCATCGTGGCCTAAACATCCATCAGGCGGGAATGAAATGCTCGGAGAAGGGGAAAGAGGTGCAGCGCACAGGACTTGAACCTGGTGAGACGCAGGAGGAGCCCGGCCGGGAGTCACCCCACAGAGCCCAGTCCCTCCATGCACTAGAGTCTACCAACCCCTGTAGACTAGTTATTAAGATGGCTGATCCGTGGCCGGTTGTTGCTGGGACGCAAATCGGGGCCTGATCAACTCGAGCTGGGTCGCCTGGGCAAGTGTGTCTGATGTTGTGAGACCCGAAACACCCGATGACCCCAGGTCACATCACTGAGGATGCGTCGCAGCTCATCTGGAAGATGTATAGTTTTCACATATAATTCCCTTCTACACTTCTTCAACTCCCTTTAGATTGAAACTAAACTGAGTGGGACCCATTGGGGCCATGTTCACACGGGAGGGCTGGACCCCAACGCAATATTCCACCTCTCCACCAAGTCCTGGAGGGCTGGGGGCTATCTGGAGCGCTAGTATGGGTGTTGTGGGCTGAAGAGACTGATTTCCAGAGGGCTAGTATGGACATTGTGGGCCGAATGGATTCTGGGGCTGGCAGCTCAGTCGCTCAAGCCTGGTGTGCTGGCAGCTCACTCACTCACAGCTGGTGAACTGGCAGTTGACTCATGGCTATTCCTTGAAATTCCATTTCAAGCAGGGTGCAAGGCCACCAAATTCAAGTGCGGTTTCATACCACTTCATGCAGGGTGCAAGGCCATCAAATTCAAGTGCAGTTTCATATCACTTGAAGCAGGGTGCAAGGCCACCAAATTCAAGTGCGGTTTCGTACCACTTCAAGCAGTGTGCAAGGCCATCAAATTCAAGTGCAGTTTCATACCACTTGAAGCAAGATGCAAGGCCATCAAATTCAAGTGCAGTTTCATGACACTTCAAGCAGGATGCAAAGCCATCAAATTCAAATGCAGTTTCATACCACTTCAAACAGGGTGCAAGGCCACCTAATTCAAATGCAGTTTTATAAAACTTCAAGCAGGGTGCAAGGCCACCAAATTCAAGTGCATTTTCCTACCACTTCAAACAGGGTGCAAGGCCACCAAATTCAAGTGCAGTTTCATACCATTTCAAGCAGGGTGCAAGGCCACCAAATTCAAGTGCAGTTTCATACCATTTCAAGTAGGGTGCAAGGCCACCAAAGACAGAGAGTCGTGACCTCATCCTCCCCCATCTTGCAGAGACCGAGCCACGCCCACACTTCCGGGTTTTATAGTCTCTCCCCCCTCCCACCAGAAGGGGCATGGCCTTCATGGCGTGATTGACAGCAGAGAGAATCTCAACATTTTTTAAACACTAATAACTCTTTTATTTTTCATCAATCGGAACAATCCCCGGCACCTGATGAACGGAGGGGGACTCTTACTCAGATGGCCAAAAATCGCAGCCGTACGTGGTAGCATTGTTTCTAAAATTAATATACAGCGCAAACAGGAAGGGGTCAAGATTATACTTTTAATCATATAGATTTTCAAACCACATTTTCAAACCAACCACATTTTCATTTTCAAACTTCATTTTCAAACCACATTAAGGGCACTCACCGGTCAGTAAAACCACACTCACAGTTTGGTTGACATGTATTCAGTGTTCAATGTTATTCCCAGCTTAGACGGAAACCATCCCTTTGGCCCGTCGAGTCCGCACTGACCAGCCATCCCCGCACATTAACACTATCATACACAGTCTAGGGAAAATTTATATTTATACCAAGCCAATTAACCTACAAACATGTACGTCTTTGGAGTGTGGGAGGAAACCGAAGTCCTTGAGAAATCCCATGCAGTCACGGGGAGAATGTACAAACTGCATACAGACAGTGCCCATAGTCGGGATTGGAGCGCGGGTCTCTGATGCTGTAAACGCTGTAAGGCAACAACTCTACCGCTGTGCCACCATGCCGCCCTATGTGACAAATGTGTGACATGCTCTCCATTCCATTACCTGTCCCTGATTCAACGTGCATTTGCTTGTGTTGAAAGCTTTATCCTTACCTATGCTTTCTGTTGCATCTTTCAATAAGGCTGACCGAATATGACCATGTAGTGCTGACAATTACAGCTTCAATTTTAAAGTACTCTTCAATCATCCCTCGGAGTAAGGATTCCATTATCTTTCCCATCCAGTGACATAAAGCTATTAGGCCGCTTGTCCAGCAGACTCATTCAATCACCTTTAAAAGAAATGAGTCACAATAAGTAGCCATGAATGCTTCTACCTTATTCCCTTCTCTAGTAGTTTTTATACTGTCTTCGTTATCTCTTGATTAATGGTTTCTTGTACGTCTGGACACAATCCACCCGGCCGAGAGGTTCTATCCTTTATTTGATATTCCCTTCAGTTCTCGACAGGAGGTGAGGCTGAGTGCTTTGCGGTAGATCGGACTGGTCACTGCATCAGCACTGGGTCTCGTCAGCACCTACTCCCCCGGTCTGAGCTTATATACAAGCGATCGGTCATTCTCTCCTCTTGCAGCCTTTCTCTAAGTGTTCAGGGTGCCAATTCTGCAGGCCAGTGTGAGATCAAGTAACGTGTGACTTCTGGAAGGCCGGCCTCTCCTTCCCGCACTGCGAGAGACACCTCCAAAGGAGACAGTCAGCGTCTCCTTTGACATTGCGTTTCAAAGGAATCTGTTGTGCTGCAGCAAGTGAGAATGTCATTGTTCTCTCTGGGACACATGACAATAAAGCACTCTTGACACTTGACTCCCTTTTTCTAGTCTCTAGAAATCCTGTGCAAGGATTCTATCATGCTCTCAGGATTCTATCATAATATATATATCACACATATATATATCACACACACACACACACACACACACACACACACACACACACACACACACATATATATATATATATATTTGTGTGTGTGTGTGATATATATATGTGTGATATATATATTATGTGATATATATATGTGTGATATATATATTATATATATATCACACACACACACACACACATATATATATATAATATATATCACACATATATATCACACACACACACATATATGTATATATATATATTTGTGTGTGTATGTGTGTGTGTGTGTGATATATATATGTGTGATATATATATTATATATATATATCACACACACACACACACACATATATATATATCACATATATATGATCAATATGTGTATTTGTGAGTATATACACATCCTGAACTTTATGTTCTCTCTTGTTTATTATATTATTTACAGTATACTATGTTTACATAATCTGCCGTGCTGCAGCAAGTGAGAATGTCATTGTTCGATCTGGGACATATGACAATAAAGCACTCTTGACTCTTGACTCCAGTTGGTGTCGTTTATCGAGGATAGAGGAAAATATGAAAATTAAGATAATTCTCTACTGCAAGCTCGTGGTTTTTTTATTTTCCATTTTTAATGATTATTTTACAGCACCTTGAAGATTTGACTTATTAGTTTTGTTTTAGTTTAGAGGTACAGCATGGAAACAGGCCCTTCAGCTCACCGAGTCCACGCTAGCCATTATCACCCGCTTACACTAGTTCCATGTTATCCCACCTTGCCACCCACTCCCGACACACCAGGGGTAATTTACAGAGGAATATGAAACCACACGTCTTTGGGAGGTGGGAGTGGGGGGGGGGGAACTGGAACCCCCGTAGGAAACCCACGTGGTCACAGGGAGAACGTGCAAACTCCACGCAGACAGTACTTGAGGTCCTGATCGAACACGAGCCTCTGGTGTTGTGAAGCTGCAACTCTACCAGTTACACCCCTGTGCTGCCCCTTTGTTAAACATAGAGATAGAGGGATAGGATGAGGGTATTTAACCCTTTGAGCAGATCTTAATGCCACATAATCGCTGAACAGTAGCACACAAATTTGCTTGAAATGAAAATAAAAGTATGCCAGAATTCTTAATGGGCTTTTGAAACAATAGTTAATGTTTTGGGTCCAATTTTCATTGGAGCTTGGACCAGACCAAAGCTTCCTTTGTTTTTTATTGAAAAGGGGTTGATATGGTGGGGAATTCCTCAGCTCAATCTGTGAGGAATCTTGTGAGAAGTACAAAGACATCGACTTTACATTCTGAAAGTGAATGCTGCGATTTAGAACATAGCTTTAATCAATCTGAGATTATTGGTGTGGAATGTCATAAGGAATAGGAGTAGAATTAGGCCAATCAGCCCATCAAGTCTACGCCACCATTTAATCATGGCTGATCTATCTCTCCCTCCTAACCCCATTCTCCTGCCTTCTCCCCATTACCCCTGACACCCTCACTAATCAACAATCTATCCATCTCTGCCTTAAAAATATTCATTGACTTGGCCTCCACAGCCTTCTGTGGCAAAGAATTCCACAGATTCACCACCCTCGGACTAAAGAATGAGTAATGAGATAATTTAAAAACTGCTCCAAACCAACACCACCATCAGTTTTATCAGCTAGACATCGGTAGCACTAATAATTCTTGTCCTTTTGTAGACTTGTTGCATGCAAAGGAGTTAAAATATAAGTCTGGATAAACAGCAGTCTCAATGCCCATCTCTACAATAGACAGGGGATAGAATGCCTGTTCACCAATGTTCAGCATGGTGGCGCAGCGGTAGAGTTGCTGTCTTACAGCTTCAGAGACCCGGGTTCAATCCTGACTACAGTTGCAGTCTGTACAGACTTTGTACGTTCTCCCCGTGACCTGCATGGGGTTTCTCCGGGATCTCCCGTTTCCCCCCACTCCAAAGACGTACAGGTTTGTAGGTTAATAAGTGAGTTCGGTATTTTGATAAACGCAAGGAATCATGGGATTTGTCAAAGGTCATTCAGGATTAAAAGAAGCGAAGGCAGCGCTGTATAAACTGTGTATAAATTGTTAACTATTCAACCAAGGAATTAATCTAGAATTCTGTCAACTCAACAGCTTCCTTTCTTGTTCTGCTGTTCACACACTACTCACACAGTCCCAGTTCTAGTTCACTTCATTAATCTGCAATTATGAGATATTCAAGTAGTTAAAGAATTTATTATTTTCTCATTAATCCTTAATGCATTTGCTACTGGAACAAGAAAATATTACTTGTATTTGAAACATTTTCTTATCTTTTCATAATTTATGTGTAAAAATATTTAATCTGAGGCAGGGTTACACAAAAAGCTGGAGAAACTCAGCGGGTGCAGCAGCATCTAAGCAGCGAAGGAGATAGGCGACGTTTCGGGTCGAGACCCTTCTTCAGTCTTCAGGCAGCGACTGTGTCAGTGTGATGTGGGCTGATGCTTTACCTACAGGTGGTGTGAATGTACCGTTAAGGCAAAGATTCATCTTCAAGGAAAACTGAGTACAGGGTTGGCCCTGTGAAGGAGCCGCCAATCTTATATAAGACATTTAACTGTGAAATGCCTGCCGTTTAGTATTGGATAGATTGGGTGGAGGGCCTGTGCTGTTCCAAGTTTGCGGTGGTTGAAATGCTTTTCCACCAGCCATCTCGCCCAGTGCACGTTGACCAGCACAGTTCGCCAGCCCTTGTTAGCAGAGACTCATTGTGCAGGTGTTACCCGAAGCCCAAAGGTTTTGTGGAGGTTCTGCGTTAGGATCGGACGCGCAGCGAGCTAGCGAGAGGGTTGTCAGATCAGATCAGCCCAGGTTGCGGAGTGGCCGATGGGCGGATTTTAATGGGTTGCTATTAAACTGTTCCATCTGTGCAGCATCGCCTACTCTCTCTCTCCAAGATCCCCCACCCCAACTGTTGACAAAGCCTGACTGAGAAAACGCTCCCACTCACATTACGGGTTGGCTCGGTGTCTGCCCACTCACTGGGGCGGGCGATGCTTCCTTCAAAGAGAGCGAGAAAAGGCATCCGTTCTCACTCCCAAATGGTCTCATTAAGATGTTTTCACACAGTTTACTCCTGTTAAATTTCATCTGGCATGTTTCCTCTGAACCCTTTTATTTAATTATCCTCCCACTCCAAAACAAAAACAATAGAAAATGCGTGTTATTCATCGTCACGCTCGCGCTCACTTACCAAAGCATAAAGCAATAAAACCCAACAAAATCATAATTGTTTTGTACAAATGAACCGTAAATACGCGTAGTTAATAGTTTTGAAAGCAGTATTTTCTTACCTCGAAGAAGCAAAACTAGAAAATACGGATGAAATGCAGGTCTGTATACACGCAGCAGCTCAGCTGGCGAGAATGTTTATCGCAAATGACCCATGGCCCGGGCATGCGCAGTTGAAATACCGAACTCACTTATTGGCTTGGTATAATTGTAAATCATCCCTAGTGTGTGTAGGATAGTGTTACTGAGAGGGGATCACTGCGCAGTGCGAACTCGGTGGGCCGAAGGGCCTGTTTCCACGTTATATCTCTAAACGAATTAAACTAGGGTTGCTTCCATTTGAAAATTGGAGTTCCATCATATAATTAGGACACCTAATAGTGAATTACAGTGACACATGGCATGAATAGTGACTAAAATGCCTATATTCTGGCCACGTGACTTAGAGTCATAGTGACAGAGTGCGTATACAGGCCATTCGGCCCAACTTGCCCACACTGCACCAAGCAAACCATCCTTCAGGGGACAACTGGTCAAAAGGGTGTCCAGCATCTGGAGTTTGATGTTTTCCTCTTCTCACCAGAAAGTTTCTGGACAGCATTTTCTATTTGGTGGAACCCTGCATTTCATTTGATGGTTTTTAAGCTCTGGCTTCATCGGGTGCACACATACGCAATCATTAAAGGAATTTTTGCAGGAAATTTTAACAATTTGCACACATCCGGAGGCGAGCTAATATCAGCTGTGCTCTTTCAATCAGCTGGATCAGAGTCTTGCATGATTTTTCAGGTTTCACAATCCTAATTCATCCTTTCAATGGACTTTCAGTTCTGCATTATTGTAGATTTATAGAGTCTTAAGTGTGATACTGTGTGGAAACAGGCCCAACTTGCCCACACCAGCCAACATATCCCAGCTACACTAGTCCCACCTGCCCGCGTTTGGTCCATATCCCTCCAAACCCGTCCTATCCATGCACCTGTCCAACTGTTTAACATTGCGATAGTCCCAGCCTCAACTACCTCCTCTGGCAGCTTGTTCCACACACCCACCACCCTTCGTGTGAAAAGGATACCCCTCAGCTTCCAATTAAATTGATTGTAGAAGATATTTTTTTCCTTCCCATGACTGTTCTATGTCCAAGGAATATGTTTTTGGAGAAAATGTCACGCAGCAATGTTGTCCTCAAGCACTTCCTATCATAGCCCCAGCAAAACAGTACATTATTCTTAATGTGTAAACAAACACAATTTGCATCAGATATTGACCTTCAAATGGTTTAAGCGCTGAAGTATAAGTAACATCCCAGGTTTTCCGTTCATACGCAGCTGCATGAGTATTTAAGAAGAAACTGCAGATGCTGGAAAATCGAAGGTAGACTAAAGTGCTGGAGAAACTCAGCGGGTGTAGCAGCATCTATGGAGCGAAGGAAATAGGCAACGTTTCGGGCCGAAACCCTTCTTCAAACTGACGTAGGGTGGGGGGAAGGGGGGGGGGAGAAGAAAGGAGAAAGGAAGAGGAGGAGCCAAGGGTTGAGGGAGAGCTGAGAAGGGGAGGAGACAGCAAGGGCTACCGGAAATTGGAGAATTCAATGTTTATGCCGCTAGGGTGCAGACTGCCCAAGCGGAATATAAGGCGCTGCTCCTCCAATTTCTGGTGGTGCTCACTCTGGCCGTGGAGGAGGCCCAGGACAGAAAGGTCGGATTCGGAATGGGAGGGGGAGTTGAAGTGCTGAGCCACCGGGAGATCAGGTTAGTTATTGCGAACCGAGCGGAGGTGTTCGGCGAAACGATCACCAACATTACGCTTGGTCTCACCGATGTAGATCAGCTGACATCTAGAGCAGCGGATGCAATATATGAGGTTGGAGGAGGTGCAGGTGAACCTCTGTCTCCCCTGGAACAACTGCTTGGGTCCGTTAATGGAGTTGAGGAAGAAGGTAAAGAGACAAGTGTAGCATCTCTTGCGGTTGCAAGGGAAAGTGCCTGGGGAGGGGGTGGTGCGGGAGGGAAGAGAAGAATTGACCAGGGAGTTACGGAGGGAGCAGGGAGTCTTTGCGGAAAGCAGACGGGGGGGAGATGGGAATATGTGGCGAGTGGTGGGGTCACGTTGGAGGTGGCCGAAATGACGGAGGACTATTTGTTGTATGTGACGGCTAGTGGGGTGAAAGGTGAGGACTAGGGGGACTCTGCTCTTGTTACGAGTGGGGGTGGTGGGGAGAGAGAGCAGTGTTACGGGGTATTGAAGAAACCCTGGTGAGAGCCTCATCTATAGTAGGAGAGGGGAACCCCTGTTCCCTGAAGAATGAGGACATTTCCGATGCCCTGCTGTGGAACGTCTCATCCTGGGAGCAGATGCAGCGTGGACGGAGGAATTGGGAGTAGGGGATGGAGTCCTTACAGGAAGCAGGGTGGGAAGAAGTGTAGTCTCGATAGCCATGGGAGTCAGAGGTCATATTCTGCTAGGGCAGTCTGCACCCTAGTGGCATAAGCATTGACTTCTCCAATTTCCGGTAGCCCTTGCTGTCTCCTCCCCTTCTCAGCTGTCCCTCAGCCCTCGGGCTCCTCCTCTTCCTTTATCCTTTCTTCTCCCCGCCCCCCCCCCCCCACACCCTACATCGGTCTGAACAAGGGTTTTGGCCCGAAACGTTGCCTCTTTCCTTTGCTCCATAGAAGCTGCCGCACCCGCTGAGCACTATAGTCTACCAGCTGCATGAGTATTGAGCGATGCCATGATATTTCTAGCTGATACTTTACGACTGCAAGCAAAATTATCAGGTTATATCTGGCAATGTGGCACGACCATCATGATGAGCTCAGTGGAACAAAACATCACAAGAAGCAACACCCCCAGACTTTATAACATGCTCAGACTTTCAATTTCGTTTACTCTTGATTTTACTGTTACAAACCCCCCAAAAACCTTTAGCCCTCATAATATAGGGTTATGATATACATCCAGTTTGGGTGATTAACTCGAACTGAAATAGGCTTAAGCCCGTTCCACTCTGATATTATTTAAGATTAATCTGATTAATCTGATTGATTATAAAAAATACATCATGGGACATAATGGAAGACATAATCCATTACTTGGAGAAGGGTCTCGACCCGAAATGTCACCCATTCCTTCTCTCCAGAGATGCTTCTTGATCCACTGAGTTACTCCAGCTTTTTGTGTCTAACTTCGGTTTAAACCAGCATCTGCAGTTCCTTCCTGCACACTCGGATCTGTCAGGTTTACTCTGAGAATGTGGATGTCAGTCTGCATCATAGATTTCTTGTAGGCCACATGAATTACAGCTCATCCTTCAACCCTATCAAATGTAGCTATCCATCTTGTCTGCCTGAAGCTATGGGCAGCCCTATGGCTTGGCGATCGTTTCGCTGAACACCTCCGCTCAGTCCGTCTTAGAAACATAGAAACATAGAAAATAGGTGCAGGAGGAGGCCATTCGGCCCTTCGAGCCAGCACCGCCATTCATTGTGGTCATCCCCAATCAATAACCCGTGCCTGCCTTCTCCCCATATCCCTTGATTCCACTAGCCCCAACAGCTCTATCTTACTCTCTCTTAAATCCATCCAGTGACTTGGCCTCCACTGCCCTCTATGGCAGGGAATTCCACAAATTCACAACGCTCTGGGTGAAAACGTTTTTTCTCACCTCAGTCTTAAAATGGCCTCCCCTTTATTCTAAGACTATGGCCCCTGGTTCTGGACTCGCCCAACATTGGGAACAGTTTTCCTGCATTTAGCCTGTCCAGTCCTTTTATAATTGTATATGTTTCTATAAGAAACCCCTCATCCTTCTAAACTCCAGTAAATACAAGTCTGGTCTTTTCAATCTTTCCTCATATGACAGTCCCACAGGGCCGGATTAAGACCCATAGAGGCCCTAAGCACTTAAAAGGTTTTGGTGCCCCATATATATATATATATGTAATTCAAAATATAAACAATAATAAACCATAAAATAAATTCCATGAACACTTCGAAATTATATTTCCGATCATATAAACCACTTTGAATATTATTTTAGCAAGTTTAAAATGATTTATTTTGTGCCGTAAACCATTTACCATTTCTGTGGTGCCCCTCTTCCCTTGATTCCCTAAGCACGTGCTTATTTTGCTTCATGGTTGATCCAGCCCTGCAGTCCCGCCATCCCAGGGATCAATCTCGTGAACCTACGCTGCACTACCTCAATCACAAGGATGTCCTTCCTCGAATTAGGAGACCAAAACTGTACACAATACTCCAGATGTGGTCTCACCAGAGCCCTATACAACTGCAGAAGAACCTCTTTACTCCTATACTGAAATCCTCTTGTTATGAAGGCCAACATTCCATTAGCTTTCTTCACTGCCTGCTGTACCTGCACGCCAACTTTCAGTGACTGGTGTACAAGGACACCCAGGTCTCGCTTCACCTCCCCCTACCTAACCTAACCCCATTGAGATAATAATCTGCTCCCTTGTTTTTGCCGCCAAAGTGGATAACCTCACATTTATCTATATTATACTGGATCTGCCATGCATCTGCCCACTCACTCAACCTGTCCAGGTCACCCTGCAACCGCCTAGCATCCTCTTCACATTTCACATTGCCACCCAGCTTTGTGTCATCCACAAACTTGCTAGCGTTGCTCCTAATTCCCTCTTCCAAATCGTTAATATATATGGTAAACAGTTGCGGCCCCAACACCGAGCCTTGTGGCACTCCACTCGCCACTGCCTGCCATTCTGAAAAGGACCCGTTCCTTCCTACTCTTTGCCTCCTGTCTGTCAACCAATTTTCTATCCATGTCAACACCCTACCACCAATACCATGTGCTCTAATTTTAGTCACCAGTCTCCCGTGGGGGACCTTATCAAAGGCTTTCTGAAAGTCTAGATACACTACATCCACTGGCACCCCTTCATCCATTTTATTTGTCACATCCTCAAAAAATTCCAGAAGATTAGTCGAGCATGATTTCCCTTTCATAAATCCATGTTGACTTGGACTAATCCTTTTACTGCTATCCAAATGCTCCATTATTACCTCTTTCATAATTGACTCCAGCATCTTTCCCACCACCGAAGTCAGGCTAACTGGTCTGTAATTCCCCGTTTTCTCTCTCGCTCCTTTCTTGAAAAGTGGGATAACATTAGCTATCCTCCAATCCCCAGGAACTGATCCTGAATCTATTGAACATTGGAAAATGATCACCAATGCGCCCACTATTTCTAAAGCCACCTCCCTGAGGACCCTGGGATGCAGACCATCAGGCCCAGGGGATTTATCATCCTTCAGTCACATTAGCTTACCCAATACTATTTCTTGCCTAATGAACATTTCTCTCAGTTCCTCTACCCCCTTAGATCTTCTGTCCTCCAGTACATCTGGGGGATTGTTTGTGACCTCCTTAGTGAAGACAGATCCGAAGTACCTATTCAACTCTTCTGCCATTTCCTTGTTGCCCATAATAATTTCACCCGCGTCTGCCTTCAAGGGACCCACATTTGACTTTGCTACTCTTTTTCCCTTAACATATCTAAAGAAGCTTTTACTGTCCTTCTTTATATTCCTGGCCAGCTTCCCCTCGTTCTTCATCTTTTGAGCCCGTATTGCCCGTTTTGTTTCCTTCTGTTGTCCTATGAAAGTTTCCCAATCCTCTGGCTTCCGGCTACTCTTTGCTGTGTTACACATCTTTTCTTTTAGTTTTATTCTGTCCCTGACTTCTCTTGTCAGCCACGGTTGCCTCCTACTCCACTTAGAATCTTTCTTCCTTTTTGGAATGAAATGATCCTGCGTCTTCTGGATTATGCCCAGAAATTCCTGCCATTGCTGTTCCACCGTCATTCCTGCTAGGATCGCTTTCCAGTCTACTTTGGCCAGCTCCCCTCTCATGCTTTGTTCCCTTTGTTCAACTGCATCACTGCCACTTCCGATTTAACGTTCTCTTTCTCAAATTGCAGATTAAAACTAATCACATTATGATCACTACCTCCAAGCGGTTCCTTTACCTCGAGTTCTCTTATCATATCTGGTTCATTGGACAACACTAAATCCAGAATTGCCTTTTCTCTGGTCGGCTACATTACAAGCTGCTCTAAGAATCCATCTCGGAGGCATCTCTACAAACTCTCTTTCTTGGGGTCCTGAACCAACCTGATTTTCCCAGTCTACCTGCATATTGAAATCCCACATCACCACAGTGGCATTACCTTTGTTACATGCCAGTTTTAACTCCTGCTGCAACTTACACCCTACATCCGGGCTACTATTTGGGGGTCTGTAAATAACACCAATTAGTGTCTTCTTGCCTTTACAATTCCTCAACTCAATCCACAGTGACTCTACCTCATCAGTCCCTATGTCTTCCTTCGCAATGGACTGAATTCTATCCCTCACCAGCAGAGCTATCCCCCCCCCTCCTCTGCCCACCTGCCTGTCCTTTCTATAGGATGTATAACCCTGAATATTAAGTTCCCAGGCCCGATCCTCCTGCAACCACATCTCAGTAATCCCTACAATGTCATATGTACCAACCTCTAACTGAGCCTCAAGCTCATCTACTTTACTTCTTATACTTCGCGCATTCATATACAATACTTTTAATTCCTTACGCATCTCACCTTTCACATCGATCCCCATTACACTTGGCCATACTCTCCTAACCCTTTGTGAGCTTCCTTTCCCGTTAATTCTGGGGCCATTAACTATCCCTTCACTCTCTTTCCCTTTAACTCCATCCTTGACTATCCCTTTTGACACCCCCCCCCCCCCCCCCCCCCTCATTTAGTTTAAAACCACCCATGTAGGTGCTTAACCTACCTGATCTTCCGGTGGATCAGCAATTCAACCCCCTCCCATTCCCAATCTGAGTGAGGCCCAGTGCAAATTGGAGGAGCAGCACCTCATATTTTGCTTGGGTAGTTTACACCCCAGTGGTATGAACATTGACTTCTCTAACTTCAGATAGCCCTTGCTTTCACTCTCCATCCCCTTCCCAGTTCTCCCACTAGTCTTACTGTCTCTGACTACATCCTATCTTTGTCCCGCCCCCTCCCCTGACATCAGTCTGAAGAAGGGTCTCGACCCGAAACGTCGCCTATCCCTTCTCTCCACAGATGCTGCCTGTCTCGCTGAGTTACTCCAGCATTTTGTGTCTACCCTCAATTTTTAACCAGCATCTGCAGTTCTCTCTTACACCTATTGCTTATGCAGGATGTGGGTACAATGGATCCTTCATTGCATTGACTGCAAGTTACTGATGAGTACAGAATTGAGCCCAATAATAAAGGTAGTGGAGGATGCAAGAATCCAAAAAGAAAGTGTAATGCGTCATACTTTTGGTCGCCTAATTATAGGAAGGATGTCAACAAAATAGAGAGAGTACAGAGGAGATTTACTAGAATGTTGCCTGGGTTCCAGCAACTAAGTTACAGAGAAAGGTTGAACAAGTTAGGTCTTTATTCTTTGGATCACAGAAGGTTAAGGGGGGACTTGATTGAGGTCTTTAAAATGATGAAAGGGATAGACAGAGTTGACGTGGATAAGCTTTTCCCATTGAGGGTAGGGAAGATTCAAACAATGACATGACATGAGAATTAAGGGACAGAAGTTTAGGGGTAACATGAGGGGGAACTTCTTTACTCAGAGAGTGGTGGCTGTGTGGAATGAGCTTCCAGCAGAAGTGGTGGAGGCAGGATCGATTTTAACATTGAAAAGTAAACTGGATAGGTATATGAACAGGAAGGGAATGGAGGGGTATGGTCTGAGTGCAGGTAGATGGGCCCCATGGGAAAATAAATGGAAGGGCCGAGAAGGCCTGTTTCCGTGCTGTAATTGTTATATGGTTATACTTAAATGTAGAGCTAGAAAGAGCTACCATTACCTTTTTTGCTGGCTTTACCTTCCACTAAATGATTCCTTTATCATGTATCTATACACTGTAAATAGCTCGATTGCAATCACATATTGTCTTTCCGCTGACTGAATAGCACGCAACAAAAGCTTTTCACTGTACCTCGGTACACGTGACAATAAGCTAAACTGAACTGAAATTTCTCACTGAGGAATGAAATTAAGAAACAGAATTGATTATGTTCCCAGAGTAAAAAAAAGATTCAACTAAAATGACTTGTTGGTGGCCTCAAAGACAAATTAAAGTGTAGCGGAAGTATTTCAGAAGGTAAAAGTGGACAGGATATGGAACGGGATCTGAATAACAGCATTTGCCCATTTGACATTGGAGGAAAAGAGAGTGGATATGGGATGTTGACAGCAAGATCTGTATTATAAGTTCTAGGAACCATTCGGCCCTTTGAGTCAACTCCGCCATTCAATCATGGCTGATCTATCTTTCCCTCTCAACCCCATTTTCCTGCCTTCTCCGCATAACCCCTGACACCCGTACTAATCAAGATTCTATCTATCTCCTCTGTAAAAATATCCATTGACATACATTTGTCAGTGCTCCAATTGATTCTGCAGAGAAGATACAGGTGGAGTCACAAGAGATGCTTAAGTTGCGAAAGTATATATAATGATATCCTTGAGAGGAAGAGTGCACTGTGCAAATAGCTAAGATTGGCCTGGAATGACTCATTGTCAAAATGTTCTGCTATTTGATTGACTAAATAAAAACGTTTCTCGACTGTTATGAATGTGGAGCAGAAGGAGACAAGAATAAAAGAATAAAAATTGAGCCTGAAGCTTCTGACCCGTGGTACATTAAGCTGCCAGTCGTGCCCTTATTTCAACCATGTCTTTGTGGTGAATAACAAACATTTTAAAGTTTAGTTTAGTTTAGAAGCAGGCCCGCCGATTCTGCACCGACCAGCGATCCCCGCACATTAACTGCCCTACACACACTAAGGACACTTTTACATTTACCAAGCCAATTAACCTTCAAACCTGCACATCTGTGGAATATGGGAGGAAACCGAAGATCTGGGAGAAAACCCACTGGGAGAACATACAAATTTTGTGCAGACAAGTGCCCGTAGTCAGGATTGAACCTGGATCTCTGGTGCTGTAAGGCAGTGGCTCTACCTCTGTGCCATCGTGTCGCCCCCTGGTGTGCCAGGGAAGGTGGCTGTTGCTAGCGTCTCCGGTTTCCTCAAAGAGTGCTGTGGTACTTTGGTGGCTAGCCACCAGACAGAGTAACAATTCCACCAGACAGCTGGCAGTAATGTCAGGACATGGACATCCTGGGGGATGACACCACAGGTCTGGCAGCAATGCACGGTGAAATTCAGTAAGCTTTTTGCTTCAAAGGGAAGGCACCTTTGTCATGACTTCCTACGAATGAAGCAATCATGCACCTCTCTTTTTTCACTCCAACATGTGCAGGACATACCAGGCTTAAGGGCCTGTCCTACCAGCATCCACCTCCATGCGATGAGCGCGATCAAACTAGAAGCGGGGCCGCGCGGAGGTTGGGTGATCCCCTGTACAGGGCCGTTCCCACCAGCATGCGCCTGCATGCGGCAAGCGCGACCAAACCGGCAGCGAGGGCCGTGCGGAGGTCGGGTGAGTGGCGCAACACGGGGCAAAGTGAGGCGAACTTGGAGCGAAGTCTTAAGGTAAGTTCGCCAGGACAGAGAGGGGCACACAGAGAGGGGCACAGAGGCACACACACAGAGGGCCATGGAGCCACACTCATAGATGGTCACGGAGGCACCTACAGATAGGTTCACGGAGGCACGATGTCGAGGCGGTGTGTAATGCGTCGAGGCGACTGCGAGCCGACAAGTCATTGCCGCGCGGAATTTTTGAACATAGTCAGTTTTTCAGAGCCGCGCGCGATGTCGGGACAAACTCCACACAATTCCGCACGGCTCCAGCGATCGAAGTGGGACCGGCCCCGTGACGCCGGACGGCACAAGCGACCATGTTAGGTCGCACTCATCGCATGGAGTTGCATGCTGGTGGGACAGGCCCTTCACAGAGAAAGCATTTTATCAGGATGCATCACAGCTTGGTTTGGGAACA
The DNA here is from genome assembly GCA_963514005.1 of Raja brachyura. Next base: position 90,342,434 of record OY740787.1, on the reverse strand, counting down.
GCTCCATCCAAGACCGCAAGAAATTGCAGCGTATTTTGGAAGCAGCCCAGATCATCACACAAACCAATTGACTCCATTCATTCCTCACGCTGCCTCGGCAAGGCCAGCAGCATCATCAAGGACGAGTCGCACCCTGGCCACTCCCTCTTCTCCCCTCTCCCATCAGGCAAAAGGTACAGAAGTATGACAACGCACACCTCCAGATTCAGGGACAGTTTCTTCCCAGCTGTTATCAGTCAACTGAACCATCCTCCCACAACCAGAGAGCAGTGCTGAACTACTATCTACCTCTTTGGGGTTTCGACCCGAAACTTCGCACCATAGATGCTGCCTCACCCGCTGAGTTTCTCCAGCATTTTTTTCCACCTCTGACTATCCCTGATCGGACTTTGCTGGCTTTACCTTGCACTAAACGTCATTCCCTTATCATGTATCTATACACTGTAAATGGCTCGATCGTAATCACGTATTGTCTTTCTGCTGACTGGATAACGCGCAACAAAAGCTTTACACGTGACAATAAACTAAACTGAAACTGGAACTGAACTGAACTGAAACAAGCGCAGTTTCGGCCTATTTCTTCCAATCGGAATAGTATGCATCCAGCGATTGCTTGCATGTGGACCTCTAAAACCATTGATTAATCCGCCCTTTCACCCTGCATGTACAGCTGGTTTCCTTTACCATGCAAGTCCCTTGAACAAGGTCCTGTCATGCAGCATTCAAGCATTCATTCATGCACCATTGGTGCAGGACTTTCCACTGGACAGCAGTCTCTGGCCTTTCAGATGGGGCCCACATGTTCACAGACGAAATGTTGATGTGAGTGATCACCATTGTAACATCCAGCTAGATTTGGGCAACACTAGTCATTGATAACGTTGTTATGTATTTTTATTAATACATAAAGAAAAAAAGGGTAACTAGAGAGAGAATGGCACCCCTCAAGAATCAACTCTGTGTGGAGCCACAGGAGATGGGCAAGGTTCACGGTGAGTAGTTCCAGGTTCACTGGAGTTTAGAAGGATGAGAGGGCATCTCATTGAACCATATAAGATTGTTAAGGGCTTGGACACACTAGAGGCAGGAAACATGTTCCTGATCTTGGGGGAGTCCAAAACCAGGGGCCACAGTTTAAGAATAAGGAGTAAGCCATTTAGAACGGAGATGAGGAAACGCCTTTTCTCACAGAGAGTGGTGAGTTTGTGGAATTCTCTGCCTCAGAGGGCGGTGGAGGCCGGTTCTCTGGATGCTTTCAAGAGAGAGCTAGATAGCGCTCTTAAAAATACCGGAGTATGGGGAGAAGGCAGGAACGGGGTACTGATTTGGGATGATCAGCCATGATCACTCTGAATGGCGGTGCTGGCTTGAAGGGCCGAATGGCCGACTCCTGCATCTAGTGTCTATTGAGTATTTCTCGACTGTTTTCACCATGGAGAACGGCATGAGGACTGCGGAACTTGGGGCAGTCACTGGAAGTGTCTGGAGAGCAGTCAGTGTTACAGTTGAGGAGGTGCTGAAAGTCCTGACATGTATGAAGGTAGGCAAATCTCCTAGGCTGATCAGATATATCCCAGGACACTGTGGGAAACTAGAGCGAAAATTGCGGGAGCCTGGTTGAGATTTACGAGTAGTCATTAAATACAGGCGCTGTGTCGGAAGAGTGGAAGGTGGCAAATGTTGTGTCTCTTTTCAAGAAGGGCTGCAGGGAAAATTCTGGGAACTACAGGCCAGTGAGCCTAACATCTGTGGTCGAAAAGGTACTAGAGAGGGATAGGAGAAACACGCAATGTATCTGAGGAATAGGATTCAGATGGACAAGGGCTGATTAGGGATAGTCAGCATGGTTTAGTACTTGGAAGGTCATATCTCACAAATCAGATTGAGTTTTTGGAGGATGTGACCAAAAAGGTTGATGAGAGCAGCGCTGTAGACATTATATACATGGTCTTCAGCCAGGCATTCGACAAGGTTCCACATGGTAAGCTGGCCTGGAAGGTTAGATCACATGGGATCCAAGGAGAGATAGCTGAATGGATAGCAAATTGGCTTCATGGAAGGAAGCAGAATGTGATGGTGGAATGTGATGTGATGCTTCTCGGACTGTGACCAGTGGTGTGCCTCAGGGTTCGGTGCTGGGGCCGTTACTGTTTGTCATCTACACCAATGATTTGGATGAGAACATACGTGGCAAGATTAGCAAGTTTGCAGATGGCATTAAAATGGGTGGCATTGTAAATAGTGAAGATGGTTGTCAGAAAATGCAGCAGGGTCTTGATCGGTTGGACAGATGGGCTGAGGAATGGTTAAAGGAATCTAATGCAGAGAAATGTGAGTTGCATTTTGGAAAGATTAACATGGGCAGGACCTACACATTGAATGGCAGGACTATGAGAAGTGTTGTAAACCAGAGATCAAGAAAGCAGGGGCATAGTTCGTTGGAAGTGGCACTACAGGTAAATAAGGTGGTCAAAAAGGCTTTTGGCACATTGGCCTTCATCAGTCAGAGTATTGTGTATAGAAGTTGGGAGGTCATGTTGCAGTTGTATAAGACGTTGGTGAGGCCGGATTTATAGTATTGTGTTCTGTTCTGGGTATCATATTATAGGAAAGATGTTGTCAAGCTGGGAAGGGTACAGAGAAGATTCATGAGGATATTGCCAGGACTAGAGGGTCTGAGCTATTGCAAGAGGTTGAGTAGGCTGGGATTCTATTCCATGAGGTGAAGGAGGATGAGGGGTGATAACCATATAACCATATAACAATTACAGCACGGAAACAGGCCATCTCGGCCCTTCAAGTCCGTGCCGAACAACTTTTTTCCCTTAGTCCCACCTGCCTGCACTCATATCATAACCCTCCATACCCTTCTCACCCATATGCCTATCCAATTTATTTTTAAATGATACCAACGAACCTGCCGCCACCACTTCCACTGGAAGCTCATTCCACACCGCTACCACTCTCTGAGTAAAGAAGTTCCCCCTCATGTTACCCCTAAACTTCTGTCCCTTAATTCTAAAGTCATGTCCTCTTGTTGAATCTTCCCTATTCTCAAAGGGAAAAGCTTGTCCACATCAACTCTGTCTATCCCTCTCATCATTTTAAAGACCTCTATCAAGTCCCCCCTTAACCTTCTGCGCTCCAGAGAATAAAGACCTAACTTATTCAACCTATCTCTGTAACTTAGCTGTTTAAACCCAGGCAACATTCTAGTAAATCTCCTCTGTACCCTCTCTATTTTGGTGATCTTATAGAGGTGTATAAAATCATGAGAGGAATAGATGGGGTAGATGCACAGTCTTGCTCAGAGTAGGGGAATCAAGAACCAGAAGACATAGGTTTTTGGTGAAGGGAGAAAGATTTAATAGGAACCTTTCCACACAGAGGGTGATGGAAGTATGGAACGAGCTGCCGGAGGAGGTAGTTGGGGCAGGTAGTAACGTGGCACATGGTACATGGATAGGACAGGTTTAGAGGAATATGGGTCAAACGCAGGCAGGTGGGACTAGTGTAGATGGGACTTGTTTGTCGGTGTGGGCAAGTTGAATTGAAAGGCCTGTTTCCACACTGTATCATTCTATGATTCAATAAGGACATGGTAACTTATATGCATTTACTCCAAAATTAGAAAATATCAATATTGTACCCATTCACTACGCAATTTTTATTCACGTTACATGAGATTTTAAGAAGAATAAAATACCTAATTGAGAGAGAAGAAAAAAATGAATTGCTTTTCAGAGAAGCCAACACTTCTTATGTAAACTGGAAACTTAATATTGAATTCTTACCTGTCTCTGGAACGTAAGACACATACACACAAAATGCTGGAGTAACTCAGCGGGACAGGCAGCATCTCTAGAGAGAAAGAATGGGTGACGTTTTGGGTCGAGACCCTTCTTCAGACTGAGCCCATTGAGCATATGCTTTCCATTCATTTAGGACTGGAAAATAACTTGTAGGCAGGAATGCCATTTAAGAAGGCAGCTCTTTTAAATTCAAATTACTTTCTGCAAAGAAAATACCAAATGGCTAAGGCCAAAAATGTTGTTGCTGCCCTGGTTCCCAGTCTGTTTATTGTAATGTATGTAAAATGCCAGGCTGCTGAGTGCTGCGGTGGGATTGTGCAAGCTTCAGATTCTACACTGGACCTTTCTGTTTTGAAATCCAGCTCCCATTATCAAAGCAACCAGTGACAGCTGCAGAATCTATCGGTGATGGGAAGGCGGAGAAGAGCAGATGAAAGTAGGTCCAATCGTGAACCAAAAACAACGAGAGGTTTTATGTAATTCTGAAAAAGCTGCGTGACTCCTCATAATGAAATAGAAAGCTGAAACCATTTGCGTGTAGCTCCTTTGACAAGTTAGTTGACAGTTGCTAGTGGCTGTTTCTATGCGAACGTGCTAATGTATGATAGCTTTCTTCATTATACCTGCCCTCCTGGCACCTCATTCTTCCAGGTCTAGAAATAATGAACATTCTAGTGGAAAGATTATTCAAAGTGTCTTTCAATAAAGGGGTGATCATGTTGATGTGGGATTAGACATGCCACTGGGATGATGGGGATATATGCCAATATTGCTGGGCTCAGTTTTAGGCATTGAGTCTAGACCCCAAATGCTGGAGTAACATCTCTGGCGGCATCTCCGGAGGGAAAGAATGGGTGACGTTTGACAGAAACTAGAATACACGCTCTCTCACTGTGTTAACATCTCAAGAGTTTCACTGATTCAACAATCAGGCGTCACATGTAGTGAGGTACAGCGAAATTCATTGTTTTTGCATACACTACACAAGATATGTAAAGAGCTGCCACGTATCAGAAGTACAGATGGTCCCAATTTGTTCTCAGCGGCACCCCACTGCCGGGTCCATCCTTGTTCCCGGCGGCTCCCCTCCCATCCCCCTCCATTCCCTCCCATCCCCCTCTCACTCAGTCCGCCCTCTCTCCATGGCTCATCCTCAGCCCGTCTGTCTCTCCCCCTCATACGGTTCTCCAGCAAGCAGTCCCTGTCCTCGCTGCACCTTCAGCCTCTGAGCCTCGGATCCGCTCCAGGGGTGTTCCGCAGCCGAATGCCTGTCGGGGTTTGGCAAGCACCCACACGCCCCCCACTCCCACCCCCTCCTGTCCATCCACGCCGTGTTCAGAACCGGCAGGCTCTGGCCCAGAGGTCCTTTACCATCCGACTGCGTGGCCCTGTGTTTCATTGCAAATTCACTAATATTTCCTGTTGCTGTATAAACAAGAGCATTTCAGTGGATTATTGAATGGGTTTTTTTTACAACTTCCTGTTCCTATTACTTGATCAGCAAAGCTTGAGGGCTCCACGGTTCACTAAAATAACGTATTATCTTTGTAGACACAAACAGCTGGAGTAGCCAAGCGGGTCAAGCAGCATCTCTGGAGAAAAGGAATAGGAGATGTTTAGTGTCGGGACCCTTCTTAAGACTCTGGAGAGTTGGCGGACAGGAGGAATCACACAGGGGGAGGAGCAAGAGAGGATGCTGTAGATCTCTCATCGGAGAGAGGAGGAGAACTTCTTCAAAGTCAGCACACCTTGAGGAGATTTCGCAGTGGAGCAGACAGAATGTGTAGGAAGGAACTGCTGGTTTGGACCGAGTATAGACACAAAAAGCTGGAGTAACTCAATGGGTCAGACAGCATCTCTGCAGAAAAGGAATAGCTGATGTTTCGTATCAAGACCCTTTTTCAGAGATGATTAGATAGCCACCAAGGGGTCACAGGAGTGGAAGGCAACCTCATCTCTATTACACAGCTACATCTCTTCACCAGATAAAAGTTGTCCAGGGTCTGACCTCCCCAGAGGAGCACGGGTGAAGCTCAACAGACTTGGTACTGGAGTTGGGCATTTCAATGCCAGCGTGTGGAGATGGGGGCTCCCTCCGCCAGAGCCCAGCCTGTGAATGCGGAGCAGAACAGAACAACAGACAGCCAACCATGTCATCTCTGGGTGCCCGCTCTAACACCCACCAAATGGAGCTCTGTCAGGGCCTGGCAGACATTGACGCAGACAGGGACAACAACCTGGCTGCTCAACAAACGTCGTGAGATCTAACTATTCCTTTGGTTCATGTTGCATTCGCAAGAAGAAGAGACCCGTTGAGTTACTCCAGCTTTTTTTGTCTATCTTTGGTTTAAACTATTATCTTCGTAAGCCTTGCTTTATGTGAGATGTAGTTTTGTGCTCACAATCACTACTCAGAGACTAAATCATGGAAACAAGAAATACATTATTTGCGAGTCCTCAGAATCGGGTGCCTCTCCAAGTTAAGACACCCCGAGCAAAGGAAAAATGTCTATTTTTATACAATTCATTATACAGTCTTTATTGATCAGACACCTCCCCTTCTGACCCCTTCCAATCAGGGTATCGAGGTTCACAATCTTCCAACCCTCCCCTCCATGCATCATCAATCATTCCCTCTTCTCCCACATCATACATCGCATGTACATTTAAATTAGGTTCTTTGTCATGAGGGGCATAAAGTTAATATTCATTTATTTCATTAAGCATGCTCAGTCGCTGTTGCCCTAACCTACTTAATTGCCTTTGACCTAAAGACTAGCTTCTGTGTTGTCAGCTACATTCCTTACCTCATCTCGTTATTCTACAATGTTATCAACAGCTCTGAAGGACAGTAACAGTTTGTTCGAATCACAAGGTTGGTGATTCCAACTACTCGGCCCATCACAAGGTCGGTGGTTACAACCACTCGGCCCCTCACAATGATGGTGGTTTAATCATCTTATCCCTCACATTTACTAATTGTCCTCATCTTCTACCCTTTTTGCCCTATTGAATCCCACATTAGAAGTGGAGATATTTACTTTTGGGAAGTTTTTTCTCTCAACAATGATGCCCCCATGGGTGTGTAGTCTGTCACATGATCATTCTGATTGGACTTTATGTAGAAAAGTAAAGATTGCTCTTTTAGTTAACCACAAATGGATGTTACGTTTTTTTCAAAGAATTGCCTTGTCAGTTTCCAAAGTAGATTTCTTAAGTGGCCTTCCACTGTGAACTGGCACCCTGCGGTCATTGTTCTGGCTAGGCAATTTTCTTTCCATGTTTTCATTTTGTGGTGGCACGGTGCACAGTGGTCAAGTTGCTGCCTTACAGCGCCAGAGGCCCGGGTTCAATCCTGACCTCGATTGCTGTTTGTATGGAGTTTTGCATTCGCCCTGTGACCACGTGAGATTTCTCCAGGCGCTCCGGTTTCCTCCCACATCCCAAAGACGTACAGGATTGTAGATTAATTGGCTACTGGTCTGTAAATATCAGAAACATGATCCAATTGCTGGATAACTCTCCCCACCAACCAGATTGGACGATTATGGGGAGAGAGGATTGCTCTCCTTATAATATTGGAGCAATCCTTCTCTCTCTAACATCGATGAATAATCCAAATTACAACAATAATCCAATTATATACAGTACAATCATAATTTGGAAACAAATAAAACACAATCTAAAATTAAGAAACTTATCTCTCTTATCTCCTATCGGTAAAAACCCCTCATTTAAACCTTCAACTATAGATAAAGCATTTACCCAATGGGAAAGAGCGGGAATTAAAATCTTTGGAGATGTGTATGAATTGGGAAAACTATTATCATTTAAACAAATACAACTAAAATACAATTTGGGAAACAATCAGTATTTTAAATATTTCCAAATCTGTGACTATTTGAAAAAATACGCACAAGATTATCACAATATGCCTCCAGACTCACTGGAAGAAGTAATGAATACAAAGGCAGAATCAGCAAACCTAATATCATATATATATATTATTATTCTAAATGCAGAAATACCAACAACAGATGGTATCAGGAGAGACTGGGAAAAATAATTAAGTATAAAAATTCCCAAAGAAAGGTGGGAAGAATATTTATTAAACGTGCATAAATGTTCAATTAATGTAAGACACACCTTAATACAATTTAAAATCTTACACAGATTATACTATTCAAAAACTAAAATAAGTAAACTTTTTCCCAACGTCTCTCCTATATGTGATAAATGTCAATGTCAAGAAGCTAATATAGCATGGAGATATGGATGGAGATTTTTGAAATTTTCACAAATATATTTAAAATAAAACTGACCCCAAAAGCAGACTGGATTATCTTCGGGATATCAGAAGACTGCCCTGATTTAAACGTGTTTCAAAAGACTCTATTTGAATATGGCTTATTAACTGGAAAAAATCTAATCTTAAAATTCTGGAAAAATTCTCCTATACCAACAGTTAATATGTGGATTTCAACTATGTTCGAAACACTACATTTGGAAGATATGAGACTCCGACTAGCAGAAAAATCAGACTGTTTCTATAAGACGTGGGTCTGCATTTATAAATCTATTACAAGGATAAGATGCAAGAATACCTAAAAAAAGTACCGGTGTCGCGTCTTGGTAAGGGAGGAAGAAAAACTGTCGAGTTGGTAGATTCCTTTTGCGAGATGTTTATAATAAAGTAACTGGCTTTTCTTTTTTTCTTTCTCTATTTTTCCCTCTTTCTTTTTCTTTCCTCTCCAGGGTCTATCTTTTAATTCCCGTCTCTAACTCTTCAAGGGTTTCCTTTCCCTCTGCCACGCTTTGGCCCTTTCACTTCTCTTTTTCACTTTTCTACTTTCTACGCTGCTATTTTTCTCTCTATTCTCTCTTTTCTAAAGCCTTAAAATAAAAATAAAAATTAAGGGGTGCAATGACTGTAATACAATACAAGGGATGTACACTGATGTAACTTACAGTGCCGCTAATAAATAAAGATATTTTTTCAAAATTGACTACCGTAAAAACAAACAAATTGTAAATGGTCCCTGGTGTGTGTAGGATTGTGCTATTGCAGACGTGATCACTGGTTGGCGTGGACTCAGTGGGCCAAAGGGCTTATTTCTGCACTGTATCTCTAAAGTCTAAAGTTGTGATTATTTTGTTCACTTAAATTTCAGAAGAACACATTTTTATTTAATATCTCAGATTTTTGGTAGTGATTTGTGAAGGACATATTCCTGTTATCTGAACTGCAGTAATGTTGGTGTTACACCGTATATCTTGTCCATTTTGGCTAACTATAATGCTTGAATATTGATGGGTATTTGCTCATTGGAACTGATGCTTACAAAGCAACTACATCCAACGTGCTTAGGAACAGTAGGTTCTTTTCCTTCCAACCCTCTCTGCGTCATGGATCACCATATATCATCTTAGCATATATAGGAACAGAATTAGGCCATTCGGCCCATCGAGTCCATTCTGCCATTCAATCATGGCTGATCTATCTCTTCCTCCTCACCCCATTCCCCTGCCTTCTCCCCATATGCCCTGACACCCGTACTAATCGAGAATCTATCTATATCTGCTTTAAAAATACCCATTGACTTGGCCTCTGCAGCTGTCTGTGGGAAAGAATCCCACAGATTGACCACCCTCTGACTAAAGATATTCCTCCTCCTTCCCAAAAAAATGTCCTTTAATTCTGAGGCTATGACCTCTAGTCCTAGACTCTTCCCACTAGCGGAAACATCCTCTCCACATCCACTCCATCCATGCCTTTCACCATTCGGTAAGTTTCAATGAGGTCCCCTCTCATCCTTATAAATTCCAGCGGGTACCGGCCCAGTGCCGTCAAACGCTCATCAGAGATTAATCCGCTCATTTCTGGGATCATCACACTTGATATTTGATCTTAAAATGACTTTGACTGGAGGCTGAGTCCGAGGTCCATGTGATTAATAGAGAATGATCGTACAACATGTGGAATAATAATTCTCCCGGGTCTATCGCCACGATAAATATTCTTCTGAAAAGTTGATAACCATGTTTTCCATGTTTTGAAATATTTCTGATGACAAAGCTCTGGTCCTGTGTTTGTCTATCCTCCAATGGGAACCTGCTGAAAATTGGGTGTCCCTGAAGCTTGAATCTTCAGGGACTGGACTTGGTCTCCCATCCTCGGCTTAATCAAACCAGGCCACTAAAGCAAAACGGCTTTGGCAGCATCTTTATGTTATGATAGTTGCTGCTTCCTTGATGGTACTGAAGGCAGGAGAGATAGATCAGCCATGATTGAATGGCGGAGTAGACCTGATTAGCCAAATGGCCTAATTCTACTCCTGTCACTTATGACTTATGATCTTATGATACGGACAAATGCCATCAGCTTTCAAATAGAGACGGATGATGTGTCACCATTTATTAATTAGCTCGTCATTAAGACACCCTTGCAGATTCACTAATATTTCACTAATTATCCACTAATATCACCCACTAGGTTTCGCTTATTTTCATTTATTGAACTAAATGCAATAAATTGCCCCAGAAAGTTGAATAATCAATTGTTTAATTGTTTAATTGTTTAATCAATAATCTTGGGTTTCTTTTAAATCGGGCAATGAATAGAAGGAAAGATTAAGGACAATACTGATGATGATGAATTATATGACTGAAATGATCAGCACTTGCCCAATGCCTCTTGAATTACTTCCATGCATTAAAAATTAGACCTTGTCTTCCATCCAGTGCTTGACATAAATGATTGTCCTTGTAATAACCAGCATGTTCTTTAAAATTATAACCATTACTAAACCACTGTGCAGCCCTGATTAATCCAAGGACAAGAGTTGTTGATACAAGCAGTACATAATTTGAAGTGGCATATTCACTTTATGTGCGATTCACATTAACACTGTCGTGGCTAAAAAACTATACAAGCGTAAAATCTGTTCGCAAAAGTTCATAAGACATGGGAGCAGAATTAAGGGCCTGTCCCACTTTCACGACCTAATTCACGACCTTTTTTACTCGTGGACATTTTTCATCATGCTAGAAATACGCCCCGGCCTACTTGATGCCACGAGTACCTACGACTAGCATCACAACCTACCTACGACCTCCTACGACCTCGTGACGACAATGCTGCGAGTATGAGTCAAGGGCAAACTCGGCAGAGGTGGTGAATTAGGTTGTGAAAGTGGGACAGGCCCTTTAGGCCATTCGGCCCATTGAGTCCTCTCCGCCATTCAGTCATGCCAGATCTATCTTCCCAACTCGACCGCATTCTCCTGCCTCCATTCCTAATACCAAAATGCATGACCGCACACCTTGTTACACTGTGTTTCATCGGCCACTGTGCCTACTCTCCTAACCTGTCCCTGTCCTTCTGCAGACTCCCTGCTTCCTCCACACGACCTGCCTCCACCTATCTTCATATCATCCGCAAACATGGCCACAAAGCCACAATTCTATCATCCTGCCATTAATATAAAATTTGAAAAGTTGCGGACTCAACATTGCCCCCTGCAGGGCACCACTGGTCACTGGCAGCCAACCTGAAAAATCCCCCTTATTCCCACTCTTTGCCTTCTGCCATTCAGCAAATGTTCTATCCATGTGAGTACCTTGCTACTTATACCGTGGGGTCTCATCTTGTTTAGCAGCCTCACATGCGGCACTTCATGAAAGTCCTTCTGAAAATCCATGAAAAAAAACATCCACTGACTCTGTCTTTCCTGCTTTCCACTTCCTCAAAGAATTCCAAGATTTGTCAGGCAAGACCTCCCCTTTGCAATAGCATGCTGACTTTGGCCTATTTTTCCATGTGCTGCTAAGGACTCGGAAACCTCATCCTTAAAAATAGACTAAAATCTTACCAACCACTGAAGTCGCCAACTGTCCCATATTAGCCGGGACATCCTGTATCTTGGGTTAAATTGGTTTATCCCATTGTCTCGTATTTGACTGCAACTACTCGGGTCGAGGGGACTGTCGGGTCGGAGCGCCGCGTCTGGCCCCGCCTCACCCGTCCCGACGTAGTGCAGCCCATGGAGTGCAGCAGCAGCAACTCGTCCGTGGCCCCGTCGGTCAGCAGCCCGGCCAGCTGTCGGACCTTCGCTTACCGCTGACACAACCATCCTTCCTTCTCATGGTCGATCATCGGTTCACGAGTTGGATGGGGTGCCGGACTTTCCGCACAATGTCGCACGGTCCGGGCCAAAGCTCCTCAGCTGACCCGCCGGCTGGGCTTGTGTGCAGTCCAGCACCCGGGTCAACTCATCAGTTAACTCATCGGATTTAAGAGAGAGTTGGATAGAGCTCTAGGGGTTAATGGAGTCAAGGGATATGGGGAGAAGGCAGGCACAGGTTATTGATAGTAGACGATCAGCCATGATCATATTGAATGGCGGTGCTGGCTCGAAGGGCAGAATGGCCTCCCCCTGCACCTAATTTCTATGATTCTATGATTCTATGATTATTCATCCAGCATGGCCGAGTTGGTCAACTAATTGCTGTCGGGAATTTGTCCCTTATTTTGACCTTTCATTCCTTATTTGGGAGTGGGAAATTTGGCAACCCTACCAACCACTGAAGTCAGGCTAAACGGCCTATAGTTTCCTCTATTTTGCCTCACTCCCTTCTTGAACAGTGGAGTAACATGTGCAATTTACCAGTCCTTTGGGACCCTTCCCGACTTGTGATTCTTGAAAGATCACTACTAATGCCTTCACAATCTCTAAGCTTCCCCTTTCAGAACCTTGGCGTGTAGTCCATCTGGCCCAGGTGACTTACCTACCTTCAAACCTTTCAACTTCCCAAGCACCTTCTCCTCATTAATAGCCACTCCACGAATTTCCACCCCCTGACTCTCTTGAATTTCTGGCACATTGGTGGTGTCTTCCATCGTGAAGATTGATGCAAACATATTTTTCAATTCATTTGCAATTTGTTTATTCCCCATTCCTACTTCTCCAGCATATATATTCAATGGTCCAATGCCCACTCTAGCCTCCCTCTTACTCTTTTTATATCTGAAAAATACTTTTGCTTTCCTCTTTTATATTATTAACTAGCTTACTTTCATATTACATCTTTTCTTCCTTTATTGCCAGTTTAGCTGCCTTCTGTTTGTTTTTAAAAGATTCGTAAATCCTCTAGCATCATGCTAATCTTTGCGATATTATATGCCTTCTCTTTTAGTTTTTACCTTAACCACCTCCTCCTCATGCCTCATTAGTCACAGTAATACAACACATCGGATTTCATCTTTTCACTCAAAAAAACTGCAGGTTAGAATTTTATCATATTATTGGACTGTAGGTGTTGGGTCCCATGGGAGGGCTGGTCCCCTGATGCAATATTCCACCTCTCCACCAATTCCAATATTGGTGGCCAGTGGGGGGGGGGGGGCTTTCTGGAACGCTAGTATGGGTGTTGTAGGCTGAAGGGACTGGTTTCCAGAGAGCGAGTATGGACATTGTGGGCCGAATAGGTTCTTGGGCTGGCAGTTCAGTCACTCAGGGCTGGTGGGCTGGCAGTTCACTCACAGCTATTCCTTAAAATTCCATTTCATGCAGAGTGAAGGCCACCAAATCCAAATGCAATTTCATATCATTTCAAGCAGAGTGCAGGACACCAAATCCAAATGCAATTGCATACCATTTCAATAAAAGTGCAGGCCACCAAATTCAATTGCAATTTCATGCCATTTGGGCTTTGTACTCCTGTCCTCACTAAAGGGGTGTTAGCTTCATCATGGTGATTGACAGGCAAGAGGACCAATCAGCTGATCTCAAGTTTTTTTAAACATTCATAACTTTTTTATTTTTCATCAGTTGGAAAAATCCTCGGGGCTGCCTCAGCGGAGGAGGACTATGAGTAAGATGGCCAAAACGCATAGTGAGATAAGGTAGCGTTTTTTCTAAAATCAATATACAGCGCAGACAGGAAGTGGTGAAGATGAGACTTTTAGTTATATAGATGGTCACTACCTCCTCGGGGTTCCTTTACTTTAAGTCCCCTAATCAAATACTATTTATTACACAACACCAAATCCAGAATTGCCCTTTCACTAGCAGGCGTGACCATAAACTACTTTAAGAAGCCATCTTGCAGGCACTCTTGTAAATTCCTTCTCTTTGGATGCAGTAACAACCTAATTCTCCCAGTCTACCTGCAGAATGCAATCCCCCATGACCACTGTAAATCATCTTTCTTACATGCTGATTGTATGTCCTGAGGTATTTAGTACCTTACATTCTGTTTGGAGCCCCGTAAATAACTCCTATCAATTGATGTTTCTTAACTCTATCTGCAAGGATTCTACATCTGCTAATCCTATGTCATTCCATGCTAAGGATCGAATATCATTCCTTACCAGTGGAGCCCCCCACCTGCTCTGCCCACCTACCTGTCTTTTCCATAGGATTTACTGGATTAAGTTTTAGCTTAGTTTAGAGATACAGCGCGAAAACATACCATTCATAGAAACATAGAAACATAGAAAAATAGGTGCAGGAGTGGGCCATTCGGCCCTTTGAGCCTGCACCACCATTCAATGTGATCATGGCTGATCATCCAAATCAGTATCCCGTACCTGCCTTCTCTCCATACCCCCTGATCCCTTTAGCCACAAGTGCCACATCCAACTCCCTCTTGAATATAGCCAATGAACTGGCCTCAACTACCTTCTGTGGCAGAGAATTCCACAGACTCACCACTCTCTGTGTAAAGAATGTTTTCCTCATCTCGGTCCCAAAGGAATTCCCCCTTATCCTTAGACTGTTACCCTTTGTTCTGGACTCCCCCAACATCGAGAACAATCTTCCAGCATCTAGCTTGTCCAATCCCTTAAGAATTTTGTAAGTTTCTATAAGATCCACCCTCAATCTTCTAAATTCCAGCGAGTACAAGCCGAATCTATCCAGTCTTTCATCATATGAAAGTCCTGACATCCCAGGAATCAGTCTGGTGAATCTTCTCTGTACCCCCTCTATGGCAAGAATGTCTTTCCTCAGATTTGGAGACCAAAACTGTACGCAATACTCCAGGTGTGGCCTCACCGAAACCCTGTACAACTGCAGTAGAACCTCCCTGCTCCTATACTTAAAAACCTTTTGCTATGAATGCTAACATACCATTTGCTTTCTTCACTGCCTGCTGCACCTGCATGCCTACTTTCAATGACTGGTGTACCATGACACCCAGGTCTCGTTGTATCTCCCCTTTTCCTAATCTGCCACCATTCAGATAATAGTCTACCCTCATGTTTTTGCCACCAAAGTGGATAAACTCACATTTATCCACATTATACTGCATCTGCCATGCATCTGCCCATTCACTCAGCCTATCCAAATCACCCTGCAGCCTCCAAGCATCCTCCTCATACCTAACTATACCCCCCAGCTTGGTGTCATCTGCAAATTTGGAGCCCACTGAGTTTGCACTGACCAGCGATCCCCGCACATTAACACTATCCCACACACACTAGGGACAATTTACATTTATACCAAGCCAATTAACCTACAAACCTGTACGTTATTGGAATGCGGAAAGGAAACCGAAGATCTTGGAGAAAACTCATGCAGGTCACGGGGAGAACGTGCAAACTCCGTGCAGACACTCACCCATAGTCGGGACCGAACCTGGGCCCCTGGGCCCGGAAGCGCTGTAAGCAGCAACTGTACCGCTGCACCATCGTGCCGCCCTTAATTATCCTTAGATGTTCAGCTACCAGCTCTGATCCTCTTTTAGTCACATCTCTGTGATGCCCACAATGTCTCATCGACCTATTTAAAACTGCGCTCTAGGCTCATCCACTTTGTTCTGTACACTGCTTCATTTCCATTAAGGATACAACGAATGTAACTCCATGCAGTTAATGCTACAATACTTTATTTTTTCTGATCATTGTGTAATCAATAAAAGGTTGAAATATACGTGGCGGATATCTCTAAGTGCTATGTGTCATGGTTAGTAAATGCCGTAATTGAAAAGGAAATGTGTTTTGCACAGTAATATTCAGCTATGCCTAATTCAAAAACGTAACCAATTATAATCCAAGATCTAGTCAACGTATATTTCACTTTATGCCCACTGCTATATTCTTTTCTTTATAATTACATCTGATCTTTTGTACTCTGTTGCAACATGCCATCCTCCATCAACACTTCTGTTCACAGTAGCTTCTCTTTTCTCTGCGGAGGTCTGCGTCAGTTAATCATTTAATGCGGAGGAAGAACTGCAGATGCTGGTTTAAGCCGATGGTTGACACAAAATGCTGGCGTAACTCAGCGGGACAGGCAGCATCTCTGGAGAGAAGGAACGGGTGGCGTTTCAGGTTGAGACCCTTCTTCAGATCATTTAATGTTGTTCTAATGTGAGCATCCTTTGAGAAAATAGTAGCCATTGAAAAGAGACGAGACAAGATACATTTATTGGGGGTTACACAAAAAGCTGGAGAAACTCAGCGGGTGCAGCAGCATCTAAGGAGCGAAGGAGATAGGCGACGTTTCGGGTCGAGACCCTTTTTCAGACTGGTCAGGGATCAGGGAAACGAGAGATATAATGGTGATTTGTAGAGATAAAGAACAATGAATGAAAGATATGCAAAAAAATATCGATGATAAACGAAACAGGCCATTGTAAGCTGTTTGTAGTGTGAAAATGAGAAGCTAGTGCGACTTGGGTGGGGGAGAGATAGAGAGAGAAGGAATGCCAGGGCCCGAGGGCTGAGGGAGAGGTGGGAAGGGGAGGAGGCAGCCTGGGTTAACAGAATTGAGAAAATTTAATGTTTAAGCCCAGAGGATGCAGACTCCCCAAGCGGAATATGAGGTGCTGTTCCTCCAACTTGCGGTGTTGCTCACTCTGGCCGTGGAGGAGGCCCAGGACCGAGAGGTCGGATACGGAATGGGAGGGGGAGTTGAAGTGCTGAGCCACCGGGAGGTCGGGTTGGTTATTGCGGATACATTTATTGTCACATGCACCAATTGGTACAGTGAGCCATTGGTGTAAAGGGGAACTTTAATATTGTTTTGCCACAAGAGACAACTGCACACATGTTAGCATAATCTTTCCTGGTGTTGGTCACAGTGCATTAGTAAATGAATGGAAGCAGCAACGTGTTTGTGTCTCTTCCAAATAAACAGTTAAATGCCCTTGCGTTTTAGGTTTGAAGTGAATTAGATTCTGATGTCAATTGGATGTAATTGGGGACCTACAGTACATTCCTCCCAAATTGCCTTTAGATGCACGGTTGCCAGTTTTGCACCTTCTGCCTCTCCCCATTCCCCTGTTTTCAGTATTCATCAATTAGTTTGAGTTTTCCAATTGTCAACTAAAGACAGACACTATTAATTGGAGTCTTTCCATGTCTAAAACCTTGCAAATGTTGTCTATTTTCGAGAATTGAAATTCAGATCAGGAAAGACTCTATGGCTGAGAATCCCAGGGAGAGATGCCCTGCAATTGTGCAAAGTTGATTGTTTTCCAACCTGCTAATAACGTTCTGGCAACTCTGCACATTTTAATAATGATGCTCCTTTTTTCTCAGTGTAATTTACTGGCAGCCAAATGAGTCAAAATAGTACAGCTAGGGACATAGAAACATGAGTCAGCCACAGTCCCTAATTCATTGATTGAATCCTAGTAGATTGGTATATGACACCTTTGGTATATATTGGTATATGCACCTGTATTAATATGCATTGGTATAGGGGCGGCACAGTGGCTCAGCAGTAGAGTTTCTGCCTTACAGCACCAGAGACCCAGGTTCGATCCTAACTTCGGGTGCTGTCTGTACGGTGTTTGTACGTTCTCCCCGTGACCGCGTAGGTTTTCTCTGGGTACTCCGGTTTCCTCCCACACGCCAAAGACAGACAGGTTTTTGGCTTCGGTGAAATTGTCAGTTGTCCCTAGTGTGTGTAGGATAGTGCTAGTGCGTAGGGTCGGCATGGACCCGGTGGGCTGAAGGGCCTGTTTCCGTGCTGTGTCTCTAAATTAAACTAAACGCCTCCTCTAACCCCATCCAGTGCATTTGATACTCCCAATGAGGTCTGCTTTATATTGGTGAGACCAAGCCTAGACCAGGTGACCATTTTGTTGGACACTTGCGTTCAGTCCGCAAAGGCCAGCTGGATCTCCCAGTTGCTAACCGTAAGATCATGAGACAGTCAGAGTTTGGAACAGAATTAGGCCATTCGACCTATCGAGTTTACTCTGTCATTCTATCATGGCTGATCTATTATTCCCTCTCAACCTCATTCTCCTGCTTTCTCCTTGTAACCTTTAACACCCTTAACTAATCACAGACCTATCAATCTCGGCTTTAAAAATACTCAATGCCTTGGACTCCGCAGCCGCCTGTGGCAATGAATTCCACAGATTCACCACTTGGGTAAAGAAACGCTACCTCCTCCATCTTAAAGATAGATCCTTTTATTTTGAGGCTGTGTCTGGAAGAGACTGGAAAATCTTTTCCATGGCCTCTCTATCTAGGACTTTCATTGTTCGGTAGGTTTCAATGAGATCCCTCCTCATCCTTCTAAACTCCAGAGAATACAGCCCCAGAGCCTCCAAACGCTTCTCACACGTTAAACCGATCATCCCTGGGATCATTCTTGTAAACCTCCTCTGGACCCTCTCCCTCACCAGCACATCCATCCTCACATATGGGGCCCAAAACTGCTCACAATATTCCAAATGTGGCCTCAGCAGCGACTTATAAAGGCTCAACATTGCATCCCTGTTTTTATATTCTAGCCCCTTTGAAATGAATGGCAACGTTGCATTTGCCTTCCTCCCTACTGATGGAACCCGCAAATTAACCTTGTGGGAATCCTGCACCAGCACTCCCAATCTCCTTTACACCTCCAATTTATGAATCCTGACGGTATGAGTGCATGACGGTTTACTTTGCTACTCTGTATTCCATTTGCCACTTCTTTGCCCAAGTCCTTCTGCAGATTCCCTGCTTCCACAATACCACCTGTTCCTCCACCTATCTTCATATCATGTTTATTGTGTTGAATGGTATCGTTGCTTTTCACTTAGTGTGGCTGTATGGTAACTCAAATGCCACTGTACCCTAGTTGGTTAAATTAAAATAAACGTGAACTTGAACTTGAACTTGAAAATGGAATCAGCGAATATAATTTCACATATATATAATATTATACTAAATGCAGTAATACCAACAGCGGAAGGTATTAGGGGTGAATGGGAAAACAAACTAAGCATTAAAATTTCCAATGAAAGGTGGAAAGAATACTTATTAAATGTGCACAAATGCTCAATTAATGCAAGACACACTTTCATACAATTTAAAATAATACACAGATTATACTACTCAAAAGCTAAATTAAATAAATTTTTCCCTAACGTTTCACCAATTTGTGATAAATGCCAAGGTCAAGAAGCTACTATAGCGCACTCATTCATCTTTTGTACAATATTTCAAAGGTTTTGGATTGGAATCTTTGAAATTTTCACAAAACTGTTTAAAATAAAAATGACACCAAAGCCAGAATGGATTATTTTCGGAATGACAGAAGGTAGTTCAGAATTAAATGTGTATCAAAAGAATTTATTTGATTACGGCTTAATAATAGGAAAAAAACTCATCTTAAAATTCTGGAAAAATGCTCCTATACCAACGTTAAATATGTAGATTTCAACTATGTTTGAAACACTACATCTGGAAGATATGAGACTCCGCCTGGAAGGAAAATCAGAACGCTTCTATCAGACGTGGTCTGCATTTATAGAATTACTACAAAGATAGGGTGCAGGACTACCTCGGGCCTTGGTGGGGGGGCTGAAAAACTATCGAGTTGGTGGATTCCTTTTGTGTGATATTTATAACATAATAACTGGCTTTTTTTTTTCTTTTTCCTTTTTTTTTTTAGGGTCTATCTTTTAACCCCCTTTTCTAATTCTTTGACCAAGGGTTTCTTCTCCCCTTTGGCACGCTCTTTCACTCTCACAACTCTTTTCACATTTTACTCTTTTTCTCTCTATTCTTTTTCTTTAAAAGCATAAAATTACGGGGTACAATGATTGTAACAGTATATATGTGTACATTGATGTATTTACCTCTAGTAAATAAAATTAAAAAAAAAAATTTAAAAAAGAAAATGGCCACAAAACTGTCACCTCCATCATCCAAGGTAGACGGAAAAGCTGGAGAAACTCAGAGGGTGAGGCAGCATCTATGGAGCGAAGGAATAGGTGGCGTTTTGGGCCGAGACCCTTCTTCAGCCTATTCCTTCGCTCCATAGATGCTGCCTCACCCGCTGAGTTTCTCCAGCTTTTTGATTCCTGAACACTTCCATCATCCACATCATTTAATATATTAAATGAAAAGTAGGGGACCCAACACCAACCCCTGAAGAACACCACAGGTCACTGGCTGTCAAGCAGAAAAATCCCCCTTTATTACTGCATGAAAGGGACACAAAGTGCTGGAGTAACTCAGCAGGTTAAGCAGCATCTCTGGAGAACATGGATAGCTGACGTATAAGGACAGAAAGAAGCAGAGTCTGAAGAAGGGTCTCGACTGGAAACGTCGCCTGACCATGTTCTTCAGGGATATTCAATATTCAGGAGGGATAGACAGAACGGAAAGGGAGGTGGGTAGTGTTGCTGGTTAGAGAGGAGATTAACGCAATAGAAAGGAAGGACATTAGCTTGGAGGATGTGGAATCGACATGGGTAGAGCTGCGAAACACTAAGGGGCAGAAAACGCTAGTGGGAGTTGTGTACAGGCCATCTAACAGTAGTAGTGGAGTTGGGGATGGCATCAAACAGGAAATTAGAAATGCGTGCAACAAAGGTAAAAGAGTTATAATGGGTGACTTCAATCTACATATAGATTGGGTGAATCAAATTGGCAGGGGTGCTGAGGAAGAGGATTTCTTGGAATGTATGGAGGATAGTTTTCTAAACCAACATGTAGAAAAACCAAAGAGAGAGCAGGCTATTCTAGCCTGGGTATTGAGTAATGAGGAAGGGTTAGTTAGCAGTCTTGTTGTGCATGGCCCCTTGGGCAAGAGTGACTATAACATGGTTGAGTTCTTCATTAGGATGGAGAGTGACATTGTTAATTCAGAAACAAGGGTTCTGAACTTAAAGAAAGGTAGCTTTGAGGATATGAGACGTGAATTGGCCAAGATAGACAGGCAATTGATTCTTAAAGGGTTGATGGTGGCTATACAATGGAAGACCGCATGGATGAACTACAACAATTGTTCATCCCAGTTTGGCAAAAGAATAAATCAGGGAAGGTAGTGCATCCATGGATAACAAGGGAAATTCGGGATAGTATCAAAACAAAAGATAAAGCATACAAATTAGCCAGAAAAAGCAGCCTACCAGAGGACGGATAAATTCAGACTCCAGCAGTGGAGAACAAAGGGCTTAATTAGGAAAGGGAAAATAGATTATGAAAGAAAACTGACAGGGAACATAAAAACTGACTGCAAAAGCTTTTATAGATATGTGAAGAGAAAAAGATTAGTTAAAACAAATGTAGGTCACTTGCAGTCAGAAACAGGTGAATTGATCATGGGGAACAAGGACATGGCAGACCAATTGAATAACTACTTTGGTTCTGTCTTCACTAAGGAAGACATAAATAATCTGCTGGAAATAGCAGGGGACCGGGGCTCAAATGAGATGGAGGAACTGAGTGAAATCCAGGTTAGTCGGGAAGTGGTGTTAGGAACATTGAATGGATTAAAGGTCGATAAATCCCTAGGGCCAGATGGGCTGCATCCCAGACTGCTTAAGGAAGTAGCCCCAGAAATAGTGGATGCATTAGTGATAATTTTTCAAAACTCTTTAGATTCTGGAGTAGTTCCTGAGGATTGGAGGGTAGCTAATGTAACCCCACTTTTTAAGAAAGGAGGGAGAGAGAAAACGGGGAATTACAGACCAGTTAGTCTAACATCGGTAGTGGGGAAACTGCTAGAGTCAGTTATTAAAGATGGGATAGCAGCACATTTGGAAAGTGGTGAAATCATTGGACAAAGTCAGCATGGATTTATGAAAGGTAAATCATGTCTGACGAATTTTATAGAATTTTTCGAGGATGTAACTAGTAGAGTGGATAAGGGAGAACCAGTAGATGTGTTATATGTGGTCTTTCAGAAGGCTTTCGACAAAGTCCCACATAAGAGATTAGTATGCAAACTTAAAGCACACGGTATTAGGGGTTCAGTATTGATGTGGATAAAGAACTAGCTGGCAGACAGGAAACAAAGAGTAGGAGTAAACGGGTCCTTTTCAGAATGGCAGGCAGTGACTAGTGGGGTACCGCAAGGCTCAGTGCTGGGACCCCAGCTATTTACAATATATATTAATGATTTGGACGAAGGAATTGAATGCAACATCTCCAAGTTTGCAAATGACACAAAGCTGGGGGACAGTGTTAGCTGTGAGGAGGATGCTAGGAGGCTGCAAGGTGACTTGGATAGGTTGGGTGAGTGCGCAAATGCATGGCAGATGCAGTATAATGTGGATATATGTGAGGTTATCCACTTTGGTGGCAAGAACAGGAAAGTAGACTATTATCTGAATGGTGGCCGATTAGGAAAAGGGGAGATGCAATGAGATCTGGGTGTCATGGTACACCAGTCATTGAAAGTAGGCATGCAGGTGCAGCTGGCAGTGAAGAAAGCGAATGGTATGTTAGCATTCATAGCAAAAGGATTTGAGTATAGGAGCAGGGAGGTTCTACTGCAGTTGTACAGGGCCTTGGCGAGACCACACCTGGAGTATTGCGTACAGTTTTGGTCTCCTAATCTGAGGAAAGACATTCTTGCCTTAGAGGGAGTACAGAGAAGATTCACCAGATTGATTCCTGGGATGCAGGACTTTCATATGAAGAAAGACTGGATAGACTCGGATTGTACTCACTAGAATTTAGAAGATTGAGGGTGGATCTTATAGAAACGTACAAAATTCTTAAAGGGTTGGACAGGCTAGATGCAGGAAGATTGTTCTCGATGTTGGGAAAGTCCAGAACAAGGGGTCACAGTTTAAGGATAAGGGGGAAGTGTTTTAGGACCGAGATGATATATTTTTTTTCCACACAAAGAGTGGTGAATCTGTGGAATTCTCTGCCACAGAAAGTATTTGAGGCCAGTTCATAGGGGCCCTTGTGGTCCTAGAAGGGGATCAGGGGGTATGGAGAGAAGGCAGGTACGGGATACAGAGTTGGTTGATCAGCTATGATCATATTGAATGGCAGTGCAGGTTCAAAGGGCCGAATGGCCTACTCCTGCACCTATTTTCTATGTTTCTATGTTTCTATGTTTCAGCGAGGCTGCCTGACTTGCCGAGTTGCTAATTTACTCCAGCAGTTTATGTCATTTGGCTTGTAATTTCCATTTGTATGCCTTGCATGTATTGTCTTTGCATTGTATCCTTGCATTGTATGTCTTAAGCAGTTTGAGTTACATTTGTGATTTTCCAGTATCTGGAACCACTCCGGACTCTTGTGATTCTTGAAAGATCACTACTAATGGGGCTGTCCCACTGTATGAGCTAATTCAAGAGCTCTCCCGAGTTTCCCCTGATTCGAACTCGGAGAATTACGGTAATGGCCGCTCGTAGGTACTCGGGGCTCTCTTGAATTAGCTCGTACAGTGGGACAGGCCCTTGATACCTCCACAATCTCAACAGCTACCTCGTTCAGAATCCTGGCGTGTAGTCCATCTGGTCCAGGTGACTTATCCACCTTCAGACCTTTCAGCTTCCCAAGCACCTCCTCCTCAGTAATAGCAACTGCGCTCACCTCTGCCCCTGAGTATCTTGAATTTCTGGCGCGATGCTGGTGTCTTCCGCTGTGAAGACTAACGCAAAAAACGTTTTCAATTCATCTGCACTTTCTTTATTCTCCATTACTACTTCTCCAGCACCAATCACTGGTTTCCCCCACTGAAGACTGATGCAAAATACAAATTCACTTCATCCGCCATTTCTTTGGTCCACGTTACTGCTTTGTCAGTATCATTTTCCTGTAGTCCAATGTCCACTGTTGCCTCTCTTTTACTCAGTAAATGGTATCCTCGTTTATATAAGTGACTAGCTTACCTTCATATTTCATCTTTTCACTGCTTATTGCTTTATAGTTGCCTTCTGGTGGTTTATAAAAGCTTCAAAAACTTACTTCCCACTAATCGTTGCCATGTTATATGCCTTCTCGTTTGCTTTTATGCTATCTTTAAATTCCTTTGACAGCCACAGTCGCCTCATTCTCCCCTGAGGAAACCTGAACGGAAACTTCTGGAGACTTTGCGTACCACCCAAGGTTTCCGTGCGGTTCCCGGAGGTTCCCGGAGGTTCCTGGAGGTTTTTGTCAGGTTCCCGGAGGTTTTTATCAATTTCTTGACATAATCGCCGGAACATAGAAGAAGCGGAAACCACTTATGACCATTAGGGAGACTGACAAAAACCTCCGGGAACCGCACGGAAACCTTGGGTGGGGCGCAAGGTCTCCGAGGTTTCCGTTCTGGTTTCCTAAGTGGGACAGGAGCATTAGTGTGTTTCTTCCACTTGGGGACGCAAAGATCCTGAGCTTCTGAATTACTCCCAAACGCTCCTGCCATTGCTGTTCCACCGTCATTCCTGCTAGGGTCCCCTTTCCTTTTTTTTTAATTTTTTTAAATTTTATTTATTAGAAGTAATGTACATTACGGTAGTATAAGCCACAAATAACATAATACATTTCATGTATCACTTCTTGTTTTAAACTTTAAGAAGAACAAAAATAGAGAAAGTTAGATAAGATAGTAAGTGCGTGAAAAAGTGATCAGGAAAAACCTGTAGAAACGTAGAACACGGGAAAGAATAAAAAAAACACAAAAGAAAAAGAAAGAGATAAATAGAAAAAAGAAAATAAAATAAGATAAAAGGGATGTACCTACTTCATATCTTTACACACCCCTCACCAGGTCTGAAACCATTTATTTCGAAACCTTGTGTGGGGCGCAAAGTCTCCAGAGGTTTCCGTTCTGGTTTCCTAAGTGGGACAGGGGCATCAGTGTGTTTCTTCCACTTGGGGACGCAAAGATCCTGCGTCTTCTGAATTACTCCCAGAAGCTCCTGACATTGCTGTTCCACCGTCATTCCTGCTAGGGTCCCCTTTCCAATCAACTTTAGCCAGCTCCTTCCTCATGCCTCTGTGGTTACCTTCACTCAACAGTAATACTGATGCATCTGATTTCCGATGCTCCTCAGGTTCCTATTAAATCTTTTCCCCTTCACCTTAAATATATGTCCTCTGGTTCTTAATTCCCCTACTCTTGGCAGGAGACACTGTGCATTTATTCCTCTCATGATTTTATACGCCTCCGTAAGATCACCCTCATCCTTCTGTGCTTAATTCCTAACCTGTCCAACCTCTCTCTGCAGCTCAGGCCCTTGAGACCTGGCAACATCCTTGTAAATTTTCTCTGCGCCCTTTCCAGCTGACAACATCTTTCCTATAACATGGTGGCCAAAACTGAACACAAAACTCTAAATGCGGTCTCACCAATGTCTTACGCTCTGATCGATGAAGGCCAATGTGGCAAAAGCCTATCTACCTGTGATGCCACTATCAACAAACTATGTATCTATACTCCTAGATCCCTCTGCTCTACAACACTCCCCAGAACCCTACCATTCCCTGCCCATGTTAGACTTCTCAAAAGTGCAACGCCTCACATTTCTCTGAAGTAAACGCCATCAACCATTCCTCAGCCCACCTGGCAATCAAGATCTTGCTGCCAGTTTTGACAACCATCTTCACTATCTGCACTGACTTTTGTATCAACCGCAAACTTCCTAATCTTGCCATGTATGTTCTCATCCAAATCATTAATGTAGGTGATAAACAGTAATGAACGCTGAGGCACACCTCTAGTCACCGGCCTCCAGTCCAAGAAACAACCTTCAACCACCACCCTATGCTTCCTTCCATGAAACCAATTTTCTATCCATTCAGCTACCTTTCCTTGAATCCCATGCGATCTAACAGCCTCCCATTTGGAGCCTTGTCGTATGCCTTGTTGAAGTCCATATACACAACATGTGCCCCCAGCTCTGCCCCCATCACCCGTTTGTTCGCATCTTCAAACAACTCAATCAGATTCATCAGATTCAGGTTCCAAGCTGGAAATGGTGCAAAGAAGATTTACAAGGATATTACCGGGACTCGAGGGCTTGAGCTACAGGGAGAGGTTGAGCAGGCTGGGAGCACTGGAGGATGAGGGGTGATCTCACAAGTATAAAACCATGCTGACTATCACTAATTGGCTCTTGTCCATCTAAATGCACGTATATCCTATCCCTCAGAATACTGTCCAGTAACTTTCTGACCACAGATGTTAGGCTCACTGGCCTGTAGTTCACAGGCTTTTCCCTGCAGCCCTTCCTGAATAGAGGCACAACATTTGCCAGCCTCCAGTCTTCCGGCACGTTACCCATATTTAATGACGACTCGTAAATCTCAGCTAGAGCTCCTGCAGTTTCCACTCTAGATCCCCACAGAGTCCTCGGATAAACCTGATCATGCACTTGCCTGAAAAACCATGAGCTGGATCGACCGTCAGCGCGCACACACACACACACACACACGCACACACATGTAGGTAGGCATGATTCTCCATGCCTTTCAACCGCAGCACTTGCAACACGCGAAGGTCTGTGCAGCCCACGTGCCGTTGGCGCTGCTTCAAGCCGTCAATGACAAGCGGGGCTGAAGGCAGCTGAAATTCTGTCTTTGCTAGTTTCTTGCTGGATTTTTCAAATATGGATAGCCATTATCTGAAGAGTATCTTAGGAAACAAAGAGAGAAGAATGGAGTTCGTGTACCAATAATGTGGTAAGTACATTTCTTGGTCCTTTATGTTTTTAAATACCATATTTCCCGGGGTGGGAAGAGTTTTCTTTCACAGTGTTTGGGAAGTCTGGCCCAGGGTAAAGTTGCGGGGAGGGCAGGAGTGTTGTGAAGGAGGGGATCAGGATCATGCCACTTGCGACGCTCCTTGCACGGAACCACCGCTTTGAGGCGGGGAGGAGGTGGAGAAGTAGTTCTGGTGGCTTTGGGCCGGACAGCGGAACTGGCTGCCATCTCAGCTCACCTCTGGCAGCTCTCTGTCTAAAAACCTCTTTCCTGCTGCTCGCTGGCCTCACTCATGTCAGCCACTTCCCGCAAATCCTTAAATTCTGACAGCGCGATTGAGGTTACTCAGCTGTGGAATTTAAGGATTTGCAGGAAGCGGCTGACATGAGCAACATCGGTGATCGACAGGTGAGAGGTGTTCAGACGGAGAGCACTTCCAGAGGTGAGCGGGCCAGCAGAAGGCGCTGAAGCGGCGGCCAGTTCTGCTGTCGGGTCCCGGCGACCGCTCACAGCCACCTGAGCTGCTTCCCTCCCCGGCCACAACGCGGTGGCTCCACGTCCGGAGCGCCACAGCAGCGGTGAGTGAGTGAGTTACTGGCATTATCCCTGACCCCCTCCTTCTCAACACTCCTGCCCTACCTGCAACTTTACCCCTGGCCAGACTCTCCACATGCTGTGAAAGGAATTGTCCCCCCAATTGGTCCCTTGAACAAGTGTTGTCATTCAATAAAATGACAACTGATTCAACTTGTCCCGGTGTGCTCCAGTTTTTCCCACCATCTCTCCACCTGCCATCACCCTTCACCCCCCACCCGTTCAGTAATTCAGAACAAAGGAGACTTGTAAGTCTTGGGCAAATTGAATTGTTACTGTCTTTATTTTTATTTTTTATCATTACGGAGAGAACAATCTGCGCATGCGCGGTTTTTAAAAAAAGCTGACTGACTTGAGTAATTACTCACGGCACGTGCCTGGCACACACACACGCACACACACACACACACACACACACATGCACACACACACACACACACACACACACACACACACACACATGCACACACACACACGCACACACGCACACACGCACACGCACTGTCTAAAAATCACACGGTCCAAAGCCAAGATGGTACCTGCCATGAACAGGAAGGTAAAAGATGACTGGCACAGTCCTTTAAAAGAGTGAGGGTGGGGGGGAGTGAAGGGTTGTGGGGTGGTGGGGGGGGGGGGGGGGGGGGAGAAGGAGTGGAGACACTTTTAAGAAGCCAGACAACGTTTATAAAGTTTGGCGGGCATTTAACATTACCGGTCGGTTTTCCTTGGCTCTGAAAACCCGTGCTTATGTTTTTTTTCCCCAATGAGCTAATTAAAATGCCCGGTCAGCAAATTAGATTGCCTATGGCTACCTCGACTGCCTATAACTACATGGCGACCCCACTACCACTGCACTACGAGTTCAAATGAACCATGCCGACCAATGTTTACTCGTGGAAAAATTTTCAGCATATTCAAAAAATTTCCTCGACGAAACTGAGGCTGCGAGTGTGCGGGAACTTCCCTCGAACATGAAGGAGAGTTACAGAGACCTCCTAGGACCACGTGTCGACCATGCTACGAGTTTGTGGCGAGCGCAAACTCTTCCAAACTCGCAGATGAGGTGGGACAGGCCCTTAACACTGACTTCTCTCAAGCCACTTCCATTGACCGCCCCAAGTTCCTCTGTCCTCCTGTTGAGGACCTTGCCCATCTCAGAATTGACCATTTGATTCCTGATGCGTCCCACTCTCATTCTGGTTACCCTTTTCCCCTTTATGTGCTTATAAAATCTCTTGGGATTATCCTCAATGCTATCTGCCGGAGCTATCTCCTGTCCCCTTTTTGCCCTGATTTCCTTTTTTAGCTTACACCTCAGTTCCCAAAACCCCTCCAGGGATACACTTGATCCCAGCTGCCTATGCATCCTTCTTGTTTTTGACCAATGCCACACTTTTGGTGCGGACACGGTGGGCCAAAGGACCTGTTTCTGCGCTGTATCTCTAAACTAATAGAAACATAGAAACATAGAAATTAAGTGCAGGAGTAGGCCATTTGGCCCTTCGAGCCTGCACCGCCATTGAATATGATCATGGCTGATCATCCAATTCAGTATCCCGTACCTGCCTTCTCTCCATACCCTCTGATCCCCTTAGCCACAAGGGCCACATCTAACTCCCTCTTAAATATAGCCAATGAACTGGCCTCAACTACCCTCTGTGGCAGAGAGTTCCAGAGACCCACCACTCTCTTGTGTGAAAAAAGTCCTTCTCATCTCGGTCCTAAAGGATTTCCACCTTATCCTTAAGCTGTGACCCCTTGTCCTGGACCTCCCCAACATCGCGAACAATCTTCCTGCATCTAGCCTGTCCAACCCCTTAAGAATTTTGTAAGTTTCTATAAGATCCCCTCTCAATCTCCAAAATTCTAGAGAGTATAAACCGAGTCTATGCAGTCTTTGTTCATAAGACAGTCCTGACATCCCAGGAATCAGTCTGGTGAACCTTCTCTGCACTCCCTCTATGGCAATAATGTCCTTCCTCAATCTAAGAATAAAGGCAGAACTGCAGATAATCTCATGCTCAAGACTTGTCCTGACAAAATGGTTTATGAAACAGATGCCGGTACTTTGGATATCGAAGGAGATGCTTTGGATATCTGACCCATTTCAGAAAATAGGGACTTTAATGGCGTCAATTCATCCCAAGGAACTATACAGTCGCAAGTTGTATCCAGGAGTATCTCCTCCGTTGTAAAGAAAGTTTAGCTTTGAAGGCTGAAGTTGGTAAAAGTGAGCTAGAGCTAAGTAAGGAGAAAATTATGTTCATTATTTTTCATAACCAATGAAAGGAACAAAATATATCTTCTCTATGCAACGTGCAGTGTTCATCCAGATATATTTCTCAATGAATAAATGTTTTAATGCAGTTTCAATGAGTCCTCATTTCTTGGTACATCCATTAACACGACTTTGCATTCATCACCTTTGATTTGCCACAAGTGTGCCTTTGAACAAAGCCATAGCATTGTCAAATGAAAGTGGATACATTTAAATTAGTTTCCCCTGTGGATGCATTTTGTTTTACAAGGCGTTACAGTTTCTCGTGAGAACTCAGGAAAGAGCCCCATTATAACGGGTTCAGGTGATGCGTGACTTAGAGCCAATTGTACCTACACATATCATGAGTCATGTCTTTCTTTCATGAACTCCTTTATAGCATTCCTTTGTAATGACTATTGTCATCTCTATTGTTTCTCTGTGTGTGAATATAAGAGGAGGACATGGCTCCAGGGAACCTGTAACAAAGCTGCATCTTACAGAAAGTTTGAGGTAGGCTCTAGTTGATTCAGGAGGATAAGTTTTCTCTTAAGTGATCTATTACGTTAAGTCTCCATAAAGTTATTTACAATCTCAGAAGGCTTGAATATTATTATTTGCCTGACTGATTTTTCCTTGTACAATGCCTTTCCATTTGTTTAACCTAGTTTTAGTTCCCCTCCACATTTTTAGTCCGTGTGTGTTTAATTTAGTTTTGTTTAGTTTAGAGATACAGCACGGAAACAGGCCCTTCGGCCCACCGAGTCAGTGATCGCCGCACATTAACACCGCCCTACACGCACTAGGGACAATTTTACATTTACACCAAGCCCGACAAACCTGCACGTCTTTGGAGTGTGGGATGAAACTGAAGATCTCGGTGAAAACCCACGCAGGTCATGGGGAGAACGTGCAAACTCCGTACAGACAGCACCCGTAGTCAACACGGAACCTGGGACTCTGGCGCTCTACCGCTATGCCACCATGCCACTGTGCTCAACACTACTCCATGCTTCTTCTCTGTGGCAGTGTGTGGTGTGCCTCCTCAGTTGTCCTCTCTGCCCCTCTTTCCACATGGTCTGGCCTATCAGGGTTCCATTGAGCTGGATGTTGGATGATGTTGGTTTGACATCACCCTGGAAGATACTCTATCATGTTTATTTGTTTGTTTATTTATTTATTTGCACCATGTTTTAAAAGAAGACAAACGATCAATTTATAATACCATACAGTGCTGGGAGGGAAGAGAAGCCCAGAGGGCTTATACAAAGTCCGCTCCCATCTGAAAATGAGCGCTAATGGCAAATCAGGGGGTAGGAGAAATAAAAAAGACAATAATAAACAATAATACAGTTTAAGAATGAAAATTAAAAATATGAAATTAAAAATATGAAAATAAATAAAATAATAAGGTATAGTATGAGATAAGAGTCAACAGAAGTAGTTTGAGCTCATAAATAGTATTGCAAAAAGCTGGAGGTCAGAACTCAGGACATGATGAGAAACTTTTTAAGCTCAATCTTAAAGGTGGCTAAGGAGGTGTGAGACTTTAATGACAGAGGCAGGGTATTCCAAAATTTAGGACCTTTAAAAGTAATGCAATGTTGGTGTTTGGATGTTCGACAAAACGGAAGATGAAGATCATTTCTTCTTCTGGTTGGGTAATGGTGAATATTAGAAGAAAGGGTGAAAAGATCATGAAGAGAAACAAGTAAATCATGTTTACATTTAATATATTTGAAAATAAAAATACACATTTGGAATGCATTCAGTTTATCTACGGACAAAATTGAGTACTTCTTGAAGAGATGGGCGACTCCAACCTTCCTGACTTCACATTCAGGGACAGTTTCTTCCCAACTGTTATCAGGCAACTGAACCATCCCACCACAACCAGGTATGCGTACCATTTCAGGTCGAGACACTTCTTCAGACAGGTAACAAAATATAGCTCCAAGTTTGTTTTCCATTTCTCAATGCGAAAACAGACCATTGGCGTACAGGAAGAATGATGATTGTCATTTTGTGGTCAGCAGATAAAATTAACTGTTATTTCCAGCTTGCCAAACTTGCAATAATCCTCCTCCATTCTATGAAGCTGGTATCTTGCATCTAGGTCACAACATAACAAATAGGAACAGGAATGGATAGATAGATTCTTGATTAGTACGGGTGTCAAGGGCTATGGGGCGAAGGCAGGAGAATGGGGTTAAGTAAGTAAGTAAGCAAGTAGTCACATACAAGGAATTTGCCTTGGTGCTCTGCCCACATGTAACAACATGACACACAGTGACAGTTACAAATGATTCAGAAAATGCTAAACATTAATAATAATAAAACATTAATGATGAAACACCATTGATCAAGCATGTGAACCAACAAAATACCAGATCAAAGGGAGGCTACAGATTTTTGGCTGTTGAGTAGAGCTACTACTCATGGATAAAAGCTGTTTTTATGTCTGGCTGTGGCAGCTTTGACAGTCCGGAGTCGCCTTCCAGAGGGAAGTGATTCAAAGAGTTTGTGACCAGGGTGAGAGGGGTCAGGGATGATCTTGCCCGCTCGCTTCCTAGCCCTTGCAGTGTACAGTTCATCAATGGAGGGAAGGTTGCAGCCAATAATCTTCTCAGCTGATCGGACGATTTGCTGCAGCCTCCAGGTGTCGTGCTTGGTGGCTGAGCCAAACCAGACCATGATGGAGAAGGTGAGAACAGACTCTACGATGGCCGTGTAGAATTGGGCCATCATTGCCTGTGGCAGATTGTGCTTCCTCAACTGCCGCAGGAAGTACATCCTCTGTTGTGTCTTTTTGAGGTAGCCCCTCACTTAGGAAGGAGAGATAGATCAGCCATGATTGAATGGCGGAGTAGATGATGGGCTGAATGGCCTAATTCTTCCCCTATCATGACCTTATGACCTTATGAATATGCCATGTAGTCTTTTGAGTTGGTCTGGCATTGAATAACATCATGGTTGATGTTTGATATTCCCATCTTAACAATCTCACATTTGCACATAATCAGCAAGGAGTCCTTGAGGGAAAAGATACATCAGCTCTATTCAGTTCCCACTGTGTTATATTCATATGAAGAGTATTTAGGGTGATAGATGCTGTTACGACTCCCGAAGGCAGGTACCTCAGAGTCGCGTAACATAATCAAAAACCAGGTTCAAGTTTAAGAAAATAGTCTTTAATTTTGTTAAAAGACAAAACCCGAACCTGATTTAAGCAACACAGTCAGGGACAAGAATCGACTAACAAATAAATATAACAGTGCTCCAGCCAGCCTTGCAATGGACCGTCGAACTGGAGACTCTAATCCTGCCTAAATAGAGATAACCCTGCAACAAAATACACAAAAACCCTCAGGTCAGCCCTTATCCATCCCAATACAACATTAATTGACAAATATAGGAAACAATATACAAAGTGCTATGCCATGCGGCCAGGCCTGCTGCAGATCAGACCGGCAGCCTGTTCACTTGTCAGGGATCAGCGAAGAAGAGAGAGAATTCTGGGATCTCCTGCTATTTAAGATTCCGATGAGTCACCGGTCACCTGACGCAGCTTGGCCAATCGGGTACAGGAGCACTTAACCCCTTGATTCCTGACTCCCAGCCACGGGGCCTGCACTCAGGAGAGAAACAGAAAGGTAAGTACTTAGCATTAACCGGGGGGGGAGGGGAATCGCCTAATAGATACAGTAATTGTGGACAAACAACTCACATTTAACTCAGGAGATCAAGAGTGCTTAAGTGTGTAGGAAGGAACTGCAGATGCTGGTTTACACTAAAGATAGACACAAATGCTGGAGACACAAATGCAGGCAGCATCTCTGGAGAGAAGCAATGGGTGACGTTTCAGGTCGAGACCCTTCTTCAGACAGTCTGAAGAAGAGTGATTAAGTGTCATGTGCACCGGCACTCTCAAAGTTTACCCCATTTATTAATTATCTCCTTCCCTAACTATTTTGTTTGTTATGAAAGCGTGATTTGATGCGTGAGTGATTACAACCCCCTGATAATTGGTCAATGTGACTGTTCTTCATATGAGTGCCTCGACAGTGAATAATTAAATAGTACTTTTGTGGATAAGATGAAGGCTTCCAGTTTAGTCTATTCAGTTGTGTTTATTGTCACGTGTAACGAGGTCCAGTGAAAAGCTTTTGTTGCGTGATATCCAATCAGCAGAACGACGACACATGATTGCAATTGACCCGTTTACAGTGTATAGATACATGATAAGGAAATGACAATTTAGTGCAAGGTAAAGCCAGCAAAGTCCGATCAAAGATAGCCCGAGGGTCACTGAAGAGGTAGATAGTAGTTCACTACTGCTCTCTGGTTGTGGTAGGATGATCTGCAGATGTGCACCCTTTTATGCTTCTGCCACAGATTAATGAAAAACAAATGAGATCAAAGGGCCTCATCATTTTTTTTCCATCCTTCCAATATGCTGTTTAAAAATACACTAACCTGCAATTGATCCTCTTTCCTGCTGCCTTGGAGAAGATCAGGTTTCTCAGTACCGACAAGATATTGAACTTGGAATGTGCTTGGTCGAAATCAACTTCTGTTTCATGCCTTGTTCTTTGGTGTTCATCAACAACTTTCTGGACCCCATTATATTGCACTGTGATTTAAATGAACAAAGTTTAAAAAAAGCTTACAAAAGTTTAGTTTAGTTTGGAGATACAGTGTGGAAGAAGGCTGCTCGGCCCACCAAGTGCACCGACCAGCGATCGCCACACATTACCACACACTCGGGACAATTTACACTTATACCAAGCCATTTAACGTACAAACCTGTACGTCTTTGAATTGTAGGAAGAAACTGAACATCTCGGAGAAATCCCACGCTTCATGGGAAGAACGTACAAACTCCGTACAGACAGCACCAGTAGTCAGGATCGAACCAGTGCCTTTGGCGCTGCAATGCCGCAAAGGCAGCAACTCTACCACTGCGCCACTGTGCCGCGCCCTCAGAGAAGATGCATCATCTTTATGCTTATCTTGTTCACTATCCTTTAAAACAATCTGAAAGGTCTGTCTTGGTCAGTCTGCTCAATGAAGGTAAAGTTCTTTTTAGGGACTTAGAGAATTTTGGGGGGGGCTTTATTCTGATTTTGGTTTTGTGTTTTCAGGATTCATCATGCAGAAAGACATTTTAAATCTCAAATTTTAAACCACAGGCCCCGGATCCGTCATTGAAACACTTACAAATCAAACAAATCATTCAAACTATTAATTTAAAAGCTGTAAACTAGCTTTATTAGAAGATTTGCAGGATTTCTTTTGGCAACCGAGTGTTCCCATGAATCAATCATTTCTGTGAACTAATAGCACATTGGAATTTATTAAGATAATTCAAATTCTCAGTTGGCAGTGCCCCATAATAAACTAAGAATAATATGGTGAGATAAGGTCAGCACGGTGGCTTTAGACGGGTAGAGTTGCTGGGGTAGAGTTCCACTAGGGGCGCCACACGATTGGCAGCCCCGCCAACAGTCTGTCTGTCTTTCGTCTTTTATTTTAATATGTGTTAAAAGTTTGTATAAGTTTGTAAATGTTCTCAAGTTAGATTTATGTGTGGGGAGGGGGGAGGGGGGAGGGGTAAACCTTTTTTTCAGTTTCTCACCTTGCCGGAGATGCGATTTCTTTCCGGGTCGCATCTCTGGTCGCTCTGCAGCCTACCATCGATGGAGCTGGAGGTTCCAGGATTGATTTGAGCCCCACCGCAGGGCATGGACTTAACATCGGAGTGGATCCCTTGCCTGGGATCGCTCCAATCGCAGCCTGCGGACTTACCATCAAGAACTCACAGTTTCGGGAGAGGCTAGTCGGAAGATCCAAAGATGCAGAAGCTCAACCAGTCCTGACCCGGGGTCCGATCGCTAGCGCAGGGGAGCTAACATCCCCTGATGCAGGAGCTGATCGCCCGGATGCGGAGGGCCCAAATGTCGCCGGCTACAGGATTCAAGATCGTCCCGTCAACGGAGGGCTTGAGGCCCCTGACAGGGGGAGAGTATAGAAGGGAAGAAATTTGAACTTTTTTTTGCCTTCCATCACAGTGAGGAATGTGGAGGAGTCACTGTGGTGGATGTTTATGTAAAAATGTATTTTGTGTGTTCTGTTGCTTTTTATTTTTATGACTGACTTGACAAATGACATTCCTCGTATTTTGCAATGTATACTTGGCTAATAAAGTATTATTGTGATTGTGATTACAGCGTCAGAGACCCGGGTTCGATCCTGACTACGGGTGCTGTGTATGGATTTTGTACATTCCTCCTGTGACTACATGGGTTTTCTCCGGGTTCTCCCATTTCCTTCCAAACTCCATAGAAGTGCAGGTTTGTAGCTTCACTGGCTTTAGTAAAATAGTAAGATTAAATGAGAACTTACCAGTTTGAAGTTTGATCTTGATTTTATGAGGAGTTACGTTGGTGATTACGTGAAGAAGGCCCGCCAGGCCGCATGTGCACCAAACTTCAAAGCAGCGGTAAGAAATCACAAATAAACAACACCGAAGTACATAGTACGATCAGTGACTCGAGAACTACCATATGATCCTTCATGAGAGAGGGTTGGGTGTGGCGGGCACATAATCACCAACGTAATTCCTCATAAAATCAAGATCAAACTTCAAACTGGTAAGTTCTCGTTTAATCTTACTATTTTACTTCAGAGTCACGTGAGTGATTCCGTGAAGAGTTCAAAGCTTTGTGATTTCATGCCGTAGATTACAAATCTCGGCATCCCACTGCATTGATTAACTCGAAAGAGAAATAAATGTATTAGTAGTAACATTGCATTCAATGTAGAAATAGGGTTTATTTAACAATGTAAACAAACAACAGTACCCCTTAAATTTAGGTACTTAAAATGGCATAGGCAAACAGTCCTGCATTGACAATCGGCCGATGATAAAAATTCAGAAACATCAGCTCATTTGCCCATCCGGCAGCCGCCAAAATATGGTCGAAGGGCACGTCCCTCGCCTTGGCCTCCGACGTAGCTGCTGCCCTAGTGGAATGAGATGTAAACACAATATCTAAATGATACGCTGACGTTGATACTGACCTGGTGGAATGAGATATACAATCGTCAGTGTTAATATCAGTATAACCCAGAACCTGCTGCAGCCACCATGAAAAAAGTCTGAAAAAAATCTTCCTTTGTGTAGTTGTTTGGTAACTAATAAACAATGCTGATTCCATACTTCATAGGATTCTGGTGGCCTAGATAACATAGAAGTGAGACCGTGGGGTGTTCAAATGATCTTCAATCATTCTACCCCTCGTCTACTCTGGTTGTGTAGACCAGAATGTAAATGTAATGGCACCTGCAGCCAATTCCATCCTATCTAGCCACAACGTTTGCAATGTTTGCCGTCATGCTGATATAAGTGTCATAACTAAGGATGTAGCTGGAACCCCTTGGTGAAGTAATGTTCACACATTTTCAATAGCCAACTGCATAATCTTGTAGTGGGAGATCTTGTGTCAAGATCTTTTAACAACTCGATATCCGGGTTGCACCCGAGAGCGTAGTTCCCTTATGTTGCAGCTCTAGTGTCTCAATAACTGAATTATTGTCAATACCATTTAAAATGAGCTGGAAATGTCAGTAATCTGTACCGTATTAAATGTAACATTAACTTTTAACAAAACACTTCTGATCCCCTCAATAGGAATGTACTGCTTTTTTGGGTGCTATCCCTGCACACTGCAGTGAGCACCTTCATGGCTTGATGTGACAACCTGAGGAAAAAGTCAATCCATTTAAAATGTGTAGGTCAATAATTGTTTTACTGTGCAAAAGCCAGTCTCCTGAACCACAGTTTGAAACAACAAGTTCTTGTTTTTTGGCATAACCGTATACCGTTGTGCCATAATGCCTGATGAAGCAGGCAACATGGACGCTTGGCCAGTCCGACAGTACGAAACCAAGCGAGGTCTTGCTGACTGTTTGAAGACCCTGCTAATGAGGCAAAAAATGAGGAAGACATAAAGACCATTCCTCCTATTGAAGCGAGAAAGTATTTCTCCGCACTGTTGTGCCACATATTTTTTTGCAATGAGTGAAAAACATGCATTAACATCATGAATATTTGATGAAGTATTGAACCATGCTTTCATCATACTTCGAGATCCAACACTTATTCTGTGTTATCATCGATCTGAGCTGGATGATACACCAGTGGCAAGGAGATGAATTACAGGATATTTTTCCCTTGATTATCATGTGACTAACATATGTCACCATCGTAGAGTAGCAACTTGAATTTGAGCATGTAGAATATGTATATTTGCTCAAAACCCCTCACTCATGGTGCGTTTAGTGTATATATTTAGTTGATACCAACAACTAAAGAATTGGTAACTCATGCAATCTCCACTACCTTTGAGCAGGTGATGGTATTTGGAACTTCTCATTTTAGAGTTCCAAACATCAGTTCATAATAACTGAATTCAACCGACCACACTACTGTGGCGAGTTTCAAGTTCAATGAGTTATTGTCATGTTCAGCACTGCTGAATACTGTTACTTCATCATTGTGGCTGAAGTAGCCTCAGCTGACAATAGCACAAGGTTGTTAGCAACGATCTAATTGCTACTTACACAATATCAGTTCCTTGATTTGCTCAGCTGCAACACACGCCGCTATATTGCCAATTACTCTTAATGAAAATAACTCAGTTTTGTAACAGATTGCTATAACCCCAATCTCTTGCCACAAGGCGGAGACAAGGCTAATAATAATTAAAGGTAAATCCCAATGACCAACAAACAGTTTATCCCATACTGCAAAGCTTACTGTTATAGTACAGTTATATTGTCTTTGATAACCTTTGTAATGGGATTTATATAACATGTATCTCTTACCTTATGAATCTGTTGTATTCAGGAATAAGTTTTTACATTTGGAAAGTTCATATGTCCGATACTCTCCATTCTTCATAATAACATGCCAATCCTGCCTTATTACATGGGTGGTTTGCATGAGAACTTCTGCCCAATTTCCAAACCCTGGCCATAATCCAACTTACTTGGAATGCTCCGGCTGTGCCTCAACCAAATATTTTTACCCTTTGTGTGTTGTACAAACAAATGTAAATATTACAACTTGTGAACGGTGCACTACCCAAATTTTGGAAGTGCTAGACCCATTTAGTTGAGCATGATTGGAAGGTGCATGGAATTTCTGAGCTATCATGCTGCCCCCAGCTCCAGTGAACCACTACCGCTGATGAGCACCTGGGGTGCATTCTGAACAATGACTTTTGCCCGTTGTTGGCTGAATTAATTCATCTGCCAGGCTTCTTCCCCTGTAGAATAGACCTACCTGAATAACTGATTCAGCGGGTGGCTCTCACATCCCCCTGTTGGCGTTGTTCACTGCCGGCACATATGTGCTTGAGTATGTTCTATTGACATCTTTAGAGCCCGGAGTCATCTTGACCTTTTGCTCTTCCCTCCTCAGAGAGGGTGATTGGTAGGCAACCCTAACAGGTGCTGCCGCAGGATACAATTACTGATACGAACCCATTAACCATAACCCAATAGAATATTTTACTGGGATGGCAACTTTATTGCCAGGAAAGGTACCTCTGACACGTGCCCTTCATCCCTTTTGGTATGCCCCACGGCCATACCCCGAGACTCAGTGTCAGCAGGATTCTGACCCATCTTGGTCTCTGCCCTCCGAGAGGGAGACCTTTGCAGCACTGTATACAACAGTTGCTGTATTTAGGATAGTTGTTTCAATGCACTATCCAGCCCCGGTGAGGAATTCATCTCCCAACTCCGTGGGCCTTGCTCTCTAGCCCCGGTGGAGAATCATCTCCCGACTCCCTGGGTGAGCAGATATGTGTGAATTTGAGCAATCCTGTCCCAGGCGTTGCTGGCGCCGCCTTTCATAAAGGTCAGCGTTTTTGACATGAAACAGCCCTGCATCAGGCGTTGCTGGCACGGCTCTCCCGTAGGCCGGCACTTTCATATATGAAGCAGCCCTGTCAGGCGTTGTTGGCGCGGCCTGTCCCATAGGCCCGCACATTTTACACATCAAGCAGCCCTGTCAGGCGCTGCTGGCGCGGCCTGTCCCATAGGCCCACTCTATTGCTGTGTAAGCTCACTAAATCAACATTTAGTGTACAGCTTTACCTGTGAAGGGTAAAAATAATTCATAGCAACCTGTGCTTAAACAATTATAACATTGTCAGAACATATAACAATAACTTTTTACTTTGCCTTTAGCTTTTACTTAAAGAAAAAACACTATAAAATACATACTTTTTATTATAAGGAGAAACCCTTTATAGCCCGACTCACCTGAGTCCAAATAGGGCTGAATGAGTCCCAGTAATTTCTTGACTGGGGACCAACATCTGTGAGCCACTGACCCCACTGTCAGTGGCTCCGGCCTTGCTTCCTTGCCATTCCAACAGCTTCCCACAGGCTGGGAGCCGCTGAACCCCCTGTCAGCGATTCTGCTTAAATTTCTTGCTGTTTTTACGGCATCCCTGCAGGCTGGGGAGCCACTAACTGCACTGTTAGTGGCTCCTTATCTCGCAACCCCATCAATTTTGCCGGTTTATCCGCATTTGTGGTCGGACTGGAATTCCCCCACAGTCCATAACCGGCAACTTGTCAGGCTGCGAAACTGGCAGGAAAAACCTCTGTAAAAAGAATTATAATCACAAATTTTATTTGGGATTATAAATCCCACAGAATACAAAGAACTCATCTGAATAAACCCACAGTAGTAGGGGGATTAGCACTCCCCAACTTTATGTATTACTACTGGTCTGGAAATATTAGAAACATGATCCAATTGCTGGATAACTCTCCCCAGCAACCGGATTGGATGATTATGGAGAAAGAGGATTGCTCGCCTTATAATATTGGAGCAATCCTTCTCTCTCCAATATCGATGAATAATATAAATTACAACAATAATCCATTTATATACAGTACAATCAGAATTTGGAAACAAATAAAACACAATTTAAAATTAAGAAACTTATCTCTCTTATCTCCTATCAGTAAAAACCCCTCATTTGAACCTTCAACTATAGATAAAGCATTTACCCAATGGGAAAGAGCGGGAATTAAAATCTTCGGAGAAGTGTATGAATTGGGAAAACTATTATCATTTAAACAGATACAACTAAAATGCAATTTGGGAAACAATCAGTATTTTAAATATTTCCAAATCTGTGACTATCTGAAAAAATACGCACAAGATTATCACAAGATGCCTCCAGACTTACTGGAAGAAGTAATGAATACAAAGGCAGAATCAGCTAACCTAATATCATATATATATAATAGTATTCTAAATGCAGAAATACCAACAACAGATGGTATCAGGAGAGACTGGGAAAAATAATTAAGTATAAAAATTCTCAAAGAAAGGTGGGAAGAATATTTATTAAATGTGCATAAATGTTCAATTAATGTAAGACACACCTTAATATAATTTAAAATCTTACACAGATTATACTATTCAAAAACTAAAATAAGTAAACTTTTTCCCAACGTCTCTCCTATATGTGATAAATGTCAATGTCAAGAAGCTAATATAGCACACTCATTTGTCTTTTGTACAAAAATTCAAACATTTTGGACGGAAATTTCTGAAATTTTCACAAAAATATTTAAAATAAAATGACTCCAAAAGCAGACTGGATTATCTTTGGGATATCGGAAGATAGCCCTAATTAAATGTGTTTCAAAAGACTCTAATTTGAATATGGCCTAATAACTGGAAAAATCTTAAAATTCTGGAAAGATTCTCCTATACAAACAGTTAATATGTGGATTTCAACTATGTTCGAAACACTACACTTGGAAGATATGAGACTCCGACGAGCAGGAAAATCATTAAAAATGTTTCTATAAGACGTGGTCTGCATTTATAAATCTATTACAAGGATAAGGTGCAAGAATACCTCAAAAAAGTACCGGTGTCGGGTCTTGGTAAAGGGGGGAGAAAAACTGTCGAGTTGGTAGATTCCTTTTGCAAGATGTTTATAATAAAGTAACTGGCTTTTCTTTTTTCTTTCTCTATTTTTCCCTCTTTCTTTTTTTTTCCTCTCCAGGGTCTATCTCTTAATTCCCGTCTCTAACTCTTCAAGGGTTTCCTTTCCCTCTGCCACGCTTTGCCACTTTCACCTCTCTTTTTCACTCTTCCACTTTCTTTGCTGTTATTTCCCTCTCTTTGCTCTCTTTTCTAAAGCCTTAAAAAAAAATTAAGGGGTACAATGACTGTAATACAATATAAGTGATGTATACTGATGTACCTCTAATAAATAAAGATATTAGAAAAATTTAAAAAGAGGCTCCTGCCTAAAAACCCCTGGCAAGTAAAAAACCAAACTTACCTTTTAAGTTTAACTTACCACCGGCAGAAGCTCTGTCCTGCCAGACTGGTGCTTGCGCCAATGCGGCTGACGTACTGGTGCGCATGCGGCCTGGCAGGCCTTCTTCACGGATTCACTCACGTGACTCCAAAGTAAAATTGTATATTGTTCCTAGGGTGTCAGATAGTGTTAGTGTACTGGAAGAAGACTAGTTGGGCCGGACTCGCTGGGCTGAAGGGCCTGTTACCGCACTGTATCTCTCAGCAGTGTGCGGTTCAATGTGCCGTTCGTCTTGGCCATGCCTGTCTAATGATCCTTTGTGATGTGATTATACACATTTTAAATATTATCTTTTTGAATTTGCTGCAACTATTTTGCTGGAAGCATCCAATGGAAGATATGTGGGGACGTTTGTCGTTGATGGTTTGCAGTTGTGTGCTTGTTGAAATCTGTGCTCAACAATTTCCATTTTGAGGCCAGAGGCAACATTAAGCAGGTTCTTTGCTTTGGCCATGCATAACCTGAGCTGTTGTGATCACACTTCTATTTCACATTCTAGTCCCAGTTCAAGGCTGCGTTCGCGAACGGAAAATTAAACTTTGTTTGTTAAAGTTCATTACCCTTACTCCTCATCTGTGTGCTCACAGTAAGCGCAAGGTTGATTTTCTGAAATCATATCTCTCGTTTTCATTATCCCTTACTAGTCTGAAGAAGGGTCTTGACCCGAAACATCACCATTCCTCCGCTCCAGAGATAATGCCTGTCTCGCTGAGTTACTCTAGCTTTTTGTGTCTATCTTTGATTTTCTGAAAGCTTTTTCCTCAGCGCTGCTGTTTTGAGCAAATGTAACAGTGTTCTTAATGGACACAACTCTAATGCTTATTTAATGGCTAAAGTGAAAATGCATTGAACATCTTATATCCACTTTTAACTCCCTGAGCTTTCAGAGCACACTAGGATTTGTGATTTATTGCAAAAGTTGTTATTTACTTGTTTGCAATCAGTTTTCATTCCCTATTGGGACATGGTATTGCATGAGCAATAAGTATGTGTTGGAATTGGTCTTCTCCAATTTATAGTCTTGTGAGAGTGGCAGAAAAAAACCTACAACTTGTAATAGAATGCCTCTACTTTCAAATAGAATTTGACCAATGAATATAGGACCATTGAAATAGCAGTAGGTCATAGACAGAATATGCTGGAGTAAAGGGCCTGTCCCACCAGCATGCGACTCCATGCGGTAAGCGCGACCTAACGTGGTCGCTTGAGCCGTCCGGCCTCGCAGGGCCGGTCCCACTTCAATCGCCGGAGCCGTATGGAATTGTGCGGAGTTCGTCCCGACATCGTGCGGGGCTCCGAAAAACTGACTATGTTCAAAAATTCCGCGCGGCAACGGCTTGTCGGCTCGCAGTCGCCTCGACGCATTACACACCATCTCGACGTCGTGCCTCCGTGACCCTCTCTATATGTGCCTCCGTGACCCTCTCTGTGTGTTGCTCCGTGGCCCTCTCTCTGTGTGCCTCCGTGACCCTCTCTGTGTGTGCCTCCGTGGCCCTCTCTCTGTGTGCCTCCGTGACCCTCTCTGTGTGCCCCTCTCTGTCCTTGCGAACTTACCGCGGACCTCACTCCAATTTCACGCCACTTTGCGCCGCGTCGCACCACTCACCCGACATCCGCGCGGCCCCCGCTGCCAGTTTGGTCGCACTCGCCGCATGCAGGTGCATGCTGGTGGGAACGGCCCTGCACGGGGATTACCCGACCTCCGCGCGGCCCCCGCTTCCAGTTTGGTCGCGCTCACCGCATGGAGTCGCATGCTGGTGGGACAGGCCCTCAACTCAGCGGGACAGGCAGCATCTCTGGAGAGAAGGAATGTGTGGCGGTTCGGGTCGAAACCCTTCTCCTGTCTGAAGAATCTGAAGAGACTGAAGAAAGGTCTCGACCTGAAACACCGCCCATTAGTTCTCTCCAGAGATGCTGCCTGTCCCGCTAAGTTACTCCAACATTTTGTGTCTATCTTTGGTTTAAACCAGCATCTGCAGTTCCTTCCTACACATAGGTCATACTGCCTCTCGGGTCATGTTGGTTTTTACATTGAAATAGTGGTTTCAGATCCCTTGATCCCTCGTGTCCTGGAAGAAACCATTGAACCCACACCTGAAATTGATCGTGCATTATTGC
The DNA here is from genome assembly GCA_963514005.1 of Raja brachyura. Next base: position 90,298,343 of record OY740787.1, on the reverse strand, counting down.
TTTTCACAGGTGAACGTTACACATTTTGTTCATGGACGTGAGAAAATAAGGGATTACATTTGACCGACAAGTATAGAATTTCTAATTGTTCCACATAAGCAATACAATTTTCATAGAACACAGAACGGTGCAACACAAGCAAAGGCCCTTCGGCACAATGTTTGTGTTGACCATATTGCTTAGTCAAACTCAACTGCCTATACATGGTCCATATCCCCATATACTCCCATGTGCCTATCAAAAAGCCACTATTGTATCTGCCTCCACCACCACCCCTGGCAATGCATTCCAGACCCCACCATGCTCTGTGTAAAACTCTTGTCCTGCATATCTATCTATTTATACAAATACTAAAATTCTCATCTTGACCTTTTCCGATCTGTGATGTTTTTTAATTTGCGCAAAAACCATAATATATATTGCTAGGATGTGATGCCGCCTCACTCATCGTTCTCCTCTGCTCCAGGTGCACCAAGTCTTGTTCCAATCGGTGGAATATTTCAAAAGTTATGAAGGTTTAAAGAATCGTGAGATGAGCAAATTGGTCTTCTCGCCTGTCGGTCAACATGAAGGTAACGCCCTTTCCGGGGGCGAGGAGAATAAAGCCCTGGAGGCCGGGCATGAGTCAGTCAGCCCGGAAGCCGTGAGTGAGAGTTGAGTCCAGAACTGTGAGTCCACAAACCGTTAATGAGTGAATTGTGAGTCCACAAGCCGTGAGTGAGTGAACTGTGAGTCCACAAACTGTGAGCGACTGAACTGTGAGTCCACAAGCCGTGAGTGACTGAACTGTGAGTCCACAAGCCGTGGGTGACTGAACTGTGAGTCCACAAGCCGTGACTGAGTGACTGTGAGGGGGGGAGAGGAAGAGGGGGGAGAGGAAGGGGGGGAGAGGGAAGGGGGGGAGGGGAAAGGGGGGGAGAGGGAACGGGGGGAGAGGGAAGGGGGGGAGAGGGAAGGGGGGGAGAGGGAAGGGGGGGAGAGGGAAGGGGGGAGAGGGAAGGGGGGAGAATGGGGAAGAGAAGGGGGAGGGAGAGAAGGGGGAGGGAGAGAAGGGGAGGGAGAGAAGAGGGAGGGAGAGAAGGGGGAGGGAGAGAAGGGGGAGGGAGATAAGGGGGGAGATAAGGGGGGGAGAGGAGGAGGGGGGAGAGGAGGAGGGGGGAGAGGAGGAGGGGGGGAGAGGAGGAGGGGGGGAGAGGAGGAGGGGGGGAGCGGAGGAGGGAGGAGAGGAGGGAGGGAGAGAAGGGTGGGAGGGAGAGAAGGGGGGGAGGAGAGAAGGGGGGAGGAGAGAAGGGGGAGGAGAGAAGGGGGGGAGAGAAGGGGGGGAAGGGAGAAGAGGGGGAGGTGAGAAGGGGGGGAGAGAAGGGGGGAAGGGAGAGAAGGAATGGAGACAGTTTTAAGAAGTTTAATAAAGTTAGCGGACATTTTACCTTCTGGTGGATCTTCTAGGTCCTGAAAACCAAAGAAGATTTATTTGCTGAAAACTCCAATGAGCCAATCAGAATGGCCGGTCAGTGAAGGCGATTCCCTTTGACTGCCTGTAAGTAAATAGCGACCCCACTCCACTGGCTTCGACCAAACGACAACCTATGTTTAGTCGAGGCCAGTTTTTTTGTTGTTGGAATAATCGCAGGAACATAAAAGAAGCCGCGACTACGTGGAAACCACTTTCCACCATTAGTGAGAGTACCCGGGAACCTCATGGAAGCCTTGGGAGGGGTGCTTGGTTTCCAGAGGTTTCCGTTCAGGTTTCCTAAGTGGGAAGATCCGTCGGAAGGTAAAATGCCCGCTAACTTTATTGAACTTATTAAAACTGTCTCCACTCCTTCCCCCCCCGTTCTCTCCCCTTCTCCCCCCTTCTCCCCCCTTCTCTCCCCTTCTCTCCCTTTCTCTTCCCCCTTCTCTCTCCCCTTCTCTCTCTCCTTCTCTTCTCTCCTTCCCTCCCGTGCTTTCGAAAGAACTTACCGTGCTCTGTGGCAGCCGTTTACTTTCCTCTTCATCGCACAGAAAGCGCTCCTCCGCTGTCCCTGGCCCCCACCTTCATGATGTGTTTGTGTGTGTGTGTGTGTATGTGTGTGCACGCGCGGTCAGCAGCAAAGATCCTATTGGATCTTTGGTCAGTAGATGCAGCTCACGCTTCGGTCGAGGCTTTCCAGGCAAGTGACCAGAACCTCTGGTGACTCATGGAGAGTGACCGGAACCTCCGGGAACCTTGGGTGGGGCACACTGTCTCCAGAGGTTTCCGTTCAGGTTTCCTAAGTGGGACAGGGGCTTTACAGAGACCTCCTAGGACCTCGTGTGTCGACCATGCTGCGAGTATGAGTCGAGGGAAAACTCTTCTGAACTCGCGGGTTATTGCACCGCAATGGGACAGCCCCTTTAGTCTAGTCTCCAATAGATTTTCCCCCTCGCACATTATAGCTATGCCCTCTAGTGTTGGACATTTCCACCCAGGGAAAAAGGTTCTGACTGTATCCCCTATGTATTTATATCAAGTCTCCCCTCAACCTCCGATGTTCCAGACAAAAAAATCCAAGTATATCCAATCTCTCCCTGTAGCTGAAACCCTCCAATTCTCATTTGTCTCTGCAGGTAGCCTTCTTGAAAATCTGTTGTGCAAATCATTGGGTCCAGGGGATTTGTCCTTAGTGACTTTGATTGTTCCATCAGCTCTCACATCATTCACTGTGTAAGTTGTTAATGCCAAATGTCTGTAAATAACTGCTTTTAACGTTTTTAAGTCCTCTGATTTTTGTCCCCCTCTTAATACTGTTGTAGTGACTAGTGGGGTACCGCTAGGCTCGGTGCTGGGACCGCAGCTATTTAAAATATACATCAATGATTTGGATGAAGGGATTCAAAGTAACATTAGCAAATTTGCAGATGACACGAAGCTGGGTGGCAGTGTGAACTGTGAGGAGGATGCTGTGAGAATGCAGGGTGACTTGGACAGGTTGGGGGAGTGGGCGGATGCACGGCAGATGACGTTTAATGTGGATAAATGTGAGGTTATCCACTTTGGTAGCAAAACCAGGAAGGGATATTACTATCTAAATGGCGTCAAGTTGGGAAAAGGGGAAGTAGAGCCAGATCTGGGGGTCCTTGTTCATCAGTCTATGAAAATAAGCATGCAGGTACACCAGGCAGTGAAGAATGCGAATGGCATGTTGGCCTTTATAACAAGAGGAGTTGAGTATAGGAGCAAAGAGGTCCTTCTGCGGTTGTACAGAGCCCTAGTGAGACCACAGCTGGAGTATTGTGTGCAGTTTTGGTCCACTAATTTGAGGAAGGACATTTGTGCTATTGAGGGAGTGCAGCGTAGGTTTACAAGGTTAATTCCCGGGATGGCGGGACTGTCATATGCTGAGAGAATGGAGCGGCTGGGCTTGTACACTTTGGAGTTTAGAGGGATGAGAGGGGATTTTATTGAAACATATAAGATTGTTAAGTGTTTGGACGCGCTGGAGGCAGGAAACGTTCCCGATGTTGGGGGAGTCCAGAACCAGGAGCTACAGTTTAAGAATAAGGGGTAAGCCATTTAGAACGGAGACAAGGAAACACTTTTTCTCACAGAGAGTTGTGAGTGTGTGGAATTCTCTGCCTCAGAGGGCGGTCGAGGCAGGTTCTCTGGATGCTTTCATGAGAGAGCTGGATAGGGCTCTCAAAAATAGCGGAGTCAGGGGATATGAGGATAAGGCAGGAACGGGGGTACTTATTGGGGATGATCAGCCATGATCACATTTGATGGCGGTGCTGGCTCGAAGGGCCAAATGGCCTACTCCTGCACCTATTGTCTATTGTCTATTGTCTACTTTGTTTCTACTTGGCTTGTTGTTTTATGATAGGTTGGGTAGTACGCATGTTTTTCTTTGGACAAAAACTGTAAAGGAACGATCATCTCAAGAGTCAAGTCAAGAGAGTTCAATTGTCATGTGTCCCAGATAGGACAATGACATTCTTGCTTGCTGCAGCACAACAGAATATGGAAACATAATACAGAACGGGAGATAACGTTCAGTGTGTCTATAGACCGTAGACCATAAATACACAATAAATAGACAGATAAAGTACAATAGTAATAAAAGGCTGTTATTGTTCAGAGCTTATTTGACGTCGTGTTTAATAGCCTGATGGCTGTGGGGAAGTAGCTGTTCCTGAACCTGGATGTTGCAGATTTCAGGCTCCTGTACCTTCTTCCCGATGGTAACGGAGAGACGAGTGTGTGGCCAGGATGGTGTGGGTCTTTGATGATGTTGGATGCCTTTTTGAGGCAGCGACTGCGATAGATGCCTTTGATGGTGGGGGGGAAGAGCAAATATGCCTGGAGATTGTAGGCAGCATAGCAATGGATTTTAATTTTACCAAGATAGACTGTGACTAGTAGAGGCAACGGCTCAGACTGGTTGGAGTTTGTTAAATGTATTCAGGGAAGATTCTTCAGGCAATTTGTAGAAGACATGTGGAGTCAAGAGAGAGGGCATAGCTTGATCTATTGTTAGGGAAATGGGAAGAGCAAGTGACTGTGAATTGACAGTGGCCTTTTGACACCTGCACCCACCGACCGGTCTATTAAGGACCTGTCCCACCAGTATGCGATTCCATGCGGTGAGCACGACCAAACCGGCAGCGGGGGCCGCGCGGAGGTCGGGTGATCCCTGTACAGGGCCGTTCCCACCAGCATGCGCCTGCATGCGGCAAGCGCGACCAAACCGGCAGCAGGGGCCGCGCGGAGGTCGGGTGAGTGGCGCAACACGGCGCAAAGTGAGGCGAACTTGGAGCAAAGTCTTAAAGGTAAGTTCGCCAGGAGAGAGAGGGGCACACAGAGAGGGGCACAGAGGCACACACACACAGAGGGCCACGGAGCCACACACATAGAGGGTCACGGAGGTACCTACAGAGAGGGTCACGGAGGCACGACGTCGAGATGGTGCATAATGCGTCGAGGCGACAGTGAGCCAACAAGCCGTTGCCGCGCGGAATTTTTGAACACGGTCAGTTTTTCGGAGCCCCGCGCGATGTCGGGATGAACTCCGCACAATTCCGCACGGCTCTGGCGATCGAAGTGGGACCGGCTCCGCGACGCCGGACGGCTCAAGCAACCACGTTAGGTCGCGCTCATCACATGGAGTTGCATGCTGGTGGGACAGGCCCTTTAGTTTACTTTAGTTTAGTTTAGCGATACAGCGCGGAAACAGGCCCTTCAGCCCATCAAGTCCGCACCGACCAGCGATCCCCGCAAACTAACAAAATCCTGCACACACTAGGGACAATTTACATTTATACCGAGCCAATGAACCTACAAACCTGTATGTCTTTGGAGTGTGGGGGGAAACAGAGGATTCTGGAGAAAACCCACACAGGTCACGGGGAGAACGTACAAACACCGTACAGACAACACCCATAGTCAGGTCCGAACCCGGGACTCTGGTGCTGTAAGGCAGCAACTCTACCGCTGCACCACCGTGTAAAGCTGTCCTCAGCATGGATTCTGATGAAGCTCCATGAATCTAAACAAAGTCCTGAAGTCTTAAAGAAGGAACTGCAGATGCTGGAGAATCGAGGGTTACACAAAAGGCTGGAGAAACTCAGCGGGTGCAGCAGCATCTAAGGAGTGAAGAAGATAGGCGACGTTTCGAGTCGAGACCCTTCTTCAGACTGGTCAGGGATCAGGGAAATGAGAGATATAGACAGTGATGTGGAGAGATAAAGAACAATGAATGAAAGATATGCAAAAAAGTATCGATGATAAAGGAAACAGGCCATTGTAAGCTGTTTGTAGTGTGAAAATGAGAAGCTAGTGCGACTTGGGTGGGGGAGAGATAGAGAGAGAAGGGGGAGAGATAGAGAGAGACTGGTCAGCACCAGGGTCTCCTCCATACCCCGCAACACTGCCCTCTCTCCCCATTCCCCCACTCACAACAAGGGCAGAGTGCCCCTGGTGCTCACCTTTCACCTCACCAGCCGGCGCATACATCAGATAGTCCTCCGCCAGTTTCGCCACCTCCAACGTGACCCCTCCACTCGCCACATCTTCCCATCTCCCCCCCTGTCTGCCTTCCGCAAAGACCGCTCCCTCCGCAACTCCCTTGTCAATTCTTCCCTTCCATCCCGCTCCACCCCTTCCCCGGGCACTTTCCCTTGCAACCGCAAGAGATGCTACACTTGTCCCTTCACCTCCCCAATCCACTCCTTTCAGGGACCCAAGCAGTCCTTCCAAGTCCGACAGAGGTTCACCTGCACCTCCTCCAACCTCATCTACTGCATCCGTTGCTCCAGATGCCAGCTGATCTACATCGGTGAGACCAAGCGGAGGCTGGGCGATCGTTTCGCCGAACACCTCCGCTCGGTCCGCAATAACCAACCCGACCTCCCGGTGGCTCAGCACTTCAACTCCCCCTCCCATTCCGTATCCGACCTCTCGGTCCTGGGCCTCCTCCACGGCCAGAGTGAGCAACACCGCAAGTTGGAGGAACAGCACCTCATATTCCGCATGGGGAGTCTGCATCCTCTGGGCTTAAACATTGAATTTTCTCAATTCTGTTAACTCAGGCTGCCTCCTCCCCTTCCCACCTCTCCCTCAGCCCTCGGGCCCTGGCATTCCTTCTCTCTCTATCTCCCCCCCCCCCACCCAAGTCGCACTAGCTTCTCATTTTCACACTAGAAACAGCTTACAATGGCCTGTTTCCTTTATCATCGATACTTTTTTGCATATCTTTCATTCATTGTTCTTTATCTCTCCACATCACCGTCTATATCTCTCATTTCCCTGATCCCTGACCAGTCTGAAGAAGGGTCTCGACCCGAAACGTCGCCTATCTCCTTCGCTCCTTAGATGCTGCTGCACCCGCTGAGTTTCTCCAGCTTTTTGTGTAACCCTCGATTCTCCAGCATCTGCAGTTCCTTCTTTAACAACACGTCATTCAGTGGAAACTGTTTCCCCACCTGCCTCTCATTCAGCTAAACAATCTGGTACTACTAAGCAATGACTGGTATATAGCTATCCTTAATTATGCTGTCACTGTTACTCGATCACCATGTTATTTTGCATGTTGTACAGCAATAATCTACTGTTGTCACACAGTTGATTATTCTGCTATTTATGACAGTCTTAACATGAAGGTGTATTTTCAAATCTACAAGGTGTCTTCGGGACTGTCAGCTGAATCAAATTCTCCTTCCTGAAGTAGTCAGTCATCTCTCTGTGATTTTAGCACCGTGTTAAAGTGTCAGATTAGCTGTCATTATACTGAGTCTGTGCCATTTTTAATGCCCTTGATGTCAATGAAATGAAATGAAGATGCTCTGCGTTCAACATCGACTGATCTGGAATCACTCGAGTGGCGCTGGCAGCCCGCACACATTTCTCCACCCAGACCTTCGGGACACGATCAACGCTTTGACACTTTCACAAACAGCAGCATTTTAATTCTGACTTTCATTCGTTTATCGCGCAGGTTCACGCTTCATTGGAAATCTTGTTTCCTATCAGTTAATTCTGTGGACTTCAGATCTGCTGGGAGTTTCAACACTTCTAATAGCAATTAAAAATGTGTTTAATTAAATTTGTGGCTCGCACGGGCGGCACGGTGTCGCAGCGATAGATCTGCTGCCTGCCCCTGTCCCACTTAGGAAACCTGAATGGAAACCTCTGGAGACTTTGCGCCCCACCCTAGGTTCCCGAAGGTTTATGTCCTCCGGCAACCACCTTCAACTAGCATCGCAACTAGCTTCGACTAAAGAATTACCGATTTTTAAAACGGAAACCACTGTCGACCATTAGGGAGACTGACAAAAAACCTCCAGGAACCGCACGGAAACCTTGAGTGGGGCACAAAGTCTCCAGAGGTTTCCGTTCAGGTTTCCTAAGTGGGACAGGGGCATATCTGCATATGTAGCACCAGAGACCCGGGTTCGATCCTGGCTACGGGTGCTGTCTGTACGTGGTTTGTACATTTTCCCCATGACCTGTGTGGGTTTTCTCTGGGATCTCCGGTTTCATCCCACACTCCAAAGGTTTGTAGGTTGATCGACTTGGTACAAGTGTAAATTGTCTCTAGATTGCGTAGAACTAACATAAGTGTGCAGGGATCACTGGCCCGTTGTGGACGGTGGGCCAAAGAGCCTGTTTCCGTGCTGTATCTCTACAATAAACTAAAGTGCGATACTGCAAAGTTTAAAGCTGCCTACAGATTTCACTCGGTCCAGTGAGGTAGAGTCACTCCTTAAATATCCAGGGCACGAGACGGAAGCATCCACACAAATGGCACGAAGGATAGCATAAAAACATTGAAAGGCATTGGATACATAGAATATATAGAATACATTGAAAATAGGTGCAGGAGGAGGCCAATCGGCCCTTCGAGCCAGCACCGCCATCAAATGTGATCATGGCTGATCATCCACAATCAGTACCCCGTGCCTGTCTTCTCCCCATATCACTTGATTCCGCTAGCCCCTAGAGCTCTACCTAAAGGGCCTGTCCCACTAGCATGCAACTCTATGCGATGAGCGCAACCTAACGTGGTCGCTTGAGCCGTCTGGCGTCGCGGGGCCGGTCCCACTTCGATCGCCGGAGCCGTGCGGAATTGTGCAGAGTTCGTCCCGACATCGCGCGGGGCTCCGAAAAACTGACCATGTTCAAAAATTCCGCGCAGCAATGGCTTGTCGGCTCGCAGTCGCCTCGACGCATTACACACCGTCTCGACGTCGTGCCTCCGTGACCCTCTCTGTAGGTGCCTCTGTGACCCTCTATGTGTGTGGCTCCGTGGCCCTCTGTGTGTGTGCCTCTGTGCCCCTCTCTGTGTGCCCCTCTCTGTCCTGGCGAACTTACCTTTCAGACTTCGCTCCAAGTTCGCCTCACTTTGCGCCGCGTTGCGCCATCCGACATCCGCGCGGCCAATCGCTGCCGGTTTGGTCGCGCTTGCTGCATGCAGGCGCATGCTGGTGGGAACGACCCTGTACAGGGATCACCCGACCTCCGCGCGGCCCCCGCTGCTGGTTTGGTCGTGCTTGCTGCATGCAGGCGCATGCTGGTGGGACAGGCCCTTAACTCTCTTTTAAATTCATCCAGTGAATTAGCCTCCACTGCCTTCTGAGGCAACGAATTCCACACATTCACAACTCTGTGGGTGAAAAAGGTTTACCTCATCTCAGTTCTAAATGGCCCACATACACCTTTTTCTTAAACTGTGCCCTTGGTTCTGCTTCACCAACATCGGGAACATGTGTCCTGCATCTAGCATGTCCAATCGCTTAATAATTTTATATGTTCCTATTAGATCCCCTCTCATCCTTCTAAATTCCAGTGTATACAAGCCCAGTCGTTCCATTCTATTATCGTATGACAGTCTCGCCATCTCGGGAATTAACCTTGTGATCTTACGCTGCATTCCCTCAATAACAAGAATGTTGTTCCTCAAATTAGGACCAAAACTGCACACAATACTCTAGGTGTGGTCTCACGAGGGCCCTGTACAACTGCAGAAGGACCCCTTTACCCCTAAACTCAAATCCTCTCGTTATGAAGACCAACATGCCATTGGCTTTCTTCACTGCCTGCTGTACCTGCATGCTTACTTTCAGTGACTGTTGACAAGGACCCCCAGAACTCGTTTTACTTTCCCTTTTCCTAATCTGACACCATTCAGATAATAATTTGCCTTCCTGTTCTCGCCACCAAAGTGGATAACCTCACATTTTTCCTCACTATGCAGCATCTGCCTTGCATCTGCCCACACCCAATCTATCCAAGTCACCCTGCATCCTCATAGCATCCTCCTCACAGTTCACACCGCCAACCAGCTTTGTGTCATCTGAAAATTTGCTAATGTTACTTTTAATTCCTTCATCTAAATCATTAATGTATATTGTAAATAGCTGCGGTCCCAGCACCGAGCCTTGCGGCACTCCACTAGTCACTGCCTGCCATTCTGAAAGGGACCCGTTAATCCCTACTCTTTGCTTCCAGTCTGCACAACCAATTTTCCATCGATGTCAATAGCTTTCCTCCAATACCATGTGCTCTAATTTTGCCCATTAATCTCCTGTGTGTGACCTTATCAAATGATCCAGAATTTATAGAACATTGGAAAATGATCACCAATGCGTCCATGGTTTCTAGAGCCACCTCCTTGAATACCCTGGGATGCAGACCATCAGGCCCTGGGGATTTATCAGCCTTCAGTCCCATCAGTCAACCCAATACTATTTTCTTGACTATTATGAATTTCCTTTGGTCACCCTAGATCCTCTGTCGCCTAATACATCTGGGGGATTGTTTGTGTCTTCCTTAGTGAAGACTGAACCAAAGTACCTGTTCAACTCATCTGCCATTTCCTCGTTCCCCATAATGAATTCACCTGTTTCTGTCTTCAAGGGACCCACATTTGTCTTAACTAATCTTTTCCTCTTCACATACCTAAAGAAGCTTTTGCTATCCTACCTTATATTCTTGGCTAGCTTACCTCCGTACCTCATCTTTTCTCCCTCTATTGCCTTTTCAGTTATCTTCTGTTGCTCTTTGAACATTACCCAATCCCCTGGCTTCTCGCTCATCTTCTGTGGGAGAGAATTTCACAAATTCACAACTAAGGAACTGCAGATGCTGGTTTACACTGAAGATAGACACAAAATCTGAAACGTCATCTAGTCATTCTCTCCAGAGATGCTGCTATTCCCGTTGCTGACATATGATGAAAGAATGGGTCGACTGTGCTTGATTTGCTGGAATTTATAAGAATGAGAGGGGATCTTATAGAAACATATAACATTCTTAGAGGATTGGACAGGGTAGAGGCAGAAAAAATGGTCCCGATAATGGGGAATCTAGAACCAGGGGTCACAGTTTAAGAATAAGGGGTAGGCCATTTAGGACTGAGATGAGGAACAACTTTTTCACCCAGAGAATTGTGAATCTGTGGAATTCTCTGCCACAGAAGGCAGTGGAGGTCAATAGTGAACAGGTTCACCCACTTAGAAGCTGTCGGGGCAGAAGACGTTATCACACTGAGTGGCGGACTGGCTTGCGAAGCAAAAAGGGCTGTTGAGCCAAAACCAAAGAGGCCAACGTCAGGCAACCCCATTGTAGTTGGAGACTCCATTGTGAGAGGTACGGACAGGGGTTTCTGTGGCAACAGACGGGATTCGAGGATGGTGTGCTGCCTCCCTGATCCCAGGATCCAGGATGTCACGGACAGATTGCAGAAAATCCTCAAGGGCGAATGTGAACAGCCGGAATTGGTAGTGCATGTCGGCACAAACGATGTCGGAAAGAAGGGGATGAATATTCTGAAGCTTGACTAGAGAGCTCGGAAAAATGCTGAAAAGCAGGACCTCCAGGGTGGTTATCTCCGGGGGTAGCTCTGCTGGTGAGGGATGGAATTCAGTCCCTTGCGAGGGAAGACTGACGAGGTAGAATCACTGTGGATTGAGTAAAGGCAAGAAGACACTAATTGGTGTTATTAACAGACCCGCAAATAGTAGCCCGGATGTAGGGTGTAAGTTGCAGCAGGAGCTAAAACTGGCATGTAACAAAGGTAATGCCACTGTTGTGATGGGGGATTTCAATATCCAGGTAGACTGGGAAAATCAGGTTGGTTCAGGACCCAAAGAAAGAGAGTTTGTAGAATGCCTCCGAGATGGATTCTTAGAGCAGCTTATAATGGAGCCGACCAGAGAAAAGGCAATTCTGGATTTAGTGTTGTCCAATGAACCAGATATGATAAGAGAACTCGAGGTAAAGGAACCGCTTGGAGGTAGTGATCATAATATGATTAGTTTTAATCTGCAATTTGAGAAGGAGAACGTTAAATCGGAAGTGACAGTGATGCAGTTGAACAAAGGGGACAATGAAGGCATGAGAGGGGAGCTGCCCAAAGTAGACTGGAAAGGGATCCTAGCAGGAATGACGGTGGAACAGTAATGGCAGGAATTTCTGGGCATAATCCGGATGACGCAGGATCATTTCATTCCAAAAAGGAAGAATGATTCTAAGTGGAGTCGGAGGCAACCGTGGCTGACAAGAGAAGTCAGGGACAGAATAAAACTAAAAGAAAAGATGTGTAACACAGCAAAGAGTAGCCGGAAGCCAGAGGATTGGGAAACTTTCATAGGACAACAGAAGGAAACAAAATGGGCAATACGGGCTGAAAAGATGAAGAACGAGGGGAAGCTGGCCAGGAATATAAAGAAGGACAGTAAAAGCTTCTTTTGGAATGTTAAGGGAAAAAGAGTAGCAAAGTCAAATGTGGGTCCCTTGAAGGCAGACACAGGTGAAATAATTATGGGCAACAAGGAAATGGCAGAAGAATTGAATAGGTACTTCGGATCTGTCTTCACTAAGGAGAACACAAACAATCACCCAGAAGTACTGGAGGACAGAGGATCTAAGGGGGTAGAGGAACTGAAAGAAATGTTCATTAGGCAAGAAATAGTATTGGGTAGGCTAATGGGACTGAAGGATGATAAATCCCCTGGGCCTGATGGTCTGCATCCCAGGGTCCTCAGGGAGGTGGCTCCAGAAATAGTGGACGCATTGGTGATCATTTTCCAATGTTCAATAGATTCAGGATCAATTCCTGTGGATTGGAGGATAGCTAATGTTATCCCACTTTTCAAGAAAGGAGCGAGAGAGAAAACGGGGAATTACAGACCAGTTAGCCCGACCGGTGGTGGGAAAGATGCTGGAGTCAATTATGAAAGAGGTAATAATGGAGCATTTGGATAGCAGTAAAATAATTAGTCCAAGTCAACATGGATTTATGAAAGGGAAATCATGCTCGACTAATCTTCTGGAATTTTTTTAGGATGTGACAAATAAGATAGATGGAGGGGTGCCAGTGGATGTAGTGTATCTAGACTTTCAGAAAGCCTTTGATAAGGTCCTGCACGGGAGACTGGTGACTAAAATTAGAGCACATGGTATTGGGGGTAGGGTGTTGACATGGATAGAAAATTGGTTGGCAGACCGGAAGCAAAGAGTAGGAGTGAACGAGTCCTTTTCAGAATGGCAGGCAGTGGCGAGTGGAGTGCCGCAAGGCTCGGTGTTGGGGCCGTAATTGTTTACCATATATATCAATAATTTGGAAGAGGGAATTAGGAGCAACACTAGCAAATTTGCAGATGACACAAAGCTGGGTGGCAGTGTGAACTGTGAAGAGAATGTTAGGAGGTTGCAGGGTGACCTGGACAGGTTGAGTGAGTGGGCAGATGCATGGCAGATGCAGTATAATATAGATAAATGTGAGGTTATCCACTTTGGCGGCAAAAACAAGGGGGCAGATTATTATCTCAATGGGGTTAGGTTAGGTAAAGGGGAGGTGCAGCGAAACCTGGGCGTCCTTGTACACCAGTCACTGAAAGTTGGCGTACAGGTACAGCAGGCAGTGGAGAAAGCTAATGGAATGTTGGCCTTCATAACAAGAGGGTTTCAGTATAGGAGTAAAGAGGTTCTTCTGCAGTTGTATAGGGCTCTGGTAAGACCACACGTGGAGTATTGTGTACAGATTTGGTCTCCTAATTTGAGGAAGGACATCCTGTGATTGAGGCAGTGCAGCATAGGTTCACGAGATTGATCCCTGGGATGGCGGGACTGTCATATGAGGAAAGATTGAAAAGACTAGGCTTGCATTCTCTGGACTTTAGAAGGATGAGGGGAAATCTTATAGAAACAGATAAAATTATAAAAGTACTGGGCAAGCTAGATGCAGGAAAAATGTTCCCAATGTTGGGCGAGTCCAGAACCAGGGGCCACAGTCTTAGAACTAAGGGGAGGTCATTTAAGACTGAGGTGAGAAAACACTTTTTCACCCAGAGAGTTGTGAATTTATGGAATTCCCTGCCACAGAGAGCAGTGGAGGCCAAATCACTGAATGGATTTAAAAGAGAGTTAGATAGATCTCTAGGGGCTAGTGGAATCAAGGGATATGTGGAGAAGATAGGCACGGGTTATTGATTGGGGATGATCAGCCATGATCACAATGGCCTCCTCCTGCACCTAGTTTCTATTTTTCTATGTTTCAATGTTTCTAATTCACTGGATGTTTTCAAGATAGAATTTGATCTAGCTCTTAGGGCTAAAGGAATCTGGATGATCAGCCATGATCATGTTGAATGGTGGTGCTGGCTCTATTTTTCTATGTTTCTATGTCCCGCTGAGTTACTCCAGCTTTTTGTGTATATCTTCGACATAGAGCCCGAAGCCTCCAAGTGGCGCAACTAGTCCCTCGGACCTCCTGAGAAGGTTCAGGTCAAATGGACACATGCCTGCAAGATTATAGTCTGACATCAGTTCGACGAGGACATCGACCAAGTATGAAGAGCTGGTCATAGACTGCCATAAGCAGGGCTGGAAGGCAAGGTATGTGCTCATCGAGGTTGGCTGCAGAGGTATTGCAGGGCAATCGCTCCACAACGCCTTGAGTGCACTGGGCATCAACAAAATGGCGAGGAGATGAGCCATCAAGAGCACCTCAGAGGCAGCGGAGAAGGCCTCGAGATGGCTCTGGATCGGGAGAGGATGTCAATGGGGAGGAGAGAACGCGTTGTGGTCTGATCAACCACGGCTGGGTCGCCTGGGCGAGGGTGTCTGATGTTGAAAGACCCGAAACACCCAATGGCCCCAGGTTACATCACTGAAGATGTGTTCAGGAGCATCAAGACATGTATTTTATCAATTAAAGTCCACTGTAAGTTGTCTCTGGTATGTAGATAAGGGGCAGATCCTGAGGCAGTTTATTGAAATATGAGGAGAATGGGATGAATGAGATAGCAGTGCAAACGGGTGGCTGATGCTCGGAATGCAGGGTGGACCAATGGGCCTGTTTCCATGCTGTATGTGACGCACTTTCTTACTTAAACAGAGTTCTCGCAGTCTCCATGGAATTTGGTCTGGGGTCATCCTGGTGGATATGTAGATGAAGTGATTCATGAAATTCTGACATTCAATATAAATGGACGCTGCGGTACTTTAGTTTAGTTTGGAGATACATTGCGGAAACAGGCCCTTCGGCCCACTGAGTCCGCGCCGACCAGCGATCCCCGCACATCAACACACACACTCGGGACAAATGCGCATTTACACCAAGCCAATTAACCTACAAACCTGCACATCTTTGGAATGTGTGAGGAAACCAAAGATCTCGGAGAAAACCCACGCAGGTCACGGGGAGAGCGTACAAACTCTGTACAGACAGGATCCGTAGTCGGGATTGAACCTGGGTCTCTGGCGCTGTGAGGCAGCAACTCTACCGCTGCGCTACCGAGCCGCCCAAAACCCCATCTGGTGCAATTGTGTTTCACTTTGAAGCCTGCACATGGATTGAGTAAGGCAATGAAATGACTGAGTGTACCACTTCAGTTTCTCTTCAAAGAATTACTTTTGCCATTTGGCTTTATATAATGAAGCAGAATGGCATTGGTTCATGTGCGGTCAGAGGAGCTAGTGTCTTTTCTGCTCTCTGTTTTGACAGTTTTGTTTATGCAGTTGCATTTCGTCCTGTCTTTTCACCATTTCCCTTTGGCAACTGATGGAAGCCAAGATGACTTGGGATGTAATGTACTGTGTGGAAAAAAGCGAGAGGTGAAAATAAAGCTCAAAGTGCTCAACTAAAAGCTTTTTTAAGAAGCTTCACGTGTAGTTTAATGTATTGTTGCAGAAAGAAAAAAGAACAACCAGTTATTGCTGGAATGATGTTTACTGCATCTTAAGGTTGTGATTTTTAGATAGAAAATGGACAGGAAGGCTAGAGTTACGACAGCAAAATGGTTCTGGCCAGTCCTGGTATTGAATGACGAATGGTTGTCCACTGCTTCTATCTTACGTTGTTTTGTTTTTGTTTTTGTTATCTTTGTTTAGTTTATATTTTAGTTTAGTTTAGCGATACGGCGCGGAAACAGGCCCTTCGGCCCACCTGGTCCACGCCGACCAGTGATCCCCGCATATATATTAACACTGTCCTACACCCATTAGGGACAATTTTTACATTTACACCAAGCCAATTGACCTTCAAACCTGCACGTCTTTGGAGTGTGGGAGGGAACCGAAGATCTTGGAGAAAACACACAGGGAGAACGTACAAACTCCCCGTGTGTTTATTCCTCTCATTATCTTATACACCTAAGATTATCTTCTAAACAGACAGCACCCGTAGTCGGGATCGAACCCGGGTCTCCGGCGCTGCATTCAGTGTCAGGCAGCAACACTACCGCTGCGCCACCGTGCCAGAGTTACCAGACTGTCACCAAGGTTACCAGGCTGCCTGAAAATGGCATCTCAGGAACAGGGTGGGCAGAAAGGCTTTTGGTACATTGGCCTTCATCAGTCGCGGTATAGAATATAGAAGTTGGAATGTTATATTGCCGTTGGGCAAGATATTGATGAGGCCGCACCTAGTGTATTGTGTTCGGTTTTGGTCACCCTGCTATAGGAAGGATGTTGTTAAGCTGGAAACAGAGCAGAGATAATTTACAAGGATGTTGCCAGGGCCTGAGGGTCTGAGCTTTAGGGAGAGGTTGGGTATGTTAGGACTTTGAGTGCAGGATGCTGGGGGTGATATTATAGAGGCGTATAAGATAATGAGAGGAATAAACAGTGTGTATGCACAGAGACTTTTGGTCAGAGTACGTGATTTAGGAACCAGAGGGCATAGGTTTAAGGGGAGAGGGGGAAAGATTTAATAGGAACATGTCATAGAATCATACAGTGGGGAAACAGGCCCTTCGGCCCAACTTGCCCACACTGACCCACATGTCCCTTCCTTGACTAGTCCCACCTGCCTGCTTTGCCCCATGTCCCTCCAAACCTGTCCTATCCCTGACACGCCAAATTGTTTCTTAAACGTTGCAATAGTCCCTGCCTCAACTACCTCATCTGGCAGTTCGTTCCATACACCCACCCCCCCTTTGTGTGAAAACGTTACCGCTCATGTTCCCCCTTCACCTTAAACCTATGTCCTCTGGTTCTCGATTCCCCTACTCTGGGCAAGAGACTGTGTGAATCTACTCTATCTATTCCACTCATGATCCAATGAAATGTTTCATGCACATGAACTCATCACACTGGTGCCTAATAGAATGACATTAGTAGACATCAGAGCATTTTGAACCAGAATGCCAAATTGCTCTTGGAGAGATTGTGTAAATTGTTCCTTCAAACTCAGGGAATTCAGGAGCAGACGAAATGTGTTGGAAGGAACTGCAGATGCTGGTTTAAACCAAAGATAGACACAAATTCTGGCGTAACTCAGTGGGACAGGCAGCATCTCTGGAGAGAAGGACTGGGAAAAGTAAAATGTCTGAAGAAGGGTCTCGACCCAACATCACCTATTCCTTTTCTCCAGAGATGCTGTCTGAACCACTGAGTTACTCCAGAATTTGTGTCTTATCTTCTGAATTCAGGAGCAATTTGTTTTCCACTTTCTAAGTGCAGCACCCAGTGGTTAAGCTATGTTATGCAGAACCCTCGTCAGAAGTCGGGACTGTCACGTGACAGTGTTTTCTTGCGGGGTTTTGAGTTAGGAGGAGTGTTCAGTTAGTTAGTGCTCTTTGCAACGACAACAACTTCAAACCGTTTCTCTCGACTAAGTGCACATGTATTTCAAAAGCCGTTTTGTTAATAAAACTATTTGCTCTACCCGCTTGGTCTCGCTACAATTGGTGACCCCGACGATCCAAAACGTTTCTTTTGGATCCGCTGCTGTGGACGCAGCCGCTGACCTCAACGCCAACCCGGCCCAGCAGAACGCAGTTTCGCTCAAGCTGCCCGTTTTCTGGACGGCACAACCTCGCGTGTGGGTAATGCAATCAGGTTTTACTATCCCTCTTCAATTGAAGCAAGGAGGCTCTGAATTGGACAATTGCACCTGTTTGTTCTCCCCAATTTGGCAGATGAAACATGAATGAAACGTACAAGATAAAGGCAGACATGGTAGTCGCTGCTCAGACTACTCTTGTGTGAGGAATTTTCTCATCTTGTTCCCAGACCTGCTGCTGGCAGCACAGGAGGAAATGAAAGCTGAGGGTCATGGCCTCTTCTGTAAAAAAACAATCTCCTACAAATCACATTTCTGATATTCGGGAAATAAATATGAATTCAACAGATTTTATTTTAATAAAGAGATCCTTTTTTGTTTGCCATTTAAGCAGACATAAACTAATTTTGAACAAGTCACACAGTGATACAGTGTGGAAACAGGCCCTTCGGCCAAACTCGCCCACACCGGCCAACAATGTCCCAGCTACACAAGTCCCACCTGCCTGCGTTTGGTCCATATCCCTCCAAACCTGTCCTATCCATGTACCTGTCTAATTATGGACATAAAAACAGCTTTTTTCACCCACGAGTAGCAACCAAAAATCTGTAGCCTCCTTTTGACAATAGACAATAGACAATAGGTGCAGGAGTAGGCCATTCGGCCCTTTGAGCCAGCACCGCCATTCAATACTCTGGGATTTTATTTAATTCACATGTTTAAGTTTTTTTATTAATGTTTAATGTTTTATGTGTCATCCCTAACTGTCACTGTATGTCATGTTGTCATTTGCGGGCGGAGCACCAAGGCAAATTCCTTGTATGTGAATACTTGGCCAATAAACCTATTCATTCATTCATTCTTAAACGTTGGGATAGTCCCAGCCTCAACCACCTCATCTGGCAGCTTGTTCCATACACCAACCTCCCTTTGTGTGAAAAGGGGCTCTCAGTCACTCGTGTTGCTTCTAACAGTGAACAGAGTCGGTGGGCTGGTGCTTTGCCTTGCTAATGGAACAGCACAGCAGGCTTTGCACATCCCTCTGACTCAATAGTCATTTTGATGGATGAAAATTAGCGTAAGACAGGTTGGGTCCGTGTTCCAATAAATGGAGTTTCTGAAATGGAACATGTGCAAGGAATATCAATTCTCTCACATAGATTTGTCAAAGGGGAAGAGGCCCCAAGCTGCCCATCGGTTTTCCAGGTCTATGCCAGCAATGAGAAGACTTTCCGCTGTTCATAAGACACTTTGCGATGGCTGACACCTACCTGCCCTACATTCCACAAATTTAGTTGACTTATGATGAGGGATGCTTTCTAGACACAAAGGAATATCTATGTTTCCTGATTGTATAACTGTATAATTTTTTGTGAGATGCTTTCTTTCATTAATCTCAAAGTCAAAGAGTGATACAGCGTGGAAACAGGCCCTTTGGCCCAACATACCCCATTCTGGCCAACATGTCCCAGTCACACTAGTCCCACCTGCCTGCGTTTAGTCCATATCCCTCCAAACCTGTCCAATCCATGTATCTGTCTAATTGTTTCTTAAATGTTGGGATAAAAGTTGCCTCAACTACCTCCTCTGGCAGCTCGTTCCGTACACCCACAACACTTTGTGTGAAAAAGTTACTCCTCAGATTCTCATTAAATCTTTTCCTCTTCACCTTAAACCTATGTTATCTGGTCCTTGATTCACCTACTCTGGGCAAGAGACTCTGTGCATCTACCCAATCCATTCCTCTCAAGAGATACACCTCTATAAGATCACCCCTCATCCTCCTGCGCTCCAAAGAATAGAGTCCCAGCCTACTCAACCTCTCTCTATAGCTCAGACCCTCTAGTCCTGGCAATGTCCTTGTAAATCTTCTTTGTAACCTGTCTGAAGAAGGGTCCCGACCCAAAATGTCACCCATTCCTTCTCTCCAGAGATGCTCCCTGTCCAGCTGAGTTACTCCAGCACTTTGGGTCTATCTTCGGTTGAAACCAGCATCTGCAGTTCCTTCCTACAAAGGTCTCTGCACCCTTTCTAGCTTGACTACATCTTTCCTACAACATGGTGCCCAGAACAGAACACAATACTCAACATGCAGCCTCACCAATGTCTTATACAACTGCAACATGACCTCTACAACGTCTACACTCTATAATATAGAAACATAGAAACATAGAAACATAGAAATTAGGTACAGGAGTAGGCCATTCGGCCCTTCGAGCCTGCACCGCCATTCAATATGATCATGGCTGATCATCCAACTCAGTATCCCGTACCTGCCTTCTCTCCATACCCTCTGATCCCCTTAGCCACAACGGCCACATCTAACTCCCTCTTAAATATAGCAAATGAACTGGCCTCAACTACCCTCTGTGGCAGAGAGTTCCAGAGACCCACCACTGTGTGTGTGAAAATAGTCCTTCTCATCTCGGTCCTAAAGGATTTCCCCCTTATCCTTTAGCTGTGACCCCTTGTCCTGGACCTCCCCAACATCGGGAACAATCTTCCTGCATCTAGCCTGTCCAACCCCTTAAGAATTTTATAAGTTTCTATAAGATCCCCTCTCAATCTCCTAAATTCTAGCGAGTATAAACCGAGTCTATGCAGTCTTTCTTCATAAGACAGTCCTGACATCCCAGGAATCAATCTGGTGAACCTTCTCTGCACTCCCTCTATGGCAATAATGTCCTTCCTCAGATTTGGAGACCAGAACTGTACGCAATACTCCAGGTGTGGTCTCACCAAGACCCTGTACAACTGAAGTAGAACCTCCCTGCTCCTATACTCAAATCCCTTTGCTATGAATCTGTTGGATTAAAGTACCCCTGGTCACAGCCCACAGCTTGGACCATCTGCCTGCAGTCTGTGGACTGCTGAAACCATGCCCTTGAAATGCCCTGAAGGCTATCGACAACGTCCCATGGTTTTCCATTGAACACAGAACATAGAACAGTGCAGCACAAGAACAGGCCCTTGAATAATATCTGTGCCAAACAAGAACAATATCTGTGCCAGCCATGATGCCAAGACCAACTCTTATCTGCCTGCACATAATCCATGTCCCTCCATTCCCTGCATATCCATGTGCCCATCGAAAAGTCTTAAATGCCACTATCCTATCTACCTCCTTCACCGACCCCAGCACTGCATTCCAGGCACACACCACCCTCTGCAAAAACGCTTTCCCTGCACATCTCCTTTAAACTTTTCCCATCTCATCTTAGAGCTATGCCCCCTAATTCCGGAAGTGGCGGCGCTGCCCAAGCAGCTGTGGCTCGCCTGCAGTCTGTCTGTCTCTTTTTTTTTTGTCTTGTTGGATGTATGTTTTAGTTTATTTTTAGTTGTGTGTGTGGGGGGTGGGGGAAACTTGTTTTAGTCTCTTCCTTCGATGAAAGGCAACCTTTTCTTTGTCGTATCCCCATCTCCGTCTCCGTCTGCGCTGAGGCCTAATCGCGGAGCTGGCGGCCTCCAACTGGGACCGACCTCGAGGCTCCGGAGGCAGAGCCAGGACTCACCATCGCGAAGCTGGCCGACTTCGGGGCTGTGGTGGCGCGACGGGGGCAGCCCGACTTCAGAGCCTTCGCCCGTGGGCCCAGTGGACAACAATGTCAGGAGCTCACAGGTCCCAGGTTTGATGACCGATTCTCCGGAGCTCCCGCAACAACAGCTGTGTCCACTGGACTGGAGGGTGGCAGCTTCGTCCACCCCGGGCCGCGGAGTTTGAACCGGCCCGTTCGCGGAGCTCGGATTCGGCCGCGGGACTTACCATCACTCGGCGGGGGGGCCCAACATCGAAAGCCTGGATCACCTCTACACACAGGGAGAACAAGGAGGGAAGAGACAAGGACTTTAAGACTTTTGCCTTCCATCACAGTGAGGAGGTGCCTGGTAGACTCACTGCGGTGGATGTTAAACTGTGTTCATTGTGTGTTCTGTTATTGTATTCTTTGCTATGACTGCAAGGTATTTAATTTCGTTCACACTAACAAGTTTGAATGACAAGGGAAAGGGGAGATGCAGAGCGACCTGGGTGTCATGGTACACCAGTCATTGAAAGTAGGCATGCAGGTGCAGCAGGCAGTGAAGAAAGCGAATGGTATTAAAGAAGGAACTGCAGATGCTGGAGAATCGAGGGTTACACAAAAAGCTGGAGAAACTCAGCGGGTGCAGCAGCATCTAAGGAGTGAAGGAGATAGGCGACGTTTCGGGTCTGAAGAAGGGTCTCGACCCGAAACGTCGCCTATCTCCTTCACTCCTTAGATGCTGCTGCACCTGCTGAGTTTCTCCAGCTTTTTGTGTAAACCCCAAAGCGAATGGTATGTTAGCTTTCATAGCAAAAGGATTTGAGTATAGGAGCAGGGAGGTTCTACTTCAGTTGTATAGGGTCTTGGTGAGACCACACCTGGAGTATTGCGTACAGTTCTGGTCTCCAAATCTGAGGAAGGACATTATTGCCATAGAGGGAGTGCAGAGAAGGGTCACCAGACTGATTCCTGGGATGTCAGGACTGTCTTATGAACAAAGACTGGGTAGACTCGATTTATACTCTCTAGAATTTAGGAGATTGAGAGGGGATCTTATAGAAACTTACAAAATTCTTAAGGGGTTGGACAGGCTAGATGCAGGAAGATTGTTCCCGATGTTGGGGAGGTCCAGGACAAGGGGTCACAGCTTAAGGATAAGGGGGAAATCCAATAGATGAGAAGGACTTTTTTCACACAGAGAGTGGTGGGGCTCTGGAACTCTCTGCCACAGAGGGTAGTCGAGGCCAGTTCATTGGCTATATTTAAGAGGGAGTTAGATGTGGCCCTTGTGGCTAAGGGGATCAGAGGGTATGGAGAGAAGGCAGGTACGGGATACTGAGTTGGATGATCAGCCATGGTCATATTGAATGGTGGTGCAGGCTCGGAGGGCCGAATGGCCTACTCCTGCACCTAATTGCTATGTTTCTATGTTTCTACAATAAAGGAAACTTTATATTTATACTTTATAATATGTGATATTTCCATCCTGGGAACATCCAAGGTTCTGAATGTCTCCGCTATACCTGTTCTCATAATGTTATATACAGTGCTTCTACCAGGTCTTGCTGCAACCTCCAGCATTGCAGGGAAAACCACCCAGGTCTGACCAACCTCTCCCTGCAGCTAAAAAACACTAACCAGGCATCATTCTGGTAATCGTCCCCTGCACCCTATCCAAAGCCTCCGCATCCTTCCTGTAATGGGGCAATACTCCAAATGCGGCCTGACCAGAGTCCTGTACAGCTGCGTCATGACTTTCTGAAGGGTGACCCGATTCAGCTGAAGGCTGCCCTCTCGACTAAGTGTGGGGCGGAACAGTGGAGTAGTGGAACACCAGCAACAGGACTCCTGCCCATCTCAGACCAATGTATTTGGCTGAGCATGTGCGACTCTTGGCCCGAGGTTACCCCCTGTCAAATTGCCTCCCAGTCAGCACGACCCAGAGGAACGTCCCATTTGTGGTTAGTGTCTTTTGCTGCTCAAGTCATCGAGTCATAGAGTCATCGAGTGATACAGCGTGGAAGCAGGCCCTTCAGCCCAACTTGCCCACACCGGCCAAAATGTCCCAGCTACACCAGTCCCACCTGCCTGCATTGGGTCCATATCCCTCCAAACCTGTCCTATCCGTGTACCTGTCTAACTCCTTCTTAAATGTTGGACGGGAAGGGAATGGAGGGGTATGATCTGAGTGCAGGTAGATGGGACTAGGGGAAAATAAATGGTCGGCACGGACTGGAAGGGCCGAGAAGGCCTGTTTCCGTGCTGTAATTATTATATGGTTATATGGATAGTCCCAGCCTCAACTACCTCCTCTGGCATCTCATTCCATACACCCACCACCTTTTGTGTGAAGAAGTTCCCATCAGATTCCTATTAAATCTTTTCCCCTTCACTGCAAACCTATGTTCTTATTAAAATTATCATTTATTAACATACAAGTGTAAACTATTTTGCATTAAACAGCTCATCCCTCAGAACTAATCTCAAAATGCGCTTTGATGTTATTGTTGTGTAAATCCATCTGATTCCAGCTTGCTTCAAGCTATCACCGTTAAAAACTACCCAATTTGTCTTCTCCAGCCTATTACAGCAATGTTGTGTGTATGAATGTATGAATGCGTGAATGGCTGAATGAATACTGTATTGTCACGTGTCGAGTCGCAGTGAAATGCGTTGCTTGCATACCCAAGGTATACAAATAGTCGCCACATGCAGGGCACTGACAAAGATACGAAGTACCCCGCTAGGTCCCCCTTTGTCCTCCACCACCTCCTCACGGTGGGTCCCCCATGCTGGGTCCCCATTGCCCGTGGTTCTCCACCCTCCCTCTCAGCGGTCCCCCCATGCCACGACCACCTTTGTTCCTTCCTCCCGGCAGCGGCGTCCTCACTCCCACGTGGTCCGTCCTCGTCCGTCTGTCGGCGCCCTCATCGATCGACCGCCGCACCTACCCCTCCACTATCACTTGTTCAATAGTACTTCACGTATGATTAATAGTACAGAAGGCTGTGGAGGCCAAATCAATGGATATTTCCAAGGTAGAGATTGACAGATTCTTGATTAGTACGGGTGTCAGGGGGCTATGGGGAGAAGGCAGGAGAATGAGGTTAGGAGGGAGAGATAGATCAGCCATGATTGAATGGCAGTGGACATAATGGTCTCATTCTGCTCCTATGACCTATGAACCTGAACTTTATTGTTACCTTTATAGGTCAAGGTATAGAGAAATTCCTTTTTTTGCCCAGAATCAGTAAAAATCTTACAATACATAAGTGCAATCATACTTTATAAGTGTAGGAATAGTAGATTGCACAGAGACAGCACACAAGAGTCGCTGTGTTTTCGGCACCATTTTGTATGATTCATTCCAATTGTGTTAAAAATGTGCAGTCCTAAAGCCCCTATCCCATTTTTCCGAGTTACTCACGAATT
Source organism: Raja brachyura (assembly GCA_963514005.1). Next base: position 90,273,646 of record OY740787.1, on the reverse strand, counting down.
CTCCCGAGTTTTCCCCTTGATTCAAACTCAGAGAATGTCCGTAGTGAGTCTGAAGGAGGCCATAGCGAGTCTGTAGGAGTCCGTAGATATTTTGTAGCGGCTCGTAATACCAGCCGTAGGTACGCGGGGCATCAGGTAAGTCGGGACATTTTTTCAGCATGTCGACAAATGTCCACGAGTAAAAAAAATAGCCCCGGGTACCTACGGCTGGCATCTCCGAGTTTGAATCAAGGGCAAATCTCGGGTGATTCCGTGAGTAACTCTGGAAAGTGGGACAGGGGCTTAACTTGGCCTTAAAAGCCCATTGGCCTGGTAATGGCACTGGATAGCAATTGCAGGGGATGGGCCTGGCCAGGCGATGTTGTCAACGTTCTCCAATGCTGCTCCGCCGTTCCGTGCAGCTTCAGGTCACGTCTGATCCATGTGCTCGGCCTCTTGGAGCACCACCTGGTCCAATCCGTCCCCAGGCAACTACAGGGCCTACAGCGGCCCACTCCACCTGAACCAGAGTTAGATTTAGCTGTTAGGGCCAACGGAATCAAGGGATAGGGGCAGAAAGCAGGAATGGGGTTACTGATTCTGGATGATCAGCCGTGATCATATTGAACTGGCTCGAAGGGCCGAATGGCCTCCTCCTGCACCTATTCTCTATTTTTAACCTCGATCCGGACACGCCGACCAGTAAAGTGCCATCCCTGGTCGCCGTGCCTTGGGGCGCCTCCTTCAGCCGATCCCGGAACACCGAGGTGTAGGAGCTCCGACCCTGGCCAGCTCATCAGCAACGGTCTTTTCCCGTGTTCGCGACCACTGCCATTCCTCACACTGGGAAGCACGATCAGCCAATGTTTTCCCTGTGCTCAGGTTCTCCTCCATTACACAGGTCCTGGTTAACAAAAAAACACACAAAGCCAAGGAGTAACACAGTGGGTATTTAGAAATGTAGAAACAGTCCCTTTGGCCCACCGAGTCCGCACCAACCAGCGATCCCCGCACATTAGCACTATCCTACACACACGAGGGATAATTTACACTTATACAAAGTCAATTAACCTACAAACCTGTATGTCTTTGGAGCGTGGGAGGAAACCAAAGATCTCGGAAGAAACCCACACAGGGAGAGCGTACAAACTCCGTACAGACAGCACCCGGGTCTCTGGCGCTGCAAGCGCTGTAAGGCAGCAACTCTACCGCTGCGCCACCATGCCGCACCAAGTTCCTGGTTAAAAAAAACACACAAAGCAATCGAGTAGCTCAGCGGGTCAGGCAGCATCTCTGGAGAACGTAGATAGGTGACGTTTCGAGACCTGGCCGTTTTTTTAGACGTTGATGGCAGCCTGACTCACAGCTTGATCAATCCAAGACTTGACTCTTCTCCTGCCCTACTAGATAGCATTTCATTCTCCTCCAGAAGCTTAGCTTCTTCTGAGCATGGAATATATTCAATAATTGTTAATAAATTGGGGGAATGTCTGAATCTGAGTGAAAGCTTAATCAAAGAACAAGTTAAATATTTCTTATCAAAAACAAAGGCAGTGTCTTGCATCACAAACTAACATTTCTATCTCAGAAACAGAGAAAATAGGTGCAGGAGTAGGCTATTTGGTCCTTCGAGCCAGCATTGCCATTCATTGTGATCATGGCTAATCATCCACAATCAGTGGATGACTTCTCCCCATATCCCTTGATTCCACTAGCTCTTAAAGCTCTATTTAACTCTTAAAATTTCTATCTAACTCTATCTTAAAATAGAAATAAAATCCAGCAAAATTGCTGCAAGTTTTATTGAAGAGTTATAATTGCAGTGTGTAGGAAGGAACTGCAGACGCTGGTTTACACCGAAGATAGACACAAAATGCTGGAGTAACTCAGCAGGCCAGGTAGCATCTCTGTAGAGAAGGAAAGTGTGATGTTTCGGGTCGAGGCCCTTCTTCAGTCTCGACCCGAAACATCACTCATTCCTTCTCTCCAGAAATGCTGCCTGTCCCGCTGAGTTAGTCCAGCATTTTGTGTCTATGTTGGGGAAAAGAGTAATGTATTGATTAATAGCAGCAGCAATAGCCCATTGAACTGTAATGTTATCTTCACTAAATGGCTTTTACAAAGGAATAATAGCTTTGGTTTCACCACATAGCATCGTTTTTGAAATGACTTCAGAAATCACAATGTCATGAAACAAGTGACGATCAGAAGAATCCTGTCCCCAGTATATTCTATTCATAATTCCCATTCACAATTTGAATGGATTATGAGAAACTGACACATGTAATTCTGACGAGATAACAGATGAGACAATGGAATGATTTCTTATTCTCCTCTTCCTCCAGCACAAAAGAGCACAAATTGAGAGAAGAATGTCCCCGCCTTTCTCGAGAAATTGCAAGTGTTTGCCCCAACACCAAATTGTGGTTACAATACAAACTGAACCATTCGGACCATTCCTCACTTATGACACTGGTATTTTGTTTTCGTCCCATCTACGATCGATCTTTGTGTTTTGTTTGTTGAGCTGGCGTCTGTGGTCTCATAGTGTAGGAAGGAACTAGTGATGCTGGTTTACACCGAGTTGAGGTGTTGGGCTGTTCTACATCGGTGAGACCAAGCGTTGGCTTGGAGATTGTTTCCCCCAACACCTCCGCTCGGTTCGCAATAACCAACCTGATCTCCCGGTGGCTCTGCACTCCAACTCCCCCTCCCATTCCGAATCCGACCTTTCTGTCCTGGGCCTCCTCCATGGCCAGAGTGAGGACCACTGTAAATTGGAGGAGCAGCACCTCATATTTCGCTTGGGCAGTCTGCACCCCAGCGGTATGAACATTGACTTCTCCAATTTCAGGTAGTCCCTGCTTTCTCCTCCCCTTCCCAGCTCTCCCACAGCCCACTTTCTCCGCCTCTTCCTTTCTTCTTCCAGCCCCCCCCCCCCCACCCTCACATCAGTCTGCAGAAGGGTCTCGACCCGAAACATCGCCTATTTCTTTCGCTCCATAGATGTTGCCTCACCCGCTGAGTTTCTCCAGCATTTTTGTCTAATACAAATAGAATAACACTCATGCAAATGAAACTATGTGCTATTTAATCCTTTATTTGTGTATATACATGTCTTCCTGTCAACCAAAGTGTTATTGCATCTGATCAAATAAGGCATTTGATCAAATATACTTAAAGGAAAATATTAAAATAATCATTTTATATAGCCCAAAAAAGGCACGGTGAATGCTAGAATGTTAGTTAAAAGTGACAAGAAATTGTTAAACAGGAGCCGGTGTGGTGGGCAGCATGGTGGCGCAGCGGTAGAGTTGCTGCTTTACAGCGCCAGAGACCCGGTTTTGATCCCGACTACGGGTGCTGTCTGTACGGAGTTTGTACGTTCTCCCCGTGACATGTGTGGGTTTTCTCCGAGATCTTCGGTTTCCCCCACTCTCCAAAGACATGCAGGTTTGTAGGTTAATTGTCTTGGTATAAGTGTAAATTTTCCCAAGTGTGTATAGGGTAGTATTAATGTGCGGGGATCGCTGGTCGATGCGGAATCAGTGGGACGGAGGACCTGTTTCCGCGCTGTATTCCAAAACTAAATTAAACTAAAGGAGCCCAAAATAATTTTGTGTTGATTACTAGATACAGTTGACAAACAGTATGAAGCAATGAGTAGGTGGACAATCTAGCAGGCAGTGAAGAAAGCCAATGGCATGTTGGCCTTCAGAGTGAGAGGTCTTGACTATAGGAGCAAGGAGGCCTTACTGCATTTGTACAGGGCCCTGGTGAGACCTCAACTGGAGTATTATGTGCAGTTTTGGTCTCCTAATTTGAAGAAGGACATTCCTGCTACTGACAGAGTGCAGCGTAGGTTCACCAGGTTAATTGGTGCGACAGACAGATGATGAAAGAATGGATCGACTGAGCTTATATTCAATGGAATTTAGAAGGATGAGAGGCGATCTTATAGAAACATATACCATTCTGGAGGGATTGGACAGGCTAGATGCAGGAAAAATGTTCCCATGTTGGGGCAGTCCAGAACCAGGGGTCACAGTTTAAGAACAAGGTATAGGCCATTTAGGACTGAGATGAGGAAAATCGTTTTCACCCAGAGAGTTGTAAATCTGTTGAATTCTCTGCCACAGAAGGCAGCGGTGGCCAATTCACTGGATGTTTTCAAGAGAGAGTTAGATATAGCTCTTAGGGCTAACGGAATCAAGGGATGTGGGGAGAAGGCAGGAACGGGGTACTGATTTTGGATGATCAGTCGTGAACATATTGAATGGCGGTGCTGGCTCAAAGGGCCGAATGGCCTATTCCTGCATCTATTTTCTATGTTTCTATGTTAAGTCTCTCAATATAGATGCAGCTGATGACTGAATATTCACTGCATTTTGTTTTGTTTCAAATTTCCACCAACTGCAGTTGTTGCTTTTTAATTTATCCATTTAATAATGTTACCACTTTCTATCATAACTCACTCATGTATTATGTGGATTTACGTGTAATTAAAGCATTTATATTAGTTGGTCATTGCAATGATAAACATATATCAAACTCTTTAAAGTAAACCTGGTACCATTTCTTGACAGCAGAGGGCTCTCCACAGAATATAATTGTGTCAGGTGCATAATTTTTTGTGTAAACAATATGGAGTGGAAGAGATCTGAATGTGACTTAGGCAAAAACGTCTATTAATGTGGCCCTGATTATCCTCAGAGACACAAACCCATAGACACAAACCCACAGTCAATAACTTAAATGGCACTGCAGCTTCGAATTTCATTTAATACAAATATAAAGAGCATTTTCTGGGAGAATATTTTTTGCTTTTAGAACCCATCAGTCGTGGGAAGTTTCTCCAAAGACTGTGGCATATCATCAAGTGGCTAAAGAGTGATACAGTGTGGAAACAGGCCCTTCGGCCCACCTTGCCCACACCAGTCAACAAGTCCCAGCTATACTAGTCTCATCTGTCTGTGTTTGGTCCATATCCCTCCAAACCTGTCATATCCATATATCAGTCCAACAGTTTCTTAAACGTTGGGATAGTCCCTGCCTCAGCTACCTTCTCTGGCAGCTCATTCCATATACCCACCAACCCTTAGTGTGAAAAAGGTACCCCTCATATTCCTATTAAATCTTTTTCCCTTCACCTTAAACCTATGTCCTCGATTCACCTACTCTAGGCAAGAGACTGTGCATTTACCCAATCTATTCCTCTCATGGTTTTATACAGCTCTATAAGATCACCCCTCATCCTCCTGCACCCCAAGGAATAACGACCCAGCCTACTCAACCTTTCCCTATAGCTCACATCCTCTAGTCCTGGCAACATCCTCGAAGGGCCGAATGGCCTCCACCTGCACCTATTTTCGATGTTTCTAAATATTCTCTGTATTCTGGAAATTGAAACTAAATCTGAAAATGCTGGGACAATCAGGCAGCATCTACGGAGAGAGAATCAGAGTTTATGTTTCTGATCGGAGATCCATCATCATAAATACGATACGATACGATACGATATGATATGATAATTTATTCATCCCCGGAGGGAAATTGCTCTGCCGACAGTCACAACGCACAAGGAACACAAAAAGCTGGAAATTAAAAGTGAAAACAAAATAAGAAAGACAAGCGACTGGTAGCTGGCTGCCGTGTGCTCAGCACCTTCACCGGACTAAATGAACAAACAAACAAACGCAGAGTTATCCTCTGGATAGTGGATTGTAAACTAGATTCCCCCCCCCCCCACAAACAGGATCCCCCTTTGTTCTACTACCATCCTTCATGGTGGACCCTCCATGCCAGGTCCCTGTTGTCTTCCCCCTCCCTCCCCCTCTCACATTCCACCACCACCGAGGCTCCTGCTGCTGCCGAGGCTCCTGCCGAGGCTCCCACTGCCCCCGAGGCTCCTGTCACCGCTGAGTTAGTACTCCCAATGATTTACCTACAGCCTATCGTCATGACCCTGTTTCACTTTCCATGGCTGCTGCCTGGGTTGCCGAGTGTTTTGAGTGTTTTCTATTTATGAGAAGTAATGACAATAAAAACACAAAGTACCTCTGCTATTACGCCAGGATAAGCGCTCAACCAAGAAATCCATGCCCAAAGTCAAAGTACTATCTAACTGAATATACCAACTTATGCTAAGGACAATAACTATCTCCATATGCAATGAACAGTGACCTACATGTTAACAAGCTCATTAAAAAAAACTGTTCCTGTAGAATCAAGTGTATCATTGGGCTTATCAAGTGGGAATCTCCCTTCACTCGTGTTTCGGTGAGTTAAGCCCCACGACACCTCGGGAAAGCTCACCACTTAGTTCTGGCGTCCCAGAACAACCCCCCTCGATACCTGTTCTCACCACCTGTGCCACCAGTATTTAAGGAGAAGGCAGGAACGGGGTGCTGATTGGGGATGATCAGCCATGATCACATTGAATGGCCTACTCCTGCACTATTGTCTATTGTCTATTGTCTAGTTACTAAAGAAAGGGAGCTGGGGGAAGATGGAGGCAGGGTAACTAGAATCCCAAACCGGGACATGAAAATAGACATTTGCATCATGGATATAAGATGTTTAGCAGTAAAATAAAGAATGTTTAAGATAGCAAATTCAACTCAGTGGATGTTTGGATTCACAAATCACATCCACTGTCTAATGGCAGTTGTCCACCACTTCAAACATTGGCACCGTTCAGTCACCAAGACTTGAGGGGCAGAGGCTGGGCTGGCACAGGTACTGTAATGTGCGGGTGCTGAGCCAACAAGGAGTTAACCAGCACCCACCAGGTCACCAAGCTTTTATTGTACTGACTTTCCAGTTGCAACAAGATCATTCTGAATGAATAAGCAAAAATAATGACAATTTAACAAATCACTGCTGCAGTTATATTCTCTTCGTGCCATGGATCATTCCTTCATCACATTTTATTTCATGTGTGAACATTTGCCCACAAATCATTAAGAATGCATACATTTCTAAGAGTGAATCATCTATCAAGAAAAGCTGAATGAATCGCAGCAATACATTTTGAAATGAATGAATGAATTATATTTTATTTTCACATGTATTTTCAGATTCTTTGCCTTGTGTACATAAGGTATGCAAAGAGTCGCTACATAAAGCGACACCCCCCAACACTGGGTCCTCCTACAAACCTAACCTGCACACACTATTATATTAACATAACAAGGGCCTATTTTGTTAACATACCAAGCCAATTAACCTACAAACCTGTACGTCTTTGGAGTGTCGGAGGAAACTGGAGATCATGGCAAAAACCCAAGCAGGTCACGGGGAGAACGTACAAACTCTGTACAGACAGCACCCGTAGTCGGGATCGAACCCGGGTCTCCGGCGCTGTAAGGCAGCAATTCTACCGCTGCACCACCGCTTGACTCTTAACACTTCTTGCAACATTCTCTGAGAGGCAAGGCCCATGAACCTGCCAGCTGTGAGGTAAGATTTAACAAAGATCATCCAATTGTATGCATAGTGTTGGCTGCCATTATCAGCATGGCTTTGAGTCAGAAGGCTGTGTGGGTTTAAAAGACCTACCCCAGAACATGAAGAAGTGTCGCAGTTGACCAGGAAGTAGTTTCCAGCACCATTAACATCTGGGTCATTCAGACAAGACACAAGCAAATTTGGTTTGAAATCCCTGAAAAGTTCCGTTAGACTACGCCCAATGAAGGGAAAAATAGCACTTTATATTTAATAGAAAATGGCTTCAGGGGAGAAAGATAAAAATAAGGAATTTTGCCTCTAATTGAGCAATTTTTATAATGTTTCCCATTTTAGATGTCTAATGCTTAATAATTATTGTATGTGATTGAACATTGGTGAATGTAATTCATCAACATTGAAGCACTTTGATAATTGTGACAATGTTTCATGTCAAGACCCTGAGTTTACCAGCTGAGAATGGATTTTAATAAGAGCTCCTTTCATTCAGCTTTGGTTCTGGGCACCATGTAATAGGCAATATGTTGTCGACCTGGAAAGGGTCCAGAGATGATTTACGAGGATATTGCCAGCATTAGTGGGTCTGAGCTATAGGGAGAGGTTGAGTAGGCTGGGGCTCTACTCCTTGGAGCGCAGGAGGATGAGGGGTGATCTAATAGAGGAGTATAAAATCACGTGAGGAATAGGTCGGGTTGATGCACAGAGTCTTTTGCCCAGAGCAGGCGAATCAAGGCCAAGAGGACATAGGTTTAAGGTGAAGGGGAAAAGATTTAATAGGAATCTGAGGGGTAGCTTTTTCACACAAAGGGTACTGGGGTGCATGGAACAAGCTGCCAGAGGAGGCTGGTTCTAACCCAACCTTCAAGAAACTGTTAAACAGGTACATGATAGGACAGGTTTGGAGGGATATGGGCCAAACACGGGCAGGTGGGACGTGTAGCTGGGACATGTAGGCCGGTGTGGGCAGGTTGGGCCGAAGGGCCTGTTTCCACACTGTAGCACTCTATGACTCAAGGCCCTGTGCTGCTCCAGGACTTGGCATTCATCACAGAAATGGCTTTTTGGGGGAACTTCCCCTAGTCAAGGCAGGAAATGCAATGGCCACGGAATTGCTCAAATGTCCTTCGAGTAAACGGAAATCTTGTGTCACTGAAATATTTGGAAGAGAGAAGTCCAATTGTCTGGTGTTCTTGCGATTGGATTCAGCATGTGTTCTTCTAACACATTGAAATAAAGTTCTGAGCTTATTTTGGTGGAACTCATGGAAATGTCACCTCTGTCAAAGACTATGGCAACAGCAAAAATGTCATGAAAATACCATCAGCTTAAAGCTCACTTCAAGCCGCACATAAACCTGACTTGGACGTATATTACTATTCCTGCAGGTGCAAGGACAATAATGTTGTGCATTGGTTTGAGACCATTGCTATATTTTAGCAACTGGGAAATGGTTTGTCATATGTTGTCTAGGAAAAACAATAATTTTAGGAATTAACTAGACTAGTGTGGGACCCGTTGGGTCCCAGCTTCACAGGTGAGGGCTGGTCCCTCAATGCAATATTCCACTTCTCCACAAATTCCAATATTGCAGGCCAGTGAGGGGGGGGGGGGGGGGGCTTTCTGGAGCACTAGTATGTGTGTTGTGGGTCAGGTTTCCAGAGGGCTAGTATGGACATTGTGGGCCGAATGGATTCTTGGGCTGGCAGCTCAGTCACTCTGGCCAGGCAGCTCAGTCACTCTGGCCAGGCAGCTCAGTCATTCTGGCCAGGCAGCTCAGTCACTCTGGCCAGGCAGCATTTTAGAACCAATAGAGCATCTTTTTGCAAGCATTTTAGAACCAATAGACACACTTTTTGCAAGTAGTTTAGAACCAATAGAGACACTTTTTTGCAACCATTTTAGAACCAATAGACACTTTTTTTGCAAGCATTTAGAACCAATAGACACTGTACAATCATTTTAGAACCATTAAACACTTTTTGCAAGCATTTTAGAGCCAATAGAGACATTTTTTTGCAAGCATTTTAGAACCAATTGAGACACTTTTTGCAAGCATTTTAGAACCAATAGAGACACTTTTTGCAACCATTTTAGAACCAATCGACATTTTCTTGAAGCATTTTAGAACCAATAAACACTTTTTGCAAGCATTTTAGAACCAACAGAGACACTTTTTTCAAGCATTTTAGAACCAATAGACACTTTCTGCAAGCATTTTAGAACCAATAGACACTTTCTGCAAGCATTTCTTAACCACATTAAGGGCACTCACAGTTGAGTAGACATGTGTTCAGTGCTATTCAGAGCTCAGAATGATGTGACCCTCTGGCTTCCTCCATCATGGAGAGACTGAGCGAGGCACACTATTTCCTGGTTTTATAGTCCCTCCCCCTCCCTCCAGCAGGGGTAGCAGAGAGAATGGCGAATTTTTAAATAACATTAATATCTCTGATTTTTCATCGATGCATAAAATCCACTGGTCCAGGAAGGCAGAGGGGAGCTCTGAGCGAGCTGGCCAAAAATGACGGCCGTAGGTGGCGGCGTTCTCTTGGAAATCACACCACAGTGAGCCAAAAGCGGTCAAGATCAGACTTTTAGTAATATAGATATGTTAATTGCAAAGATCCAGGATTTGAATTTGGTTGGGTGAATATTGTCATTCACAAATTGCCAGAGAATGAAGTACATTTCATAGTTTCTTCTTTCATCTCCAGGTCATTATTTTGCAGGCCAGAAGCAAAATGGATCCTGTCTCACATCCATCAAATGGCTTAACCCTAGAAGAATGCGTTCCTATTGTTAACATTGCTTTACTATTTCCAAACTCTGCCATTCTGGTTTGCTATCTTTTCGTACAAACATAGAAAATAGGTGCAGGAGTATGCCATTCAACCCTTCGATCCAGCACCACCATTCAATATGATCATGGCTGATCATCCAAAATCAGTACTCCATTCCTGCGTTTTCCCCATATCTCTTGATTCCGTTACCTCTAAGAGCTAAATCTAACTCCACTGTCTTCTGTGGCAGAGAATTGCACAGATACACAACTCTCTGGCTTAAAAGCTTTTTCCTCATCTCAGTCCTAAATGGCCTATCACTAATGGCCCAGTCCCACGGTGTGAGTTCATTCAAGATCTCTCCCGAGTTTAAAAAAAAATCAAACTCGTGGTAAGCACAGAGAATGAACGTAGCGGGTACGTCGGAGCTTGGGGATGTCTCTTAGCAGCTTGTAACGCTAATGGCAAGTACTCGGAAAGACTTGCTAAAGACAGGTAGGTTTGGGAAGACATCTTGAAAAATGTCCATGAGAGCCCCGAGTACCAACGAGCGACCATTACCATAAATCTCCGAGTTCGAATCATGGCACTCGGGAGAACTCTTTGAATGAACTCGTACAGTGGGACAGGGCTTTTACTCTTAAACTGTGACCCCTGGTTCTGGACTCCCCCAACATTGGGGACATTTTTCCTGCATCTAGCCTGTCCAATCCTTTAAGAATGTTGTATGGTTCTTTAAGATCCCCTCTCATCCTTCTAAATTCCAGTGAATACAAGCCCAGTTGATCCATTCTTTCATCATATGTCAGTCCCGCCATCCCAGGAATGAATCCGGTGAAGCTACGCTGCACTCTCTCAATAGCAAACGTCTGAAACTGAAAATTAACTTTGTAGTAACGATACCTCAATTTCAAATTGTCTTATCCATTTTTTGTGGAGTAAAAGCCAAAAATAAATGCTGGAAACACTCAAATGTCAGGGAACATCCACAGAAAGAGAAATGGTTAACTTTTCACATCAATGGGAGAAAACAAGTGAGTTTTAAATTGCAGAGAAGGTGGCGAAGAAAGGATTGAACAAAGGGAATCTATATTACTAAAAGTAAGATCTTGACCACTTCTGGTTTTTCTGTTTCATGATTTTTGAAAAAACACTGCCACTTACAGCTGTGATTTTTGGCCATCTTACTCAGTCCCCCTCCACTGTGCGGGACAAGAGGATTTTTCCCATTGATAAAAAATAAAAGAGTTATTAATGTTTAAAAAATATTGACATTCTCTCTGCTGCCCCTGCGGGTGGGAGAGACTATAAAACCCGGAAGTGTTGTGACTTGCTCTGTCTCTGCAAGATGGAGGAAGCAAGAGGGTCATGTCTCTCTGAACTGCGAATAACACTGAACACAAGTCTACTCAACTGTGAGTGCCCTCAATGTAGTTTGAAAATGAAAATGTGGTAACTGCTTTGAAATACTTCACTGCAAATGGTTGTTGGTGGTGGTAACTGTTTTGAAATGCTGCACTGAAAATGGTTGTTGGTGGTGGTAACTGGACAACTTCCTGTTTGCACTGTATATTGATTTTAGATAAAACGCTACCACTTACGGCTGTGATTTTTGGCCATCGTACTCAGTCCCCTTCCACTCATCAGGTGCAGAGCATTCTTCCCATCAATGAAAAATAAACGTTATTAATGTTTTCAAAAATGTTGAGAATCTCTCTCTAGTCAATCACACCATGAAGGCCACGCCCATTCTGGTGAGAGGAGGAGGGGTTATAAAACCCAGAAATGTGGCTGTGGCTCAGTCTCTGCATGATGGGGGAGGGAGAGATCACGACTCTGTCCGAGCTGTGAATCAACTGGACACACTGAATGTCTTCTGAACTGTGAGTGTGGTGTTTTGTGTGGTTTTATGGTGGTTTCACCCAGCTTGAAATGGTATGAAACTGCATTTGAATTTGGTGGCCTTGCACCCTGCATGAAATGGTATGAAACTGCACTTCAATTCTGTGGCCTTGCATCCTGCTTGAAGTGGTAGGAAACTGCACTTGTATTCGGTGGCCCTGATTGAAATGGAATTTCAAGGAATAGCCGTGGGTCAACTGCTCGCCCACCAGCTGTAAGTGAGCTGCCAGCACATCAGGCTTGAGTGACTAAGCTGTCACCCCAAGAATCCATATTGGAATTGGTGGGGAGGTGGAGTATTGCGTTGGGGGACCAGCCCTCCCGTGTGAACATGGGACCCAATGGGTCCCACTTAATCTAGTATCTCTGATAAAGTTGGGCATGGATTGCCGTGGTGATAACTATAGGTGATGATATCTGGTTCATGGATTAGTGAGGGAAATTTGAGAGAGGGAAAGAAAGGGACATTAAAAGATGTGCATTGTACACCAGGCTACTAGAGAATGCTCGGTAGATCAAGATCTTCCTGGATATAGATCAAACCTGAAGATGGCTTCCCGCATCCAACATGTAAAGGTGTTTAAACATTGCAAATGCTACAGTGACACAAGATGGAGCAGATGCTGGAATCTGAGAGGTTCTACAAGAGAGCCCATCTGTTCTCTTTTTATTTCCCCTTTTTTTCTTGTTTTTTTTTTAAATTTTATTTTATTAGAAGTAAACACAGGAATATGGCACCAAGGTGCCTAATATATATTGACATATTACATTTTATGTACAGCTTCTTATTTTTTAAATTATAATGAAAAAGAAAAAGAGAGATAGATAATAAAAGATAGAGAAACATGTGATATTTGGTGTGTGAGAAAGAAAAAAGTGTGAAAGAAGAAAGTTGAGAAAGAAAAAGAAAAAAAGAAAGACAAAAAGTAGACAGTAAGAGATTAAGGAGATTGTTTGTCTATATTCTTGACCATCCCTCACCCAATCCTGAAACAGTTAGCTTCTACCGTTTTTTTGCACCATATGCTTCCATAAAATCGACAAATGGAGACCAACTTGTTAAAAATTGGTCTGATTTATCTATTAGGAGGAATCGCATTTCCTCAAGATGTGCAGTGATGTGCATGTTTGAAATCCACATTTTAAGCGTTGGTATGGCTGTATTTTTCCAAAAGTTAAGTATAAGTTCTTTTGCCGTTATTAACCCATAATTTAAAAATGAATTTTGAGATGAGTTCCATTTATTCCCATCTTCCATTGCTCCAAATATAATCATTTCAGTATTAGGTTCCATTTTTATCTTAAATAATTTTGTAAATATTTCAAAAATATCACTCCAGAATTTATACAGTTTTATGCAGGAGACAAAAGAGTGTGATATAGTTGCACTTGGGGATAGACATTTGGAGGAAGTATTTATTCAATGTAGCTTTTAAGTAATATAATCTATGTAACATTTTAAATTGAATTAAATTATGTCTTACATTAATCGAACATTTGTGTATATATATCAAATACTTTTCCCATGTTTTCTTCGTAATTGTTATCATTAATTCTCATTCCCACTCTTCTCTAAGTGCCTCTGTCGATGGTAAATATATATTTAAAATACTATTATATAAATATGATATTAATTTCTGTGAGTTAGCCTCAATGTTCATTGCTTCTTCCAGTGGATCTAAAGTTATGTTTTGGTATCTTTGTATGTATTTCTTCATGACGTCGCAGATCGGAAGATATTTAAAATATTGGGTATTTTTCAGTTTACATTTTAATTGTAATTGTTGGAATGATAAGAGATTTCCCATTTCATACATATCCCCGATCCTTTTAATTCCCATTCTTTCCAATTGATTATATGTTTTATCAATAAGAGATGGTTTAAATTAAGGATTATTCACCATTGGCATTAGCAATGATAGGTTTCTTAATTTTAAGGATAATTTTACTTGTTTCCAAATTCTTATTGTATCAATTGGGTTATTCTTATATATTGTGTTGTTCAGTTTTATCGGAGAGAAGAGGATCGCTCCTATATTACAAGGAGAACAGTCCTCTTTCTCCATTCTTATCCATTCTGTCTGTTGGGTAGAACTGTCCAACTAGTAAATTATATTCTTAATATGCACTGCCCAATAATAATACAAAAAGTTCAGAAATGAAAGTCCCCCAACGTCTTTTGGTTTGCCCAAATGTTTTCTTTGGGTCTGTGTGGTCTATAATCCCAGATAAAATTGGTAATATTAGAGTCTAGTTTTGTAAAGAAGTTTTTTGGTATATATAATGGTATAGATTGAAATAGGTAAAATATTTGTGGTAAAAAGATCATTTTTATAGCGTTTATTCTGCCCATTAATGATAACGGAAGTGTTTTCCAGAATTTAATCAAAGCGTTGAGTTTATTTAATAAAGGCATAAAATTAGCATTAAATAATGCTTTGTATTTTCTGGTAATTTGAATACCCAAATACTTTTGGTGAAACAACTGGTGGACTGGTGCAATACGAACAACCTGATCCTGAATGTCGAAAAAACAAAGGAGGTCATCGTCGACTTCAGGAAAACCCGGCACAGTCCCACACCACTTCACATCAATGACAGCGATGTGGAGGTGGTCAGTAGCACAAAGTTCCTGGGGGTGCAGATCACTAACAGTCTGACCTGGTCGAATAACATCTCATCAACTGTTAAGAGAGCGCAGCAGCGGTTGCACTTTCTGCGCCGGATGAGAAGAGCTCATCTCCCCCATCCCATCCTTACTACTTTCTACAGGGGCATCATAGAGAGTATTCTGACCAGCTGTATCTCTGTCTGGTTTGGGGACTGTAGAGCCTCCAACTGGAAGTCTGTGCAGAGAGTGGTGAGGACAGCGGAAAAAGTCATCGGGACCTCTCTCCCCTCAATCGGGGATATTGCGACCAAACGCTGCGTGTCTAAGGCCAGCAGTATTATAAAAGACCCCACACATCTCCATCATGGACTGTTCACTCTGCTGCCCTCGGGAAAAAGATATCGCAGCATAAGGAGCAGAACATCAAGGTTCTGCAACAGCTTCTTCCCACGAGCCATCAGACTCCTGAATGCCATGTAATGGGCTACCACCATTGTCTATTTATCCTTTTCATCCATTCCTATCCTTCGGTTAATTATCGTGTTGCACAGGGAGCCAAATGCAACGTAATTTCATTTGGAACTGCATATATCAATGTATTTCTAAATGACAATAAAGTTTGTTTGACTTTGACTTGACTTTGACTTAAATTTTTCTGTTGCAATTGTAAAGGGGAATTTTAATAGGTATGTAGATTCTTGAGGTTTTAACGTTTCACTTTTATTCCAATTTATTCTGTATCCAGAAAAAAAACCTAATTCATCTATGTTCGTTTGGTATGCTCGTTTGTGAGTTTGTAATATATAAAAGTATATCGTCTGCATATAATGAAATTTTATTATTTGAGTCCCTAGTATTATATCCCTGAATATTCGGATGACTTCTTATACTTTCAGCCAGGGGCTCTATCATAAGGGCAAATAGCAGAGGTAATAAAGCGCATCCCTGCCTATTGCCCCTCTATCATTGAAATTTTGGAGATAACATATTATTGGTTAATATTCTTGCTATCGGTTTATCATATAGTAATTTTATTCATACAATAAAATTATCTCCCATATTAAATTTTTGAAATACTTTATATAAATACTGCCATCTTCCTGATCAAATGCTTTCTCTGCGTCCAGAGAAACAATTGATATATCTTCTCCTGTTTTATGTGAGTACATTATATTAAACAGGCGTCTCAAATTATTAAATTAATGTCTTTTGGGTATAAACCCCGTTTGATCAGGATTTATCAATTTACTAATATATTTACTCAATCTTCTTGCTAAGGTCTTTGCTAAAATTTTCTGATCTGTTTTTAAAAGTGATATAGCTCTATATGGTTCTAGGTTCTTGGTTCTTGGTTACTTGGTCCTCCAAAATATTCCAACTGGAATTTAAACTGGAGGTGGTGAAGGGAGGGGTTTAGCCAGAGAGGGTCATTGGGAAGAAAGTGCCACTTTAAATTTAGTTGTATCTGGCTGGGCAACCGTGGCTTGGTGGAGATTATTCCGTGCTTTAATAGTGCTTGGAAAGAACGAATTGTTGTACACATCTGTCTTTGAGGCTGGGACCACAAATTGGATCGAATGCCCTCGTCTGCTCCTAATTGGTTTGGGGTTGGTGTAGGTCTTGTGATCTATGTCTAGCTGACCATTTAACATTTGGAAAAACAGGTCAAACGGTGAGCTTCACGTCTGTCTTGGAGAGGGTTCCACCCCAGGGAATTCAGAGGTTTGGTGACACTCGCTTCTCTCTCGTAAGTGTTAGTAACAAATCGAGCGGCCTGTCTTTGGACACGCTCGATGGATGAAATATTTTTATTTGTGTATTGGGCCCATGCTGCACCTGTGTAGTCTAAATGAGGTCTAACGAGGGTGAAGTATAGCTTCTCCTTGACAGAAGTTGAACAATGATGAAAGTTGCGCCTCAGCAAATTTAGGACACCTGTTGCTTTCACCGTTGCATGATGAGTCTGACCATTCCAACGCAGATCATTCTGCAATTTGATGCCAAGATACTTGGTTTGTTTGGATTCTTCAAGGGTGACACTAAGATGTGACGCCTGGATTCCTCTTTCTGGTGACACGCATGGTTTCACATTTGGAAGGGTTTAACTGCATGCCCCATTGTTGTGACCACTCGACCATAGTATCGAGATCCTTTTGGAGAGCATCTTCATCATCAGCTGACTTAATTGGACGGTACAGCAAACAATCATCAGCGAATAGTCTGGTCGTACTTGCGACTTTTTCATGGATGTCATCGGTGTAAAGCAAAAATAGATATGGGCCAAGTACTGTGCCCTGAGGTGTACCACTCAACACTGGGTGCCAATTGGAGCTCTTTCCGTTCACACACACGCGCTGAAGACGTTTTGTCAGGAATCTGGAAATCCATCGTTTCGTGTTGGAACAAATACCGTAGAAGTCAAGCTTCCGAAGCAGTCTCTGGTGTGGGATGACATCAAATGCTTCAGAAAAGTCCAGCACTACTAAATCCGTGATGAAGTTACCATCAAGGTGCTTGACCAGGTTATTTGTCATCAGGATAAGCTGAGACTCACATGATCTATGCCTCCTAAATGCATGTTGGTTGTCGGCAAGTATATTATGTTTGATCACGTGACGCATCTAATTACTATCACTGATATGCTCCAGCAATTTATAGCAAGTACTTGTTAGTGAAACAGGACGATAATTCGCTGGGTTGGTGGTTGAACCTTTCTTAAAGAGAGGAGTGATGTTGGCCTTCCTCCAACCCAGCGGTACATCGCCCGAGTCAAGCGAGTGTTGAAAAATGAAATGTAAAACTGGAGCCAGTTCTTTGGCTGCGATCTTGAGGGCTTGATTCTGTATCTGATCTGGTCCAATTGCTTTTGTGGTATTAATGTTGAGCAAGAACTTCTTGACACCTTCAACCTCAATTTTAATAGCAGGCATATCAGGGCTGGGCGGAAGGACTGGAAATGATGAAGGCTCCACATCTCCCCGGGTGAAAATGTGTTGGAATTGGTTCGCAAGAGCTTCTGCTTTCGCCTGGTTCATGATATGAGCCCGGTTCATCTAAATCTTTATATTTTTTTGGTATAAACGTAATAGTTGATTCAGCTAATGTTTCTGGTAATTTATTTTCTTTAAAAGCATGAGCATATAAATTAAGAAAGCGTGGAGCCATAATCTCGTGAAATCTTTTAGAAAGTTCGTTACTAAAACCATCTGGTCCGGGCGTCTAACCATTTTCCCACTATTTTATTGTTTCACCTATTTCTTCAAGTGTAATCTGAGCTCCTAATTCCTCTTGTACTGAAAGGTCAAGCTTTGGAAGATTACAGTTATCTAAAAATCGATCAAATCTATTGTTAATATCCTTAGGTAATGTTAGTAATTCACCTTTCTCTGATTTAATTTTAGTGATAGTATTTTCCTTTTCTTGTTTTTTCAATTGACGAGCTAAGAGTTTATGTGGCTTGTCACCAAATTCGAAATGTTCCTGTTTTGTGATTTGGAATAATCTTATTACTCTTGCTGATAAAATTTGATTACGTTTACATTTCAGTAGAATTATCTTATTATGTTTATCTGTAGTTGGATCTATGGCATCATCTAACTCTAATTGTCTAATTTCTTGTTCTAGCATCTGTTGTTCTGTCTTATTCTTTTTATTTTCAAAAATTTGATATGAGATTATAACTCTGATAAATGCCTTGAAAGTTTCCCATAGTAAAGAAGGTGAAATACCTGGTGTTTCATTTGTCTCATAAAAAATTTTCATTTGTTGTTTTAAATATTTATAACCTTGTGGGTCATTTAGAAATTGTGTGTTAAACCTCCAGAAAGATTTTTTACCCGGCATTCCCTCAAATTTTAATAGAAAAGTCAACGGAGAATGATAGGCTCATCTGTTCGTGGTATAGGAATTGTGTAGGAAGGAACCGCAAATGGTGGTTTAAACCGAAGATAGACACAAAATGCTGGAGTAACTCTGTAGGACATACAGCATCTCTGGAGAACGTTTTGGGTCTGACGAAGGGTCTTGTCCCAAAACATCACCTATTCCTTTTCTCCAGAGATGCTGTCTGACCCGCTGAGTTAAGGGCCTGTCCCACTTACACGATTTTTACTTGTGACTGCCGACACCCGTGATAGGTCGCCGAAAATTTTCAACATGTTGAAAATTCAGCAGTGACCAGAAAGACGCTACGACTCTTTGGAAACCTCACACGACCATAGGAGACCTCTCACGACCGTACAGCCTGTATGGTCGTGAGAGGTCTCCATAGAGTCGTAGCGTCTTTCTGGTCTCCGCTGAATTTTCAACATGTTGAAAATTTCGGCGACCTATCACGGATGCCGGCAGTCGCCTGTGAAGGTCGCGTAAGTGGGACAGGCCCTTTACTCCAGCTTTTGTGTCTATCTTCAGGGATAGGAATTGCCAACTTTTCGGTTCAAACCCACAGCTGCAGATCCTGCAGATACAATTGAGATGATCTGCAAGGTCAAGTTAAATATTCATATTTCTGCCCACATCATGAAATGCTGTTTAATTAGTAATCAGTTTGTACAATTCCCTTTCTATTATTGCACTTATGTACTTTATGCCAAACACATTTTCTATGTTCGCAATTTAATGTTGAACTTTGTAACGATGCCATTTTTGCTTCTGTTATTATGGATCACAAAGGCAGCCACAGATAAAATGAGTTTGACATATCCTGGTTTTAGCTTTTATTAGAATTGCAGTGTATCAATCTTATTAAAAATATTGTTGCAAAGTGTTACCATCTGGCACTAGTCCATGAATTATAATTACACACAGAACTCATTTATTTTACAGTTGAACCAGTTGTACCGTTCAAATACTAGATATTTTTTATCAATGTTTCATCTAGGGCGTTGAACCTTTTGCTACATGTTAATTTACGGTTTCTGTTCCTGTGCCAAATTGGGTTCTTTTTCAGGAGACTAATGTCTCCACATGCATCAGCAAAATGTCACACAGTTGTAGACAGCAATTGTTTGCAGGGAAGATAATTTATATTCAGAACATTTGTTCAACAAATAGCTTTCCAAGTTTTATTTTAAAAAAACATTAAAGGAGAGCGCTATTTGATCGGAAATACGTTTAAAAAGCTCACTTAAACTGGTTTATATAGAGCAGTCATTTTTTTTAGGATAATAATCAGTTCCCAATTGTTAATTCAAGATCAATACGTGTGGAGGCACGAAGGAGATGGGGATTGGGCTGCTGCAAGTCCTGAAGAACACATCTGAAATCAAGCAACTGGACAGGAAATCCGGTAGCATTTTGGGGGCAGACATCAGAAACAATTGGGAGTTGGCTTTGGAGGATAGATGTTTAAAGTTCAGGGTTGAGAGGAGGGGGTTGTAAGATCCTAGCCTTGATCTGAATTTACATTCTTCATGCTTCAAGGACATTGCACATAAATGCTTTGTTATATTTGTCCACCATTCCTTTACATCCTGGCAACATGTGTCCTCTGACCTTTTCGACTCTTAGTAACACGTGGTACATTTTAATACAATGTCTGAAGAATGCCCGAAACGTTGCCTATTTCCTTCGCTCCATAGATGCTGCCGCACCCGCTGAGTTTCCCCAGCATTTATGTCTACCTTAAATACAATGTCAGTTGCCTTGACAGGGGGAGGGTTGGGCTTTAGGTGGTGGGGGAGGCTGCAGTTGGCCAGCGACAATGCCGGGAATGGGTCAGGAAACAGTGAAGGTGAAGAAAAGTCACGAACCCCAAGTCCACAAGATGTGCCCTTCCCTTCCACCATCACTCTTCCAGTCTCCATGTCGTGACCAGGTTGCCAATGATACACTCGCTGATACACTTCCCAGTGGTCTGCCTAGCAATAGATAATTAGATTGCATTACAAATCCGGGTTGGACAATCGAGAGCGGCTTCAGGGGGTGTAGAGGAGCCAAGTGAATGGGCAACAACATGGCCGCTGTCATATTATGCAGACAACTGCGAGGTGATCCATGCAGGTAGAGAAAAAATGGTGGAAAATCTTTTAAATGGAGATTGGAACAGTTTTGGTGTTCAGAGATGTGGGTGGTCTTGTACATAGACCACTGAAAGTGAACATGCATACAGTAGGAATATAAATGATATGTTGCCCTTATAATTGCAAGAGGATTTGAATGTGGCGGGTTCTGCTCAGACCACCTCTGGAATATTATGTGCAGGTACGGGCTCCTATCCTTACCCTACTTAATGAAGGATATTTTCATGCGCTATCAGAAGGTCATCGAAGGTTCACAAGCTCGGTTCCTGGGATGAAAATGCACAAACTGCAGATGCTGGAAATCTGAAATTTAAACAGAAAATGCCTAAAACACAACAAGTCAGGCAGCATCTAAGGAAAGGGAAAATTCAGCACCAGCTATTGTCCTTATTCTGACCCACAGAATAGGGATATTAGTGTAGGAAGGAACTGCAGATGCTGGTTTACACCAAAGATAGACACAAAATGCTGGAGCAACTGGAGTTACAGGCAGCATCTCTGGAGAGAAGCAATGGGTAACGTTTTGGGTGGAGACCGTTCTTCAGGCACCATTTTAATAATTCTGTTGGGCATGCTGTTCAGGCCAGGGGAAGACATTTAAAATCTAGAGCAAGATTTTTCAGAAGCAATACGAGGAAATACATTTACACACAAGGATGATAAACATACGAAACTCTTCTTGTGGTACAATTATGACCTGTAATTATGTGTCTGACAAGTTTTGGGCCTCCTCTCGGCCACGTATCATTGAATGTTTGAATGAAGTTGGGAGGCTTAGTTGCCTGCAACTATTCTGGATATGGTCTAAAGCTTCAAGTACATTGGCAACAAAATAATCTTCAATATAATCTGGTTTGACCACATCAACAATGGGGCCAAGAAAACACACCAATTCCTCTACTTTATTGATTAGTACGGGTGTCAAGGGTTATGGGGAGGAGGCAGGAGAATCGGGTTGGGAGGGAGAGATAGATCAGCCACGATTGAATAGAAACATATAAAACATGTGCAGGAGTAGGCCATTCAGCCCTTCCAGCCAGCACTGCCATTCAATATGATCATGGCAGGTCATCCTAGATCAGTACCCCGTTCCTGCTTTCTCCCTATATCCCTTGATTCTGTTAGCCCTAAGAGCTAAATCTAAAGGGCCTGTCCCACTCACGCAACCTTTACAGGCGACTGCCGGCACCCGTGATAGGTCGCCAAAATTTTCAACATGTTGAAAATTCAGCGGCGACCAGAAAGACGCTACTACTCTTTGGAGACCTCTCACAACCATAGGAGACCTCTCATGACCATACAGGCTGTATGGTCATGGGAGGCCTCCTATGGTCATGAGAGGTCACCTGTGACATGTTGCCTGGGGTCGCCGGTATGGTTGTGAGAGGTCTCCTATGGTCGTGAGAGATCTCCAAAGAGTCGTAGTGGTTGGTAAAGGACAGGCCCTTAACTCTCTCTTGAAAACATCCAGTGAATTGGCCTCCTGCCTTCTGTGGCAGAGAATTCTACAGATTCACAACTCTCTGGGTGAAAACGTTTTTCCTCATCTCAGTCCTAACTGGCCTATCCCTTATTCTTAAACTATGACTTCTGGTTCTGGACTACCCCCAACATCAAGAACATTTTTCCTGTATGGTGGAGTAGACTTGATGGGCAAAATGGCTTAATTCTGCTATCACTTATGACCTTATGACATACTACCCCAGAAGGCTAAGGAAATTTGGCATGTCTCTAACAACTCTTAATAATTTCCACTCAAACCATAGTCATTCTCTCTTTTTCCCTTTTGAATTGAATTGAATTGAGTTGAATGCCTTTATTGTCATTCAGACCTTTCGGTCTGAACGAAATTTCGTGCCTGCAGTCATACATATATAAAAATAACAATACCATACAATAAACACAAATTTAACATCCACCACAGTGAGTTCACCAAACACCTCCTCACTGTGGTGGAAGGCAAAAGTCTTAGGGTCTCTGTCTTTCTCCCCTCCTTATTCTCCCTCTGCGCTGAGGAGATCCAGGCCGCCGCTGGAGCACCGCAGCTCCCGAAACCCAGGCTGCCGCTGGAGCACCGCAGCTCAGAGGGAGCCAGGCCGCCGCTGGAGCACCGCAGCTCCCGAAACCCAGGCTGCCGCTGGAGCACCGCAGCTCAGAGGGAGCCAGGCCGCCGCTGGAGCACCGCAGCTCCCGAAACCCAGTCCGCCGCTGGAGCATCGCAGCTCCCGAAACCCAGGCCACCGCTGGAGCACCGCAGCTCCCGAAAGCCAGGCCGCCGCTGGAGCACCGCAGCTCCCGAAAGCCAGGCCGCCGCTGGAGCACCGCAGCTCCCGAAAGCCAGGCCACTGCTGGAGCACCGCAGCTCAGAGGGAGCCAGGCCGCCGCTGGAGCATCGCAGCTCAGAGGGAGCCAGGCCGCCGCTGGAGCACCGCAGCTCCCGAAAGCCAGGCCGCCACTGGAGCACCGCAGCTCCCGAAACCCAGGCCGCCGCTGGAGCACCGCAGCTCCCGAAAGCCAGGCCGCCGCTGGAGCACCGCAGCTCAGAGGGAGCCAGGCCGCCGCTGGAGCATCGCAGCTCAGAGGGAGCCAGGCCGCCGCTGGAGCACTGCAGCTCCCGAAAGCCAGGCCGCCACTGGAGCACCGCAGCTCCCGAAACCCAGGCCGCCGCTGGAGCACCGCAGCTCAGAGGGAGCCAGGCCGCCACTGGAGCACCGCAGCTCAGAGGGAGCCAGGCCGCCACTGGAGCACCGCAGCTCAGAGGGAGCCAGGCCGCCACTGGAGCACCGCAGCTCCCGAAACCCAGGCCGCCGCTGGAACACCGCAGCTCAGAGGGAGCCAGGCCGCCGCTGGAGCACCGCAGCTCAGAGGGAGCCAGGCCGCCACTGGAGCACCGCAGCTCAGAGGGAGCCAGGCCGCCGCTGGAGCACCGCAGCTCAGAGGGAGCCAGGCCGCCACTGGAGCACCGCAGCTCCCGAAACCCAGGCCGCCGCTGGAGCACCGCAGCTCCCGAAACCCAGGCCGCCGCTGGAGCACCGCAGCTCCCGAAAACCAGGTCGCCGCCGGAAGCCAGGTCGCTGCTGGAGCTCTGAAGGCCGTGCCGCCGCCGCTGGAAGCTGGAAGGCCGTCACCAGGGCCTCAGCACAGACGGAGACTGTGTCGGGGGACACGACAGGAAAAGTCGCATCCCCCCGAAGGGAGAGACTAAAACCCCGTTTCTCCCACCCTCCCCCCCCCCCACACACACATACACAACCCGACAAACCAAAAATAAACACCAAAAACAGGGACGAGGACAAAAATAAAATAAAAGACAGACGGACTGCAGGTGATCCGCAGCTGCCAAGCAGCGCCGCCACTTCCGCCTTTCCCATCAGGCTAAAAATATAAAAGCTTGAAAGTACATAACACTAAATAAGAACACCTTCTTCCGCAGAGACTCTTGAATGGACCTCATATATGCTAAGGACGTGTTGCTAATCTCCTAGTCTACCGCGAAGATAGACATTAAAAAGCTGGAGTAACTCAGCGGGAAAGGCAGCGTCTCTGGAGAGAAGGAATGGGTGACGTTTCAGGTCGAGACCTTTCTTCAGAAGTCTGAAGAAAGGTCTCGACCCAAAACGCCACCCATTCAGAAGTCTGAAGAAGGGCCTTGATATGAAATGCCACCCATTCCTTCTCTCCAGAGATGCTGTCTTACCTGCTGAGTTACTCCAGCATTTAGTGTCTATCTTTGGTTTAAACCAGCAACTGCTGTTCCTTTCTGCACACTTCTCATCGACCTCTTTGTGGCCGCTGCACTTTATTTTTATCTGCAATATCTCTGTAGCGGTAAAAGGGCCTGTCCCACGTACGCGACCTTTACAGGCGACTGCCGGCACCCGTGATCCGTCGCCAAAGTTTTCAACATGCTGAAAATGCAGCGGTGACCGGAAAGACGGTACGACTCTTTGGAGACCTCAGGCAACCATAGGGGACCTCTATGTATGGACCTCACGGCCATACAGGCGACCGCTGGTGACATGTTGCAGGTGACCTCTCACGACCATCAGAGACCGGTCACGATCATACAGCCTATATATCGTGATCTGTCTGGCTTGCACGCAAAGTGATTTGTTCACTGTATCTGGGTACAAAAGACCATAACAAACCTATACCAATTTACTGCTTCAGTCTGCTGCAGAAGAACTGCAGGTTTGGCACATGTAAGCAGGGACCAGAGGAACTGGCAGCTGAATAGGTCCAGATCTTTTCAGCTGTTGTTTTGTTGCTTAGTATATAGGTTGGCTCATGAGAGAATTCAGGAAGAATTATTTGATCTGCTCAACTTTACATCTGAGGGAGTGTGTGGAAAGCCTGCCAGAATGGGGATAGTGTTTAGAAATATGCTGTGTTTTCTCAGAGCAGAGTGTGCAGGTTGGCAAACGTGTTTTAATAATGGTCACATCACGTGGGACCTACCCAAAAGGACAAAATGCTGGAGTTGCGATCACTGTCGTACATAGCGTTGTAAGTGCCCGTTGATGTTGTCAACGATGATGATGATGATTAGATAGATAGTGTAGAAACGGGTCCTTCGCATCTCCGTTCATGTCAACCAGTGATCACCCATACACTAGTTCCACCCTGCATATGAGGGACAAATTACAGAAGCCAATTAACCTACAAATTTGCATGTCTTTGGAATTTTGGAGGAAACTGGAGCGCCCGGCGAAACCACACGCGGTCACAGGGAGAATGTGTAAACACTGTACAGACAGCAGGATTGCACCCGGCTCTCTGGTGCTGTAAAGCGGCAACTCTACTTCTGCGCCGCCCAAGAGTTGAGAAGCTTGTGCTGAAAGGAGAGTTGTGCTGGATGGCCGCTGGACGATGTGGAAGGTGGCAAGCTGGTGGTGTGGCTGAACCATGCTGTTCTAAGGGAAGGTTGTGTGGCATCGAGCCAAATGCTGTGATGCAATTGGAAGGTGGTGAATGGGAGCGCGATCGCCCCAAAGTAGATTTGCAGTGAGAATGGGCAACTTCAGTTAAGAATATACCTTCCAAGATTGCACAGCCTGCCAATCATCCCTACTTCACCTGCCAGGTCCCACCTTACCCTTCTCGCTCCTATCTTTGCACTAGCTATTCTTCCCCAACCCTCTCAGTCGTGAAGCAAGATCCAAAATCATCCGTTGACCATCCCTTTGCCCCCCACAAATGCTGCCTGACCGGCCGAGTTCTTCCAGCGGTTGGCTTTTCGCTCCATATACCTTCTGAGTATACCAAGGACATTCTTCGAGTGTCATGGATTTGCAGCTCTGAAGGACCTGTCCTACTTGGGCGTCAATTGCGCGTCACACACATGCCGCGCAAAGATTTTGTACATCACAAAATCCTGGGGCGCCGCGCGCAAACGCGCGTCACTGCCTACATCACCACGCACCATGCATGCGTAATGCGTACCATGCATGCGTAATGCACACCATGCGCACATCACATTCGCAGCATGTCGCGTGCGTTGTGCGTCATGACACGTAAATGATGTTGCATAAATGACGCCTAAGTGCCTTGACTGTGCAGGTGACTGGCCCTAAGGGCTTGGCATTATCTACTCTGCTGCAGGGCAACAAGTGAAGTAGATGTTACTTTATGCTGGCAGTGAGAGACTGGGTTACTGATCGACTTGCAGGGCCCACCGCAGGATTGAGAAACAGAACTGTAAAACAACTAAACGAGCTGGCCAGGGTGAGGTGGTCCAGAGCAAAATATATTCCAAGCTCCAGATCAGAGATGGTCAAAGATTAAATCCACCCATTGTATTACTCGATCTAGTCACGTCATAGCAATGGGACTACTCATAGACTTCAATGGCAAGTAGTTCAGAGGTCGTGCTAACAAGTAGTAGTCATTGATATCGCACAGAGATGTAAAATAGATATGTGGAACCTATTTAATTTTGGTTGACAAGAGTTCTTGATTCACACATCCAAAAGTTTAATTCAGGTAAGTGTTAGGTGTTACATTTTGGGAAGTCACACCAGGATATTATCTAAATGGTGGCCGATTAGGAAAAGGGGAGATGCAGCGAGACCTGGGTGTCATGGTACACCAGTCATTGAAAGTAGGCATGCAGGTGCAGCAGGCAGTGAACAAAGCGAATGGTATGTTAGCATTCATAGCAAAAGGATTTGAGGATAGGAGCAGGGAGGTTCTACATCAGTTGTACAGGGTCTTGGTGAGACCACACTGGAGTATTGCATACAGTTTTGGTCTCCAAATCTGAGGAAGGACATTATTGCCATAGAGGGAGTGCAGAGAAGGTTCACCAGACTGATTCCTGGGATGTCAGGACTGTCTTATGAAGAAAGACTGGATAGACTTGGTTTATACTCTCTAGAATTTAGGAGATTGAGAGGGGATCTTATAGAAACGTACAAAATTCTTAAGTGGTTGGACAGGCTAGATGCAGGAAGATTATTCCCGATGTTGAGGAAGTCCAGGACAAGGGGTCACAGCTTAAGGATAAGGGAGAAATCCTTTAAGACCGAGATGAGAAAGACTTTTTTCACACAGAGAGTGGTGAGTCTCTGGAACTCTCTGCCACAGAGGGTAGTTGAGGCCAGTTCATTGGCTATATTTAAGAGGGAGTTAGATGTGGCCCTTGTGGCTAAGGGGATCAGAGGGTATGGAGAGAAGGCAGGTACGGGATACTGAGTTGGATGATCAGCCATGATCATATTGAATGGTGGTGCAGGCTCGAAGGGCCGAATGGCCTACACCTGCACCTAATTTCTATGTTTCTATGTCTATTTGAGCTTCAGAGCATTGCAAGCGTTATAGAGCAGAGGGATCTAGGAGTACAGGTACATTGTTCCACGAAAGTGGCGGGCACAGATAAATAGAATGTTGCAAAAGGCTATTGGCACACAGGTCTTCATCAGACAGGAAACTGAGTATAGAAATTGTGATGTTATGAACATGTTGGTAAGGCTGTAATGTGTTCATTTTTTGTTTTCCTGCCATAGGAAAGGTGCCATTAAATTGGAATGAGTTGTCATTAAACGTGTTTGTTGCCAGAACTCGAGGGCTTGAGCTATAGGGAGAGTTTGGGCATGCAACGGCTATATGTTACGCCAACAATTGTTCATACAATTGAAAAATAGAATGGGGTAGGCAGCTCAACCGTGAATTATGAGAGTAATGAAGGATAGTGTCAAATCCAAGGCAGAGGCCTATAAATTGGCCAGAGGAAGCAGCAAATCCGGAGGACTGGGAGAAATTCGAGGACTGAGAAAAACGGGTTAATTAAGAGGGGGAAAAAAGAGCATGAAAGAAAGCTTGCAGGGATTATAAAAACTGACTGTAAAAGCTTCTTTAGATTTGTATAAAGGAAAAGATTAGTGAAGACAAATGTAGGTCCCTTACAATCAGAGCCTTTGCTGCACCTATTTTTTCTATGTTTCTATATTCCTTGGAGCGCAGGAGGATGAGGGGTGGTCCTATAGAGGTGTATAGGATTATGTGGGGAATATCTAGCGTTAATGCATAGTCTTTTTCCCAGGACAGGGGAATCAAGGGCACAGGTTTAATGTGAGAGGGGAAGCAAGAGCAACATTTTGGGGACAGGTACATGGATGGAAATGTGTTAGAGGGATATGGGCCAGACATGGGCAAATGGAACTCACTTGGATGGGACATTTTAGTTGGCATGGCTAAGTTGGGCTGAAGGCCCAGTTTCCATGCTGTGTGACTTTATCACTCTATGACTCTCAGAACGGCTAACAGCTCATTAATTAATGGATTTTAGATGATTAGTTTGATCCAGCAAATGTTTTCAATAAGCATGACTTTTATTACTTCTATTGAATGAATTATTGAAATGGGGTTGGACAGGCTAGATGCAGGAAGATTGTTCCCGATGTTGGGGAGGTCCAGGCCAAGGGGTCACAGCTTAAGGATAAGGGGGAAATCCTTTAGGACCGAGATGAGAAGGACTTTTTTCACACAGAGAGTGATGGGTCTCTGGAACTCTCTGCCACAGAGGGTAGTTGAGGCCAGTTCATTGGCTATATTTAAGAGGGAGTTAGATGTGGCCCTTGTGGGATCAGAGGGTATGGAGAGAAGGCAGGTACGGGATACTGAGTTGGATGATCAGCCATGATCATATTGAATGGCGGTGCAGGCTCGAAGGGCCGAATGGCCTACTCCTGCACCTAATTTCTATGTTTCTATGTATCTATGAAATCAAATTTTTTTACAGTTTTTTATTCTGTGCACTTTCCTAATCTTACCTAAATTCATATATAGATAAAAGAATCAAATATCACTTGAAAACTGGTTTGATGACTACTTCCTGACCTGAAACGCCACGTATGTTGAAAGCCGAATTTGATGAACTGAATCACGGGGGGGGGGGGGGGGGGGATTAGTAACTGATCTGTTTCAGACTCATTGAATATTACAAGAACAACATTGATTAAGAAGACCCATTAAAAAAACTTGTCCATCAAGAGAAAACCAACTTCCAACAATCTTTATTGTACTGTTCAAATATTTTACTGCCTTACTGGGGTGGAAGATTGCAACCTTCACGTGGTCCGCTCTGTTTCGACTAATGCAATCAACTCAACATGCACAAACGGAAGATCAAATAGAACAAATTGTCCTACAACTTTAGGCTGTGCACGCCACACGAAAGAAGTGTTCAGATTGGTTGTCAAGAGTTATGAGGGGAAGGCAGAAGAATGGGGTTAGGAGGGAGAGATAGATCAGCCATGATTGAATGGTGGAGTAGACTTGATGGGCCGAACGACCTAATTCTACTCCTATCACTTATGGCCATATGACCTTATAAACACTTCCTGGGTAACTGACATTAAGATATGTAGAAGTTTCTCCTCCATCATTTTGCATTTAATATGGAGAACTATCTGGCTGGCACATCTTGGTTTCAACAACCTGTTTCAAGGAGTATTTTTTTACTGCAGGCATCAGTAGGTTTTCCTACTGATCAAACATGAGATAATGTTGTCTGTACTCTTTCCCAGTAAAGTGTCTTTATCCCTCCAATCAGTCTGAAGAAGGGTCCTGATCCGAAACGTCACCTATCCATGTCCTCCAGAGATGCTGCCTGACCAATGATTTACTCCCAACACTTTGTGCCTTAATCTCTCACTTCAGTGACTTTCCACCACAATTTAATTTTATTGGTCCCAATGCCGGGTATGTTTGTGTCTTTGCTGCATTGAAGTTGCACGTTAGTTCTGAACAAGACTAACTTGGGTGCGGTGAGCCTTGGCTTCAGTTTTGCTCAGGTTGAGAACACACATCAAATGCACTCTCGTAGTGGTAAAGAAGAAATCAAGCTCCCTACCTGGTCGCAGATGAGGAGGAAATGAGGTCAAAATCTAATTTGTACTCCCTTCGCAGTCCTGGAAACATACCCTACTGATACATTAAATGGAAATTGTTGACCTCTCATCTCCAAATCGAAAAAGTTTGACTTCAAGCTTCAAGCTGTTTCTCACCCGCTGAGTTTCTCCAGCATTTTTGTCTACCTTCGATTTTTCCAGCATCTGCAGTTCTTTCTTAAACTTTATAGGGTAATGGCCAGACCACATTTGGAGTATTGTGAGCAGTTATCTGAGGAGGCATGTGCTGGTGTTGGAGAAGGTCCAGAGGAGGTTTACGAGAATGATCCCAGGAATGATTAGGTTAACATATGATGAGTGTGTGTCGGCACTGGGCCTGTACTCACTGGAGTTTAGAAGGATGAGGCGGGGGGACCCCATTGAAACTTACCGAATAGCGAAAGGCTTGGATAGAGGAGATGTGGAGAGGATGTTTCCACTAGTGGGGGAGTCTAGGACTAGTGGGCACAGCCTCAGACTAAAAGGACGTATCTTTAGAGATTAGGAGGAATGGTGGTGAATCTGTGGAAATTATTGGCACATATGGCTGTGCAAACCAAGTCATTGGGTATTTTTAAAGCAGGGGTATTAGGGGTTATGGGGAGAAGGCAGGAGAATTGGGCTGAGAGGGAAAGAAAGATCAGCCATGATTGAATGGTGGAGTAGACTCGATGGGCCGAATGTCCTTATTCTGGTCCTATGACTTGTATACCCATGACCATCAGTGTGGATAAAGTTGCCCTCTGATTTCTATTAAATATTTCCCCTCACCTTAAACCTTTGTCCCCTGGTTCCTGATTCCCCCACTCTGGCTAAACAACTCTGTGCAGTCACCCTTTCCATTCCCAGAACCTATACCCCTCTAAAACATCGCCCCTGAGCCGCCTGCACTTCAAGGAATGAAACATTGTCACTTGCCCTTCTCAGTTTCCTGAGAGTCGGCCAAGCTTTGCCCTCTCCCTTGTAGTGCCCTCTATATATTGCCCAAGGAAATTCTCTTGAACACATTTGACAAATTCCACCCTATCTAAGCCCTTGGCACCATGGCAGTCCCGATCAATGTTGGGATAGTTAAAAGCCCCACCACAAGGACAAGCCTGTTAGTATTGCAGCTGCTGGCGATCCCCTA
The DNA here is from genome assembly GCA_963514005.1 of Raja brachyura. The sequence goes on along the minus strand of OY740787.1, from coordinate 90,242,369 downwards.
GCATATTGATCTTCTATCTCCTGTTGCCTTTTCAGGGGCCTATTGTAGTTTGTGGGATCCTACTGTGCGGAAAATGTTGTACTGTGCCCGTTTCCACTGGTGGACCATTGTAGACGTCTCGGATTTGACTCCGCAATGTCTGAGTCCCAAGGCCAGCTGGATTATTTTGTTTCTCTCATCACTGTCACAGATGGCTGTGGAGGCTGTCTATGGATATTTTTAAAGCAGACCATACCATAGATAGATTCTTGATTAGCACAGGTGTCAGGCGTTATGGGGAGAAGGCAGGAGAATGGGTTAGGAGGGAGAGATACATCAGCCACGATTGAATGGCGGAGTAGACTTGATGGGCCGAATGGCCTAATTGTACTATTACTTATGACCTTATGACCTTATGACCACTGGGCTCTTTACTTGGATATCTAATGGGATTCCAATCATTAGTCAAAACATGCATAAATAAACACATAAATTCTAAGGGACTTCAATTCCAAAGACGCTAATAGGAGCTTGTATTTAATAACTGATCAAACTGCCTTGTGACGATGTAGAACAGTAGGTTGGTTGGTCACTATTCAATCTGTCAGGCAGTGAAGAAAGCGAATGGCATGTTGGCCTTTATAACACGAGGAATCGAATATAGGAGCAAAGAGGACCTTCTGCAGTTGTACAGAGCCCTAATGAGACCACACCTGGAGTATCGTGTGCAGTTTTGGTTCCCTAATTTGAGGAAGGACATTCTTGCTATTGAGGGAGTGCAGTGGAGGTTTACAAGGTTAATTCCCAGGATGGCGGAACTGTCATATGCTGACAGAATGGAGCAGCTGGGCTTGTACACTCTGTAGTTTAGAAGGGTGAGAGGGGATCTCATTGAAACATATAAGATTGTTAAGGGCTTGAACACACTAGAGGCAGGAAACATGTTTCCGATGTTGGGGGAGTCCAGAACCAGGGGCCACAGTTTAAGAATAAGGAGTAAGCCATTTAGAACAGAGACGAGGAAACACTTTTTCTCACAGAGAGTGGTGAGTCTGTGGAATTCTCTGCCTCAGAGGGCAGTGGAGGCCGGTTCTCTGGATGCTTTCAAGAGAGAGTTAGATAGGGCTCTTAAAGATAGCAGAGCCAGGGGATATGGGGAGAAGGCAGGAACGGGGTACTGATTGGGGATGATCAGCCATGATCACATTGAATAGCAGTACTGGCTCGAAGGGCCAAATGGCCTACTCCTGCACCTATTGCCTATTGTCTAATGTCTGTCACATTCCATCATACTGCACTCATGAAAGGAGAAACATTTAGTGTTTGGTTCTGTTCACTGCAGAACCATCCTGTCTTCTCTTCGATCAAAATATGCAGAAACATGTCCATAACATGGTTTGTGTAGGAAGGAACTGCAAATGCTGGTTTAAACCAAAGAGAGACACCAAAAGCTGGAGTAACTCAGCGGGACAGGCGGCATCACTGGAGAAAAGGAACAGGCGACGTTCCTGGTCGAGACCCTTCTTCAGACTGAGAGTCAGGGGAAAGGGAAACAAGAGATATAGATGGCGATATGGAGAAATAGAGAACAAATGAATGAAAGATATGCAAAAAAGTAATGATGATAAAGGAAACAGGCCATTGTTGGCTGTGGGCTAGGTGAAAACAAGTTTCAGACAATGAGATTCAACAAGATGACTTTGAAGCTAGTACAAGGACTGAGGTGGGGGAGGGCTGGAGAGAGAGGTGATGCAAGGGTTACGAAGTTAGAGAAAACAAAGTCATACCGCTGGGGTGCTGCATTGCTTGCTTGGCATTCAATTATTACCAATTCGTACACATTTCCCATATCGCCAACCCTTTCAACATACTTTGGGATAGCTTATGCGGGCAGCATAATCAAGGTCGAGTCGCACCCTGGCCTCTCCCTCTTCTCCCCTCTCCCATCAGGCAAAAGGTATAGAAGTGTGTAAACGCACACCTCCAGATTCAAGGACAGTTTCTTCATGCAACTGAACCATCCTACCACAACTAGAGAGCAGTCCTGAACTATTATCTACCTCATGGGAGGCCCTTGGACTATCAGACTTTACTGAATTTTATCTTGCATAAAAAAATGATTAATGTCATTGCCTTTATCATGTATCTATCTGTACACAGTAAAGGGCTCGATTGTAATGTATAATCTTTCCACTGACTGCTTAGCACGCAACACAAGCGTTTCACTGTACCTCGGTACACGTGACAATAAACTAATCTAAACTAAACTAACTATCAACATGCTTAATGTAAGAAAAAGAATAAAAGGACATGAACAGCACTGGAACAAACAATATTCCTCACCTCCCTTGAAAGCCACGTTGGTTCCCATAGCAACACCTTTTGCCTTTAGAGGAAGTGATGGAAGTCAAGGGAGAAGTTGTCCAATGTAAAAGAACAGGGAGGATGGTCTCAGGAATCTACATTGGTGGGTGGAGGCTGGTTTGGCTTTTGATTCAGGGCACTGTGTTATAATGCTGTCTGGTGGGATGGGTTTAAAGGGCTGCTTGCCAGGGCTCCACGCACTGCCTTTTCACAAAGCTTGCTCGCTCTATTATTTGAAACAGTTCCAATGTGGCACGAGATTGGAGAGTTCCAGTGAACCTTCGATGTGGTTGCATCAGGGAATTGGGAGAGCAGAGAAGTTGAGGTGCGTTTACTTCATGCAGTAGGTGAAGATTGGCAGGAATGATGGAGTCAGATTCCAGAGAAACCTTGTAAGCTGAATGTTCATTGAGTTGAATGAAGCAAAATCCCACCACAGTTGGTGAAATGCTGAGACGGGGGAACGTATTAAGGGGTGTGCCGAGTAGGTACTCGGGGCATCAGGTAAGTCGGGACGTTTTTTCAGCATGATGAAAAATGTCCACGAGTAAACAAATAGCCCAGAGTACCCACGGCTGGCATAACGAGCCGCTGCGATATATCCACGGACTCCTACGGCCTCCTACGGACTCGTTATGAACATTCTGCGAGTTTGAAAACTCGGGAGAATTCGTAAATAACTCAGGAGAATTCGTGAATAGCTGGGGAAAGTGGGTCAGGCCCTTTAAAGAGCTCTTTTGACCGCAATGGGCTGCAAGACCCTGTGCCATTGTGTAGGATTTCTGGCAAGGGATTTATAACCAGTAGACACAAAATGCTAGAGTACCTCAGGAAACTACAGTACATCAGCCAATAGGGCAGCATCTCTGGAGATGTGATGTTTTGATTCGAGAGCTTTCAGAAGGATCTCGAGAGCCTTAAGAAGGGTCTCGACCCGAAGCGTCACCCATTCCTTACCCTCGAGAGATGCTGCCTGTCCCACTGAGTTAATCCAGCATTTTGTGTCTATCTTCGGTGTAAACCAGCACCTGCAGTTCCTTCCTATTAATAACCAGTCACTATCTTGAACAAGACAGTAGTTCGGCCGATAGTTGTTGCCACATAATGCTGTAGCTTCATGGAAGAGCTTAAAGAGCACCATGTTTTGAGAAGTGCAGTATTGCAGCAAAATGCAATAGTCCAAGTTCAAGGTTTTGTTTTAACACTATGGAAAACTAAATTGATGTTCAAGCCTGCCGAAGAGATATACAGTGAGTATTCTCATTGTTGTGCAATGTGAATTATCCTTGACATTATCTAGGATAATTGACCTTTGCGACTATTGCCAACTCTATAGCTATTCAATCCCTCGGTGGTGAGTTCCACACCTGGATGCCCTTTGTGAAGATGATGGCGACCCAACATCTTGAATCATCTTGCCATCCTTGTAAGAAACAACCGTCATTTTTAGGTAAACCAGTTCTTTGTCGAATTTGGAGAAATACCAATGAGCTTGCAGGCTTGATTTTCTTGACATGACAAGGTCAGGTGTATTTCTCCTTTCCGTGACAATAGAAACATAGAAACACAGAAAATAGGTGCAGGAGTAGGACATTCGGTCCTCGAGCCAGCACCGCCAATCAATATGATCATGGCTGATCGTTCAAAATCAGTGCCCCGTTCCTGCTTTTTCATCATATCCCTCGATTCCCTTAGCTAAATCTAACTTTCTCTTGAAAACATCCAGAATTGGTCTCCACTGCCTTTTGTGGCAGCGAATTCCACAGATTCACAACTCTCTGGGTGATTTTTTTTCCCCATCTCAGCCCTAAATGGCCTACCCCTTTTTCTTAACGTGCGACCCCTGGTTCTGGACTCCCCGAACATGGGGAACATTTTTCCTGCATCTAGTCTGTCCAACCCAAATGTTATATGTTTCTATAAGATTCCACACATTTCACAAATGTACACTCAGAGCCTGAGCCTAAACCATCATTAATTACTTCACTGGTGCATCCAAAATACTACGTTCGTTCAACTGTCCTCGCAACCATGCCGTGTTCCCCCTGTAATCAGGGGCCATTGTGATACTGTGGACCATGCAGGTCATTTTCCCTCCATCCAATGGTAATCATCTATCTGAGAACATTGACTTCTCTAACTTCAGATAGCCCTTGCTTTCTCTCTCCATCCCTGTCCCCTTCCCAGTTCTTCCACTAGTCTTACTGTCTCTGCCTACGTTCTATCTTTGTACCCTGACATCAGTCTGAAGAAGTGTCTCGACCCGAAACATCGCTTCTCTCCAGAGATGTTGCCAGACCTGCTTAGGTACTCCAGCATTTTGTGTCTACCATCTATCTGAGGAAAGTATATTTTGAAGACCAAAACCTCAAACTTGGCCCAAGACTCATATTAAGCAGCAGTGATCTCAGCCTGTGGTATTTTTTGGACACTTAGACAACTTGCAGCAAGCAACTCAAAGCTCTGGAGATGTATCACTCACACAGTTCAACAAAATCTTCCAGACTTATATGTAGACTGTACCTGGTTATGAGTGTCTGACGTTAGAGAGTAGAGCTTAGACATACTGCGCGGAAACATGCCCTCCGTCCTACCGAGTCCGTGCCGACCAGCGATTCCAACACATGAACACTATCCTACATACACTAGGGCCAATTTACAATTTTACCAAGCCAATTAACCTACAAACCTGTGCGTCTTTGGAGTGTGGGAGGAAACCGGAGCTCCTGGAGGAAACCCACGCAGGTCACGGGGAGAACGTACAAACTCTGTACAGACAAGCTCCCGGTCAGGATCGATCCCGGGGTCTCTGGTGCTGTGAGGCAGCAACTCTACTGCTGCGCCACCGTGCCACCCTCAATGGACACGCTCGCATGCAAAGAAGCCCCCATAATATTTTTAATATTATTATTAATATTAAATTCAATTGTCTGACATACCATATTGGTTCCTCTCTAATTGGCAGAATTAATTTCCTCTCACTCCACTTTTAGAAATTGTGCTTTCTTATTAGTGTTACGTGCTTTAGATGTCACTCATTACCATACTATGGAGGTATGATTACTATAGTTGGTATTTGTTAGCTTATTTTCTAACTTACGGACAAAATCGATTCATGGGCAACCTTAAATTGGGACCTGTTCATCATCCAAAAATGGCCTTCTCTCATTGCACATGTCCAATATTTAATACAAAATGCTGGAGTAACTCAGAGGGACGGGCAGCATCTCTGGAGAGAAGGAATGGGTGACGTTTCCGGTCGAGACCCTTCTTCTTGACTCCAGCATTTTGTGTCTATCTTCGGTGTAAACCTGCATCTGCAGTTCCTTCCTGCACATTTCCTCCAACATTTGATAAATGTACAAGAATCTAAAGCAGAGTATTCTTAGTATTATCTGTTTGTTAGAACGGATGATTATTTCCAAATCATTCATTGATGACGTTAGAAGGAAAGTTGCCAATATCTATTCAACTATTTGGAAAGCAAAATATAAGACTTTGAAGAAATCTGTACAAAGAAACTGGATAAGAGAGCACTGATATTTTTTTATTGTCAAGCAATCCAATTTCTATTTCAGCTGAAGTAAACCATATTTCTGTTAAGGTAAATCACGTTTCATTCTAATTTATGTGTAAAAATGTGCCATTCATGTTACTGGACTGAACAATTCAGGTCAAGATCTAGACAGTACCTGACATATTCCCAGCACCAGCAAGAACGATAGAACCATAGAATTACACAACACAGAAACAGGTCCTTCGGCCCAACTGTCTAAAGGGCCTGTTCCACTTGGGCATCATTTGCGCGTCATGTACACGACATTAATTACGCGTCACGATGCACGACGCGTGCACATGATACGTGCATGGCGTGCATGGCGTGCATTATGCGCACCTGCCATGCATTACGTGTGCATGGTGCGTGGTGACATAGGCAGTGATGTGCGGTTGCGCGCGGCGCCCCAGGATTTTGGGATTCACAAAATCTTTGCGTGCCACGCCCAAGTGGGACAGGCCCTTAAAGTGCCTCATCTATGCTAACACATTTGCATCTAAATCTTTCCCATCCATGTACCTGTCCAAGTGTGTTTTAAATGTTGCTCTCTCCTCTGGCAGCTCGTTCCATAGAAACACCAGCCTCTGAGTGAAAAGGTAGCCCTTCAGATTCCTAATAAACCCTTCCCCTCTCAACATAAATCTATGTCTGAAGAAGGGTCTCGGCCCGAAACATCACTCATTCCTTCTCTCCAGAGATGCTGTCTGTCCCGCTGAGTTACTCCAGCATTTTGGGTCTATCTTCGGTGTGAACCAGCATCTGCAGCTCCTTCCTACACATTGTGTCTATCTCTGATTGGTTATCTGATCTTTGATCCCACATGATTTAACCTTCCAGAGCAGCTTACAACGCCTGCTTACTGGGATCCATTTAGACAATGTCTATGGCCCTGCCCTGGTCAGCCTTTTTGGTTATTTCTTCAAAAGTCTCGATCAAATTTGCAAGACACAATCTACCATGTATAAACAATGCTGACTACATCTAGGAGTAGCCCCTTTCAGTCATGACTAACCATGGGCGATGCATCCTAGTTTGCAGGTGATGTGTGGTCGGATGCAAGCCTGGGCGATGTCATATGGAGGACGGGCTGTTGCCCATGCAGCACGTCCCCCCCCCTCTCCACGTCGCTGATCGATCCAAAGGAACAGCAAGGCCGTTACAGTTTGGCACCAGCACCGTCGCAGGAGCTGCCAGAGCGAGGTTGTGGACAACGACGAACTGCCTTGAGGGGCTCCGACTCCGGATTTTCTTGAGGTTTACTCCTGGAGCCTTTTCCATGACTGGATATGGCCACAAGGCAGTGGACTACATCTAATCAGCCAGTATCTATCCAAATATATATACATATTATCCTTCAGAATCCTCTGAGCAATTGCCCTGTTGCACATGTTAGGCTTGCTTGACTAACGATTTTCCTTGCAGCCTTCTTAAATAGAATCACAACTTTAGCCACCCTTCAGTCTTCCGGCACCTCAGCCACGTCTAATGATGATTCATATATCTCAGCCAATTGCTTCTGCAATTTCTTCTCTATCTTCCGAAAGTGCCCTTGGATATATCTGATCGGGCGATCCCAAGAGATTTATCTTCCTTCAAACATCTTAGGATGTCCAGCACCTCCTCAACTGCAGCGACGAGTGACTTCAGGACATCACCATTAACACTCCCAAGTTCCCTCATCTGCATGTCTATCTGTTTGGTAAAAAACAGAGCAGAAACACTCAATGAGGACCTTTCCATCTCCATTATTTTGTTTGGGGGAAAAGAAAGCTGGGAGTGAGCAGAACAGGACAAAGCACGGCAGGTGCAGGTTGATGCAGGCAAGGTTTTTATTTGAGTTTTAGAGTTTAGAGGCACAGTGTGGAAACAGGCTCTTTGGCTCACTGGCTCCATGCCAACCAGTGACCACCTGTACACTAGTTCTATCCTACACACTAAGGACAATTCACAGTAGCCAATTAACAAAGAAACCCGCACGTCTTTGGGGATTTGGGAGGAAACCAGAGCACCCAGAGAAAACCCACATGGTCATAGGGAGAAAGTACAAATTCCATGCAGACAGCACCCATGGTCAGGAACGAACCCGGGTCTCTGGTGCTGTAAGGCAGCAACTCTACGACTGCACCACTGTGCCGCCCTTTTGATGAGCAGATCGTTGGAACAAAGGCCTGGGATTCAAAATGAATGTGTGAGACAAAAGGATTGAAGAGCAGGCAGCAGGTAGAGCTGCTGTCTCACAGCATCAGAGACCGGGGTTCGAGCCTGACCTCAGCGGCTGTCTGAGTGGAGTTTGCATATTCTCCCTGTGGCTGCGTAGGTCCCCTCGCGTGCTCCTATTTCTTCCAAAATCCCAAAGTTGTGCGAGTCTGTAGTTGAATTGGCCTCTGTAAATTGCCTCTAGCGTGTAGGGAAAATGTAATAACATAGAACTAGTATCAATGGGTGATGAATGGTCGGTGTGGGCCGAAGGGCCTGTTTCCATGCTGTATCTCTAAACTAAAAAAGTTGTGCATTGTGAAGCCAGAGGATGGAATGTGGGTGGAGGGGGAGGGGAGAGGGTGATATAGGTGCGTCCAAGTGGGTCACAGGGAATGGTGAGGGGAGAAAGTAGAACATGGCTGATCTATCTCTCCCTCCTAACCCCATTCTCCTGTCTTCTCTCCAACCCCTGGCACCCGTACTAATCAAAAATCTATTTATCTCTGTTTTAAAAATATCCATTGACTTGGCCTCCACAGTTTTTTGTGGCAAAGAATTGCACAAATTCACCATCCTCTAAAAAAATTAATTCTCATCTCCTTCCTAAAAACACGTCCTGTAATTCTGAGGCTATGACCTCTAGTCCTAGACTGTCCCACTAAATGTTCATACTGTTGGGTTCTAAGCTACCCGAGCAGAATATGACTGTTGTTCCTCCAGTTTGCGTGTGGTTCCTTTCTGGCAATGCACGGTACCAGGACAGAAAGATCAGGGTGGGAATGAGGAGTTAAAATAGTTAGTTAGCAACTGGGAGATCTAGTTGGTGCAAGTGTTCAGTGAAACGGTCGCTGTGTCTGCCCTTGGTCCTGTCAATGTACAGGAGGCCACATGGGGAACATCATAGAGTCATAGAGTGATACAGCATGGAAACAGGCCCTTCGGCCCAACTTGCCCACACCGACCAACAATGTCCCATCTACACTAGTCCCACCTGCCTGCATTTGGCCCATATCACTCCAAACCTGTCCTATCCATGTACCCGTCTAACTGTTTCTGAAATGTTGGGATAGTCCCTGCCTCAACTAGTTCCTCTGGCACATCGTTCCATACACCCACCACCCTTTGTGCGAAATGAAATACAATAAGTTGTCGAAGGTAGTCGTAGATAGTCTTCATCATAATCGAAGGGAGGTCGAAGGAGATCGAAGGAGGTCGTCTTCCTTCTCCACTATTCGGTGTTCAATTTTCCCAAAGTTAGTCGTAGCTAGTCATAGCTTGTCAAAGCTAGTCTTCAACATAATCGAAGGAGGACGAAGGAGGTCTTCTACATATTCGAAGGAGGTCTTCAACATGTCATTTTTTAAAACTGTTCTAAACTCGCCAATAAGGTCGTCCAAGTGGGACAGCCTCTTTAGATACAAAGTTGGACATGGTAATTGCGATAAACATAAACATGGGTGCTGAGCAGGGACTCACTGCACATTGCAGTCATGATGTTCCATAGTTGAGGCAGTGAACGTTGAAGAAATATTAATATGAAGAGAGGGTTCTGGAATATATTCCACAATATCAGGACATTGTGAAATACTCTGAAGGGTAACCACCATAGTTATATATGAAATAGAACCGAAAATGTTGTGCATAGCATGTTCCCTCCCACATGAACCAAACACGATTTTGAATTACTAATGGGGATTCGCAACCTAAAGTGCATTAATAAGAAAAGCAAACAACGTAATCTTTATATGCACATTTCCTTTATTAAATTGTCAGACTTTAATTTCAATGCTTCTTTTCCCAAAGAGTTCATGAAAGTATTTTCACTGCATATGAAGAAGCAACAAGTTGCAAAAATGCACCTACAATCAAAACTATGGTCTTTTTATGATTGCACAATAAATGCACAATAAATACACAATGATGTGTCTTTTAAAAGCAGAAATCTCCTTCTTTACAACATTGCGTACATTTCCTTAACAAGTATTAGCACGCAGCAGGACAAGGTGATTCAGATTACTTCCCTTCCAGTGTTCTGCTTTCAATTCAGTGCAACTGCTTGGTGGCAGTATTTTCAATAGTATTGACATATTTGAAAAGGAAATTTTGTACATGCAATTGGGAGATTAGTTCAGGTATGAAGTGGTTGAATATGTGGGTGTCAGGGTTTATGGGGAGAAGCAGGAGAAAAGGGTTAGGAGGGAGAGATATATCAGCCATGATTGCATGGCGGAGTAGACTCTATGGACCGAATGGCCTAATTCTCCTCATCACTTATGAACTTCTGCCAGTTCTTGCCCCACCCCTTCCCCTCACCTCTCTCCACCAGTTATCTCCCTTTTGCACCATCAGTCTGAAGAATGGTCCTGTCCTAAAATGTCTCCGTCCATCTCCCTCTGCAGATGCTGCCTGACCCTCTGAGATCCTCCAACAACTTGTTTTTTATTCAAGATTCCAGCACTCGCAGTCTGTTGTGCGGATATGCAACTTTCTTGCAATTGCGAATTATTAGCAATTTTGTACTTTAGTTTGTTTTTCATAAATCTTTGGGGTTTTTTTAATAACATCTTCTATTGGGAATATTTTTGTAACTGTGGCATTGGTAGCTGATCTAAGCCTTGAATTCACAAATACTGGGTTGCAACAGGTAGGGATGTTGGTGAGCAGAGACTCAGAATGATTTGGTGGGAACAAGGGAATTGAAAGTAAAGGCAAAGCTGGCGCTTAATCTATATAATATTAAAAGTTTTGGTTTGTGTGTGTATCTGTGTGTGTGTGTGTGTGTGTGTGTGTGTGTGTGTGTGTGTGTGTGTGTGTGTGTGTGTGTGTGTGTGTGTGTGTGTGTGTGTGTGTGTGTGTGTGTGTGTGTGTGTGTGTGTGTGTGTGACGGTAGTGCTAAAATTTTTGCAGAACCTTACTCAGCTTTTTCCCGTCGTCGATCTAATCACGTTTCCTTCAGATTTTATGTTATATTTCACAAGTTATTGATATTTAAACTTAAAAAAAAACAACTTTGAGAAGGATAACTGTGACTCTCTTTGAGATTTTTCTGGCAACGTGATGACGTCACAATGGCATCTCACAGTCCCCCAATCACAATGGGATCTAATTTACAAAAGCCGCCAATGATGTCACAATGGGATTGTAGCCCTGCTCGCCACATTGTTGCTATCCAAGTACACTGAGTCCTGCTAGCTCTAGCAAGTGCAAATGCATTTTTCTTAAAGTCACAGTACACTGATTTTTTTTTAAAGTTTAAAATGAGGGAGTGTGAATAAGGCAAAATGAGCAGCCCCTGCACAGTTGGGGGCTATGGGTGAGTGGTGCAATATTGTGTTGGGGAAACAGGTTACTTTTGGTGCAAATGGGTTGCATTTGGTGAACGGGTGAGTAGTGGATTATTACGTTGGGGGAATGGGGCCCAATGGATCCCACTTGGTTGAGTAGTTTTATAAAATGTTTTTCAGGTATATATGGATTTTTGGTTCATCTAGAAGATTGTTGCAATCTGGAGCAGACTGGTGGAGGCAGGTTCTGTCACAATATCTGGGTGCGCACTTGAACTGCAAGGCATTGAAAGCTAAATGATGGTACACTGGGATTAGTATGGGTGCTTGATGATGGGCAGTGGCTGCCTTCATGTGCTATTTGACTATTTGACTGGGATCAATGCCAGCGATGTTGCATTGGTGGAATATCCTGCTGAGCATTTATTTTGAGGTGAAGATGAATGTGGGCACAGATTGGCAGGAGATAACACCAATGTGAATAAACTGATGGCAGCTAGGACTACTGCTGATTGTGAACTCATCACATCAAGAGGATGGACACAAAATGCTGGAGTAACTCAGCGGGACAGGCAGCATCTCTGGATAGAAGGAATGGGGGACATTTTGGTTTGAGACCCTTCTTTAGACCCATTCCTTCTATCCGGAGATGCTGCCTGTCCTGCTGAGTTACTCGAGCATCTAGTGTCTATCTTCGGTGTAAACCAGCAACTGCAGTTCCTTCCTACAACTTCAAGAGGGTGCAGGTGCCACATATCAGAAATTGGATGAAGCAACATCATTATCAAGGTAGATTATTCCATCACTGGAAGTTAAAGAGAGCAGTCTCATTCCATCAAATATTTATTGTCACTGTGATTGATGTTTTTTAATTACATTTTCTTTGTTGGTTTTCAACCTCTTTTAATCGTCCATTGATTCCACATTCTCTTCAGGATATATTGCAATTAATATTCTAACTTGCACTTCAGGGTTGGACCTTGCCCAACCCAATCTCGCTCTGATTTTCGTTAAGGAGGCACACTGTCGCCTCTATTCACATGGTTTGCTGACCACCAACAGAGGGAAGAGAACTGTTTTGTCTTTGCCTTGATCACCACCACTGTACAAGAGCCCATACGAAGTGTGCAGGAAGGAACTGCAGATGCTGGTTTAAACCGAAGATAGACACAAAAAGCTGGAGTAACTCAGCGGGTCAGGCAGCATCTCTGGAGAAAAGGAGTAGGTGATGAAGAAGGGTCTCGACCCGAAACGTCACCTATTCATTTTCTCCAGAGATGCTGCCTGACCCGCTGAGTTACTCCAGCTTTTTGTGCCTATCTTCAGTATAAGTGTTAGTTTGGTCGATGCTGTCAAATCCAAGCCACTAATCAGTGTCTCCACCTCCCCTTCCTCCCAACCTCTGGAGAAATACATGGGACTCAAGCACCATTTGGGTCAAACATGTTCAATTTCTAGCGCAAAATCTAACTGCTGGAAGAATTCAGTGGGTCAGGCAGCACCTGTGGAAGCAAGGAGATGGTCACTATCTTTGGTCGAGACCTTGCATCAGGACTAAGAGTGAAGAGGGAAGATAGTAAAGAGAAGGGGAGAGGTGAGACAGAGACTGGTAGGTGATGTGAAACTAGATACAGGAGCTATGATAGGGAGATGGAATCAGCAGGGGAGGTGAATGATTCTAGAAAACGTGGGGGTGAGGTAAGGGAATTGAAAAGATGAACAAAGGGGGAGAGAAGATAGACACAAAAAGCTGGAGTAACTCAGCGGGTCAGACAGCATCTCTGGAGAGAATGAGTAGGTGACGTTTCAAGTCAAGACCCTTCTTCAGATTTTTCTCCAGAGATTCTGTCTGACCCGTTCAGTTACTCCAGCTTTTTGTGTCTCTCTTCGGTTTAAGCCAGCATTTGCAGTTCCTTTCGTAAGAAAGCACTGCTGATGCTGGTTTAAATTGAAGGCAGACATTAGATGCTGGTGTAATTCAGCAGGTGCGACAGCATCTCTGGAGAGAAGGAATGGGCGACGTTTCGGGTCGGGACCCTTCTTCAGACTGAAGAAGAGTCTCAATCCATAAACCAGTATCATTCAGACTGAAGAAGGGTCTCGACCCGAAACGTTTCCCATTCCTTCTCTCCAGAGATGCTGTCTCACCCATTTGCAGTTCCTACCGACACAAAGGGAGAGAGAATCCTGTTTGACAGGTGGGAGTGGGAAAGGGAAACAGGGGGAATGGGTTACCTGAAATAGGAAAATGTAATGTTTATGCCACTGAATTGTCGAGCACCCAAGTGGAATATGTGGAGCAGTTCTAGTTTGCAATTGGCCTCACCGCAGCAACAGGGAAGGCCAAGCATTGGCAAATCGGTGTGGAATTCAGCGGGAAGTTGAAATGACAAAATCAGAAGCTCAAGCCAAAGCTAGTCATTTAAATGTTTTGCTTCCTTTAAACTTGTGAAGAGAATTTTACTGATTAAGAAACAATCGTTACATTTGTACTTTCAACAGGATTCAGCATTCACTTTTTATACAAGCATTGACTTAAAACTGTGTTTATTTATTTTAAAACCTTTTGTGGAAGCGAAGGGAGAAGGAAAATACCTTACAGCTTGTCACACAAATCATATGTAGCATGGTAAAATATTAAGTAGATGAAATTTGAATCACATATCACATAGAGATAGATCAGCCATGATTGAATGGCGGAGTAGACTTGATGGGCCGAATGGCCTAATTCTACTCCTATTCCTTATGATCTTATGACCTTATATGCAATAATCTACAGTTTTATCTGAGCTGAATAATACTAAATGAACATATGAAAAAATGTTGATGCGGCAAATATTAATTTCATTCTAACTTTGTTGTGCTTTAAATCAGTTCTTCACGTCTCCGTTTGTCTTCTACGCTGGTTTTGAGTATTCTCGAAGGAAAATGATATCTTCGTGTTTTTTTTCATTTCCGTTGACTTCTTCTGGAATGGCTGCCTGGATGCTGTCGTGGTCAGAGCTGCTTCTTACACACCCAGGTAAGGTCAGCTGAGCAATTTCCTGCTTCGCGCCATTCTTGCGGAGTTTGCACGTTAACAGTGACATGTGCCCAGTCACCTGCTCGTGGCTGGCGGTGCTGTTGGTCAGGTTGGTTAGTGCCGTGGCATATCTGTGGGCACCACAACTTGTTTTGCCATTCCAGTCCAAGGTTAGTGTCCACCTTGTCCATAACTTTTTAATTTCTGTCTGAACCTTTGGAAAATGAACGTCTAATTATATTAAACCAAATTGACATTCGTTTTGATTTTAATCTAGCGTAGTTTAGAGATACAGTGCGGAAACAGGCCCCTCGACCCACCCGAGTCTGCACCGACCAACAATCCCCACACACTACACTAGAGACAATTTTTACAGTTATACCAAGCCAATTGACCTACAAACCTGTACATCTTTGGAGTGTGGGAGGAAACCGAAGATCTCGGAGAAAGCCCACGCGGTCACAGGGGGAACGTACAAACTCCGCACAGACAGCGCCCAGAGTCAGGATCGAACCTGGGTCTCTGGTGCTGTGAGGCAGCAACTCTTCGTGCTGCCCCTAAACATTCCACACAAAGAGTAAATAAAATCTGGAACGAGCTGCCTGAGGTGGTGCCAGGGAAAGAAACAGTAACAGAATTTAGGAGGAGCCACAAGAAACTGCAGATGCTGGAATCTTGAGCAAAACACAAAGTACTGGCGGAACTGAGTGGGTCAGGCACCATCTGTGGAGGGGAATGGACTGATGACGTTTCGGGTCAGGACCTACTTCAGGCTGGTTGGAGAAGTGGGACAGAAAGCTGGAAGGGTCAGGTGGGGGTGGAAAAAAAACCTAGTCAATGATGGGTGATTATAGGAGACAGAGAAGGGGTTGGCTGGCAGATGATGGGGTAAGTGGCAAAGGCTCGAGATGAGATGGAGTCAACAGGGGTGTCTGATAAGTAGAAGAGGATTGAAGTGCAACGTGAGGGGGGAGGTTATGGGTGTAAGGGGACAGGGGGGAGAGAGGGGGGTCAAAGGCTAATGGAGAACTTGGGACATGCACATATGACGGAGAGGGAAGGAGCAGGGTGAAAAATGGCTGGAGAAGTGTGTGGGATGAGGGGGAACATGGGAAAGAGACAGGGTTAGGGTTGGGGGGGGCGATAGTATTCAATGTTGCATAATTAAATGTACATACATTTGAGTTACAAGCTGCCCAAGCGGAGTGTGAGGTGCAGTTCCTTCAGTTTGCGTCTGGCCTCACTCTGGCAATGGAGGAGCCCAAGGACAGATGTGGAGATGGGAAGGGGAGTTAAAATGGTTGGCAACCGGGAGATACAGTAGACCCCGTTGGACAGAGCTCAAGTATTTGGCGAAACGGTGGCCTCGTCTGCATTTAGTCTCAGCAGAAATGTCAGAGAATGTTGTGTTGGGTGTGGAGGCACCTGGACAGGTACTGATGGAATTAATGCAGGCAGGTGGGATAAGGGCGGTTGGCTTGTTGGTCAGTGTAGATTTGGTGAACTGAAAGGCTTGTCCCACTAATGACCCTGTCCCACTAATGCCCCTGTCCCACTAATGCCCCTGTCCCACTTAGGAAACCTGAACGGAAACCTCTGGAGACTTTGCGCCCCACCCAAGGTTTCCGTGCGGTTCCCGGAGGTTTCCGGAGGATTTTGTCAGGTTCCAGGAGGTTTTTGTCAATTTTTTGACATAATCGCCGGAACATAGAAGAAGCGGAAACCACTTTCGACCATTAGGGAGACTGACAAAAACCTCCGGGAACCGCACGGAAACCTTGGGTGGGGCGCAAAGTCTCCAGAGGTTTCCGTTCAGGTTTCCTAAGTGGGACGGGGGCATTAGGCTAAGACTCCATGAGCAGGAGGCAGCTGAATGGCGACCACAGGGAGACTTATCAGGAGGTTGTAGCAGCAGGGGTGAGATGTACTACCTTCAGATTCAGAACCAGGTTAAATTACACTAATTGAGTTACTGCACCAATATCCTGGGAAATGGATCATTGAACCAGAGATATTCTGAATTCCACTTCGAAAGCTGGGAAAATTTCCATTTTCCATTAAATAACTTGCATAAATAAAATAATTCAAATTAATTAATTAATTGATTCATCTGATTAATTATTCATATTGCTAATCGATTAATTAATTAATTAGATTATATATTATAATAATGAATAGTATCTATAATAATGTATGTCATATCATAATTATATATAATATTATATATAATAATTTATAATATATTATCATTGTGGCGGGGACTTGCGGGAGTTCAGCCCAAAGCTAGTCGGACACAAGTTGTACGCACTAGACGTGTTTATTCTTCTGTAATCCAGCTCCCTACTCCTCAGCTGACATGGGCGTTGCCTGGTCTTAAATAACAACTCAGATACCGACCCCGTGACTTGCGCCTCCCCCACCATGACGGCGCCCTCTAGTGCTGATGGTTTGTAATGACCTTGGGTTGCTATCAGGTGCCGCCACATCATATTAATTAATGATATTATATTATATATATATTTATTGATTAATTAAATTTAAAAATAAATTAATTAAATAAATCTTGCAAATCTTGAACAATTAATCAATTAGATTGTGAACCAAGTCCATTTGGTTTATTAATGTTGCCGTTGGACCTGAAGGTGATTCCATACTGACCAATTCTTAATTTAGTTGTAGAGTCAGAAAATGCTGGAATCCTTCAGCAGATCAGGCAGTGTCTGTGCAAAGGAAAATAGAGCTAACACCAGAGGCTGAAGGCTCTTCGCCACACCTGAAATGTTCATTACCATTATTTCTCCTTCCGCAGATGCTGCCTGACCCGTTGAGTGTTTCCGCCTCAGCCGTTCCTGTTTCTATTTCAGATTTTGAGCATCTGCAGTTGTTGATGTTCTAGACTCTGATGGTTTCCGTGTAAAAAAAAAGTACGAATGGGGAAATCGACAATATCTTTCCAGGGAGAAAGTGACCGATTGAATCTGGTTGTGGGCGCATTCTTGACGCCAAAGTAAAAGGATGACTTACCTCTCCAGTGCAGAAACAGTAGATGATGGCAACAAAGAATCCCTGCAAACAACAGACCCATCCAAACAGCGTTAGAATAATAGCCGTTCTAACATCGGTCAAAAATCAAAATAGAACAGCAGTGATTCCAACCTGAATCCTCAGCAGGACTTGCAGAAACTTGAATTCTACACAACCAGTGCTATATATTCCAAAGTATAGTTTCTAGGGCATTTTGTGTAACACATAAAATCCATAGCACGAAAAATATAGATAGACACAAAATGCTGGAGTAACTCAGTGGGACAGGCAGCATCCCTGGAGAGAAGGAGAAAGTCGACACAGAGGCACGCAATGCTGGTGCCCATTGCTATGCCTTAGAGCCACCTCCAACGGGATCCCACCACTAGCCACATTTTCCCATCTCCACCCCTTTCCGCCTTCCGCAGAGATCGTTCCCTCCGCAACTCCCTGGTTAACTCATCCCTTCCCACCCAAACCACCCCCTCCCCAGGTACCTTCCCCTGCAACCGTAGAAGATGCAGCACCTGCCGCTATACCTCCTGCCTCGACTCTGTCTGGGGACCCTTCTTCAGACTGGTCGGACTCCGATATATAGAAGTCCACATGCGGAACAGCGGATGCAGTAGATGATTTTGGAGGAGGTGCAAGTGATCCTCTGCCTCGCCTGAAAAGACTGTCGGGATCTATGGACGGAGCCGAGGGGGGAGGTATAGGGACTGGTGTTGTATCTCTTGCGGTTGCGGGGGAAGGTCCCTGGGGAGGGGGTGGTTTGGATGGGAAGGGATGAGATAAGCAGGGAGTTGCGGAGGGAAAGGTCTCTGCGGAAAGTGGAACGAGGTGGAGGTGGGAAGATGTAGCTCGTGGTGGGATGATGGGAAAATGTGGCTAGTGCTAGCATGATGTAGTGGATGCAATATATAGATAACCTCCTTAACGTAGTACCTTTGGAGCACGGCTGCATTGTGATCTGGTGCTAAGTGGTCCAGTCTGAACCCAGACTCAGCATTGTTTAAGAAAGAACTGCAGATGCTGGAAAAATCGAAGGTAGATAAAAATGCTGGAGAAACTCAGTGAGCGAGGCAGCGTCTATGGAGCGAAGGAATAGGTGACGTTTCGGGTCGAGACCCTTCTTCAGACTGAGGTGAAGACCCAGGACGTCACCTATTCCTTCGCTCCACAGATGCTGCCTCCCCCGCTGAGATTCTGCAGCATTTTTGTCCACCAGACTCAGCATTGGTAAGCATGCCATTGCTGGGTATAATATTTTGACTACATTGCCAATGGCATCAGCTATTCCTTGGCCAATGCTTGACAATGAGTCGAAGGGGATGACCATTGATTGGAATTACTCTGATTTTCCTGAACAGGACTTCATTGAGCAACTTTCCATTTTGTCAGATGGATGCCAGTGTAGTAAATGAACCGGAGAATTAGCATTTTGAAGTGATATTGGAAATGTGTGTCAGTGCCAATATATCCCTGATCCAGTTCACACTGCAAAATCTACTGAGCAACAAGGCTTCGTTCAAATTTAGGGTGGCATGGTGGTGCAGCGGTAGAGTTGCTGCCTTCCAGCATCAGTAGACCCGGGTTCAATCCCGACTACTGGTACTGTCATACGGAGTTTGCACGGTCTCCCCATGATCTTCTCCGAGATCTTCGGTATCCTCCCACATTCCAAAGACGTACAGGTTTGTAGGTGAATTGGCTTGGTATAAGTGTAAATTGTCTCTAGTGAGTGTAGGATAGTATTAATGTGCGGGGATCGCTGGTCAGTGGGCTGAAGGGCCTGTTTCCGCGCTGTATATCTAAACTAAACTAAATGATCTCCATTGAGGATGATTCTCTCTTAGATTGGAGCATGTACGATCCAAGGGTGATTTTATGAATAGAGTAAGCACTGATCGCGATTTGATTACATTTTTAATGGTTATTTGAAAGGATTGCCAGATGTTATATTATAATCAATCTAACTGGGTCACAGTTAATGACTTGTTTAGTTTAGCTTAGTTTAGAGATACAGCACGGAAACAATAGACAATAGACAATCGGCGCAGGAGGAGGCCATTCGGCCCTTCAAGCCAGCACCGCCATTCAATGTGATCACGGCTGATCATCCCCAATCAGTACCCCGTTCCTGCCTTCTCCCCATATCCCCTGACTCCGCTATTTTTAAGAGCCCTATCTAGCTCTCTCTTGAAAGCATCCAGAGAACCGGCCTCCACCGCCCTCTGAGGCAGAGAATTCCACAGAAACAGTCCGTGCCAACCAGCAATCTCTGCACTCTAACTCCATTCTACACACATGAGGGACAATTTTACAGTTACTGTATATCAAATGAACCATATAACCATATAACGATATAACAATTACAGCACGGAAACAGGCCATCTCGGCCCTTCAAGTCCGTGCCAAATGAAATAACCAATAAACCTGTATGTGTGGGAGGAAACCAGAGATCCCGTAGAAAACCCACACAGGCCACGGGGAGAATGTACAAACTCTGTACAGACAGCACCCGTAGTCAGGATCGAACCCGGGTCTCTGGTGCTGTAAGGCAGCAACTCTACCGCTGTGCCTAATTACTTATATTTACTTGTCTTTACTTACAGTTATAAATAAGAAGTGTTTATGTGCGGTTCAACACCAGTTAAACATAAACCGATTAGAAACTGAAGCAGGAATAGGGCAATATGACCCCTATAGCTTCCCAGATTATGGCTAATTTGATTTTGGGCTCAACATCACTATCTTATTTGATTCCCTTAACCCTTGATTCCCCAAAATCTGATACTATTATCAATAGTGAATCGCAACCTGGTTGCAATGGCTTAGTTTGCGTTAGAAACTTATTTTTATGGACAGGATGTTATCCATCTTTTTGCCAAGATTTCTTTACTACCCTGTTGCAAACAAATTATTACACTGCATATATCAAAATGCATTCTTCCTTCAATATTCACCAAGCGCTAAAAGCCTGTGCCATCCAAGCACAGCAAACCAGATTCAATTTTACCTTCTCCTAGCTAACGACGATCTATTCCCTGATCTCCGTCCCCTTTGATGTCTCGCTCTCACACCTTGCACGTCCTTATCTCTCTCTCCCTCACCCCTGACTCTCAGTCTGAAGAAGAGTCTCGACCCGAAATGTCACCCATTCCGTCTGTCCAGAGATGCTGTCTGGCCCACTGAGTTACTCCAACATTTTGTGTCGAAACCAGATTCAATCCTGACCTTTGACCGAATGGGATTCCCCCAAGTGTTCCGGTTTCTTCCTATATTCCAAAATGTGTGAGTTGGTAGGTTAATTGCTGCTATTGTGGAGGTGAGGAATAGAATCTGGGAGAAATTGGTGGGAATACGGGAATAATAAAATGGGATTTGTGCGGTGCGGGATGAGTGTAATTGAGAGCTTGATAGACCGCACGAACTCTTCCCAGTTTCTTCCCAGCTGTTATCAGGCAACTGAATCATCCTACCACAACCTGAGAGCAGTGCTGAACTAACATCTACCTCGTTGGAGACCCTCAGAGTGTCCTCGATCGGACTTTACTGGCTTTACCTTGCACTAAACTCAAGGGGAGATGCAGCGCGACCTGGGTGTCATGGTACACCAGTCATTGAAAGTAGGCATGCAGGTGCAGCAGGCAGTGAAGAAAGCGAATGGTATGTTAGCTTTCATAGCAAAAGGATTTGAGTATAGAAGCAGGGAGGTTCTACTTCAGTTGTATAGGGTCTTGGTGAGACCACAACTGGAGTATTGCATACAGTTCTGGTCTCCAAATCTGAGGAAGGACATTATTGCCATGGAGGGAGTGCAGAGAAGGTTCACCAGACTGATTCCTGGGATGTCAGGACTGTCTTATGAACAAAGACTGCATAGAGTCGGTTTATACTCTCTAGAATTTAGGAGATTGAGAGGGGATCTTATAGAAACTTACAAAATTCTTAAGGGGTTGGACAGGCTAGATGCAGGAAGATTGTTCCCGATGTTGTGGAGGTCCAGGACAAGGGATCACAGCTTAAGGATAAGGGGGAAATCCTTTAGGACCGAGATGAGAAGGACATTTTTCACACAGAGAGTGGTGGGTCTCTGGAACTCTCTGCCACAGAGGGTAGTTGAGGCCAGTTCATTGGCTATATTTAAGAGGGAGTTAGATGTGGCCCTTGTGGCTACGGGGATCAGAGGGTATGGAGAGAAGGCAGGTACGGGATACTGAGTTGGATGATCAGCCATGATCATATTGAATGGCGGTGCAGGCTCGAAGGGCCGAATGGCCTACTCCTGCACCTAATTTCTATGTTTCTATGTTTCTAAACGTTATTCCCTTATCATGCACGGGTATCTATACACTGAAAATGGCTCGATTGTAATCATGTGTTGTCTTTCCGCTGCCTGGATAGCAAGCAAAAAACACTTTTCACTGTACCTTGTTATACGTGACAATAAACCAAACCAAACTGACTCTGTGACACTTGGGATACATTTCTTGAGTAACGATAATAACTTTTGCACTTTGATCAATAACAGCACGGACACGGTGTTTCAGAAACTCATATTATTTTGCTTCTTTCGTGAGACGATCATACCTGGAATGAGTTGAAGAAAAGCTCAAAGTGCATCCTGATTTCCCAAGCTAATCCAGTGTAGGTGTGTGGCACACCTATAAACACAGCATAATGGACTCCAAAGACCAGCACAAGAATCAACGTGGATTTTGCCAATTTCCTTAAAAACAGATAAACATAACATGAAATATTTGTAATAATGCTCGCAAATTGACCTGTTGGCCGATTTGAACATAGACTCAAAAAGTTGGAGTTACTCGGCGGGTCAGGCAGCATCTCTGGAGATAAGGAATCAGTGCATTTCGGGTTGAGACCCTTCTTCAGACTCCTTCAGGAGTTTAGAAGGATGAGGGGATATCTTATAGAAACATATAAAATTCTAAATGGACTGGACAGGCTAGATGCAGAAAAAATGTTCCCAATGTTGGGCGAGTCCAGAACCAGGGGCCACAGTCTTGGAATAAAGGGGAGGCCACTTAAGACTGAGGTGAGAAAAAACGTTTTCACCCAGAGAATTGTGAAATTGTGGAATTCCCTGCCACAGAGGGCAGTGGAGGCCAAATCACAGGATGGATTTAAGAGAGAGTTAGATCGAGTTCTAGGGGTTAGTGGAATCAAGGGATATGGGGAGAAGGCAGGCACAGGTTATTGATTGGGGACGATCAGCCATGATCACAATGAATGGCGGTGCAGACTTGAAGGGCCGAATGGCCTCCTCCTGCACCTATTTTCTATGTTTCTATGAGTCTGAAGAAGGGTCTTGACCCAAAACGTTACCTATTTATTTTCTCCAAAGATGCTATCTGGCCCACCGAGTTACTCCAGCTTCATGTGTCAAACTTTGGTTTAAACCAGCATCCTTCCTACATGTACGAATAACCTCCTGAATAGCACACTTGGTCCTGCACTCAACTATTTAGATCCCTTCTCCACCTTCAAGTATTTCACTTTTACCTATCTCATCTGA
This sequence comes from Raja brachyura, assembly GCA_963514005.1. Next base: position 90,219,402 of record OY740787.1, on the reverse strand, counting down.
AGGCGTCTTCCTTATGATTGTCACAAAGGTATTAATTTTTAAGTCATTTTACCCATACCCTTTTCCAATTGACCTCAATGCAATCCAGTCATCTCTCTGCTCCAGCATATTATCCGGGGTGGGAGATTGCAACCTTCACGTGGTCCGCCCTGTTTCGACGAATGCAATCAACCTGGCATGCACAATCAAATAAGATCAAATAGAACAAGTTGTCCTACAGCTTTATGGCCCTGTCCCACGGTGCGAGTTCATTTCAAGAGCTTTCCCAAGTTTGCCCTGATTCGAACTCGGAGATTTACGGTATGGCCGCTCATGGGTACTAGGGGCTCTCGTGGACATTTTTCATCATGTTGAAAAATCTTCACAGGTCTTCCCGTGCTCACCTGCCATTAGCGAGTCTTCCCGAGTACCTGCCGTTAGCGTTATGAGCCGCTAAGAGACGTCCCCGAGCTCCGATGTACCCGCTACGTTCATTCTCCGTGCATACCACGAGTTTGATTTTTTTTTGACTGGGGAGAGCTCTTGGAATGAACTCGTACCTTGAGACAGGGCCATTAGGCTGTGCACACTTTACGCAACAAGAAGAAGCCTTTTATCCCAACTTGCCCAATCTCATCATCAGATCATAAATGATAGGAGAGGAATTTAGGCCATTCGGCCCATCAAGTCTACTCCGCCATTCAATCATGGCTGACATATTTCTCCCTCCTAACCCCATTCTCCTGTCTTCTCCCCACAACCTCTGACACCCGTACTTATCATGCTTGGTTAAGGGCCTGTCCCACCAGCATCCGACTCCATGCGATGAGCATGATCAAACTAGAAGCGGGGGCCGCGCGGAGGTTGGGTGATCCCCTGTACAGGGCCGTTCCCACCAGCATGCGCCTGCATGCGGCAAGCACGACCAAACCGGCAGCGAGGGCCATGCGGAGGTCGGGTGAGTGGCGCTACGCGGCGCAAAGTGAGGCGAACTTGGAGCGAAGTCTTAAGGTAAGTTCGCCAGGACAGGGGCACACAGAGAAGGGCACAGAGGCACACACACCGAGGGCCACGGAGCCACACACATAGAGGGTCACGGAGGCACCTACAGAGAGGGTCACGGAGGCACGACGTCGAGGCGTTGTGTAATGCGTCGAGGCGACTGCGAGCCGACAAGCCGTTGCCGCGCGGAATTTTTGAACATAGTCAGTCTTTCGGAGCCCCGCGCAATGTCGGGACGAACTCCGCACAATTCCACACGGCTCCGGCGATCGAAGTGGGACTGGCCCCGCGACGCAGGACGGCTCAAGCGACCACGTTAGGTTGCGCTCATCGCATGGAGTTGCATGGTGGTGGGACAGGCCCTTTACCCTTTGCTAAGTTCATTTCTTGCGGAGTTCTTGCTTGAAGGATTCCTGACCCACTCATTGTATTGATACTGGGCTCCAGGTGTCATTTCAATGAGATGCTAAACTCTTTCATGAGATGGAAGAGGAAGACTTGTGTTTATTTTATGGTTAACTTTTCAGATGACTAATTGAAGAAGAGCAGACAGCTGTTTTGCTGTCTTTAACAGATGTTTCTTTCAACACAAAATTAGTTATATAACTATTTCTCATTTTATTGTAGTCCAACTGATCTGTGTAGAATTTATTGTCATTATTATCTACAAAATGGTGATGACTACACCTCAAGAATAAATAATCGACTTCAAAGCACCTGGAAATACTTGGAGAATGTAAAGTATCACAAAGTTACAGTGTTTTTATATGGTAGAGAAAGTAACTGCAGACTCAAAATGCTGGAGTAACTCAGCAGGACAGGCAGCATCTCTGGAGAGAAGGAATGGGTGACGTTCCTTCTCTGACGAAGGGTCTCGACCCGAAATGTCACCCATTCCTCTCCAGAGATGCTGCCTGTCCCGCTGAGTTACTTCAGAATTTTGTGTCTATCCAGTGTTTTTTTTTTATGTAAAGGTGAATGGAGACAGAATGTTCCAGAATATATTCAATTTTTGTGTCAGCATCTGAGTTAACGTTAAAACCCATAAACGTAAGCAAAAGACAGCTTCTCAACAAAACCCAAAACAGAATGTTTCAGAGGGGGTGAGAAAGCACAGCAGTACACATGGCTTTGAAGACTGTTATGTAGGCAAGAAAATATGTGGCATTTATTGTCACTTCAAACATTGCTATCTCCTTCCCTTAATAAACAAACTGTAATTTCAAGAATGCAGCCTTAATCAATTTTCACACCGATAACTAATTTAAATTTCAGAATATCCATGGTGATATTTGCAAATTATTGTCATGCTTCATTTGGTTTGATGTGTATAAACCACAGATCTCCATTGCTTTAATATCTTTGAGGCTAGGAAGGAACAATGGGCCACAAAGCTTCCACTGGTTTTGAAGTGCCAAGTAGCCGCGTTAGCTTTGGAGATGGAGTGAAAGATGAGAACGCACTTTTCTGTGCCAAATGTGCAGGGTGATATCTCAGTGCGTGGGTTTACATGCCTGCCTAGCATCAGCCGCTAGTCTGCAGAGACCATCGTTCCAACAAATGTGATGTTTAGGATCTTGGTCAGATGCAACTTTAAAGATTGAAGCAAGTTACTCTGCGTCTAAGGAAGGGTCTCCACTGGGAACGTGATCTATTCCTTTTCTCCAGAGATTCTGCCCGTCCCACTGATTTTCTCCAGCTTTTTGCGTCTATCTTTGGTTTAAACCAGTATCGCTAGTTCCTTCCTACGTACTATGTTACTAATTGCTTTATACGGCAGCATTGTTTAACGCAGAAGCTGTCAGAACGTTGCCTCTGCAGAGTAGACACGCTGTAAAACTGCTAACCGCCTCTTCCGAAGACCTTTTTATAAAACGCTTTGATTACTGACTAATGCATCGTCTGCACTCCACTACATTCAGTGCTGGAACATCTGGATAACAAAAACACCTTTGTCAAAGTCTTATTTATTGACTGTAACTCTACCCGCAACACCACAACTCCAACCAAACTCATCTCCAAACCCCTGAACCCATGACCCAACAGTTCCCTCAGTAAATCCCTGACTTCCTGACCTGTAGACCGCAATCCGTAAGGACGGGTGATAAAAACATCGTCCATGTTTACCTGTCGACCCACAACGCTGCGTATTCAGCCCCTACTGAACTCCCGACACATTCAAAACTGTACTGGCAAACTCAGCTCTATCTCATTTACAGGTTTGGATGACAAGTTAAGGGCCTGTCCTACCAGCATCCGACTCCATGCGGTGAGCGCGATCAAACTAGAAGCGGGGTCCGCGCGGAGGTCGGGTGATCCCCTGTACAGGGCGGTTCCCAACAGCATGCGCCTGCATGAGGCAAGCACGACCAAACCGGCAGCGAGGGCCGCGCGGAGGTCGGGTGAGTGGCGCAACGCGGCGCAAAGTGCGGCGAACTTGGAGCGAAGTCTTAAAGGTAAGTTCGCCAGGACAGAGAGGGACACACAGAGAGCAGCACAGAGAGGGCCACGGAGCCACACACAGAGAGGGTCACGGAGGCACCTACAGAGAGGGTCACGGAGGCACAACGTCGAGGCGGTGTGTAATGCGTCGAGGCGACTGCGAGCCGACAAGCCGTTGCTGCGCCAAATTTTTGAACATGGTCAGTTTTTTGGAGCCCCGCGCGATATCGGGACGAACTCCGCACAATTCCGCACGGCTCCGGCGATCGAAGTGGGACTGGCCCCGCGACGCCAGACGGCTCAAGCAACCACGTTAGGTCGCGCTCATCGCATGGAGTTGCATGCTGGTGGGACAGGCCTTTAATGAAGGATCGGGTGCCAAAAAAGTACACATGATGCTGGTCAGGTAGCACACAGGTCAGGCAGCATCGCTGGGGAACATGGATAGGTGATGTTTTGGGTCAAGACTGTGGTGGGTGTGGGGGGGGGGGGAAGGGGCGGGGATGGTGGAAGAAGGAGACTGCAAAAGGGGAGAGGCAGCACAAAGTGTGGCAAGAGCGATGCAGGTGAGGGAGGTTTTGACTGGCAGATGTTTGGAACAAAGGCTAGAGATAAGAATAGTAGGCGTGAGGCAAGTTTGAAGCATTGTGGGTTACACAAAAAGCTGGAGAAACTCAGCGGGTGCAGCAGCATCTAAGGAGTGAAGGAGATAGGCGACGTTTCGGGTCGAGACCCTTCTTCAGACTGGTCAGGGATCAGGGAAACGAGAGATATAAACAGTGATATGGAGAGATAAAGCAAGAACAATGAGTGAAAGATATGCAAAAAAGTATTGGTGATAAGGAAAGCAGGCCATTGTAAGCTGTTTCTGGTGTGAAAATGAGAAGCTAGTGCGACTTGGGGGGGGGGGGGGGAGATGGTGAAGGAATGTCAGGGCCCGAGGGCTGAGGGAGAGGTGGGGGGGTGGGGGGAAAGGAGCAGTCTGGGTTAACAGAATTGAGAAAATTCAATGTTTAAGCCCAGAGGATGCAGACTCCCCAAGCGGAATATGAGATGTTGTTCCTCAAACTTGCGGTGTTGTTCACTCTGGCCATGGAGGAGGCCCAGGACCGAGAGGTCGGATACGGAGTGGGAGGGGGAGTTGAAGTGCTGAGCCACCGGGAGGTCGGGTTGGTTATTGCGGACCGAGCGGAGGTGTTCGGCGAAACGATCGCCTAGCCTCCGCTTGGTCTCACCGATGTAGATTAGCTGGCATCTGGAGCAACGGATGCAGTAGACGAGGTTGGAGGAGGTGCAGGTGAACCTCTGTCGGACTTGGAATGACTGCTTGGGTCCCTGAAAGGAGTGGATGGGGGAGGTGAAGGAACAAGTGTAGCATCTCTTGCGGTTGCAAGGGAAAGTGCCCGGGGAAGGAGTGGAGCAGGAGGGAAGGGAAGAATTGACGAGGGAGTTGCGGAGGGAGCGGTCTTTGCGGAAGGCAGATAGGGGGGGAGATGGGAAGATGTGGCGAGTGGAGGGGTCACGTTGGAGGTGGCGAAACTGGCGGAGGACTATCTGTTGTATGCGCTGGCTGGTGGGGTGAAAGGTGAGGACCAGGGGGACTCGGCCCTTGTTGTGAGTGGGGGAATGGGGAGAGAGGGCAGTGTTGCGGGGTATGGAGGAGACCCTGGTGCGAGCCTCATCGATAGTGGGGGAGGGGAAACCCCGTTCTCTGAAGAACGAGGACATTTGCGATGACCTGATGTGGAACACGTCATCCTGGGAGCAGATGCGGCGTAGTCGGAGGAATTGGGAATAGGGGATGGAGTCCTTACAGGAAGCAGGGTGGGAGGAAGAGTAGTCCAGGTAGCTGTGGGAGTCAGTTGGTTTGTAGTGGATGTCAGTCAGGAGTGTGTCACCTGCAATAGAGATGGTGAGGTCAAGGAATGGTAGGGAAATGTCGGAAATGGTCCAAGTATATTTGAGTGCCGGATGGAAGTTGGTGGTGAAATGGATAAAGTCAGTCAGTTCTGCGTGGGTGCAGGAGGTGACACCAAAGCAGTCGTCAATGTAACGGAGGTAAAGGTCGGGGGTGGGGCCCTGGTACGTCGAGAACAAAGATTGTTCGACGTACCCGACAAAGAGGCAGGCGTAGCTAGGGCCCATGCGTGTGCCCATAGCTACGCCTTGTGTTTGGAGGAAATGGGAGGAGTCAAAAGAGAAGTTGTTGAGGGTAAGGACCAACTCCGCTAGGCGGAGGAGGGTGTCAGTGGATGGGTATGGGTTGCTCCTCTGGTCGAGGAAGTACCGGAGGGCTTTGAGACCATCCTGGTGGGGGATGCAGGTGTATAGTGACTGGACGTCCATGGTGAAGATGAGAGGATGGGGGCCTGGACAACGGAATGTGCGGAGACGACGGAGAGTGTCTGAGGTGTCTTGAACATAGGTGGGGAGGGATTTAACAAAGGGGGATAGGATGGAGTCAAGGTATGTGGAAATGTGTTCGGTGGGGCACGAACAGGCAGAGACAATGGGTCTGCCGGGGCAGTCGGGTTTGTGGATTTTGGGGAGAAGGTAAAATCGGGCTGAGCGGGGCTGGGAAACGATGAGGTTGGAGGCTCGGGGGGGTAGGGAGCCGGAGTTAATGAAGTCAGTTATGGTGCTCGAGATGGTGGCCTGGTGCTCGTCAGTGGGGTCATGGTCCAGGGGTAAGTAGGAGGAGGTGTCCGAGAGTTGGCGCGTGGCCTCTGCTTTGTAGAGATCGACGCGCCAGACTACCACGGCACCTCCCTTGTCGGCGGGTTTGATAACCCAGTCTGGGTTGTTGCGGAGTGAGTCGATGGCAGTACGTTCGGAGGGGGAGAGATTGGAGTGAGACAGGGGAGTGGAGAAGTCGAGGCGGTTGATGTCCCGACGGCAGTTTTGTATAAATAGTTCTAAAGCTGGAGGGCCACGAGGGGGGGTCCACGAGGAGGGGGTACGTGGGAGACAGGAAAAGGGATCATCAGTGGGGGGCGAGGACTTGTTCCCGTGGAAAAACGCTGTGAGGCGGAGGCGACGGTAGAAGAGCTCCAAGTCGTGGTGGGCGCGGAACTCATTGAGGTGGGGACGGAGGGGGACAAAGGTAAGACCTCTGCTGAGGACCGACCTTTCGGTGTCGGAGAGGGGGAGGTCCGGGGGGATGGTGAACACACGGCAGGGATGGGGGTTGTGGCTGGAGGAAGGCAGGTGAGTGGACTGAGGACGGGGTGTAGTGTGGTGGGGGGGTGGAGGGTGGTCAGGGGGTGGGGGGATATGGGGGCTGTGATGTGGGTGTGAAAGAGCAGGGGTTACATGGTAGGAGGGGAATGGGGAAGACCCAGTGGAATAGCCACTGAGGTCACCGGGGCTGGGGAGACGGGCACTAGGACCCAGTGCCGCTAGCAACAGAGTGGTGGGAGGAGTGAGCAACGTGGAGGCTTCAGGCCCGCTGCACAGTCCAGTCTGTAGGTGAGGCGACGGCTGCGGGCTGCTGGAGAGCGGTGGAATGTCGTGGGTCGGCGGGCCCGAAGGTAGGAGTCTGCGGGCAGTGGAGTCGGGGTCGGCGGGCGATGCGTGGGTGGTCCCGGTGGGCGAGTGGTCGGTGGGGCGGCGGCAAGGTTCAGCCCGCCCGGTGAGGTGGCGAGATGAGTGGGGTGCGGTGCGGCGGCCATGTTCGGGGGGCCCCGGTCCGGCGGCGATGCAAGGTGAGGTGGGTGCGGCGCCGATGCTCTGTAGGCCCGGTCTGGCGGCGATGCAAGGTGAGGCGGGTGCGGCTGTGGTCTTCGGCGGGCCCAGTACAACGGCGATGCTGGATGGGCCCGGTGCGGCGATGAGGGTAGGTGGTCCCGGCGGACGGCGAGGTTCGGCGGTCGCGTTGTGCTGGTGATGGGCGGTGGAACCAGGGAGGGTGAGATAAACAGAGTTACCGGGCAGGCAGCGGGGCTGGGCATCACCGGTGGGCAGGTGGAGGTCGGCGGCAGCATCGGCGTGAAGGTCGGCGAAGGCGGCGTCCTGGTGAGTCCTGGAGGTGCTCCTGGTGGCCAAGATGGCGTCGGGGGACTCAGGCCGGAGGCTCGGGCCAGAGTTGGGGCCCGGGGCCTGCGGGCGTTCGAGTCGGGGATTGTCGGTAGCTGGAACGGCCTGGAGGCGGGCTAACTTCAGGTCCTTGGTGGAGGTAAGATGGGACAGGAATTGCTGATTGAAGCGGTGGATCTTCCGGAGGATGTAGTGTAGTTGGGGTCCGTTGCAGGTCTGGGTGAGTGAGGCCCGAAGATGAGGATTGTGGATTGAAGAAAGGATTTGAAGCATTGTGGATTGTGCAGCTAGAGAGAGGAGAGTAGCAGAGTCGGGTGGGGGGGTGGATAAATAGGTGGGAGTCTAGGTGGGGCACATGGAATAGAGGTGGGGGGGGGTGGGAGAACGGGGCAGGGAGTTGTTAGAGGTTACCTAAAATTGGAGAATTTAACATTCATACTGAAACATGTAGGAAGGAACTGCAGATGCTAGTTTACACTGAAGATAGACACATAATGCTGGAGGAACTCAGCGGGACAGGCAGCATCTCTGGAGAGAAGGAATGGGTGACATTTCGGGTCCTGGTCGTTCTACAGAACATACCATTGGGTTGTAAGCTACTCAAGCATAATATGATGTGCTGTTCCTCCAGATTTGTGCGTGGCCTCATTCTGACAATGGAGGAGGCCCAGGTTGGAAAGGTCAGTGCGGGAATGGGAAGGTGAGTTAAAGTTGTTAGCAACTGGGAAATGCAGTGGGCCTTGGCAGTTCAAGAGCAAATGTATCACAAAATAGTCGCTGGGTTTACGCTTGGTCTCGCCGATGTAGAGGAGGCCACATCGGGAACACCGGATGCAGGGTATGAGGTTAGAGAAGCTCCAGGTGAACCTCTATCACACCTAGAAAGAATGCTGGGGTCCCTGGATGGAGGCGAGAGAGGAGGTATAGAGACAGGTATTACATCCCCTGTGCTTGCAGGGGAAGGACCTGTGGAGGGGTGGTTTGGGTGAGAAGGGATGCATGAACCAACAAAATGTGGAGGGAGCAGTCTTAGCAGAAGGAGGAAAGGGGTGGAGATGGGGAGATTTGACTAGTGGTGGGATCATGTGGGGGGAGATGGAAATGTTGGAGTATGATGTGTTAAACCATGAGTCAAACCAACCTCTCCCTTAGTATCAGCAGAATTAGGGAGTTGTTCATCACGTTCTACAAGCAAACAAGCCCCTGTCTGTATCAATGACGTTGAAGTGAAGATGCTTGAGAGATTCAAGTTCCTAGCCATAAATATCACCAACAAGGGTACACAAAAGGCTGGCAAAACTCAGCGGGTGCAGCAGCATCTAAGGACCAAAGGAGATAGGCAACGTTTCGGGCCAAAACCCTTTTTCAGACTGATTGGAAGTAGGGGGGGGGGGGGGGGGAGTGGAGAAGAAAGGAAAAAGGAGGAGGAGGAGCCCGAGGGCTGGGGGAGAAGTGGGAAGGGGAGGAGACAGCAAGGGTTAACAGAGTTGAGAAAATTCAATGTTCAAGCCCAGAGGATGCGGACTCCCCAAGCGGAATATGAAGTGCTGTTCCTCCAATTTGCGGTGTTGCTCACTCTGGCCGTGGAGGAGGCCCAGGACCAACAAATATCACCAACAAATTGTCCTGGTCCAGCTACATTGACACTACGGCCAAGAGACAACACCAATGCCCCTACTTTGAAGAAGTACTTTGGAGCGTTATCAAAATACAGCACGACTTCAACAACTCTAACCAATTTCTACGGATGTTCTATAGAAAGCATCCTATCCCAATGCAGGAGAGCGTGGTGTGGCAACTGCTCTGCCCAAGATCGCATGAGATTGTAGGGAGCTGTGAACACTGTCCTGTTCATCGGGCAAACCAGCCTCCCCCCTAATTGACTCTCTATGTACATGTTGCCCCAGGAAAGCAACCAACATAATCATAGAAACATAGAAACATAGGTGCAGGAGGAGGCCATTCGGCCCTTCGAGCTAGCACCGCCACTCATTGTGATCATGGCTGATGTCCCCAATCAATAACCCGTGCCTGCCTTCTCCCCATATCCCTTGATTCCACTAGCCCCTGGAGCTCTATCTCTCTTATATCCATCCAGTGATTTGGCCTCCACTGTCCTCTGTGGCAGGGAATTCCACAAATGGCAGGGAATTCCACAAAGGACCATTCGTACCCAGTCATTCTCTCGCCTCCCACATCCCAGCAGGAAACACAGAAGCACTTTCCACCAGATTCAAGAACTGCTTCTTTCCCACTCAGGCTCTTCTTCTTCTTCTTCTTGCGCATGCCGTGCACAGCCTAAAGTTGTACGACAACTTGTTCTATTTGATCTTATTTGATTGTGCACTCCAGGTTGATCGTATTCGTCGAAACAGGGCGGACCACATGAAGGTTGCAATCTCCCACCCCACTCAGACTCTTGAATGGACCTTTCATATGCCGAAGATAAATTCTCAATCTACCAATCCACCTCGTTACAGTTCTTGCTCTTTTTTTAATCTGCACTTTCTATTTAGCTGTAACGCTAAATACTGCATTCTGCCTCTATCTCTCTCTTGTACTAACCTGATGTACTTATAATTTACTTATAGTATGATGTGTCTGGATAGCATGCAAAACAAAGTTTTTCGCTGCATATCAATGTCAGTAATAAACTAATTCCCCTTATAACCACTAGTATGTTAAAGACTGTTGAAGGACCGGAAAGGGGCTGTCCCACTGTGGCGACCTAATCCACGAGTTCTGGCGAGTTTGCCCTCGACTCATACTCACAGCATGGTCGACACGAGGTCCTATGAGGTCTTTGTAACTCTCCTTCATGCTCGAGAGTGGTCCCTGCGTACTCGAGGCCTCAGCTAGGTCGCGGTGTATATTTCAACATGTTGAAAAATGCCCGCGAGTAAAAAAAGGTCGCCATGGAAAAAAATTAATATTTTTTTGCTCGTAGGTTTAATCGAAGTAGGTCATAGTAAGTCGGCATGTTAGTCATAGGTAATCGAGGGTAATCGAAGGTAGTCGTGGATGGTCTTCATCATAGTTGAAGGGAGGTCAAAGGAGATCGAAGGAGGTTGTCTTCATTCTCCACTATTCGGTGTCCAATTTTCCCGAAGCTAGTTGAAGCTAGTCTTCAACATAGTCAAAGGAGGTCGAAGGAGGTCTTGTACACAGTCGAAGGAGGTCTTCAACATGACATTTTTTCAAACTCTTCTAAACTCGAGAATTAGGTCGCCGCAGTGGCACAGCCCCTTTAGATGTACTGTCAGAAGTATTGGTTGATGAAATATAAAATCAAATTGAGACAGTGTGTGAATTGGACTGCTGAAAGCTGGGTGTAAACCTTCCTAATTGAAGTAGTGTGTTGATGTGTGCCAAGCAGCAGATAGCTGAGTGGATGTATTGATCCACCGCTGCAAATAGAGTTGCTTAGGAAGTTAGATTTCCAGGCTAGAAACCTGGACAAGGAAAATAGAAACCAAATGTTTGAGCAACTCAGCAGGACAGGCAGCAGCATCTCTGGGGAGAAGGAATGGGTGACGCTTTGGGTCGAGACCTTTCTTCCGACCTTCTGCAGAAGGTTCTCGATATGGTACAATGCGATAGATCTTTATGTATCACAGGAGGGAAATTGGTCGGCCCGAAACGTCACCCCTTCCTTCTCTCCAGAGATGCTGCCCATCACGCTGAGTTACTCCAGCATTTTTTGTCTATCTTCAGTGTAAACCCGCATCTGCAGTTCCTCCCTGTACATCCTGGACCAGGAGTTTGCTGGACCAGAGGCTGTGATGTCTGACCTTTTACTGCATGTAGCCAGACGCCAACTTGGATATCGTTAGTTGAGTTTAGTTTAGTTCAGTGCTACAGCAGGGAAGCAGGCCCTTCAGCCCACCGAGTCCGTGCTGGCCTGCGAACCCCACACATTAACGCTATCTACACACACTAGGGACAATTTACACTCATACCAAGCCAACTAACCTACAAACCCTGTACCTGGTTGGAGTGTGGGAGGATACTGGAGATCCAGGACAAAGTCCACGCAGGTAGCTGAGGAGAACGTACAAACTCTGCACACTCAGTTCCCGTAGTCAGGATCGAACCCAGGTCTCTGGCGCTGTCAGGCAGCAACTGTACCCCTGCACCACCGTGCTGCCCCATATCTCTTGGTGATCAAGCAACACAATGTGCATTCCCAGCTTACCCATGCGCGTAGTCTCATGAATATAAAGGGAATGGAGGGAGATGAGTCACATGCAGGCAAAGGTGATTTGTTGAATTGTTTTGCAGTTGCGGACATTATTGGCTAGATGGCCTTTTCCTGTATTGTACTATTCTATGTTCTAATTAATCTGCATCTATATTCAGAGCAAGTACAATTCCTCAATTAAGTTGCATCTTGCCATAGTACTTCGTAATTGCTTAGCAACAACCAAACATAAATGTAAAACTTAAAATTCTTGGCTTATTTTCTAAGGCCTTGTATAACCATTATGATCAATGCAGCAGGATTTCAGAAAAACTTTTTTTTGTTTTATAGATTTATACCAAGCCAATTAACCTACAAACCCGTACGTCTTTGGAGTGTGGGAGGAAACCAAAGATCTCGGAGAAACGGGGAGAACGTACTAACTCTGTACAGACAGCACCCGTAGTCAGGATGGAACCCGTGTTTCTGGCGCTGTGAGGCAGCAACTCTACCGCTGCACCACCGTGCTTCTTCCTATCGAGTCCACACACAAGATTAGAAGTTGTTCAGCCAGAGATGACACACTTGTCGGCATTTGCATACAATGGTGTCTGTTGTGTCGCTTCTTGTGCGTGGTGGTGGAAAGATTGTTGGAAACAAGGCTGCAATGTAAACGCTCTTTCCTTGACCCCACCACCGTGCTGTCCATCCAGCAATCTAGGATCTAGCAATGACAGAAGCAGTTTCTCTCTGCTCCCTTATACCATATTTTTACTTATTGGTTGGTGGAAATACATTTTGAAAGATTCACAGTGATGTTAACACGCTTCTTGCGACACTAGTGAGTGTGGGACAGTTTGGTGGTGCTGCTGTAAAGTTGGAGTGGTAGCAGAATCAGGGTGAGTTGGTAGATATGTGAATAAGTATAGTTTACTGGGAAATAAGTAGGATAATGGGACTGCTGTGACCACCGGCATTGACTCAATGGGCTGAATGGATCCGGTTGGGTTGTATAAAAAGTGTTAAATAACAACATGTTATTATTGTAAAATGCATAGAGGCAAGATAAATTACATCTTTCAATTCAGTATTAAATCAATAGAGAGACAAAGAGACAGCGAGAGGGAGAAAGAGAAAGGGAGAGGGAGAAGAGGAGACCGTGTTCCACGTGTATATGGAGTGTAAGAGGTTACTGCCCCTGTACCAATATCTGAAGGGGTTGTTCCTCAAGTTCTGGCTGCATTTTAGTCCCACGATCCTGGTGTTCGGACACAAGGCAGGGAGTGGGGAGAGTGGGGGACTTACCTGTCAGTTTGCTCTAAGGCCTGGCTAAGATGGCCATTCGCGGGTCCAGGCAGCGGGCGGTCGATGGTCAGGCTAGAGTTGGCTGCCTGCCCCTCTTTCGGGCCTACGTCCATGCACGTGTGGCCCTGGAGAGGGAACATGCGGTGTCCACGTGGACTCTGGAGGCCTTCCGTTAACGCTGGTCACCGCGTGGGGTTGAGAGTATTGTAAACAATGAATGTACTGTTGCACTACAATGATTTTTTGATATAGTGTTATTTTTCATTATGTTTTGATGTGTTGTATTATATGATTGTGTTGAATAAAGTTTTTGAAAAAGGAAAAAAAAGGGGGAGAGAGAGGGAGGGAGGGAGAGAGGGAGAGAGGGAGAGAGAGAGGGAGAAGGAGTGGAAAAAGAGAGAGAGAGAGAGAGAGAGAGAGAGAGAGAGAGAGAGAGAGAGATATAGGACAATGTGAACTAAAGACCATGGAAGCAAAATCGAAGGATGTACTGATTGTTTTGTATGAAGAACGATTGGGGCATCCTTTAGCTTAACGGCAAGCACAGGTCTGGGTCAAATAGCACAGGTCTGGGTCAAATTCTCTCCAGAGATGTCCCGCTGAGTTACTCCAGCATTTTGTGTCTATCTTCATTAAATTTATATATAGATTATTAATTGCATTACAAATTGAATGAGAAATTAATGAGAAAATGCAATAACCTTGATGATTTGGGGAATGGTTAGGGCAACAGACCATTTTAGTTGATTAAATGGTAAAACGGCTTAAATCACCCTGCTATTGGGTGCACAATTCACAAACCATCTCCCCCTTACTATGTTGAAGAAGGAACTGCAGATGTGGAAAATCGAAGGTAGACAAGAATGCTGGAGAAACTCAGCGGGTGAGGCAGCATCTATGGAGCGAAGGAAATAGGCGACGTTTCAGCCCAAAACGTTGCCTATTTCCTTCGCTCCATAGATGCTGCCTCACCCGCTGAGCCCCCCACACTATGTGTCTGGCTGACTTTCACATTAACTACAGTGGACATGGTTTGTCCAATATTATCTTTTCCATTGTACTCTTGTCTATAATATTCAATCAAAAAAATCATAGGATGTGGATAATGCTGCAAGCAGTGGTTTTAGATAAAAATCTATTATGGGAGGAATAGTTTAGTTATGATTGATGTGGACATACAACATTAACACCTTATTTAAGTAAACAATAGAAAATCTGCAATGGAAATTTCCAGTGGACCACAACCAAAGATCTTAGATCTTTGACCACAACCATCATCCCAGGGATTAAGATATGAGGAACGTTTGATGGCTCTGGGTCTGTACTTGCAGGACTTTAGAAGGTTGAGGGGGGGATCTCAATGAAACATAATGAAAAACGATAGAGTGGAGATGGAGATAATGTTTCCAGTCTAGGACCAGAGGGCATAGCATCAGAATTAAAGGACGTACCTTTAGAAACATAGAAAGTAGTGCAGGAGAAGGCCATTCGGCCTTTCGAGCCAGCATCACCATTCAATATGATCATGGCTGATCATCCAGAATCAGTACTCCGGACTTCCGGTGGTGCTATGGAGTAGGAGGAACCAGCACCGTCCAGCTCCGTAAAAATTGTATTAAAAAACAGGATAAAACGGGGTTATTTATAGCTACTTACCAGAGAGGAGCGTTTGTGAACGGCACCGGCAGCAGATAAGGCCCGTGACGTCATCAGGCGCGCGACTTTTAAAGCAGTAATGTCGATGAAAAGAACTCCCCCTCCCAAAGAGAAAAAATCTGTGCTGAAAAAAGAGGTAGGCCCAGTTGAAGCTTCGACCTCGAGTTTGACTGGCTCTCTGGAGGATATCCCAAGGAAGCAATCTGAAATGGAGGATCTGAAAGCCACCATGAAGGGTGAGTTTAAAAATATGAAGAAAGAATATAAGGAAGAATTTAAGCTGCTCAGAGCTGACATAGAAATATTTAAAGAACAATTTAAAGAGGAGTTGAAAAATGAAGTTGTAACTACAGTAAAAATTATGATGGATGAATGGAAGATAAAAGCAGATGCTGATCTAAAACAACAGATGCATAAAGTTAATCAGAAAGTTGGTGGTTTGGAACTCTCAGTTGATCGCAAGTTGGAGCCTATTAAGGGAACACTTGATCAACAACACGAAGCAATAAAGGAACTGACCAATATTGCGGATTCAAGTGCTAAGGCTAATGAGAAACTTCTCTCCGAGAACAAGCGTTTAACAGATTTATTGAATAAAATAACTGAGAAATGTATTGACTTGGAGGGAAGGCAACGACGTAAGAACTTGCGTATCGTGGGTGTGCGTGAAGGCAAGGAGGGAGCTCAAGACACCAGAGAGTTTGCTGCAAATCTTCTGAAGAATGTCTTGAATCTGGATCAAGCACCCCTACTTGGCCGTGCGCACAGAGCACTGGGATGACGCCCAAAGACGGGTTCGCCACCAAGACAACTGATTGTGAAAGTGGTTTACGATAATGTTTTGGAAGATATGATGAAGATAATAATTCGCAAACAGAATCTGTTTTATGATGGTGATAAGATCAGCATATTCAGAGATTATCCTGCGGAAGTTGCCAGGAGAAGAGCCCTTTTTACTGAAACAAGGCACATCCTCAGGAATATAAAGGGCGTGAGATATGGCCTGATGTACCCTGCCACACTACGAGTGAGCTACGACAATAAAGAGCACCACTTCACTAAACATACCGAAGCTCTGGAGTTCGCACGTAAAATCGAGAAGGAGTTGAATGAGGAAGAAGAAGAAGAAGCAGAGGGAACACAGAGAGAAGACGATGATGAGGAAGAGGAGGAAGAATAACGAACTTGAATTATACTCAACACTTACCTGATGCCGATCCACAACCAGCATTAAGGAGGAAGAATGATGATCTTGTAAAATTATTGGACTTGGAGAGCTCAATGATTATTAATAATAAACTAATATATAATAGTATTAGTTCAGTACTAACCATTATTAATAAATATATGCGATACCTCCTTAAATAACCTAAAACGATAACAGCAAATTAAATCAATAAAGTATTAATAAGAATGGAAATGTAATACCCCGCCCCTAAATATATTGCCCTTAAGGCATTTACGGAACTGGAAATACAAACATCTTTTTTTTCCCAACGGAAGTCCGTAGTTTAACAGCCATGCTAGTGTGGCTTACACTAACACCACTTTATGTAGCTTTAGACACTCTTTCTTTCCTGCACCTTTCCAATAATATTATTAACTTTTTCTTTTTTATATTATTTTTTTTAATATATTATATGTGGAATTATATTATTTTACTTTTGAATGGAATTATACCGTAGACTGGAGAGGATATGTATGCCAAATAATGTTATTAGTATTAGTTGATCATAAACTAGGGTGTGAAATTGGGATATATGTGCTGAGACATCTACCTCATTATAATCCACCATAACATCCTAATGCAAGACACTAACAAGAAAAAGGGGGGTGATAGAATTACCTTCTGTAGTTGGAATGTAAAAGGTATTAATGAACCAATCAAAAGAGGTAAGGTTTTGGCGCAATTAAATAGAATACAAGCTGATATAATCTATCTTCAAGAGACTCATCTAAAAAAGGAGGCACAATATAGGTTAACGGCAAATTGGATTTCTAGGGTGTATCATTCATCATTCACTCATAAATCTCGAGGAGTTGCCATTCTTATTCGTAAAGGTATTCAATTTAAACATAGTTCAATAATAGAGGACCCAGAAGGTAGATATATAATAGTCACGGGTGAATTATACTCGAAGAAGGTTGTACTTATGAATATATATGGCTCAAATTTTGATAATCCACTATTCTTTAAGAAAATATTTAATACTATCCCTACAGTAATACAGAACAATCTAATAATTGGGGGCAACTTAAATTGCACTTTGGATAATTATTTAGACAGATCTTAAATCAAAAGGAAGGTTATTTCTAGATCAAGCGAATTCATAAATTATTTTATTAGATCAGCTAATGTCAAAGATATTTGGAGAAATGTAAATCCTAATGGCCGAGAATACTCATTTTACTCGCCGGTATTTGGAACATACTCCAGGATAGATTATTTTCTAATAGATTCAAAACTTGTCCCATTTACGTATGACTCAAAATACCATAATATTATTATTTCGGATCATGCTCCATTAACATTCAAGATTAACTTAAAGGGTATAACTAAAGGATATTCGCAATGGAGACTTAATCCTCATATATTAAACGATAAAAGGTGCTCAGATTATCTGGTTAAACAGATTGAATTATTTTTTGAAATCAATGATAAACCTGGAATTTCATCATCTCTTTTATGGGACACATTTAAAGCTTTTATACGGGGTGCTACAATCTCAGCGCAGGCATATCTGAATAAGGAAAATAGAAAGATTCAACAGAAATTGGAAAATGAAATAAGGCAGTTGGACATGGAAAATGCTATGTCTCCGTCTAGGGTTATACATAATAAAATTGTAACATTAAAATACAAATTAAATGAGATACATTCAAAGTACGTTATTAAACTTTTTCAAAAGACCAAACAAATACATTTTGAATTTGGGGATAAACCGCATAAATTGTTAGCTCGGCAACTAAGAAAAACAGAAGAAGAAAAAATGATATATAAGGTCAAATCTGAACAAGGAGATATATTAACTTTACTAAAAGATATTAATGATAGATTTCAACAATACTATCAAAAACTATATACATCAAAAGTGACGGATCAACCCGAGACAATAGAAACGTTTCTCCAGAAATGTAACATTAATG
This sequence comes from Raja brachyura, assembly GCA_963514005.1. The sequence continues at coordinate 90,201,656 of OY740787.1, read as the reverse complement.
GATTAGATCGGGAAGGTAGAGAATTATTAGATGCCGAAATATCAGCAAAAGATATTGAGGAATCAATTAGATCATTGAAGAATTGTAAAGCTGCAGGACCCGATGGTTTGGGGGTTGAATTTTATAAGAAGTTTCATGATTTGATCGTCCCACGGTTACAAATTATGTACAAAGTTGCCTACGAACAAGAACAACTTCCAGAAACCTTAAAAGAATCCACAATTACACTTATTCCTAAAGCAGACAAAGATCCAGAAGACCCAGGATCATACAGAGCAAAAGCTCTTTTAAATACAGATCAAAAAATATTAACAAAAATTTTATCTCAACGGTTAAGTTTAGTGATCAATAGATTAATACATCATGATCAAACAGGTTTTATTCCTAAACGTTATTCTACTTATAACTTAAGACGTCTGTTTAATATTATCTACTCGAAAAGAATGACTGATGTTGAACTAGCAGTTATATCCCTGGATGCGGAGAAGGCGTTTGACCAGGTTGAATGGACTTATTTATTTAGGATAATGCAGAAATTTCAACTGGGAGAAGGATTTTGCAAATGGGTTAGAATTTTATATTCAGGCCCAACAGCAAGAATCCTAACAAACCAAATGTTATCAGCAAAATTCAATCTTTCTAGGGGTTGTAGACAAGGTTGCCCATTATCACCGTTACTATTTGCACTCGCTATAGAATTATTAGCCGAAAGGATTAGAGTAGAACCAGAAATTTATGGATATAATACTAAAACTACAATTAATAAAATATCTTGAGATGCAGATGATGTTTTATTGTATATAACAAAATCAGAGGTTAGCATCCCTAAAGTACTTGAAGTGATAAATGAATTTAGTAAGTTCTCAGGATATAGAATTAACTGGAACAAAAGTGAAATTATGCCTATAACAGGAATTAAATGTAATAAATTACAAAAATTTCCATTTAAAATAGCTAATAATCAAATTAAATATCTTGGAATTAATGTATCAAATTCTTATAATTCTTTATTTAAATCTAATTTTCCTCAATTATTAAATAAATTAAAAACAAATATTTTATATTGGAAAACATTACCGATATCAATGATCGGTAGAATAAATGCCATTAAAATGATTTTTCTGCCTCAATTACTATATTTATTTCAAGCCATTCCGTTATATCTTCCTAAAAATTTAAAAAAAAAATTGATTCTATAGTTAATAGCTTCATTTGGGATTACAAAAATCATAGAATAAGTAAAACACACTTATGTAAATCTAAGATAAATGGTGGATTAGCTTTACCTAATTTTTTATATTATTTTTGGGCGGTTCAGATTAAGAACTTTAATTATTGGTTGATACAGATGGAACAAGACCCAGCTTGGTTAAGAATAGAAAAGGAAGATTGTTTCCCTTTCGACATAAGCACAATATTCCTTGCCCCTGGGGTGGTACAAAAAAAATTATATAAGGCAAACCCTATAATTTTAAATAATATACGTATTTGGAAACAAATCATTAAGACTTTACATTTAGAAACTATACCACTTTGTTTACCAATTATGAATAATCCTATGTTTAAACCTTCGACATTGGATGTGGGGTTTAGACATTGGAAAAACTTAGGAATAATAAGGATAGAACATCTTTACAGGAATGGGAAATTCCTCTCATTCCAGGAGTTGAAAGAGATTTATGGACTGCAAGCAAATAATCTATTTAGATATTTACAAATTAGAGATTATGTCAAATTAAATACGCTAAATTACAGAAATAGAGAGCCAGGTTTCCGGGATGAAGTACTTAACAAGCATCCAACAACAGAAAAATTAATAGCATATATATATATAATATTTTTTTGGACAGGGAAATGCCAAAAACGGAACTATTCCGACAAAAATGGGAAAATGAAATTGGTTTACCTATAACAGAAGATTTATGGGAAGAAAGCTTACAACGAATTCATCGCTGTTCGTTAAATGCCAGACATACTTTGATACAATTCAAAGTAATACATGGATTACAATACTCAAAAAATAAATTAAATAGAATTTTTCCTACTATTTCACCATTATGTGATAAATGTCAGCACATAGAAGCCGATTTAAATCGCAGTTTTGTAATATGTACAAAACTTTAAAGTTATTGGACTGAGATTTTTAAAATTATTTCCACAGTTTTAAAGATCACATTAAGCCCTGACTCAAAATTAATTATATTTGGGGTTTTAGATTCAAATCAAATTTTAACAGTAAATCAAAGAAATTTTCTGGATTACTGTTTAATAATTGGAAAAAAATTAATATTACAATTTTGGAATTTTGACGTTTCGGCCTCGAGCTGAAACGTCTCCCATTCCTTCTCTCCAGAGATGCTGCCTGTCCCGCTGAGTTACTCCAGCATTTTGTGTCTATCTTCATTAAATTTATATATAGATTATTAATTGCATTACAAATTGTGTGAATTGAATGAGAAATTAATGAGAAAATGCAATAACCTTGATGATTTGGGGAATGGTTAGGGCAACAGACCATTTTTGTTGATTAAATGGTAAAACGGCTTAAATCACCCTGCTATTGGGTGCACAATTCACAAACCATCTCCCCCTTACTATGTTGAAGAAGGAACTGCAGATGTGGAAAATCGAAGGTAGACAAGAATGCTGGAGAAACTCAGCGGGTGAGGCAGCATCTATGGAGCGAAGGAAATAGGCGACGTTTCAGCCCAAAACGTTGCCTATTTCCTTCGCTCCATAGATGCTGCCTCACCCGCTGAGCCCCCCACACTATGTGTCTGGCTGACTTTCACATTAACTACAGTGGACATGGTTTGTCCAATATTATCTTTTCCGTTGAACTCTTGTCTATAACATTCAATCAAAAAAATCATAGGATGTGGATAATGCTGCAAGCAGTGGCTTTAGATTAAAATCTATTATGGGAGGAACAGTTCAGTTATGATTGATGTGGACATACAACATTAACACCTTGTAAATAAGCAATTTACAAACTCTAAAAGTGTTCAACACATTTTAATGATAGCACAAGGTATTACATACATCCTCAAATACTGGCTACATTCTTCTAGTGAACCGTATCCAGGAAGGGGAAGGCGTTATGATTGATGTTAACTAGGCGGGGTTAATGGTACTGAGATAACTATGTTATTGGTTGCATGCAAAACCATCTACATCCTTCCCCTTAGAAAATTTAAAAGAAACAGACCGTTGTCACTACAACAGAATTAAACAGAATTAAACAGAATCGCCATAACGAACAGGTGGCTTGCTGATCCGGCCCGAGCGCGTACGGATGTCTCCCCCTTCCCCCGGAGGAGCAGAAAAAACAGGGGGACCCGAGACAGCAGGGGAACCAGGGAAGGGCGGTGGGGTTGGAGGAACAGGAGAGGGAGAACCGCGACCGCCAACAGGTGACCCGCGCAGAGGGGAACCGGGCGCTCGATATGGGGACCGAGGCATGCAGGGAACGCTGGCTGGGACAGGAGCCGGCTGCTGGTATGAGAGCGGCGGGGCATAGGGGCCCGGGGCCTGCGGCTTCGGCTCATTAACCGCAAGCAGGTGTTGTCGGCTTCTACGGTAGATGGTTCCCTCATAGTCGACCAGATACGAACGAGGTGAGTCGGCCACCCCAACCACAGTAGCCAGACGGGAGTGACCACTGGCGGTTTGCAATCGAACAACCTGTCCAGGCAACAGAGGATCGAGTGGTCTGCACGACCGATCGTGGGAACGCCGCTGGCTGTCATGTTTCTCTTGAATGCGCCTCTGCACAGAGGCAGGCTCCAGCACCCGAGGTTTCAGCTGGCGCTGGGCAATCGGGATGGTAGATCTGGTTGTTCTGGACATCAGACGCTGAGCAGGGGACCCCATGGCCGGATCTCCGGAAACATTCCTGAGGTTCAGGAGATCCAAATACAAATCAGAGTTAGACAGTCTCGCTTGTTCCATCAGAAGCTTGGCGCTGCGGACGGCCCGTTCAGCAAGGCCGTTGCTCTGTGGGTACTCCGGGCTGCTGGTGAAATGCACAAAATTCCATTTGTCAGCAAAACTTTTGAACTCACGGCTGGTAAACTGCCTGCCATTGTCAGTCTGCAGCCTGACAGGGGACCCAAACGTGGAGAAGTGTTTCCGCAGCTTCCGGATCACCATCTCCGACGTGAGGGATGTCAGCAAATCCACCTCGAACCAGTTTGAGTACGAGTCGACCAGGACAAGGTAGTGGTTACCACGCCACTCGAAGATGTCGGCAGCCAGCGAGGACCAGGCCAAGGCAGGAGCGGGCTGTTGCAGCAGGGGCTGTCGCTGCTGATGTGGAGCAAGACTGTTGCACGTGGAGCAGGCAGAAACACGGTCTCGAATATATTTGGCCATTCCAGGCCAGTAGAATTGGCACTGAGCGTGGGCGAGTGTTGCATCGACCCCGGGGTGTCCGCTGTGGGCTGCGCAGTAGTAAGAATCGAACAGGGAGGACGGGACCACCACTTTATGTCCCTTAACGATAACGCCATTCTGGAGCACCAGTTCGTCACGGACCAGGAAGAAGGGCTGTGTTTCAGGCGGTGCAGCGGAGCGCTTTGTTGGCCACCCTGATTTAATCACAGACGCAAGCCGTTGCAAAACTGGATCGGCAGCGGTGTGCTCGGCCAAAAGCTGCAGCTGCTTGGTGGGAATAAAATTGACGCCCAGTACGAGCAAGTTCTCTGTTTCGTAGGGGTGACGAGCACAGGAGGCCCGCGGGGCGCGCGATAACGTGTCCGCGATGTGCATCTCGGTGCCTTTCTTGTAGACGATGTCGAAATCAAAGCGCTGGAGCTGCAGCATCATACGCTGCAGCCTGGCAGGGGCAGCATGAATCGGCTTGTTCAGGATTGTCACCAGTGGCTGGTGGTCGGTTTCGACTGTAAATCTGCTGCCAAACAGGAAGTCTCTGAACTTGGAGCAGGCAAACACCACCGCAAGCAGCTCCTTCTCGATCTGAGCGTACCGCTGCTCGGTGTCCGTCATGGTGCGGGAGGCATAGGAGACAGGATGTAACGATCCATCGACAGATTGGAGGCATGCCGCGCCCAGGCCGAACTTAGAAGCGTCACATGTGACGGTGATGGGGCGACTCGCATCAAAAAATCGCAACGTCGGAGTGTTAATCAGTTTCGACTTGAGACAGTCAAACGCCTGCTGGTGCTGTGGGAGCCAGACCCAGGCGATATCCTTTTTTGTCAGCTGCCGCAGGGGAGCACTCAGCTCACTGAGATGTGGTACAAACTTCCCAAGGTAGTTCACCATGCCCAAGAAACGTTGTAGACCTGGCACGTCGGTGGGGGCTGCCATCTCAGAGATGGCCGCTGCCTTCAAAGGGTCGGGTTTTAGTCCGTTAGAGGTGAAAACGTGTCCAACATACGTGACTTCTGAGACACGAAACCGGCACTTCTTTGGGTTCAGCTTCAGGTTGGCCTTTCGCGCCCGATCCAGGACGCGGCGGAGGTTCTGGTCATGTTCGGCAATGTCCTTCCCATAGACTAAGATGTCATCCACGATGATGGCACATGGCAGGCCCGAGAATATCTGCTCCATCGTTCGCTGGAACACCTCACTAGCGGAATTAATGCCGAATGGCATTCGCAGGAATTTGAATCTGCCGAATGGTGTGGCGAAGGTTGTCAAGTCGGAAGATGCTTTGTCCAACGGGATCTGCCAGAACGAGTTCTTAGCGTCTAGGACCGAAAAGACGGTGGCTTGCCCGACCTGAGCCGCCACGTCCTCAACAGACCGCATGGGGTAGTGTGGTCGCCTGATGGCAAGGTTTAAGTCCTTGGGGTTGATACACACACGTATTTCATTCTTGTCTTTCTTTATCGTGGCAACCATGGTGGAGACCCAATCGGTGGGCTCGCTGACCGCTTCTAGCACCCCCTTGTCGACCATGTTGTTAAGCATCGCCTCGACCCTGTCTTTCATGGCGTGGGACACCCTGTGAGGTGCGCGGACCACGGGTTGTACATTTGGGTCAATGGAAATATGGTATGTCAGTGGTAACTTTCCCAGGTCATCATTGAACAGGTCCTGGTATTCTGCAATCGGGTTAAATGACAGTTGCACTTTGTGGACCGTGTGGTCGAAGGACACCAGGCCAAGATCTTGGCACGCACGGTTTCCCAGCAGGGTAACACAGTCAGAGTTCAAAACATAAAAAATCAAGTTTCTCGTGGCCTTCTGTAGCCTGCAAGTTAAAGTGGCCCTCCCCACAGGCCTGAGAATTTCTCCACCATAGGCGTGTAGAGTAGCATTGTCAGCGACCAAGGCCTCATTAGTCCTTATCTTGTTGAAAAGATTTATTGACAAAACATTGACCTTTGCCCCAGTATCTAACTTCGCAAGGAAGGTTACATTGTTGACAGTCACAGACACGGAGGGATCAAGACGTTGGCCAGGTGCCTGGAGGAGGGTAAACACATTCGAATCCTCGGGAGAATTAATTGGATCTGCATCATAGGATTCAGCAACATCGGGCTGTGGGTTGGAACAGCTATCAGATTGTTTAAGCATGTTTAGACTGGGTCTGGAAATCTGTACCCGTCTCCCACGAGAACGGAATAAGCGGCAGGCAGAAGCGAAATGATTCAGTTTGTTACAAAAATTACAAGCCTTGCCATAGGCAGGGCACGTCGACCGTCTGTGGTGCATGTAGTTACAGTTAGGGCACCTTTTTGGGGGCACATCAGCAGGATCAGGGTTGGCACGCGGCAGAAAAGCATTGTTTCCCCTCTGAGGCAGGGCTCTACTAAATCCAGCCTGGTGAACAGACTTATCTCCCAAGTCCCGGTGATCATCTGGCAATACAACGACCTCAGACAATCTGCAGGCATGCATGGCTTTTTCTAACGTTAGATCCGGATCCCTAAGAAGCTCACATCGCAGCTTCTGGTCACGCATGCCAGTTACTAAAATGTCTCTAGTGAGCTGGTCTGTCATGTCACCGAAACGGCACCGCTGGGCGAGATAACGCAAATCGGCAATAAAACATTCAACAGGTTCCTCCGGCAGCTGTCTCCTTGTAAAGAACCGTGCCCTCTCTAGAATGCGGTTCGAGGGCAGGTCACAAATCTCCCTGAACTTACGTAGCAGGCAAGCAGGGTCACTGGCAGATTCTGCAGGGGTAACCACCACGTTGTTGTCGTCCAGGACCGCTGGAGCATAGACGAAAGTTCTGGCTCTCTTCATGGCATCAGGTCCGACAAGGTTGAGTAGGAGGGAGGCTTTGAGGGAGTCAGGATCATTGCGGTGAGCGACGTTGACAAAGTGGGTGAAATCAATTTCAAACGTAGCCCAGCGCTCAGAAATATCAGCATCAAAGACAAGCTGCGCGGGCTTTCTGCACGAGGATGCCATGGTCAGAGAGATAAAGCACAAAAGGCACAAATCAAATAAAAGAAATAAAACCCGATGGACAGGTAGGCGCAAGTATCTTCCAGCTCCGACACCATGTAAATAAGCAATTCACAAACTCTAAAAGTGTTCAACACATTTTAATGATAGCACAAGGTATTACATACATCCTCAAATACTGGCTACATTCTTCTAGTGAACCGTATCCAGGAAGGGGAAGGCGTTATGATTGATGTTAACTAGGCGGGGTTAATGGTACTGAGGTAACTATGTTATTGGTTGCATGCAAAACCATCTACACACCTCATTCAAGTAAACAATAGAACATCTGCAATGGAAATTTCCAGTGGACCACAACCAAAGATCTTAGATCTTTGACCACAACCATCATCCCAGGGATTAAGATATGAGGAATGTTTGATGGCTCTGGGTCTGTACTTGCAGGACTTTAGAAGGTTGAGGGGGGGATCGCAATGAAACATAATGAACAACGATAGAGTGGAGATGGAGAAACATTTCCAGTCTAGGACCAGAGGGCATAGCATCAGAATTAAAGGACTTACCTTTGGAAACATAGAAAGTAGTGCAGGAGAAGGCCATTCGGCCTTTCGAGCCAGCATCACCATTCAATATGATCATGGCTGATCATCCAGGATCAGTACTCCGTTCCTGCTTTCCCCCCATATCCCTTGATTCCGTTATTCCTAAGAGCTATATCTACTGTAACTCTCTTGAAAACATCCAGTGAATCGACCTCCGCTGCCTTCTGTGACAGAGAATTCCACAGATTCACAACTCTCTGTGTGAAAAAGGTTTTGCTCATCTCAGTCCTAAATGGCCGACCGCTTATCCTTAAACTGTGACTCCTGGTTCTGGACTCCCCCAACATCAGGAATATTTTCCCTGCATCAAGCCCTTAAGGAGATGAGGAGGAATTTCTCTAGCCGGTGGATGCTGAATCTGTAGAATTCATTGCTACGTCATTGGGTATTTTAAAAACAGAGAATGATAGGTTCTTGATTAGTGATGGTGTCAAAGGTTACGGGGAGAAGAATGTGGTTGAGAGGGTAAAATAGATCAGCCACGATCGAATGGCGGAGTGCGGAGGGGAATGATCTAATACTACTTCTAAGTTTTATGAAATTACGAATAATATGCTAGGGAGGGGAAAAGAAAAATACGGTGAAATGATGGGGAAAGGGAACAGGTATACCAAGCACCTGGATATAAATACATTGACCTCGCAATAATTGTTAAGTAAAAAAAAAGTTTGCCAATTAATACAATGACAAAATAATTAAGGAAATTGTTCATGATTTAGAACAGATTTAAAAAGGGCAGATGATGAGAAAATGATACTTTTAACTTTAAACTTTAAGATTAATGAAGTTAGTTTGAGGCCTGTTTAGATATAGAAATGCTCACTGGTACTGCACAATGATATAAGCATCCCTGTTCATTGGATTCCACTGTAAACCACTATCCCTTGATGCTTGAAGGTGGTTTCATAGTGATAGATAGATTCTTGATTAGTACGGGTGTCAGGGGTTATGGGGAGAAGCAAGAGAATGGGGTTGTGAGGGAGCTATAGATCAGCCATGATTGAATGGCGGAGTAGACTTGATGGGCTGAATGGCCTAATTCTGCTCCCATCACTTATGACCTCATGATCTTATCAGATGGTGAAGAGAGCTACGTGTCGTAGCCCATGCAAACAAACAAACACCAAGGGGAGGAAGAGAAATAAAAATATATAAAATGCTGGGAACAATTGCCGTACCAGGCAGCATCTTTGTAAAAAGACAGAGGTAATGTTTCATGTCCAAGCAATTTGTCAGGCAGGAAGAGTGATGAGCAGCAGTCAAAGATTCTTGAGCAGGAAGGAAGTTAAAAAGCAGTGCTCAAATTGACTATTCTCTGAATTACTCCCAGTGACATTCATAAGTGACAGTGGGGCAAGCTGAGATGTGAATTAGAGATGTAGCACAGAAGAGGCAGGGGGGCTTCAGAAACATAGGTTCATAGGTTCAAGGTGAAAAAATATAATAGGAATCTGAGGGGTAACTTTTTCACACAAATGGTGGTGGGTGTATGGAACAAGCTGCCAGAGGAGGTAGTTGAGGCAGGGACTACCCCAACATTTAAGAAACAGTTAGACAGGTACATGGATAGGGCAGGTTTGGAGGGATATGGACCAAACGCGGGCAGGTGGGACCTGTGTAACTGGGACTCGAAACGTTACCCATTCCTTCCCTCCAGAGATGCTGCCTATCCCGCTGTGTTACTCCAGCATTTTGTATCTAAATTTGGTTTAAACAGGCATCTGCAATTCCTTCCTACACATTTAATCTACAAAAGCACTTGTGTTAGAATTAGTTCACAATTAGATAGCATTGTAAAAAGCTGTAGGCATGCTGATTTGGTGTGGAGTCAGCAATGTATCAGAGAGAGGGGGACAGGAGACTTGAAATAGTCCTCTTTAAAACCTATTGAGATAAGAAGGTGTCAATTTTATAATTGTGAACATTTATAATGCTGGAGAGATTACCCTTGAAGGGATTAAATGTTGAGATGCAGTCTGTGCCAGGGTTCCTTGGGAACTGCATGGACATCGTTAATCTCTCCCGACTCCCTTCTGAGGCATCCATCTGCTTCTGGAAGACCACTATCATTCCCGCACCAAAATAAAAGCAAGACTTCATGCCTCAATGACTACCGTCCAGTGGCCTTGACATCACCATCATGAAGTGCTTCGAGAGGCTTGTTGTTGCCAACATTAACTCCAACCTGCCAAGCAGCCTTGCTCCACTGGAGCTTGCCTACCGCCACAACCGGTCCATCTCACTGGCCCTACACTCATCCCTGGAGTACCTGGATGGGATGGACACCTACTGTACATCAGACTGCTATTCATAGACTGCAGCTCTGTTTTCAGTACCTATATCCCAACCATCTCCAAACTCGTGGAACTTGGAGCCGGCACTCCCTTCTTCCACTGGGTCCTCGACTTCCTGACCGACAGACCACAACCAGTGAGGATAGGGGACAAGTCATCTCTATGATAATCTCCAAATCGGGTGCCCAGCCGCCGACTATACGCCTTATACACTCATGACTGTGCAGCCAAACACCAATCCAAATCTATTTATGTTCACAGATGACACACTGTAGGGGGCAAGATATCAAATAATGACGAGATGGAGTACAGGAATGAGATTGAGAACCTCGCAACCAAAGATTATAGAGGAGCAAGATGCGCCACTCAGTGGAAATCCAATGGACTGGTGTGTAGTACGTAACGGAACGTCACGGCCACCATTTTGGTGGACTGCCTCCCTATGTGTAATCCGCTCCAAAGCTACAGAGCAGTTGTAAGCAAAGATGATAGAGGAGCAAGATGCATTTGAAAGTTATTCGATTTATTTGTAATAGATCTTTACTTACCTCTCGATCCCTCTCTATCCCCTCTCTTCTCTCGATCCCTCTCTCTCCCCCTCTCGATCTTTCTCTCCCCTCTCTTTCGATCTCTCTCTACCCTCGATCCCTCTCTCCCCTCTCTATCTTTCTCTCCCTCTCTTCTCTCGATCCCTCTCTATCTTTCTCTCCCTCTCTTCTCTCGATCTCTCTCTCCCCTATCTTCTCTCGATCTCACTCCCTTCCCTCTCTCACTCCCTCCCCTCTCCCTCTCCCTCCTTCCCTCTCTCTCCCTCCCTTTTCCCCCTGTTCCCCCATTTCCCTCGCATCTTTCCTCCCCAGCCCCCACCTTTGCATAGTTTCCCTTGCATTGCATTGTACAGCTTCCCTTGTATTGGTTTAACACACACTGTGCACAACATTACAGGCACACACAAACACACATTCATATAAATATATGGTGGGAATGATAGAAGAGCTTATTAAAATGTTCTTACAAAGACCATTATGTAATTTATTTCTATCCTCCTTTGGGCCTAAGGCATAGCAGGGCTGCCAACTCTCACAGAGGGAAGGGAGGGAGAGAGGGAAATCGAGAAGAGAGGGGAGAGAGATAGATCGAGAGGGGAGAGAAAGCGATCGAGAGGGGAGAGAGAGCGATAGAGAGAAGAGAGGGTGATCGAGAGAAGAGAGGGTGATCGAGAGAAGAGGGGAGATAGCGAGAAGAGAGGGAGATAGCGAGGGATTGAGAGGTAAGTAAAGATCTATTACAAATAAATCTAATAACTTTCTAATGCATCTTGCTCCTCTATAATCTTTGCTTGCAACTGCTCTGTAGCGTTGGAGCGGATTACACAGCGGGAGATCGAGAGACAAAGATCATAGAGAAGCTCAGTTTCCCAGTAGACGCCATAGTCGACGCCATCTCTGGTCCGCTAATATGGCGTCGACAATCACACATGTGATACTACGCCTTTTCCACTGAGTGGCGCATCTTGCTCCTCTATAATCTTTGGTCGCAACCTGGTGCCAAATCAACCACCTCTCCCTCAATGTCGGCAAGACAAAGGAGATTGTGATCGACATCAAGAAGCGAAGCAGTACACCCACTCCCCCGTTATACATTGAAGGCGCACATACAGAGATGGTTGAAAACGTCAAGTTCTTATGAATAAATATCAGTAATGTCCTGGATAAGTCACATCAAAGCTATGGCTAAGAAAGCACATCAAAGCCTCACCTTCCTCAGAAGGTCCAAGAGGTTTGGCATATCTCCAATAACTCTCACCAACTTCTACAGATGCGCCACATAACGCATTTTATCGGGATGCATCACAGCTTGGTTTGGAAGCAACTCCATCCAAGACCGCAAGAAATTGCAGAGAGTTGTGGACGCAGCCCAGACCATCACATAAACCAACCTCTCTTCCAATAATTCCATCTATACGTCACGTTGCCTCGGCAAGGCCATTAGCATAATCAATGACCAGTCTTACTCCGTTCACTGCCTCGTCTCTCCTCCCCCATCAGGCAAGAGGTACAGAAGTGTGAAAACGCACACCTCCAGATTCAGGGACAGTTTCTTCACAGCTGTTATCACACACTCCTCTCATGCATCCTCACCTCCCATCTACCTCATTGGAGACTTTTAAACTATGTTTAATTGGATTTTATTAAATTTGATTTTGCACAAACTTGTGTCCTTTATCCTTTAAGAACTGCAGATGCTGGAAAAATTAAAGGTAGACATAATGCTGGAGAAACTCAGCAGGTGAGGCAGCATCCATGGACAAAAGGAAATAGGTGATGTTTCGGGTCGAGACCCTTCTTCAGATGTGGGGGTGGGGGGGGGGGTTAGGAAGATGAAAGGAACAGGTGGAGACAGTGGGCTGTGGGAGAGCTGGAAAGGGGAGGGGAAGGAGGGAGAAAGGAAGGACTACCTGAAATTGGAGTATGAACATTGACTTCTCCAATTTCAGATAGTTCTTGCTTTCTCCCTCCTTCCCCTCCCCTTCCCAGCTCTCCAACAGCCCAATGTCTCTGCCTCTTCCTTTCTTCATACCACCCCCCACCCCCCACCCCCACTACCTGTTCTTAATCCTTTATCTGTACACGATGGGCGGCTTGATTGTAATCATGTGTAGTCTTTTCTATGACTGGATAACACATAACAAAATGCTTTTCACTGTACCTCGGTGACAATCTATATTACTAAAACTAATATCTTGACTGCTTTTGACTCGCTGTGCTGTGATTAGCGAGAAAATGCTGTCACCTACGGCCATCATTTTTGGCCACCTCGCTCAGAGCTCCTCTCCGCCGGACTGGACCAGAGAATTTCTACCATCGATGAAAAATCAGAGAGATATTAATGTTTTTAAAAGATTCGCCATTCACTCTGCTGCCCCCGCTGGCGGCAGGGAGGGACTATAAAACCCGGAAGTATCGTGGCTCACTCAGTCTCTGCCAGATGGAGGAAGTGAGAGGGTCACTGCTATCTGAGCTGCAAATAACACTGAACACACGTCTAATCCACGGTGAATCCCCTCGATGTGGCTGCAAAGTGGCTGCTGCCAAATTGTTTGCCTTTTAAAAAAAGTTTTTTTTCAGAAAATGGATTGGTTGTAAAGTGGCTGCTGCCAAATTGTTTGTCTTGCCTTGCCTTTTAAAAAGTTTGTGCTCACAAAATGGATTGGTTGTAAAGTGGCTGCTGCCAAATTGTTTGCCTTGCCTTGTTTTTTAAAAAGTTTGTGTTCACAAAATGGATTGGTTGTAAAGTGGCTGTTGCCAAATTGTTTGCCTTGCCATGGTTTTTAAAAAGTTTGGGTTCAGACTTTCGGTGGCGCCATCAGAAATCGCCACCAAAATAACGGTGGTTTAAAGTATTTTTATATGAAAAAAGGGATTCCTCCCCAAAGTTCTAAAAGACCCATTACAATACTTCTTCTTAAAACTCAGCAAACATCAGGAAGTTCTGAAGAATTAACCTCTGAAATGGCTACCAAGGAGAAAGAGCTGGAAGAAATAAAGCAGTCTGTAAGAGAGTCATTAAAGAAAGAATATGCTGTTATGTTACATGATGAGATTGCTGCATTGAATGAAAGCATGACTAAGAACATTAATCGTGGGAATCAGAAAATTATTGACTCAATCAGTAATTTAAGTAAACGCATTGATGAAGTTGAAGAGGATTTAACTGTTCAAATTGATTGGGTGGAAAAAGACTGGAAGGAGAAGTTTGACTCTATGTTCCAAACTACTACAGCATATAAGACTGCTGTGAAAGATATGGAAACATCGTTGATAGAAATGTCTGAAGATATGAAGAAAATGAAGAAAGATCAGGAGCGCATCTTGGACCAACTGGCTAAAACGACTGATAAATGCCTTGTTTTGGAAGCACGTTCAAGACAGCAAAATTTAAGAATAGTTGGAGTGACAGAGGGAAAGGAGGCGAAGGATCCTCGTGAGTTTGCTGCCAACTTACTTAAACAAGTATACAACTTGCCTGTCAAACTGAAAATAGAAGAGCTCAATCAAGGCAAGGAGCCCCCCCAAGACAGATCATAGTCAAATTTCATGACATTTTGGAAGATATTGTGAAAAAAATCCTATATGGAAGGAATATGATGTTTGGGGAGGATAACCTTAGATTCTTTAGAAACTATCCAGTAATCGCTAAAAAATGAGACTTGTTTTGAAAGACACATTTTGAATTCCTTTCAGGATCAAAGATACGGCATAATGTATCCTTCAAAAATGAGGATCACTTACAAGGATAATGAGCGTACGTTTACTGACCCAGAAGAAGCATACAAACATGCTCAAGATATCGTAAAAGAGATAAATGGCTAAGTAAATCATCACGACTGTCAGGACACGTTTTTTTATTCTACAGATATCGGCAGAGGGGAAGCTGAGAAACATGATTTTTTAAAAGACTAATATGGCGGGGCTTTTCCACGAGGCGATGTCTAGACACCTTATCATCTTTAGAATGCTAACTCAAGGACATACTTTGTTCCTCCTTGAATGAAACATGGAAAAACAAGGGTGCGGCTGAATGGAGAAACCAATACAAACGGACTTGAAAATAACACTTTATGAATCAAAGTCTTTTATAATTTTAATCCTATACTAACACAGAAACTACTGAATTAACATAGCAATAGCAATCAAATTTAATGCAAATTGTTATAATGGTATAATGTAATAATGATTAACTCCCTTGGGGAGGGGAAGGTGGGTGGGGTTTATTTTAAATCGGTAATGAATGCCCAGATTTAGGACAATGAGCTAAATATAATGAAATAGATCATTAACATATTAAGAAACTAACCTATATAATAAATTAGGTCCCATATATGCTTGAGTGGTGGGGAGAAGATTCAGACACTTGGCAAACAGCCAGGAGTCTGATTCTGGTTAACCCCTGCCAACCAGCAGCTTACTATTACAAGCGACCCGGATCTGAATGCGAAGTAAACGTAAAAACTGTTAGTATATAGTAAATGGTAGACAATCTGAAGATAAGACTTAGATAAGACTTAATTAGATAAGACTTAATTAGATATCCAAATGGTAATTTTGCTATATATAATTTGGTTTTGAATTGGCCCCTCCTCCCTTTTGAAAGGTTTGTCAAGGGAGCGGAGATAAATGTATATTAACAGCAACGGAAGTCACTAAATATGT
Organism: Raja brachyura; assembly: GCA_963514005.1. Next base: position 90,186,161 of record OY740787.1, on the reverse strand, counting down.
AACTACCACCACTAGGTGGCTTTTTTTTTTAACAGTGTCGTTATTTTTAGACACTGTAATATCACTTTTTTTTGTCACATCTCACACTTTTTTGTCTTTTTTCTTAAGGACAATTTTAAAAGGGATGTACCAACAGAACCTAATAGCCGTGAATGCCCACCCAACATCCAGAGTCCTGAGGTATGTTGTTGCACCACATGACTTAAAGGTATCAAAGTAATTTAAAATGCAAGACAATAACCAAAAGAAAATTGGAGGAATCACATTTTGCAGTTGGAACATAAGAGGTGCTAATGAATCAATTAAAAGGGGTAAGATTTTTGCACAATTGAAATCACTTAATTCAGACTTAATCTTTTTACAAGAAACACACCTGAAACTGCAAGCCCAGACTAGATTGAAGGCAAATTGGATAGGACAAACATATCATTCTTCATATATCTCTAAATCTAGAGGTACGGCAATTATTATTCATAAAGGTATACCATTTAAATCAAAGAATATCATAACAGATAAATAGGGGAGGTATCTCATAGTTACCGGAGAGATCCACTCTACCCCACTCATTATGGTAAATATTTATGCGTCTAATTTTGATAATCCCCAATTTTTTAATGAAATCCTGAATATAATCTCAGAGTTTAATGATCAAAATGTGATAATTGGGGGGACTTCAATTGCATTTTAGACCCTTACCTGGACTAATCTGCACAACAAATGAGGCATAACATAAAATCTAAATCTAGTGAACTCCTAAATACATACATAAAAAAACACAAATATAACAGATGTTTGGAGGATCGCTAACCGAGTTGGAAGGGAATACTCGTTTTACTCAATGGTACACAAAACTTATTCATGTATCGACTATTTTTTAGTCGATACGAAATTAATTCCTTATACAAAGAAACTTAAATATCATAACAGCATTATCTCTGATCACTCTCCTTTTTTTTTAAACTAGAAGGAATGCCTAATAAAAAAATGTTTTGGTGGTTTAATCCTCAAATTCTAAATGATCCACAAGGTAGTATATATCTAAAACAACAGATGGAACTTTTTTTTGAGACCAACGACACCCCAGATATTTCACCCGCTTAACTATGGGAATCTTTTAAGGCATTTATCAGAGGACCTATAATTTCATACCAAGCTTTTCAAAACAAAAAGAACACGAATGAACAAATGCAGTTAGAAGAATGATTTAGACAGCTGGACCTAGATAATGCTAAAGAACCAATTATAGGTAAACATAATAAAATACCAATATTGAAATTTAAATTAAATAGAATATTATCTGCAAAAGTTATAAGAATATTTCAAATTACAAAACAGGAACATTTTGAACTTGGTGATAAACCACATAAACCTTTAGCACATCAATTGAAAAAACGGGAAACAGATAATACGATTTTAAAGATTAAATCAGATAAAGGTGAATTGTTAACATTACCTAATGATATCAATAAAAGATTTGCTCAATTTTATCAAAATGTATATACATCTAAAACGTCAGCAGATAGTACTAAAGTTATAAAGTTTTTGGATAATTGTAATCTCCCAAAACTTAATCTGCTGGAACAAGAGGAATTAGGAGCTCGGGTCTCAATTAAGGAAATAGAAGAGACAATAAACTCACTGAAGAATGGTACAACACCAGGACCAGATGGATTTAGTAATGAATTTTATAAAAGATTTTATGAGTTAATTTCACCACGGTTATATAAACTGTATACATACGCTTTCAAAGACAAACATTACCAGAAACATTAGCGGAATCAACGATTACACTCATACCTAAAAAAGATAAAGATTTAGAAGACCCTGGCTCTTACAGAGCCATTTCACTGTTAAATACAGATAAAAAAATAGTAGCGAAAACTTTAGCAAGAAGATTGAGTAAATATGTTAGCAAATTAATAAATGCGGATCAAACGCGGTTTATACCCAAGAGATACTCATGCAATAATTTGAGACGTCTGTTTAATATAATGCACTCATACAAAACTAAAGAGCAAGACCTATCAATCATTTCATTGGACGTAGAAAAAACATTCGATCAAGTGTAATGGGATTACCTCGTCAAAGTATTGCAAAAATTTCAAATGGGAGAGAACTTTATCTCATGGGTAAAACTATTATATGACAAGCCGACTGCTAGAATATTAACTAATAACATGCTGTCTCCGAAATTTCAACTATCCAGGGGCAATAGACAGGGATGCTCACTATCACCCCTGCTATTTGCTCTTGTAATAAGATAAGAACCCTTAGTTGAAAGCATAAGATCACATCCGAATATCCATGGTTATAGTACAAAAAACTCAAATAATAAAATATAATTATACGCAGATGATATACCATTGTATATTGCAAAATCGCAAATCAGTTTACCAAATATATTAAATCTAATAGAGGAATTCGGATCCTTTTCAGGATATAAAATAAATTGGAATAAAAGTGAAATTATGATGATAAAACCTCAAGACTCGACACACCTTTTAAAATTCCCTTTTAAAATTGCTACAGAAAAATTTAAATACTTGCGAATCAAAATTACCAGAAAAGATAAATCTTTATTCAATGCAAATTATATGCCCCTACTTACTAAATTAAATGCCCTGATTAAATTTTGGAAACACTTCCGATGTCTTTAATAGGCAGAATAAATGCTATAAAAATGATCTTCTTACCACACATTTTATATTTATTTCAATCAATACCAATAAACTTACCTAAAAGGTTCTTCAAAAAATTGGATTCTGATATCACAAATGTTATATGGGACTATAAATCCCATAGAATTCAAAGAAGACACTCGTGTAAATCTAAATAATTTGGTGGATTAACACACCCTAATTTTTTTGTATTATTATTGGGTAGTAAATGTCAAAAATGTAATTCACCTGTTGGACAATTCTGCCCAATGGGTGATTGGATAGTAATGGAGAGCGAGGATTGTTCCCCTTTTAATATAGGAGCGATCCTTCTCTCACCAATAAAACTGATTAATACAATATACAAGAAAAATACAATTATTCATAGTACTATTAGAATTTGGAAACAAATAAAATTAACCCTTAAATTAAGAAACCTATCGCTTCTCTCTCCTATAGTTAATAATCCGTTGTTTAAACCATCCATTATTGATAAATCATTTACACATTGGGAAAGAATAGGAATTAAAACGCTTGGAGACATGTATGAAACTGGAAATGTTTTATCATTCCAACAACTACAACTTAAATACAATTTGAGAAGTAATCAATATTTTAAACATCTTCAAATCTGTGATTATTTGAAAAAACATACACAAGAATACCAAACTTTGACTCCAGGCCTATCAGATGAAGCTATGAACAGAAAGGCGGACTCAACTAACTTAATATCATACTTGTATAATATCATCCTAAATATAGAAATACCATCCGATAGCATTAGAAGAGATTGGGAACAAGAACTATCTATAACAATCTCGAAAGAGAGTTGGGATAAACACTTGCTATATGTGCATAAATGCTCGATCAAGGTAAGACATATTTAATCCAATTCAAAATCCTACACAGATTATATTAGTCGAAAACTAAACTAAGTAAAATCTTTCCAAATGTTTCCCCCACTTGTGATAAATGTTTATCTCAAGATGCAACTATAGCACATTCCTTTGTCTTTTGCATAAAAATCCAAAAATGTTGGAATTAAATCTTTGAGATTTTTACAAAATTATTTAAAATAAAATTGAAACCTAACGCAGAATTGATTAGTTTTGGAACAATGGAAGTCGGCTTTGAGCTGACTTCGTTCCAAAAGAGTTTCCTTAATTATGGCTTAATAATGGCAAAAAAACCCGCACCAACGGTAAAAATGTGGATTTCAAATATGTCTGAAATGTTACACCTCGAGGACATGAAATTCGTCCTAGCAGGCAAATCAAGACAATTTTTAAAGATTTGGTCTTAATTTATCGACTTATTACAAACAGAGGGTGCAACATAACTTTGGAAATAAATAATTTCAGGACCTGGTGAGGGGTGTGTAAAGATATGAAGTAGGTACATCCCTTTTATCGTATCTTATTTTCTTATACTCTCCTTTTTTAAAATTTTATTTTAATTTTTTTTATTCTTCCTCGCGTTCTATGTCTTTACAGGCTCTTTCTTTTCACTTTCTCACGTACTCACTATCTTATCTAACTTTCTCTATTTCTCTATTTCTTCCTTCTGTTACTTTCCTATTATTAAAGTTTAAAACAAGATATATTATGTTATTTTTGGCTTATACTACTGTACATTCAAATAAAAACAAATAAAGAATAAAAAATAAATAAAATAAAAGTTTGTGTTCACAAAATGGACTGGTTGTAAAGTGGCTGCTGCCAAATTGTCTGCCTTGCCTTGGTTTTTGAAAAGTTTGTGTTCACAGAATGGATTGTTGGTAAAGTGGCTGCTGCCAAATTGTTTGCCTTGCCTTTTAAAAAGTTTGTTCACAAAATAGATTGATTGTAAAGTGGCTGCTGCCAAATTGTTTGCCTTGCCTTTTAAAAGGTTTGTTCACAAAATAGATTGGTTGAAAAGTGGCTGCTGCCAAATTGTTTGCCTCGCCTTTTAAAAGGTTTGTGTTCACAAAATGGATTGGTTGTAAAGTGGCTGCTGTCCAATTGTTTGCCTCGCCTTTTAACAAGTTTGTTTTCACAAAATGGATTGGTTGTAAAGTGGCTGCTGCCTCAATGACTGAGCTGCCAGCTGAAGAATCCATTCGGCCCACAATGTCCATAGTAGCCCGCTTGAAACCAGACCCTTTGGCCCACAACACCTATACTAGCACAACAGAAAGCCCCCCACCCCCTCTGGCCAGCAATATTGGAATTGGTGGAGAGGTGGAATATTGCGTTGGGGGACCAGCCCTCCCGTGTGATGCTGGGACCCAGCAGGTCCCACTTATTCTAGTAATAAACTAAACAAAACTAACCCTATATGTTTTTAATTCAGTAACAAATCGGCTACAGCAGACTGAGAAGCATTTATAGGAAAATCGTTCAAAAATACTATCACTGCAAAGATTATAATCTTACTACGAAAGTGATAATGTTGAGAAATAGATTGATGTCATCAAATGTTACCTGTATAGTTTCCTCGCATCATATCGCCCAGCATTGGTCTCACGAAGTTTATTTGCCAGCACTCGAACAATGTTGACGAAGAGAATAAAGTTCACCTGAAAAGGAGATAACGATTAAAGAGTACAATACAAACACCCATCCAAAAAGTGAAAGCTTCTCTTCAATCTCTAACAGATCTTGTCGAAGTCTTGATCCATGACTTAAGGACTTATGTTGGTTTATTTAACTTGCACAGGGGAAGAAGTGTCTCAGTCAAAGGCTGTGATCACATCTCTCAAAGTTAAGTCGGTACAGCAGGACATTTATACAACAAAAAGATGACAACTGAGGAAGTACAAAGGCGAGGTAGATTGATGTGTTAATCACAGGATCTATACCTTACTCTTACATAATACAAAAGTCGCAACTTCTTGGTTCCGTATGGCAATGGAGTCCAAAGGTAAGGATGCTTAATATGTTAATAACTGACACTAGATTGTGACTTGTGTTAGAAGGAACTGCAGATGCTGGTTTAAATCGAAGATAGACACAAAAAGCTGGAGTAACTCAGCGGGTCAGGAGGCATCTCTGGAGAGAAGGAATGGGTGGCATTTCGGGTCGAGACCCTTCTGCAGACCTGTGACTGTGTAACTAGATTGCGATCCAGATTGTGACTTGTCGGTTCTGTGTGTAACGGGATACAAAGATAATGACAGTGAATGTGTTACTAGCAAATACCAGCTGGCAGCTTCTGAGTGCCGCAAGTGTCGAGGTAAGGACAGTGAATATTTCCTCCCTTTAATACTCACTTCCTCTTTTGTGTCCTCTTTGTAAAATATTTTGGTCTTCAGCCTAAATTTGCCTGGTCTGTATTTGCATCGACTTGTGTTTAATTTGAAACATTTTTTTTGCTGCTTTTAAGGTGTGTTTGCCACAGTGCAAAGTTGCTAAGCAACCTTCATCTTCAGATGGTGATCCTCATTTATTTTGCTGTCTAATTACAGCCAAATTAGAGTGCATTCTAACAAAAAGCACCATGCTGTTTCTGCTGGCATAGTGCAATATCTGTTGATTCAAGTGTTTCCTTGTCATATGTCCAAGATATAATAATTAATGTTGGAATTTCATATGCTATTTGCAGTTATCGATGACAAATTTGTTGTATTATTTATGGCAGGATAGGCCACTCGGTCCATCAAGCACATGTCAGATCCCAGTAACTCAATCCCATCAGTGCCATTTACAATTCCTTTTTTCTGCAGCCTTGCACTTTATCCTCCTCCTTGGTTCCTTTGCCACCTACTTACACACAGAAGTAATTTGCAGTAGTCAATTAAATGACCAGCACGTTTTAACGAAATGGAAAGTATAAAGATAAATAGGTTTGCAGAGTGGAATAAAATAATTTGTATGTGGAATCTTTAACTGCCAGAGGAGGTAGTTGAGGCTGGGACTATCCCAACGTACAAGAAACAGTTAGACAGGTGCATGGATAGGACAGGTTTTGAGGGATATGGACCAAGCGCAGGCAGGTGGGGCTGGTGTAGCTGGGACATGTTGGCCGTTGTGGGCAAGTTGGGCCGAAGGGCCTGTTTCCACACTGTGTCACTCTGTCACTCCATGACTCTAACTTCACATTTTTCAATAAAAAGTCATTTTGCTTACTTTGGAGCTGCATTGACTACATCCACGATGTCTGGTTGCTATAGAAATGACAAATAATGTCTCCGGGAAGAAATGCGACGTACATTTTACTGGAGAGAAAAACCAATGTAATTGCTCACTGAATGCGACATGAACTCTTGCACCAGCTCATTGCAAAGTTGACTCATCTCTTACAACAAGCAACTCATTTACAGCAATTAACAGCAGTTCTAAAAAATGATCGCAGTACACGTCATAATTTTGCATGGAATAAGTAGGTGTAATAGTTTGTCACATTTCTTTGGTTATGTTGACATATAAATTACAGAAGGATGCATGTTAGATTCACAAGACATGTCAAGAAAGGAAGTTTTTGCCGCTGAAAGGTGGTTCTTTATTACAGTAACGAATTGAACAAAACAAATAGTCATCACAATAATATATTGTAAAATGTACATGCCATTTGTGCTATGTATATGTATAATTAATGTATGTTATGTTATTGTGCCTATGTGCTTGTGAGGCAGCTGCAAGTAAAATGTTCATTGTACTTCCATCATACTGCACTTGCTGATATGAAAATAAGCTCCACTTGATGTGAAAGATGCTCAATTATTTTGTTCTATCTTAATTAGGTATATTCTTTTTAAACCATAATATGCATTAATATAAACAATTTGCTTATTCCTCAAAGTTCAATTATTTAAGGCCCTGTCCCACTTTCACAACCTAATTCACGACCTCTGCCGAGTTTGCCCTCGACTCATACTCGCAGCATGGTCGTCACGAGGTCGTAGGAGGTCGCCGCAGGCCGTGATGCTAGTCGTAGGTACTCCTGGCAGCAAGTAGGTCGAGGCGTTTTTCTAGCATGATGAAAAATGCCCACGAATAAAAAAGGTTGTGAATTAGGTCGTGAAAGTGGGACAGGCCCTTAACTCTTTTAATCTGGATAACTGTGTTTTCTTCTCCCCTTTTCATTCCGAGCTACAACTCAAGTTATAGCTTCCACTTACCACAATGGCCATAACAATTGGTGTTTGATAAATCCAGTGAAAGTTGCCTACATTTAGTTCCCAACATCTACGGCACAAAAAGAAAGAAAATTATGTGAATACAAACACAACTTTTAGGCCTCCTATTGTTAGTTATGACAGTTTCGTTTTTAGTTTAGTTTCGATGCAGTGTGGAAACAGGCCCTTCGGCCCACCGAGTCCGCACCAACCAATCCCTGCACGTTAACCCTATCCGGTCCACATTAGTGGCAATGTACACCTTGATTGTGGAGAAAATCCAGGCGGCCTCGGGGAGAACGCACAAACTCCGTACAGACTGCACTCATAGTCAGGATCGAACCCGGGTCCCCGGCACTGCAAGCGCTGCTGCTCCACCACGCTACCATTTTAACCGACCATTTTAATTTTCGAGCAGAAGCATTTTAATTAGCCTTTCACTCATCCCAGCCATGGTTTTAATTTAAAATGTAGAACAGAACAGCACAGGAACATGCCCTTTGGCCTGCAATGTCTGTGTTGAACATGATGCCAAGGCCAACATTTAGCTACTCGCACATAATCCATATCCTTCATTCTCTGCATATCGATGTGCCTGTCCAAAAGTGTCTTCAATCACAAAAACTAAACTGAAATGCCACTATCGTATCTACCTCAGCAAACCACCACCAGCAGTGTCTTCCAGGCGCTCACTACCCTCTGAGTAAACAACTTTCACATACATCTCCTTTAAACTTTGCGCCTTTCACCTTAATGCTACTGTAGGCTTTCTATTTGATGTTTCTATCCTTGTAAAAAGGTCTACTCAATCTATGCCTCACAATTTTATATACTTCTATGAAGTCTCCCTGCAACCTCCAGCTTTCCAGAGGAAACAATCCAAGTCCATCAAACCTCTCCCAGTAGATATTACCCCCTAATCCACCCATCATTCTGATAAACCTCCTCTGTACCATTTCCAATAATGGGGCAACCAGAACTGCATGCAATACTCCAAATGTAGCAACTAAGTTCTTAGTTTAGTTCGGAGATACATAGTGGAAACAGGCCCTTTGGTCCACTGAGTCCGCACTGACCAGCGATCCCTGTACACTAACACTAACCTACACACACTGGGGATAATTTACAATTTTTACTAAGCCAATTAGCCTACAAACCTGTACATCCTTGGAGTGTGGGAGGAAACTAAAGCTCACAGAGAAAACCCACGCAGGTCACGGGGAGAACGTACAAACTCCGTACAGACAGCACCCGAAGTCAGGATCAAACCTGAGCCTCTGGCACCGTAATCATAATCATAAGTACTTTATTAGCCAAGTGTGTGTTGCAACATACAAGGAATTAGTAGCAACTCTACTGCTGCGCCAACATGCCACCCCAAAGTCTATAAAAAAGCATTGTGACTTCCTGACTCTTATACTCAATGCCCCATCCAATTAAACCAAGCATGCAGTATGGCTTATTTTCCCCAAGAACAATCAGAACCTCAATGCTGTTAAAGGTCATGCCATCAATTGTATATTTTCTCCATATACTTATCTTCCCAAAGAGCAACACCTCACACCTGCTCAGATTAAACTCCATCTGCCATTCCTTTGCCCGCTTCTGTAACTGATTGATATCCTGCTGTTTACTTTAATAGCCACCCTTACAATAATTTGACCCCCAGCGACATCGGTGTCATTTGCAAACTTACTGACCAACCCGTCTACATGTACGTCCAAGCCATTGATACATGTCATAAACAGCAGAGGCCCCAGCACTGACCCCTGCGGAACTCCACTGGTCACAGACCTCCAGCCTGAATATTGTCCTTCCACCACAACCCTCAGTCTTTCCATAAGTAAGCTAGTTCAGAATCCAACCCAGTTCTGAATCCAATTGAAATGGAGAGAATAAAAGATATTAGTCCGAGGCATCCAAAAAATAAATATTGAGGCAACTACTTGTCCTCACAATTAACCACATGGTTCTCGGCCAACCATTCACAAATTGTTTTACAACCAAATTATTGCCCCATTCATTACAGAGAAATTGGAGTCTGTACTTGCAGACGTTCTTTATGGCTGCTGCACAGATTGACGTTAATCACCGTGCAAGGACATTTTTCTGGCTTACTCTGTTCTTGTTAATATTGGGACAGATGGCATGTGCTCTCGGTGTTGTGGCATGCTTATAACTGAATTTGGAGAAGTGATGAAGTTACATAAAACATATCAAGGTAGAAATAACATTGAGGAGAAATCTCTGTTCCAACAAAACTCAACATAAAAGCAATATCTTGCAACTTATTCCCAGACTGGTTACCTTACAGGATTCCAAGCACAATACTAGTTCAGTCACTTCAGATGATTAGTATTTTCATCATCATCATCATTTCTGATTTCTATCACAAATAATATTTACAAATATTAATGTGTTAATAATCATTTGCATGTAAATAAATGAAATCCTGCCAGAAGCCATTCAACTCATGAACAATGACTTTCTCATTCTCTTGAAAGTTTAAAATTGCTTTAAATCTTTGGGACTCGATCATGAATCCCAGTGTTATGCAGAAGGTGGGATTTTAAGGACTGTATGTACTATGCCTCTCGGAGGAAAACAGAAATATAGCCATCTTCCTTCAAGCATTGGCAAATGAAGGAAGATCAAGTTCTTCCAAATTATTTTCATAGATAAAAGTTTATAAATTAAACAACAATGAGAAAAAAAAGTGTTCTCACCTTTCATTAGCTAACGTTGCTCTCACAATAGCCCAAGCCACAGTAAAGACTGATGGAACTCCTGGAAAAGGAAGAGGTCAGCCTTACTTTTTAGGCTTACTTCACCAATGATTCTCCAATGCATTAAGCTCTTTAGGAAGATGGCTCGATTATTATTAACCATGCATTAACACAATACAAAATTGAAAAATGCCTTTGAAAGATTTGATCAAAGTGTTCATTCTACTGAATGGAGATCGTAAATCAATTCTCCATTAAAACTTCTCATGGCCATTACAGGAGATGGTCATTACACAAGTTACATTATTTTAGCACAATTTGGAGGTTGGGTTTAACTTTGATCTAGAGATGGATCGGCTAGTGTGCTGATTACAATCTTTCATGACAAATACTGAACTCTGACTTGCAATCTTTCTCATTCCTGCCTCCTCCCACCAACCTACTGAGCAATAGGGACACAACTCTTAATGAAATCTCTAAAAAATATGAAACATATTCATCTTCATCTGAAGACGTCGGATGGGCCGGTAGGAGGAAGAACCAGGGTTAGGGTTAGGGTAATGGGGTGATACCTCCAGCACCTTCAAGGACAACTACAGGAAGTGCCCCCAGGACCCAAAGATGGGCAGGCGGGACAACCAGTCTTTGTGGACTTTAAATAATGGCCCCAAAAATGGCGGCCCCCGCATGTGTAATTTATGCAAAACGAATTGCACTGTGCAGTTGCACATGTTACAAATAAAGTGCTATTGACTATTATTATGAAGATAGACACAAACATCTGGAGTAACTCAGTGGGACAGGCAGCATCTCCAGAGAAAAGGAATTGGTGGCGTTTCGGGTCGAGACTCCTCTTCAGACTGAGAGTCAGGGAATAGGGTTCTATTATTACATTCCTTTCCTCACCCAAAAGCAGACAAAAGCTCCCAAAAGTGGGCTAAACAAGAAAATCAGATGCGACATAAAGTTGATATCACAGGTAGGTTTTGGCAAGAAACAATCTATTTTTAACAGAAGGGAAAAAAGAAAGTCATGCCTATTCCACTAAAATGAGCGCACTATCGTGGGCACAAGGTGGACATGCACTCTCTTTAGCAAGTACACTGTGTCCAGCTTGGCTGAAAATGTTAGATCGACAACGTCTCCATCTGTCTCCTTCCCTACTTTTGGAAGTCTTTCATTGCTTATTTTTAAAGGAATTGTTAGTACCTTACCCCATCCAATGAATGTGAAAGTCCAGATATATTTTCTGTCAGACAGAAAGGCCATCAGGATGAGGCAATGCAGGTATAGGCCCTCCACGAGAATCCAGAAGTAGTTTGTGGTGAAGAAGTAGAGAAACAACACAACGGCAATCTTGCAGCCCACCTGTGACATAAACATCGGTGGGATCAGAGAAAACAAACTTATCTCCATGCATTGTAGAAACAAAGAACTACAGGTGCTGGTTTATACCAAAGATAGACACAACATGCTGGAGTACCTCAGCGGGACATACAGACGGATAGGTGGCGTTTTGGGTCAGAACCCTTCTTCAGACTGAAAGTAGGGGGTGGGAGGGAAAATTGGAGACAAGAAAAGATCAAGGCCAGCAACATGTGACATCAGGCAGGTTGGAGCCCTGGCAGGCCAATTGTTGGCTAGGGAAGGTGTGAAGAAACTTGCACTCTGCGAGATGTTACCTTCACTAATTTCATAGGTTAGGCATCAGCAAGAAGGAATAGTTTGAAAGGTACATACAAATCCCTGCTATTCTAAAGGGCCTGTCCCACTGTACGAGGTAATTCAAGAGTTCTCCCGAGTTTCCCGATTCGAACTCGGAGAATTACGGTAATAGCTGTTCGTAGATGCTCGGAGCTCTCGTGAACATTTTTCACACTGTTGAGAAACTTCATGAGCTTACTGCATTTCCCAAGTACCTGCCGTTAGCGTTACGAGATGTCCTGAGCTCCGATGTACCCGCTACGTACATTCTACGTACTTACCACGAGTTTGATTTTTTTTTTAAACTCGGGAGAGCTCTTGGGTAAACTGGTATAGTGGGACAGGCCCTTAAGTTACTCCTTGCTTCAATTTGCGGTCAAAAGCCAACATTTCTGGAAACTGCCTGATGTGAATGGACGGCAGTGGTTCAAGAACAAAGGTTGTTCGCACCTTCTCACGGGCATCAGGGTGTGTGTGGGCGCTGAACCAGTGCTTCTTAAACTGGTGAATGGTTCACCCAAGGGTGAATGTATTAACACTTAAGAAATTAGTTAATTTATGTTTTTTGTTCATGCGACAAAATAAACTATATATAAAATTATACACATGGGAGAATAAGATGAAAATTACCAAAAAACATAAGAAAATTTAGTTGTGGGTGAATGAAATGTTGTGATAAAGACTCAAGGATGAATGAAATAGTTTAAGAAGCACTGACCTAAACTTGCCTTTGCTATTATGGCCAAATTGCCAAAAGATTGAGGCAGATAAAGACATGTTTCAGGCATCACATCAGACCATTTCTACTACTGGAAGTCAGAGACTTATGACTTGAATCATGGAGACTCAGATTTTAATTGCAGGTATTCCATGTACAACCCTTTCATAAGATCATAGGAGTAGAATTAGGGCATTCGGCCCATCAACTCCTTTAAACCCTGGAGAATCCCACTCCTGTCACATTCATCATTGCCCACAGGCCTTCCCTGTGCAAAAGACACACAGATTCTGCAAACCAAGTGAATTTGTTTAGTTAAGTTTAATTTTTTTTAGTTTAGAGATACAGCGCAGAAATAGGCCCTTCGGCCCACCGAGTCTGCAACGAACAGCGATCCCCTCACATTCACTCTATCCCACACAAACGAATCAAGTTCAAGTTACACTTATTGTCACATACACCAATTGGTGCAGTGAAATCTGAGTTACCATGCAGCACACAAATAAGATAAACACAACACTTTAGAATTTAACATAAAACATCCCCCCATAGCGGAATCAACGTTTCCCACTGTGAGGGAAGGCAACAAAGTTCAGTCATCTCCCTCTTGTCACCTGTGCTCGGGGCCTATTGAGGCCTCCTCGGCCCGATGTTTCAGGCCCTCTCGCCGGGATGATCGGATGAACGGAGCTCCAGCGTCGGAACACTCTCAGCGTCTTGGAGTTTCCGAATCGGCCGCTTCCTACCGGAGACCACAGCTATAGGCTGAGCTGGGCGGATCTCCAACACTGGCGATCCTCGGCGAAAGATCCTGGGTCTTCGCGATGTTAAAATCAGTGCCGCCCGCGGCTGGAAGCTCCACAAACCACAGCTCCACGGCGTTAATGTCGGCAGGCCCAACACTCCGGAGCTCCACACGGCGATCCCGGTAAGGCGTCACCCGCTCTGCGATGGTACCTCAGTGCTACGTCGCCGCTGAAGCTCTGGCCTGTCTCCGGCAGGAAAGGCCGCGCCAATCCAGATGGTAGGCCGCGAAGAGGGGGCGAAGATGCGGCTCGGAGAAAAGACACATCCTCGAACCGGGTAGTGACTGAGAAGACTGTTTCCCCCCTCCCCCCCCCCCCCCCATCCCCCACATAAAAAAGACTGAAAAACCTCCATAAACAAACTTTGAGGCTAAAAATAACAAAAAGGATGAAAGGACAGACAGCTGCTGGCGAGGCTGCCACTCTCGATGGTGCCACCACTCTGCCACTAGGGACAATTTACATTGACACCAAGCCAATTAACCTCCAAACATGCACGTCTTTGCAGTGTGGAAGGAAACCGAAGATCTCGGAGAAAACCCGCACAGATCACGGAGAGAACGTACAAACTCCGTACGTAGTCAGGATCGAACCGGGATTCTGGTGCTGTAAGCGCTGTAAGGCACCAACTCTGCCGCTGCGCCACGTGCCGCCCTTAAAGGGATGATCCTGAACAGATCCCAGGCTAACCTTGGGAACCCAGGTCTGGCAAGTTCTCCATCTGCTCCAGAACACCCAGCATTGATCCTTACCCACCCACAAGTTTGTGTCACTTTCCTGATTCAGAAAGGGATCCCGCCATCAGGCCTGAGCCATTAGTCTGCCCCTCATCCACTGACTTTTGCCAGTTGACCATTCCCACTCCATGCCTGACTACTGACAATAAAGCCACTGCTAACCCCCAACATCTCATCGACTCGCGGCAAACAGCTCACCCAGACCCTTCTACGCACTGCCCTGAGCTCTGACCCAGCTGTTTCCGCACTGTATCGCAAAACTAAACTAAAACTCTGTCCAAGAAAATACCCACCGCTGGATTGTACAGGGAAGTTCCAGGGGGCGCCGTCCAGTTGGTACGGCTGCCCAGCCTGCAGCTGTCTGTTTTTTAACTTCTTTCTTTTATTTTTAGTGAGTTTTAGTGTTTGTTTTTGGAGCCCTAGCCTTTTTTATGTGGGGGGGTGGGGGGGGGGGGGGGGGGGGGGGGGGAAGGGGGAAACTACTTTTCCTGGTCCCTAACTGGTCGGAGAGGCAGCTTTTCTCCGGGCTGCACCGTCGACCCGTCCTCGCGGCCTGCCAGCGGGCCTGGAGCGCCGTTTCCTGAGGGGGCCGCCCAGAACCTCGGCTTCGGCAGCGGCTCAGCGCTGGAGCGCCATCATGGAGCGGAGCGGGCGATGCCTTGCCTGGGTCGCCGTGCTGGAGCTCCGGAATGCTGAGACCGCAGGTGAACATCGCGGAGCTGCGGGACTGCGGGGCGGCCGGCTGCGGGCGGCAGCGCTGAACTTTAACATCGGGAGCCTGGGATCTCTCGGTGAGATCATCAGTTGTGGAGCTCCATCCAGCGCGGCCTTGTCGGCTTCGGAAGCCACGGACTCCGGTAGGGAAGCGGCCGTTCCAGGTGTCCCAAGCCGCTGTGAGGACTCTCCCGACGCCGGAACACAAACACCTGGCGAGAAGGCCTAAAACATCGGGCCGCCGTAGCGCCGACTGCGGAGGCCTCAATAGGCCTGACTATGGGTGGACTTGGGGATGGGACTGGACTTTGTGCCTTCCCCCACAGTGGGAACCATTGTGGGGGGATGTTTTTATGTTCATTGTTGATTCTTTAGTGTTGTGTCTTATCTTTATCTGTGTGCTGCAGGGCAAGTCAAATTTCACTGCACCAATTGGTGTATGTGACAATAAATGCCCTTTGCCCTTTGTCCTTTGTCCTTTGTCCTTTGTCCTTTGCCCTTTGTCCTTTGTACATACATATTTCACAACATGAAACAAGGTACACAGAAAACACATACTTCTTCATAATGCGGCTTCATATTGCTGGGATTTGCATAGATCCTAATAACTTCAACGCTTCCAGAATTTATATATTGCACTGCACTCTCACATAGAAACGTAACCTTGATCAGCCTTGCTTGCATTAGCATGAAGTACCCCGTAATTTGCCTATTCTGTGTCATTCCTTTTGAAATATTAGCATTTTCTTCTTTTTGCAAAACCTTAATTACCAAGGTAAAGGAATGAATACAACTTTAGCATTAATGGATTTGCTGATGAGTAACTACAATAATGAAATGATAATAATTCACGTCTCTAATGTTCCGTTCCTTGAACTGTATTATATCTGCTTGCTGCATCTAAATAGAATGCATGAATCACCAGTTATGCTCCTCACATTAAAATGCTTTTAACTATTTTACACCATGTTATGCACTCAACAACGACCAAACCAATTCCTGAGACTCTCACATTAAATCTGACAGTTTACTGGGAGAATCATGTCAAGCCGTCCAAACCCAACTAGTTCACTGCCAAATTGCAAAGAAGTACCAGCTAGAAAAGATTTGAAATGCAGGCAACATCGAACGGTAATTAACCTGTTAACAATTTGACACTGAATGGTGGGAGCTGCTGAAAAGTGGGACAGAGGAGGACGAGTGGTAAAGCATAAATCAATGGCAAGACGAAGCTTATCCAACGCAATATAGGGCAGAGACTATGCTCAAAAATTATTATCCAGGTACAATAGACAATAGACAATAGACAATAGGTGCAGGAGGAGGCCATTCGGCCCTTCGAGCCAGCACCACTATTCAATGTGATCATGGCTGATCATCCCCAATCAGTACCCCGTTCCTGCCTTCTCCCCATATCCCCTGACTCCGCTATTTTTGAGAGCCCTATCTAGCTCTCTCTTGAAAGCATCCAGAGAACCCACCTCCATCGCCCTCTAAGGCAGAGAATTCCAGACTCACCACTCTCTGTGAGAAAAAGTGTTTCCTCGTCTCCGTTCTAAATGGCTTACTCCTTATTCTTATAACTGTGGCCCCTGGTTCTGGACTCCCCCAACATCGGGAACATGTTTCCTACCTCTAGCATGTCCAAACCCTTAACAATCTTATATGTTTCAATTAGATCCCCTCTCATACTTCTAAACTCCAGAGTGTACAAGCCCAGCTGCTCCATTCTCTCAGCATATGACAGTCCCGCCATCCAGGGAATTAACCTTGTAAACCTACGCTGCACTCCCTCAATAGCAAGAATGTCCTTCCTCAAATTAGGGGACAAAAACTGTACACAATACTCCAGGTGTGGTCTCACTGGGGCTCTGTACAACTGCAGAAGGAGCTCTTTGCTCCTATATTCAATTCCTCTTGGTATAAAGGCCAACATGCCATTTGCTTTCTTCACAGCCAGCTGTACCTGCATGCTTACTTTCATAGACTTACTTGCTAACTTGCAGGTACCTTTCTTCCTGCATATGCTCTTGACTCCACTCTGTCATAGTCATCCAGCATGGAACCAACCCCTCCTGTCCATGTTGACCATCAACCATCCATTTTATTGTCCACACGTTGGCACCAACTTCGCCCAGATTCTAGCACCCACCTACACATCAGGGGCAATTTATAGTGGCCATTCAACCTACCAACCGGCACGCCTTTGGGTTGTGAGAGGAAACTAAAGCACCCGGGGGAAACCCACATGGACACAGGAAGAACGGGCAAACTCCGCAGAGACAGCGACGGTATCGAACTTGGTTCACTGGAGCTGTGAGACGGTGAGCCTACCTGCTGGCCCACTATGCCACATACTCTGACAAAGCGGGACGGTACCAAGTCAATTAAATAAAATCATTGAGTGAAACGTGACCAATTGCTTCCCGTACAACTGGGTATATGTGGGACATCGTCTCCCACTCCCATCCATTCACCACCATCACAAGTGACCCAAGAGGAACAACCCAGGTAACATGATCAGACAACCTCATCACAAAATACACCTCGAAGAAGCACGCAGAGGAGGAGGAAACCTAAGAGATATCGGGCCGAGGAACATTTGGCCTTTAGAGAGAACTGCAGAAATGATTTGTGTTTTACACGTGGTCGGCAAAATGAAATCATTGGTCATATTGAAAATACGCAGGCTACTGATCAATGTTGGACCAGCTTAAGGAGTAGGTTTGGAATATAACCTAACTGAGACATCGTGCATCAAAGATGGGGCAATCATGCTTATTTTATTTGGAATCCAGAAGTGGCGGCGCTGCCTAGGCAGCTGCGGCTCGCTCGCCTGCAGTCCGTTTGTCTTTTTTCTTTTTGTCTTGTTAGGAGTATGTTTTTGGTTTATTTTTAGTTGTGTATATGTGGGGACTGCGGAGGGGGTGGGGGAAACCTCTTTAATCCCTTCCCTGAACAGGGACGTGACCTTTTCCTTGTCGTGTCTCCGTTTCGCTGGGGCCTAACATCGTGGAGCTGGCCGCCTCCAACTGGAATCGATCTGATGGCTCCGGTCGCAGAGCCTGTGGACTGACCATCACGGAGCTGGCTGACTTAGGAGGCTGTGGTGGCACTGCGGCTGCCACCCGACTTCAGAGCTTCGGAGGCTTCGGCTGCGGGCCCTGTGGACGTTAACATCGGGAGCTCGCAGGTCCCTGGTAGCAGACCTATTTTCGGGAGCTCCCGCAACCGCCCCGAATCGTGGGATTTGAATCGGCCCATCGCTGGGCTCGTCATCGTGTAGGAAAGAACTGCAGATGCTGGTTTAAATCGAAGGTAGACACAAGATGCTGGAGTAACTCAGCGGGACAGGCAGTATCTCTGGAGAGAAGGAACGGGTGACGTTTCGGGTCGGGTCTAAAGAAGGGTCTCGACCTGAAACGTCACCCATTCCACCTCTCCAGAGATGCTGCCTGTCCCGCTGAGCTACTCCAGCATGTTATGTCTCCCTTACTGGGACATAAAGATGTTCGACCTTATGAAAGAAGAAGTGGTACTTACAGCTCTGACTGGACATCAATGCCCGTACAGGGTTACACAAAAAGCTGGAGAAACTCAGCGGGTGCAGCAGCATCTAAGGAGCGAAGGAGATAGGCGACGTTTCGGGTCGAGGCCCTTCTTCAGACTTGTCCGTACAGGTTTGTTTTCTGTCCATACCTCATGAACAAGCTCTGGGTGGATTCTAGGGATATGGATTTTTTAATGTGGAAGATAGGACCCTTAAAATCAACCTCACCAAGATCGCATATAAAGGAGAAGATGAAAACTGTTTCACTATCTCATTAAAGGAATACCCATGTGGTGACTGGGCATGATCTATTGCTAGTACTACCTGTTGTATTAACCTCCAAATGCCAGCCAGAGTGGTGAGTCAAATTGGTTGATATCCATAAATAGTATGAGATTACTGTGGACATTACTGAGGAAATATAGGACTTGAGTCAATACTTTCACAGGTATATTATCAAACTTAAACTGCTGCCGTGGACTTAAGAGTGGAATAAGAGACAAATTATTAAGGCCCACATTACATTTGTCAGGATTATTCAGCAGTGTGGAGAGATTGAAGAAATTAAGGAAACCTGTTGGTTGTATGGGAACTGTACAATGTACCTATTCACATGTGGGTGAGGATTGTGTCCCAGATTGTTGTCTTCAATATAGTTCTACGATGTATCAAATGTGCACGCTAGTTCGGTTTAAACAATGGAAAATGGAAATAGAGGGAAAGCTGTACATGGAACTCTATCTGCAGAGTAAATGATTCAGATGCGCAGGAAGGAACTGCAGATGCTGGTTTAAACCGAAGATGGACATAAAATGCTGCAGTAACTCAACGGGTCAGCAGCATCTCTGGAGAGAAGGAATAGGTGGCATTTCGGATCTCGACAGAAAACGTCACCCATTCCTTTTCGCCAGAGATGCTGCCTGACCCGCTGAGTTACTCCAGCATTTTGTGTCTATAAATGGTGTAATTGTACCGCAAAACTCTGTCGGAAAGGAACTGTAGCATGTCACAGATTTGTATATAGATGAAATTTCATTCGTGGAACGCTCAATGGATCAGGGGGAGCATACAGTACTGTAGTTATGCGACTCACAGCAAGAACCTTCAGAAGCAGGACAGAAAAATAAGTCAGCTTCACAGAAATCCTGAGAATAGAAGTCCACTTTACATGGACTATCTAACCTTGCATGAAGAAGTAGTGGAGCCAGCGGATTGAAATCAACTGTGAATTGGAATCAACTGTAAATTGAAACCAATTGCTCAACCGCGATGGAAGCTCAGGTTTCTAAATTAAGGGTAGAAGAGGGAACGATAGAACATTTGTATTCTCTTTGCCTGACACTTGAATGAATGACCTCAGGGTCATGAGGGTCCTGGGCAGAGATTTATCAACTAGAAAGTCAGTCGACACCGTATAAAAGAGGGATACTCAAGGCCATCGATAGTAATAACCCAAGAACAATCTTCGTAAAGGGAAAAGCCCCAGCTCAGAACTGAGAAAACCACACACCAGTGAGCGTAACTACCCTGCTCACAACACATTGGGTAATATTGAAGTCAAAGCCATGAGCTTAGTGATTTTGGATAATGTTAGAACAATGAATCAAATGTGAACTATCGGAAATTGATTATACACCAGCACTCCAAAGTAACTTGAACGCCAATAGAGACTGCGATGTAAGTTGTATTAATCCTTATGCAGAGTCCTTATGCAATCCTTATGCATTGTTCAGCATGCTAGTTGATATCCCATAGACGTAATGGGGTCAAACAGAGATGCCAGAGATGCTAACAAACCTGATTCTCTTGATATTAATATTGTGTCATCTTGTCAGATTTGATTTCTATTAAAGCGATGTTATGCCATCATTTTATTATCACATTCCCATCTTTGCCAGTTCCCCACATTTCCTGTAATCTATTCTCTCTCATGCGCCCTTCAACTCCTCGCAGGCTCTCATGCGTGGGTTTTCTCCGAGATCTTCGGTTTCCTCCCACACCCTAAAGATGTTCAGGTTTGCAAGTTGATTGGCTTGGTATAAGTGTAAAATTGTCCCGCATGTGTGTAGGATAGTGTCAATGTGCGGGGATCGCTGGATTGCTGGTCGGTGGGCCGAAGGGCCCGTTTCTGTGCTGTATCTCTAAACTAAACTAAACTGAACGTGCAAACTCCACACAGACAGCATTGGAGATCAGGAGTGAACCCGGGTAGCTGGAGCTGTGCGGCAGCAGCACTAGCTGTTGTGCCATTGTGGCACCTCTTTGGTGGGCTGAAGGCGCAGTTCCGCCTTTCTCACCCCCTTGCCTTCATCCCAGCAGAGAGAACTACTTCCAAGATGGCGCCCAACCCAGATGATTATTTGTACCAGCCGCAGAATCAGATGTACAATCACACTCTTAAATCACTACTCCTACAGCAACATTTCTTACTTTAACTATGATCAAAGGACAAGGACAAAGGACAAAGGGCATTTATTGTCACATACACCAATTGGTGCAGTGAAATTTGACTTGCCATGCAGCACACAAATAAAGATAAGACACAACACTAAAGAATTAACAATGAACATAAAAACAACCCCCCACAATGGTTCCCACTGTGGGGGAAGGCACAAAGTCCAGTCCCATCCCCATGTCCACCCATAGTCGGGCCTATTGAGGCCTCCACAGTCGGAGCTACGACGGCCCGATGTTTTAGGCCTTCTCGCCGGGTGATGGAGCTCCGGTGTCGGGAGAGTCCTCACAGCGGCTTGGGACACCTGGAACGGCCGCTTCCCTAACGGAGTCCGTGGTTTCCGAAGCTGACAAGGCCGCGCTGGATGGAGCTCCACAATTGGTGATCTCGCCAAGAGATCCCAGGCTCCCGATGTAAAAGTTCAGCGCTGCCGCCCGCAGCCGCCCCAAGGTCCCGCAGCTCCGCGATGTTCACCTGCGGTCTCAGCATTCTGCAGCTCCAGCGCGGCGAGCCAGGCAAGGTATCGCCCGCTCCGCTCCCCGATGGTGCTCCAGCGCTGAGCCGCTGCCGAAGCCGAGGTTCTGGGCGGCCCCCTCAGGAAACGTCGCTCCAGGCCCGCTGGTAGGCCGCGAGGACGGGTCGACGGTGCAGCCCGGAGAAAAGCTGCCTCTCCGACCAGGTAGGGACCAGGAAAAGTAGTTTCCCCCTTCCCCCCCACCCCCCCCCCCCACATAAAAAAGGCTAGGGCTCCAAAACAAAACACTAAAACTCACTAAAAATAAAAGAAAGAAGTTAAAAAACAGACAGCTGCAGGCTGGGCAGCCATACCAACTGGACGGCGCCCCCTAGAAACTAAACGTTATTCCCTTATCATGTATCTATACACTGTAAATGGCTCGATTGTAATTATGTATCGTCTCCCCGCTGACTTGATAGTGCGCAACAAAAGCTTTTCACTGTACCTATGTTACACGTGACAATAAACTAGCCTGAACCTCCTCACCATGGAGCACTTCCAGATCAGCCGCTGGCCGTGGCTTTGGCAGCAGGGAAAGCCATAAGGGCCTGACCCACTTGCCGATTTTCTCAGCAACTGCCGGCGTTATTGACTGATGTATCAGGGTTGCCGAAAGATTTTGAACATTTCAAAATGCAGCAGAGACAAAAGAAATGTTGCGACACTTGAGGAGACACCACGCTTCAATACGTCGACACGCCGCATCACGTCGCGTCACGCCGCGACGTTTATGGTGACCTGTTACGTCAGTCAATGATGCCGGCAGTCGCTGAAAATATCGCCAAGTGGGACAGGCCCGATAGTGCTTCCTCCGCTCAAGCTACATCCAAATAGAATCAGGATGCTACTGATACAATAAAACAACTAACTGCTTCTGGTTTCTGTCACATTACTGCAATGGAGGGTGATTTCAGTAAGGAATGATGAGTTGAATGATCTGCTCCATGGGCCTCTTGCTCCATTCACACTCTGAGCAAGGTGGGTTAAAGTTCTCTCACCTCCATTTTCAATTTTGACTGCATGTATATCCCACCTACCCTGTTCCTAAATAATACCGCCAGACTGCTTGGAAGCAAAAGTTGTGTCAAACCTAACGTTCATTCCTCAAAGAACTTCAGTAAAAGATTTTTGGTGTTTTGAGTCTAAAGGAAGAATGATGAGCAAGTAATTTATCAGGCAACAGCCACTTCTTCTGCCGCACTTGGACTCTCTGACCACCGGGTGGCACTGCAATGGCTGCCTTGTCTACAGTCTGTCTCATCCTTTTCTCTATTTGTTGTTTTTTAGTATGTGTTAAATGTATGTTTTAACGTTCTTTAGCTTTGTTTTATGTGGGGGATGGGGGAGGGAACTTTTTTAAATCTTACCTCGACTGGGATGCGACTTTTTTCGTATCATATCATATCTCTGTCTGCACTGCGGCTAACATCGTGGAGCCGGCAGCCTCTGCTGGAGACCAACTTTGGCAGCTCCAACCGCGGGAGCCTGCGGACTTTAACATCGTGGAGCTCGTGGTCCCTTAGTTAGCCGCAGGAACTTCGACTGCCCCGATCTCGGGAGCTTCGACCCGACCCGATGCAGGAGTTTCGAGCGCCTCAATGCGGGAGCTCCGATCGCCCGGACTGCGGATGGTTCGACTGCCCCGACCGCGCGAGAATAAAGTGTGAAGAAGATTAGACTTTATTGCCTTCCATCACAGTAAAGAATGTGGGGAATCCACTGTGGTGGATGTTTATGTTAACTTTTATATAGTTGTGTGTCTTGTTGCTGTATGGTAAGTCAAACCTTAATTGGTACACATGACAATAAAATACCTTTGAACCTTTTTTTCAAGTCAGAATACTAGGTATGTTACCTTCAGCGACGCTGCAGTTCTGTCACTGGCCGTGTGCGTGACTTTGGCTCCTTTGAGGGGCGGGGTTAAAATGCGATTTTACCCTGCCTGTCGGAGTTATATTTTCTCGGGGTGCGAGCTTTTGCTGAAGATTTGTTCCGACTGTTGGTCTGTGAATATTTTTTTTTTACTTGCCCGACAATTTCAGTGCTGGAGCAAAATAAAAATTAGTTTCTAATGCTGTGAACGCCGACAACGGGGACGGATTTCATGTACGGGACAGGTAAAGGAAAGCCGTTTATTTTACATATAAACGTGCTTAGGATGCCTTTAATCCAAATTTCATGTTGCGAAAAGGTGATTTAGGCCCCATACGAACCGGCAGTATTTTTCCTGCCGATATGGGGGTTTAAATTCACCGCAACCGCAATGTTCCAATCGATCGCATTCCACAAAATCCCACTCGCAAGATGATTGAAATGGCCATTAACTTACCAGAATGAAACACTAAATTCCTTCCATTTGGCCTATAAATTCATGACAATGAGATTTAAAAATCATGTTATATTGTGAATTGTTGTGTGAATGTTATATGAACACTCAGGCTATTGAAAAATGTTAATATTTTCTTAAGAAATGGATAGATGTTTAGATCTAGTAATTGAATTTTGTAATTAGCTACAATTGGGTAACTAACTAATTATATGCTTTAATTTCAGGTCATCCAAGTAAGATTGTTTCATATTTGTTTCAGAATGCTTCAATCTACAATAACTGAAATTTTCTTTCAGTTCTCTTAATTTTTAAGAAAGTTATGGGGTTTTGAGTGTCGTTGATCACAACTTTTGTGTAAAGTCAATGGAAAAGCAATAGGGAACAAGATGCTAATATCCGAGTATGAAAATGGCCATAACTTTTTTAATACTGAAGATATGAAAGTGAATTAGGTGTCAAATTAAACTTCTTTTTATGCTTTATCTGATGGGATAAATTGCAGACTTGATTTTTAAAATCTCAAAATGTTGTAACATTGCTAAGAATACTCAAAACTCCTGGATAATTATAACACAGACCTTCCTGACTTTGATGTGAATCTTTCAAGAGTCTACAGAAAACACATTTTGACAATTAAATCAGGTTGAGTATGTGGAGGTTTAATTTAAAAATCTCTACTTTGGACCGTAATGATCGATTGATCTTCCTGAGATTATGCTTTGATCTGATAAACACAGCGGTATAATTGGAGGTTTTGCTATATTCGATGAAACCATGTCAGGTCTGCTGCTCTGTAACACACGAAGGTAGACACAAAATGCTGGAGTAACTCAGCGGGGCAGGCAGCATCTTTGGAGAGAAGGAATGGGTGACGTTTCGGGTCGAGACCCTTCTTCAGACTGACCTGATTTAGCAATGTGAAACTGGGTGAGCTGAAGCAGTCAAAAACTGGCACTCTAATACCGTTAGGTTACATGAAAATGAAATTGATTTATGCTTCCATCCAATTATTCTGATATTCTCTTATGGTTTTTGTGGATAATTTGCAGATAGTTCCATTAGCATGCTCCCATAGAAATAGCTAATTGAAGTCCTGAACTACTATCTATCTCTTTGGTGACCCTCCGACTATCCTTGGTCTGACTTTGCTGGCTTTACCTTGCACTAAATGTTATTCCCTTATCATGTATCTATACACTGTACATAGATCGATTGTAATCATGTATTGTCTTTCTGCTGACTGGTTAGCACGCAACAAAAGCTTTTCACTGTACCTCAGTACAAGTGACAATAAACTAAGCTAACTTATTAAGGTCAAAAGGACATAAGGTCATAAGTGATAGGAGCAGAATTCGGCCATTCCGTCCATCAAGTCTGCTTTGACATTCAATCATGGCTGATCTATCTCTCCCTCCTCACCCCATTCTCCTGCCTTCTCCCCATAACCCTTGACACCCGTATTAATCAAGAATCTATCTATCTCTGCTTTATAAATATCCATTGACTTGTGGCCTCCACAGCCTTCTGTGGCAAAGAATTCACAGCTTCACCTCCCTCTGATGAAATAAATTCCTCCTCATCTCCTTCCTAAAGGACCATCCTTTAATTCTGAGGCTATGACCTCTAGTCAAATTAAATTTGACCTGTTGGGACCTGCATCAATACATTGCTTTGTTCTCCACAGATTTTGCCTGACCCTGCTGAGCTCTTCCAGCAGTTTATTATTTGCTCTAGATTCTAGCATCTGTAGTCTCTTGTTTGTGTCTGAAATTCTGGCCAGGTCACACAGCATCTGAGGATTTAGAAACAGAGGCAATTTTTCCCGGGCCATGAACCTTCATTCGAATCTGCAGAGCATTTCCAAATCGTTCTTTTTTTAACTTTCAGGTTTCAGAAATCTGCAAATTTTGCCTTTGATTTCCCCAAAATATGGTGTAAAGGTGGATGAACACGTTAAGGTCAAAAATCAATCATGATTTCATTGATTACATTGACAGGAATAAGTCAGTTTTGTTGCTAAAAGATTGTTGCAAAGGACTTGTTAATAGTTAAATTTTTCATCTGAACGATCTAGGGCGGTCACGGTGGCGCAGCGGTAGAGTTGCTGCCTTACAGCGAATGCAGCGCCGGAGACCCGGGTTCGATCCCGACTGCGGGTGCTGTCTGTACGGAGTTTGTACGTTCTGCCCCTGACCTACCTGAGTTTTCTCTGAGATCTTCGGTTTCCTCCCACACTCCAAAGATGTACAGGTATGTGGGTTAATTGTCTTGGTAAATATAAAAATTATCCCTAGTGGGTGTAGAATAGTGTTAATGTGCGGGGATCACAGGTCGGCACGGACCCAGTGGGCCGAATGGCCTGTTTCCCCGCTGTATCTCTAAACTAAACTAAAAACAGATGGATGTATACTTACATAAGAAGAATTGTCTGTTACAGGAGCGACAGTAAAGGCTTTCAGGTCATCCATTGAGGAAGAGTCATATTGTTTTCCAAGATATGAATACACAACATGGTCTTTGATGAAAATGCTGATGCCTCTGAGCATGAAGGAGATAAACAAGTGGACGTGGATATAGTTCCTGGTGCAATGGAGTCTTCTGTTAGGGGAAAAATAATTCATGTCAGGCACCTTCAATCAATAGAGTTCAAAATGAATAATCAAACTATCAATGTGATACACTGTCACAATCCTTTACAATGTTTTTCTCCAACCAAATTCATCTATTGAATCAACCTCCAGGAATCACTAATGCCCAAGTCCTTCATGCCTGCCAATATAATCAAAATTTGCTACATATTCTGCAGAAGCACACTTTTCACAATAGTTACGCGTGCAAATATCACCATTAACTCAGAAAGCTCCTGGACATTTAGTGGTCCAAGTTGCATCAGTGGCCAAAGTTCAAAATACTTTTGTATAATTTTTTGGAAAAATATGTTTCCTGATGAATGCTTTGACTTGTCGAGGTTCAATGTTCACACCTCACTCTGGCAGCACCGGTTGACCATGTGAACAGGGTGATCTCCGATCTGCTTCCTGCAGTTCAGTTTTGTCCTTTTCCTTTTGCTTTTGTTTGGCACTTTTTACATTGATGGATTCACAATTATCCCTCAGAATGTAAACTTCAAAGGAAATATGATATTACAGCATATTTGACAATACTACTATTCTATACGACTCTATCGACTCTGGTCTATTTGCCTCAAGAATATGTTAGGATTAATTAAAAAAGGTTTTGACAAAATATGTATGCATAAAGTTTAAGAAGGAACTGCAGATGCTGGAAAATCGAAGGTAGACAAAAAGTGAGAGATATAGATGGTGATGTAGAGAGAAGTAGAACAAATGAATGAAAGATATGCAAAAAAGTAAAGGAGTCTGAAGAAGGGTTTCGACCCGAAACGTTGCCTATTTCCTTCGCAAGGTAGACAAAAGTCAAGGTAGACAAAAAGTCTACCTTGACTTTGAAGAAGGGTCTCGACCCAAAACGTTGCCTATTTCTTTCGCT
Source organism: Raja brachyura (assembly GCA_963514005.1). The sequence continues at coordinate 90,158,643 of OY740787.1, read as the reverse complement.
CCACAGAGATGCTGCCTCACCCACTGAGTTTCTCCAGCATTTTTGTCTACCATGTATGCAAAAAGAATGCTTTTTAATCATCCTCAGTAACTTTCGGCTCAGCTAAAAAATAATCACTCATGTCATCCAATTCACCGATCAATGTGCGCTCACTGAACTGTAAATAATCCCACATCATTTCAGTGATATACAGTAATTCTTGCTTACACCTGCTTGAACCACAGGGCTTTCCCCATCTCCATCATCTTCTCCAGCTTCATATCCCTACCATTGTGCGGCACGGTGGAGTTGCTGCTTTACATCGTCAGACACCCGGGTCCGAACCTGACTACGGGCGCAGTCTGTACGGACATTGTACGTTCTCCCCGTGACTTGCGTGTGCATTCTCCGAGATCTTCGGTTTCCTTCCACACTCCAAAGAAACACAGGTTTGTAGGTTAATGGCCTTGGTGTAAATGTAAATTGTCCCTAGTGTGTGTAGGATAATGTTAGTGTGCGGGGATTAGTGGTTAGTGGTCGGGGCAGACACGGTGGGCCGAAGTGCCTGTTTCCACGCTAAAAATGAAAACTTATGAATTAGGGTCAAGCATAGGCCACTTTGCCTCTCAAACCTGCTGTGCCATTGAATGTGGGCATGAGGGCCGAATAGTAATCTCAACTCTGCAATCCTTTGCAAGGTAATTTTGGATTTATTTGCAATTTGTCTACCTGGTTCTTAGTTCTTATTCAATGGCTCTGCTTTGACTGCCTTTTGAGGAAGGCAGTTCCATATGATCACAATCCTCTGAGGGGGAAAAGTAAATAATCTCTAAAATCAATGGACAACCCTTTACTTTTAAATTGTGAACTCCAGGACTAAATTCTCAACTCTCGATTCTACACTCCAAATACTCGTTCAATGTTCTAAACTCTAGTTCTGGGACACAAAACATCTTCACCACATCCACATCGACAATGCGCTCATGTTTCAACCAAGTCACGCTTCTGAACTCCAATGGTCACAACCCAATCTATGTAACGAAGAAAGACACAAAAAGATGGAGGCTCGACAAGATGTCTTTGAGTAAACCCAAAGTCAAACACAAATTGGAGGGACAACATCTCATATTTCGTTTGGGTAGCTTTCAACCCAGTGGTATGTGTATTAATTTCCCTAACTTCAAGTAACCCTTGCATCCCCCATCTCTCCATCTCTCCCCCACCCAAGTCGCACCAGCTTCAAAGTCTTCTTGTTGAGTTTCATTTTCTGTACTACCTAGCCCACGGCTAATGATGGCCTGTTTCCTTCATCATTGTTTAAGAAGGAACTGCAGATGCTGGAAAATCGAAGGTAGACAAAAATGCTGGAGAAACTCAGCGGGTGAGGCAGCATCTATGGAGTGAAGGAAATAGGCAACGTTTCGTGTCGAAACCCTTTTTCAGACTCCTTTATGATTGTTACTTTTTTGCATATCTTTCATTCATTTGTTCTATATCTCTCTACATCACCGTCTATATCTCTCGTTTCCCTTTTCCCTGACTCTCAGTCTGAATAACGTCTCGACCAGAAATGTCATCTACTTCCTTTTTTCCAGTGATGGTACCTGACCTGCTGAGTTACTCCAGCATTTTATGTCTATCTTTGGTTTAAAACAGCATCTGCAGTTCCTTCCTACACCCATCTCTGCAACCTTCCCCTTTAGAGAGCCCACTAATTACAGCGTTAGTCTGGCAAACTTGCTCTGAACTTGTTTCAACGTATCAACATCCTCTCTTAAATAGGGAGATCATTATTGTTTACCATACTTACCAATGCATTATATACAGTAACTGAGGCATGACGCAGCTATTTTTGTATTCATTTTCCATAACAAGGAACAATTCCATTCTGATGGCTTTCCTTTTGACTGGTTGTTTTTACATAATAGTCATGCAGAATCATGCATTAGGACACCCAGATCCCGCTGCTTCTCAGAGCAGTGCGTCTTTAACTAAATTTGCATTCTTCCTTTCCGTGCCAAAATAGACAATAACACGTTTACCCACATTACGCTCCATCGGGTTGCATGCCATTTCAACTCCTCTTCCCATTTCCACGTTGACTTTAGTTTAGTTTTAGTTTAGTGTAGTTTAGTTTAGAGATACAGCGCGGAAACAGGCTCTTTGGCCCACCGGGTCTGCGCCGACCAGCGATCCCCACACACTGACACTGTCCTACACCCACTCGGGACAATTTTTAAGGGGCTGTCCCACTGCGGCGACATAATCTGCGCGTTTAGAAGAGTTTGCCCTCAACTCAAAATCGCAGCATGGTTGACACGAGGTCCTATGAGGTCACTGGAACTCTCCTTCATGCTCGAGGGAAGTTCCCAAATTCACGTGGCCTCAGCTAGGTCGCGGAAATTTTTTCTATGTGTTGAAACATTTTCCTCGAGTAAAATTTGGTCGGCATGGTTCTTTTTGACTCAGAATGCAGTGGAGTGGAGTTGCTATGTAGTTACAGGCAGTCGAGGGCAGCCGTAGCCAATCTCCTTCGCTGACCGGGCATTTTGATTGGCTCACTGGAGTTTTCAGGACCAAGGAAAACCGACCCGTAGGTTAAGTGCCGCTAGACTTTATTGTACTTGTTAAAAATGTCTCCATTCCTTCCCCCCCTTTCCCCCCACCTTCTCTCCCCTTCTCTCCCCCCCCCCCCCCCACGCCACCCCCCACCCCCGCGCTCTCTAAAGGAGTTACTTTACATAGTAGCAGCCGTTTATCTTCCTCTTCATCACGGATGTGAATTTCAGACAGCACTCCCCCGCTTTCCCTGGCCCCCGCCTTGTTTGTGTGTGTGTGTGTGCGGGTGTGTGCGGGTGTGTGTGTGTGTGTGTGTGTGTGTGTGTGTGTGTGTGTGTGTGTGTGTGTGTGTGTGTGTGTGTGTGTGTGTGTGCGCGGTCGGTCGAACCAGCTCGCGGTTTCAACATGGCCGGTCGATCTAGCTCGAGGTTTTCCAGGCGAGTGCCCTCGAGTTTGAAGGTCGAAGGCACTCTTCTTAACTCGCGGATTAGGTCATCGCAGTGGGACAGTCCCTTTCCAGGACTTTGGTTAGGCCACAATTGGAATATCAAGTGGATTCTGGTCGCTCCATTACAGATGACGAATGTGGAGGCTTTGGGGAGATATCCCCAACATGCTGCCTGGAGTACAGGGTATTATCTATGAGGAGAGGCTGGATAAATGTGGATGATCTTCAAAGCAATGTTGGAGGGGAGACCTTAGAAGTATATAAAATCATGAGAGGTATAGATGGGATAGACAGTCTGAATCAATTTCCTTGGATGGAAATGTCAAAGACAAGAAGGCATCGTTTTAAGGTGAGAGGGACAAAGTTGTTAGGAGATGTTTGGAGCATATGATTCATACAGAGAATGGTGTGTGCCAGGAACGTGTTGTCAGGTGTGGTGATGGAGGCAGACATGATTGTTGCATTTAAGAGTCTTTTAGATAGAAACATGGATATGCAGGGAATGGAGGGATATGGATCACATGCAGGCAGAGGTGATTTGTATAACTTGGCATTTGTATAATTTGGCTCAGACACTGTGGGTAGAAGGGCCCGTTCCTGTGCTGTACTGTTCAATGTTATCAACCAGCTCATTGCCTATTTATTTGAATATTCCCCAAGTCTACATTTCCTTGTTGCATTTATTAATGAGTATTTTACAGCTTTAGTTTACACTAGACACAGTTTAGTTTACACTGTCACACAGGAGGCCTGGTCCCCCCATGCAACCCGTTCCCCCAATGCAATATTCCACCACTCACCCATAGCTCCTAACTGCGCAGGTGTGGCTCATTTCCCCTCATCCCCAGCATTCCCTCCCCCTCCTCTTCACCCTCCATCTTTTTCCCCTCTCCTCCTCCCCTCCCCAATCCCTCCCTTACCTCTCCTCCCTCTCCTTTCCCCTACCCTCAGTCACTCCCTCTCCCTCCATAACTCCTCTCCCCTCCCTACCCCCTCCTATCCATCTATCCCCCACTCCTCAATGCTCCCCTATCCCCCCTCTCCCCCCTGACCTTCCCACTGCCCTCCTCTCCCTCTATACCCCACTCCCTAACTCCCCCACTGTCCAACTCCTCTTCCTCTATTCCCCCTCCTCCCCCACTCTCCCACCTCATCTCCCCCACCCCCCCCCCCCCCCTCCCTCCCTACCCTCTCCTCTCCCTCAATCCCCCTCACCCTTCCTATTCACCCACCCAGGATCTTGAGGTTGATGCTCCTTTCCCTCCTTGCGTGTCCGGAGCCAGCAGCGCCGCCGCCCTCACAGCCAGGTTCAGTGCCCAGGCCTCAGAGGGAGAGCCCGAGGCTGAGGCCTACCTTGCCACGGGTGCCGCGTACTCCGGCAGCAGGCTGCGTACTCCGGCTGCAGGCTGTGGCTGTAGCTGTGGCTGTAGCTGTGGCTGTAGCTGTAGCTGTGGCTGTGGCCATCCCCTCCGGCCTCTTCCGGCCGACTGGGTGTGGCTGTAGCCATGCAACGCCAGGCGAGGTGGGCGCCACTTGTGAGTGACAGCTGACATGGCCAATCAGTGCAGTGATGGTGCAGGAAGGGGCATCACCGTCCCGGCCATGGCATTGACTGACAGGAGAGGAGACCAATCTGTGTGGCACTGACAGACAGGAGAAGAGACCAATCTGCGCATGCGTGGTTTTAAAGATTTTTAGACCTTAATAACTTTTAAAATATACCATCGATCAGAACAAAACTTGTTGCATTTGCTGCACAGGAGAATGGTGGGTACAGTGGCAAAATAATTGCAGTGCTATTGTGTACCGTTTTTGCACAAATAGAAAAAACAAGCAAACCAGAAGAGCACAAGATCAGAGTTTTAGTTATGTACTGGACTAAGTGGGACCGGTTGGGTCCCATGTTCACAAGGGAGGGCTGATCCCCCAACGTAATATTCCACCTCTCCACCAATTCCAATATTGGTGGCCAGTGGTGTGGGGGGGGGGGGGGGGGGGGTTCTGGAGCGCTAGTATGGCTATTGTGGGATGATGGGACTGGTTTCCAGAGGGCTAGTATGGACATTGTGGGCCAAATGGATTCTTGGGGTGACAGCTCAGTCACTCAGGCTTGATGTGCTGGCAGCTCACTCACGGCTGGTGGGCGAGAAGTTGACTCACGGCTATAGCTTGAAATTCTATTTCAAGCAGGGTGCAAGGCCATCAAATTCAAATGCAGTTTCCTACCATTTCAAGCAGGGTGGAAGGCCACCAAATTCAAGTGCAGTTTCTTACCACTTCAAGCAGGGTGCAATGCCACCAAATTCAATTGCAGTTTCATAGTACTTCAATCAGGGTGCCAGGCCACCAAATTCAGGTGTAGTTTCCTACAACTTCAAGCAGGGTGCAAGGCCACCAAATTCAGGTGCAGTTTCTGACCACTTCAAGCAGGGTGCAGGGCCACAAAACTCAAGTGTACTTTCATGCCACTTCAAGCATGGTGCAAGGCCACTAAATGCTAGTGCTGTTTAGTGTCATTTCAAGCAGGGTGCAAGGCTGCCACATTCAAGGGCAGTCTCATACCACTTCAAGCAGGGTGCAAGACAAACAAATTTAAGTGCAGTTTCATACCATTTCATGCAGGGTGCAAGGCCACCAAATTCAAATGCAGTTTCATACCATTTCATGCAGGGTGCAAGGCCACCAAATTCAAATGCAGTTTCATACCATTTCATGCAGGGTGCAAGGCCACCAAATTCAAGTGCAGTTTCATACCATTTCATGCAGGGTGCAAGGCCACCACATTCAAACACAGTTTTATACCATATCTAGCAGGGTGAAACCACCATAAAACCACACAAAACACCACATAAACACCACACTCACAGTTCAGTAGACATTCAGTGTGTTCAGTTAATTCACAGCTCAGACAGTCGTGACCTCTCCCTCCCCCATCTTGCAGAGACTGAGCCACGGCCACACTTCCAGGTTTTATAATCCCTCCCCCCTCCCGCCAGAAGGGGCGTGGCTTTCATTGCGTGATTGACATTTTTTTAAACACTAATAACACTTTTATTTTTCATTGATGGGAAGAATCCTCTGCACCTGATGAGCGGAGGGGGACTGAGTAAGATGGCCAAAAATCACAACTGTAAGTGGTAGCGTTTTATCTAAAATCAATATACAGTGCAAACAGGAAGTTGTCAAGTTACCACCACAAACAACCATTTGCAGTGCAGCATTTCAAAGCAGTTACCACCACCAGCAACCATTTGTAGTGCAGCATTTCAAAGCAGTTACCACCATCAACAACCCTTTTCAGTGCAGCATTTCAAAGCAGTTACCACCACCAATAACCATTTGCAGTACAGCATGTCAAAGCAGTTACCACCACCAACAACCATTTGCAGTGCAGCATTTCAAAGCAGTTACCACCACCAACAACCATTTGCAGTGCAGCATTTCAAAGCAGTTACCACCACCAACAACCATTTGAAGTGCAGCATTTCAAAGCAGTTACCACCACCAACAACCATTTGCAGTGCAGCATTTCAAAGCAGTTACCACCACCAACATCCATTTGCAGTGCAGCATTTCAAAGCAACCACATTTTCAATTTCAAACCACATTAATATCTCTCACAGTTGAGTATACATGTGTTTGTGTTATTCACAGCTCAGAGAGACGTGACCCTTTCGCTTCCTCCATCTTGCAGAGACTGAGTAAGCCACAGCACTTCCAGGCTTTATAGTCCCTCCCCCCTCCCACCAGCAGGGGCGGCAGAGAGAATGTCAACATTTTTTAAACATTAAAAAATATTTTATTTTTCATAGATGGGAAAAGTCCTCATCCTTCGCAGCGGAGGGGGACTCTGAGTAAGATGGACAAAAATCACAAAAGTGACAGCGTTTTTTTCAAAAATCATGAAACAGAAAAACAGGAAGTAGTCAAGATCTTACTTTTAGTAATATGGATAGATAGATCTCACCAATTCGTGGGAATATTTTTCTCTGCACCTATTCTATCAATTGACATATTTTTTTATAAATATCAGGTTACCTCTCATCCTCCTCTTTACTTGATGAAACAGTACCCAAGCCTTATAATCTTTCCCATTAGCTTTAACCTACATTTTTATGGTTATCTTCATATCATTAGGGTCTGTAAAGATGAATTTCAGCTACTTATATAAGCTTTAGAGAGCTGATATACTTCACAATTCTAAATCTCCGTTTTCTTATCATTTTTTTGTCAAACATTTAGACTCTTAATACAAGGACAATATTGAATGATAAAATAACGGTGAAGGTAATTTAACACGTTTGAAAGGTTAAGACCTTAATAATGTGCAATATAATAGTTTGCTGAAATTTGTCTCCACACCTTGTATAATTTCTGTAACAAAGCTAATTTTGGCTGATGTAAAAAAGCATGTCACTTTCAGAAATATACAATACATAATGTATTTTGCCAAGTTAATTTTTTTTCAAATTAAGAAAATTAAGTGTATTTTTGAAATTAAAGACATTAAAGACACAACATGTTCCCTGAAAATGTACTTTCAGGGAACAATCGCTCCTGTAAATTGAGAAATTGTTGTGTATGATATGAGTGAATTCCATCTTCAGTTTAGTTTAGTTTAGTTTACGGCGCACCGAGTCCGCACCGACCAGCGATCCCCACATATTAACACACACTAGGAAAATTGTATATTTATACCAAGCTAATTAACCTACAAACCTGTGCGCCTTTGGAGTGTGGGAGGAAACCGAAGATCTTTGAGAAAACCCACGCAGTCATAAGGGAGAACGTACTATACAAACTCCGTACAGTCAGCACCCGTAGTCAGGATTGAACCCGTGCCTCTGGCACAGTAAAGGGCCTGTCCTACCAGCATCCGACTCCATGCGATGAGCGCGATCAAACTAGAAGCGGGGGCCGCTCGGAGGTCGGGTGATCCCCTGTACAGGGCTGTTCCCACCAGCATGCGACCGCATGCAGCAAGTGCGACCAAACCGGCAGCGAGGGCCGCGCGGAGGTCGGGTGAGTGGCGCAACGCGGCGCAAAGTGAGGCGAACTTGGAGCGAAGTCTTAAGGTAAGTTCGCCAGGACAGAGAGGGGCACACAGAGAGGGTCACAGAGGCACACACACACAGAGGGCCACGGAGCCACGCACATAGAGGGTCACAGAGGCACCTACAGATAGGTTCATGGAGGCACGATGTCAAGGCGGTGTGTCATGCGTCGAAGCAACTGCGAGCCGACAAGCCGTTGCCGCGCGGAATTTTTGAACATAGTCAGTTTTTCGGAGCCCCGCGTGATGTCGGGACGAACTCCGCGACGCCGGACGGCTCAAGCGACCACGTTAGGTCGCGCTCATCGCATGGAGTTGCATGCTTGTAGGACAGGCCCTTAAGCGTTGTAAGGCAGCAACTTAACCACTGGGCCACCGTCCCGCCCATCTCCTAACCAAGAGTAATTATAGTCTAATGTCTCTTCAAATGTTGTACTTGATGCTGCATTATATATGCAATACTCCAGAACATAATAAGATCTTTCTGCTACTGTTGTGACTTGAATATAAGCCTAGATTACACATACATTGTTTCCACTGACATTGCAATACAATGGTAGAAAGTATGACGGTTTGTAGGTTAATTGGCTTGGTATAAATATACAATTTTTCCTAGTGTAAGGAGCTGTTTGATAAAGCTGAATTATGTTAAAAATATAAGAAAATATTAAATGGATTCCCGGGCCAGCTTACAACATATTTAGTCTCAAATCAGGTTTTTCTCCAGTAGATTGATGCAGAAAGGCAAGTCTAGGCTTGCCTCAGGTTGCTGTGTATTGAGATAATGAATGACTTTAAAATTAGTCTACCATTTGACGAAAGAGGAAGCCCAGATTAATCCCAATAAGGGGTATTGAGATAATGTCCGATGCCTTTAATATGTAAAATACCTTATACCAATGTCCAATGCCTTTGAGGTATGCAGTGACTGATGACATTGACATGCAAGTATCTTGTCCGATGCCTTTGATATGTAAAGTGTTTGTACCATATGACAAGATGCCTTTGATGCAACTGATGTGAGGAGAAACTCAGACACATTCTCTAGTAACGTGTATTCTCTGTAGCTCTGACCATGACTAACGTTTGTGGAATGTGCTGTGGTGACAAAAAAAACCCACTATATAATACCATGTAATTCTGTTGTCCAGAGAAGTGGACTGAGGACAGCCAAGTGTCTGTGTTGCTCACTTGACTGGGGTTTTCCTTGCCACTTCCATCGGCCGATAACAAGTAAAGTTTCGAACTGGTCTACCAACCGTATTGTGAGTTGTCTGCTTATTAAGAAGTTTGATTGTTATAAAAGTACCATTTTCATGTTGACATAGAAACATAAGTAATGTACCACTGAAAAGATCAGAGAGAGACTTGTTAAAACTCACATTCATTATTTGACAGAAATACCAATATCGTGTTTAATTTATTTGAACATTGGGTGAGTCAAGAATCATGTTTTTGATTCAATCAGTGGTGGATTAACTGCTCTTCCACAATTGGCCTGATTTTGGCAAAGAAAACTCGAAGCCGGTTCCCTGGGCTTTGTTGCTATGATGATTTCTTCCAGAGGGTTATAAGTGTCTGGATGAAGTGAGGACAGATTCAAGTGTCACAGTAGGTGCTCAATAATGAGTAACAATCAAGACTTACTTGAAAAGTGACTATTTTGAATCTTGTACCAACATTGCCTTAAAATACAGCGTTCCCTGGGTTACAAATGTCCTGACCTTTTGAAATCTGACCACCTATATTCTCTCAAAAAACACACAACATGCTGGAGTAACTCAGTAGGTCAGGCAGCATCTCTGGAGGATAGGAATCACGTGATGAGAGATGCTGCCTGACCCGCTGAGTTACTCCAGCACTTTCGGGTTTTTTTTTGTAAACCAGCATCTGCAGTTTCTTGTTTTTCCATATTCTCCAATATGTTTTTTTTTAAAAACATCTTCAGTATGGCTGCTTTCTGATTAACCAATTCATTGATTAATTTTGAAAAAGTGATTAATCATTAACTAATCCTTTTACCCCGATTAAAATGATTGATTTTCAAAAATCAGATTTTGGTGATTTTTAATCTAAAACTCATTCTTACTTGGCAAATTGACCATTATTTCACAAAATGTAACCCTACATTAGACTGTCATTAGGTAAGATTGTATAAACAATAAGGTATCAACGGTCTCTTCACAGAGTCATGTTCACAATTTTGTGACAGAGAGGCCAGCAACACTAAAACATCTTTCAGATTCAACTGAGCCAGGAGGAATTGTCAGGATTGCTCTGGACACTTTTTCAAGTGTGCTTGGGTATTTTGACGTGCTTTCCAGGACCGCCATTTCTCGCTTCAATCTCTTCCAAAGGTCCAGGAAGGAACTGCAGATGCTGGTTTTAAAGATGGCGGTGCCTTGCGGCAGCGGTCTCTTCAGTCCGTCTGTTTTTTTTATTTTTGTCCTGTTAAGTGTATGTTTTGGTTGTAGTTTATATATTATTTTTAGCTGTGTATATGTGAGGGGGGGCGGTGTGGGAAACTTTTTAATCTCTTCCCTGTACGGGGGACACGACCTTTCCCTGTCGGGTCTCCGTTGTCGTTGGGGCCTAGCACCGTGGAGCGGCCTCTATCCGGAATCGACCTGGGGCTCCAGTTGCAGAGCCTGTGGACTCACCATCACGGAGCTGGCCGACTTCGGATCGTGGAGAGCTGTGGTGGCTGCGACCTGACTTCGGAGCTTCGGAGGCTCCAGCTGCAGGCCCTGTGGACGGTGACATCGGGAGCTGGTGGGAGAACGGTTTTCGGAGCTCCCGCAACGGCAACTTCTCCCGCCCGAATAGCGGGGTTAAAACGACCCAGAGCGGGGCCTTACATTGCCCGGCACGGCTTTAACGGCCACGGGCCTTAACATCGCCTGCCGGGGGCTCCAACATCAAGACCCAGAGCAGGGCCTTTCATCGCCCGGCGCAGCCTTAACGGCCACGGGACTTACCATCGCCCGCCGGGGGCTTTAACATCAGGAGAAGAATAAAGAACAGGGGAGAGACAAGACTTTGCCTTCCATCACAGTAGGAGGGGTTTGGAGATTCATTGTGATGGATGTTTATGTAAATTGTGTTAATTGTGTGCCTTGGTTTTTTTTCACGTTTGTATGACTGCAGAAACTTAATTTTGTTTGAACTTAGGTTCAAATGACAAAAACGATATTCAGTATTCTGTATTCTGTTACATCGAAGATAGACACAAAAATTTGGAGTCATGCAGCATCTCTAGAGAAAAGGAATAGGTGACGTTTCGGGATGAGACCCTTCTTCACACTGGGAGTCAGGGGAGAGGGAAACTAGAGATATGAAAAGGTACAGAGAACAAATGAATGGAAGGTATGAAAAGAACAATTCAATGCCAGCAAGGATGATCAATGAAAGGTGGAGCCCACACTGGTCCATTGTTGGCTGTGGAAAAGGTAATGATGAGTGGATACAAACAATGAAACTAAACAGACGACAGCAAAACTAGTAGGACAATTAGGGTGGAGGAGGGACGGAGAGAGAGGGAATGCAAGGGTTACTTGAAGTTAGAGAAATCTCAGTTTGCTGGGTTGTAAGCTGCCCAAGCAAAATATGAGGTGCTGTGCATCCAATTTGCATTTGGCTTCACTCTGACAGTGGAGGAGGCCCAGGACAGAAAGTTCAGTATAGGAATGGGAAGAGGATTTAAGGTGTTTGGCAATCGAAAGATCCTGTAGGCCCAGGCAGACAAAGGTGTTCAGCGAAACGATCACCCAATCTGCACTTGGTCTCTTGTAGAAAGCAGAAAGGGGAGGAGATGGGAAGAGTTAGAGTGGTGGAGGTGGCAAAAATGTGTTTCATAATGTCTTGCGGGTTTGCAACTGACTCCATTGGCTTCGGCCTCTTGACAACCTTTCTGGAGTGAATGCCTCTGCAACCATCTGGAGTGAATAGCACCGAGCTCTTCTGATTTACTTAGCTCCACAGTGGGCTCAGCTTGAACATTATCTTCTTCACCACTGTCACCAAATAATTCATCGTCTTTGTTTGGGAACAGCTGCATGTAAACGTCCCCCACAATGGCAAGGTTATTTGTCGGTGGGACCACAGGTCAGGAATTCCAGGCAGAGTCGCAATCCAGTGGATCATCCAGGTAGCCGCGGAGTTGTGAATCAATCCTGACATGGATGTGAGTGAAAAGTAGTCCCCATATTCCAATTCCTGCCCGGAATTTTGTTCCAAACTTCATGACCGTATCTCGAGTTCCCTCTCTCGTACTTGGGATTTTCAGACCTTGTGCTTCCCAGCCATTTTTGATGTCGTCACTTTTGGCCAAAGTTGCAAACAGAATTGGGTCTAAAACTGGCAAATGTGCAATAACAAACTCAGGTATTTCTGTTGGTTTCTTCTTGAAATACAAAAGAATTGTTCCCTAATTTGTGCAGGATGGAATGCCAACTGACTTGTTTGAAGGCAAGGGGTCAAATCTGAAGGCATGTTTGTGTTAGAAACATAGAAACATAGAAAATAGGTGCAGGAGTAGGCCATTCGGCCCTTCGAGCCTGCACCGCCATTCAATGTGATCATGGCTGATCATCCAACTCAGTATCTCGTACCTGCCTTCCCTCCATACCCTCTGATCCCTTTAGCCACAAGGGCCACATCTAACTCCCTCTTAAATATAGCCAATGAACTGGCCTCAACTACCCTCTGTGGCAGAGAATCCCAGAGACTCACGACTCTCTGTGTAAAGAATGTTTCCAGATGATATTTGAATGACAACGAGGATGGCTGATATTTGAAAGTTGTTTCACAATTCTTGCACTTCACTAAACTCTGGTATTTGCTCACAGCTAAGTTGTGCCAAATGTCTGACTTCTTGCCTTGAAAATCAATCCAATCATAACTTCAACATTTTCTGTTCTAAATTTTCTGAATGCATTTAACGGATTGATTATGTTGACGTTTTTGCTTAGCTTTATTGGATAAACTGGCTGATAAGTTACCAAACATTTATTTACAAACAAAATTATCACACCATCCTATTCTAGTACTAGCTTTAGAGAAGAGAGTTTGGAAATCTAATCACTTTAGTGGGTTAAGCATCATTAAGCAAGGGTGATTCATCATTAATCACTTTTTTTGAGAAACTGACATTAGAGGTATCTTAATCTTCAGGATAATAATAATAATAATAATAATAATAATAATAATAATAATAATAATCTCTGACTGGTGTCGGGGGCTATGGAGAATGGGGTTAGGAGGGAGAGATGGATCAGCCTTGATTGAATGGCGGAGTAGACTTGATGGGCTGAATGGCCTAATTCTGCTCCTTTTCCTAATGACATGACCTCATGACATAACAACAACAATAATAATAATAACCATTTAAAAAAATAATTAATAAGAATAGTAATAGTAATGATAATAATAATAGTAATTATAATAGTAATAATAATAATAATAGTAGTAATAATAATAGTAGTAATAATAGTAATAATAATAACAATAGTAATAATAATAATAATAGTAATAATAGTAATAGTAATAATAATAGTAGTAATAATAGTAATAATAATAACAACAGTAACAATAATAATAATAGTAATAATAGTAATAGTAATAATAATAGTAGTAATAATAGTAATAATAATAACAATAATAATAATAGTAATAATAATAATAATAATAATAATAATAGTAATAATAATAGTAGTAATAATAATAATAGTAATAATAATAGTAGTAATAATAGTAATAATAATAACAATAGTAATAATAATAATAATAGTAATAATAGTAATAGTAATAATAATAGTAGTAATAATAGTAATAATAATAATAATAATAATAATAATAGTAATAATAATAATAATAATAATAATAATAATAATAAATTCATGTTTTATGGTATTCATTAATGACTGAACAGTGTATATTCCAAAGCTTTAATTATGGACAGTTAGAGTGCATTTTCAATGAAATGTAAGGATTAAATGTAAGAATTTGTGCGGCGGCGCGACTCACGTTGCAGCGGCCCCTACAGCCTGTCTGTCTTTGTTTTTATTTTTTGTCTAGTTAAATGTAGTTGTTTGTGGTTTTTTTTGGTATTGTTTCTAACTGTGTATATGTGGGGGGTGGAGGGGGGACAGGGGGAAACTTTTAAAATCTCTTCTCTGCACGGGAGACCCGACTTTTTCCCTGTCGGGTCTCCGTTGACGTTGGGGGCTGGTGCTGTGGAGCGGCCTCCGACCGGGATGTCCTGGGGGCTCCAGTCACTGAGCCTGTGGAGCTGCGGACTCACCGTCATGAGGCTGGCCGGCCTCGGAGCGTGGGGAGCGGTGGTGGCTCGCTGCTGCGGCCTGACTCCGGAGCTCCAGCTCCAGCTCGGTGGTCTGTCGGGATATCGGGAGCTCACAGGTCCGGGTGGGAGACCGCTCTCCGGAGCTACCGCAACACAGCTTCTCCCGCCCGTGTCGCGGGGTTGGAACGACCCGGAGTGGGGCTGTACATCGCCCGGCGCGACTTTAATGGCCGTGGGACATTCCAGCGCCCGCCGGGGGCTCCAACTTGTGACTTTTGGGCCTAGAGTGGGGCCGTACATCGCCCGGCGCGGCCTCAATGGCGTTGGGACTTAACATCACCCGCCTGGGGCTTCAACATCGGGAGAGGGTGCAGGGGAGAGAGAAGGACTTTGCCTTCCATCACAGTGAGGAGGAGATTTACTGTGATGGATGTTTTCTGTAAATTGAATTGTTTGTGTGTCATGTAGGAATTGTTCTGTTTGTATTTCTGTGGAAACGGAGTTTCGTTTGAGCCTCACTGAGGTTCGAATGACAAGTAATAAAATCTAATCTAATCTAATCTAATTTAAAGAATTATAGCCAGTGCATGTAAAGCGATACTATGTTGGTTACTATTGGAAAAGAGGTTTATTAAGATTCCCAGGCTGCAGAATTGTAGTTATGACAAGTGGGAGATTACTTGAATCCACATTAGTTCTGGCACACAAACTTACCAAATGGATGTCTTACTTTTCCCAGCAGTGTGGTCAGTAATTAACAATGCAGATATAAAATAGCTGGTGGATGAATCAAGCGTGAGCTGAGGAAATAAATCCATCCAGAGCTCCAGTGGAGGTCTGGAACTCACTGCATGGTTCACTACTGGGAACTGGGGAGAGTAAGTTGTTCTTGTTTTGACTAACATGAACACGAAGGGCCAAATGCCACCCCCTCCCCCCCCGCCCCTTCTGTATGTTAAATTGAAAGATTCCATAATTTAGATTTATTTACTACCAGACCAACTATCTAGTGGTTGGGTTCAGCATGATTTTTCAAAGGGAACCTTTCAGGTGCACAGGCAAGACGAAGACTCCAATACAATTCTGAAGAGCTTTCACACAATGCCTGTCCCACCTCAGGAACACCTACGTCATTCTCCATCTATTCATTTCTGGCTCTGTTGTGCAACACTCTGTACTAGCCCGGCTAAATGATAATATTCACAATGAGACATTCCTTCCAAAAGTCAAAGTAATGACGGGTGGGGAAGATTCTCGTCTTTTGTACGTACTTGAAATATCCCATGATCATAATGGCTACGGTCAGCGAGCAGAGTGAAACCGCATATCCGATGGTGTACATCGCTGACAGTCGTTCAAAGAATTCCTGTTGAATAAGAATAAATATATTAAAATGTTGAAAATGCTTGGTAGAAATTTTATACTGTGCAATTAATTATTTTTGTTAGTCAAGTGTTAAAATGAAAACAGCATCATAAATACATTGTAAAATTAGGCTTTGTTTCAATGTTGATTCAATAGATTGCAACACCAGTGCAGTGGAGGCCAGGGGTGAGGAACCTTTTCATGTGGGATTGCCACATTAAGTTAGCTGGAATCTAACAAGGTCGCATCCAAGAAACCTCAATTAGATATACTTCAAAATGGACATTATTTCGTAAAAATAGCCCTCGTGACTTGCTAATGTTTTAATTGTGGTCGTCAGTCGGGAAGGATTATTTTGTGGAATCTTCTTTTACTCTTTGGTGTTTTTTAAATACGTTCATTTTAAGATTAAAATAAAAGTAATAAAAGACGAACAAAAACATATTAATAAAAATAAAAGGTAGACAAAAATGCTGGGGAAACTCAGCGGGTGAGGCTGCATCTATGGAGCGAAGGAATAGGCGACGTTTCGGGTCGAGACCCTTCTTCAGGTCTCAAACATCGAGACATCGAGACCCTTTAGGCAACCCTTTTTCGCCCTATTTCCTTTGCTCCATAGATGCTGCCTCACCCGCTGAGTTTCTCCAGCATTTTTGTCAACCTTCGATTTTCCAGCATCTGCAGTTCCTTCTTAAATAAAAATAAATGGATTTGTTCTACAAAATTTGGATTCATTCAAAAGGCCGCACTTAATGGCCTAGAAGGCCGCAGGTTCCCCACCCCTGGTGCAGGCACTGCAACAACATGGAGAAGGAAGAGTTTGATTCTACCTGTCTGTCACTGTTGTGGGGCTGCACGAAGCACTCTGTGTAATTTGTCCATGTTCGATTTAGACTTCCTGCAAGCTTCCACTTCCCATCTTCCTCACAGTGTCGATAGGCAAATCCTGTAACCCAGGTGGGAAAATATACCTTCCTGTCACTTCTGATTGACTAGCTTTTTGCCGCTCACATTTACAAAGTCAACAATAATTTGTAAACAAAATCAAGTAACATATAACCATATAACCATATAACAATTACAGCACGGAAACAAGCCTTCTCGGCCCTTCCAGTCCGTGCCGACCTTTTATTTTCCCCTAGTCCCATCTACCTGCACTCAGACCATACCCCTCCATTCCCTTCCCGTCCATATACCTATCCACTTAACTTTTAAATGTTAAAATCGATCCTGCCTCCACCACTTCTGCTGGAAGATCATTCCACACAGCCACCACTCTCTGAGCCACCTCATGTTACCCCTAAACTTCTGTCCCTTAATTCTCAAGTCATGCACTCTTGTTTGAATCTTCCCTACCCTCAATGGGAAAAGCTTATCCACGTCAACTCTATATTCAATGCTCTGATTTATAAAGGCCAGCACACCAAAAGCTTTCTTTACCACCCTATCAACATGCGATTCCACCTTCAGGGAACTATGCACAGTTATTCCTAGATCCCTCTGTTCCACAGCATTCCTCAATTCCCTACCATTTACCATGTACGTCCTATTTTGATTTGTCCTGCCAAGATGTAGCACCTCACACTTATCAGCATTAAACTCAATCTGCCATCTTTCAGCCCACTCTTCCAAATGTCCTAAATCTCTCTGTCAACTTTGGAAATCTACTTCATTATCCACAGCACCACCTATCTTAGTATCATCTGCATACTTACTTATCCAATTTTCCACCCCATCATCTAGATCATTGATGTACATGACAAACAATAGTGGACCCAACACAGATCCCTGAGGCACCCCACTGGTCACCGGCTTCCACCCTGACAAACAGCCATCCACCATTACTCTCTGGCATCTCCCATTCAGCCACTGTTGAATCCATCTTGCTACTCCGCCATTAACACCCAAAGATTGAACATATTAAATAAAACACAGTACCGTCGTGATTAAAGTCGTAAACATAGCTTGGGCAGGGCACCACAGTTAAACTTCCTGGGATCCCATTTGGCCAACACGTTAACCCATCCCACTCCGGAGAGCAAGATCCATCTGTAAAAACACAGGAGATCATAAAAGCAGGGAATACAGAGATTCTGTCTAAGAGGCAACAAGTGCACTGTTATAATTCTTAAAATACCTACTAAAGAAGTTGAAATTCAAAAATCAGAAAACTCTCAGCAGGACAAGCAGCCATTAAGTAGAGAGATGCAATGTTAATTTTCTGGTGCAAAACCTGCTATCAGAGTTGAGAGAAGATAGAAAGATCAATTTAAGATTTATGGAAACAGAGAGTACAGGAGCAATTTAGTTTATAATTCAGTTTAGAGATACAGCGCGGAAACAAGCCATCGAGTCCGCACCGACCAGCGATCCCCGCACATTAACACGATCCTACACACACTAGGGCCAATTTATATTCGTACCAAGCCAATTGACCTGTAAACCTGTACGTCTTTGAAGTGTGGGAGGAAACCGAAGATCTTGGAAAAAACCCACGGGGTCACGGGGAAAACGTACAAACTCTGTACAGACAGCAATTGTAGCCCGGATCCAACCTGGGTCTCTGGAACTATAAGCACTGTAAGGCAGCAACTCTACCGCTGCACCATCATGCCATCCCAATGGTGCCAGTAATGTCGAAGAATGTAATTTCGTGATGACGTATTAGCGGGAGCAAAGAGGTCCTTCTGCAGTTGTACAGAGCACTAGTGAGACCACACCTGGAGTATTGTGTGCAGTTTTCATCTCCAAATTTGAGGAAGGACATTCTTGCTATTGAGGAAGTGCAACGTAGGTTCACGAGGTTAATTCCCAGGATGGCGGGGCTGTCATATGTTGATAGAATGGAGCGGCTGGGCTTGTATCCCTATTTAGAAGGATAAGAAGGGATCTTATTGAAATATATAAGATTATTAAGGGTTTGGACATGGTAGAGGCAGGAAATATGTTCCCGATGTTGGGGGAGTCCAGAACCAGGGGCCATACTTTAAGAATAATGGGGTAAGCCATTTAGAACGGAGATGAGGAGAAATTTTTTCACACAGAGGGTTGTGAATCTGTGTAATTCTCTGCCTCAGAAGGTAGTGGAAGCCAATTCTCTTTTTGCTTTCAAGAGAGAATTAGATAGAGCTCTTAAAGATAGCGGAGTCAGGGGATAAGGGGAGAGGGCAGGAACGGGGTACTGATTGTGGATGGCATGTTGGTTCGTCAGGCTGAATGGCCTACTCCTGCACCTATTGTCTATTGTCTATTGTCTATCACTGACTCAGTCCTCAAAATATAGTAGCAGATGTGAAAGTTCCAAGGCTTTTTTCTCTAGCTAATCAAATTTTGTTTCAAGATTTTTAATTTCCCCCCATCATCGCCCAATGTTTGTAGGGAGAGAATTCCATATTCCAGATGTCCACTACCCTTGTGTGGAAAAAACATCCTGACCACATCCCTCAAACAGGTTTGAGTGCATGATATACCAAAATTATTTTCCAAATTAAATAATTTGTATGGTTTAAATATTGCTTTGTTTATTTCCATAGCTTCAGAGCAAAAGTAATGTGTCTCACACTACATCAGTACCACCTAGTCATTAAACCACTTCAAAATTATCATTGGTAAATGCTGGTTAGCCAGTGTCTGCTTCCATAAATGAAAAAAAAAGTATATCCAAAATGTTCTAGACAATTATATTCATTCACAAAAAGATTAACTAGAGGTGAAAACAAAAGGAGAAATAAGTGCATTAGATAGAGCAGATCTTTTAAAATGTGTGGCTGTTGTGGCCTTCAAAGACTTTACATTGACTTGGCCTCCTGAGACTCACCACCCTCTGACTAAAGAAATTCCTCCTCATCTCCTCCCCGAGAAGATTATGGATAATAGAATGGTACAGCATGGAAACAAGACATTGGGCCCAACTCACCCAGACTGAGCGGTGGATGCCTTTCTGAATTAATCCTATCAATTAGCTCCTGGTCGATAGCCTTTAATGCCTAAGTGATTAAGTGCTCATCAAGGCAGTTTTTAGATTTTGTCAGAGAACCAGCTTCAAGCATTCTCTCTAGAATTGCATTTCAGGTACTTTTCGCTCTGGTTAATGATGGCTCCCCTCGGTGTCCCTCCAACTCTCTTCCCCATTACCCTAAACCCATGTTTCTGTGTTTTATTTACCTCTTATATGAGGAAAGGGCTACCCTAACAATACCCTTTGTAACTGTTTATACCTCAATCGTGTCCCATCTTAATCTCCTCTTCTCCAGGGAAAACATTTAGCCTCCACAGTCTCTCCTCATAATTGAACTTGCTTTTGAAGTTGGAAGCCTGGGACCAGTGGTGTCAGAAGGATCAGTGCTACGTCACCAATTGTCTCTAATATATATGAACTATTTGGATAAGAATGTAGGTAGCATGGTTAGTATGCTTGCAGATGATATCAGAATTGATGGTGTCGTTGACAGTGACAAAAAGGTATCTGAGGTTACAACAGGATCTGGATCAACCTGGAAATTGGGCAAAGGAATGGCAGATGGAATTTAACTCAGTCTCGTGCAAAGCAATGTATTTTGGGAAGTTAAAACCAGGGCATGACCTATACAGTAAGTTGCAGGGGTTTGTGGAGTGTTGTGGGACAAGGTGATCTCGGGGTACAAGGTGATCTCGGAAAGTGGTAACACAGGTAGATAGGTAATAAATGCTAGCACTTATTGCAAGAGGACTCGAATTACGAAAATAGGGATGTGATGCTGAAGCTTTATAAGGCGCTGGTCAGACTGCATTTGGAGTATTGTGAACAAGTTTTGGCAGATTGGTGGAAACAGGGCCGCAACGTGAACACTCTTTCCTTGACTCTGAGGTTTGAATTATAAGGACAGACAGGATACAGTGGAACAGTTTTTTCCCTGGAACAAAGGTTTAGGTCTAAGATTAGGTCTCTATTGTCACATGTACCGAGGCACAGTGAAAATCTTTGTTTCGCATGCTATCCGAACAGAAGAGATTGATCATAGATATAATCAGCTCAAACTCAAGTACATTAGATGGAGCAATGAGGAATATACAGAGTGCAGAATATAGTTCCCAGCATTTTAGTGCATTGTAGTCCATCAGTTCCATAGATTAAGTTCAATGTACTCACTGGGGTTGAGGCGAATTGAACAGCACACTAACTTATGGAAAGACCATTCATAAGGCTGATAACAGAGGGGAAGAAGCTGTTCCGAGTCTGGTGGTACATGCTTTCAACTCCTGTACCTTCTGCTTGGCCAGGAGCAGGGCGAAGAAGAACTTACCTGGGTAAATAAGTCTTTGGTTATGTCGGCTGCTTTTCTGAGGCAGCGTGAGATGCAGATGTAGCTAATGTTTGCAAGTTGGGTTCATGTGATGGACTGGGCGACATCTGCAATTCTCTGCAATATCTTGCTCTCTTGGGCAGAGCTAGTCCTAAACCGATCTCTGATGCAACCTGACAATATGCTTCCTATGTTGCATCTGTAGAAGTTAGTACAAGTCACTGGCGACATGACAAATGTCCTCAACCTCCTCAGGAAGTAGAGGCATTGTGTTCCAAGCTGCCACATCAATGTGGTTGGATTATGGCAGATCATTGGTTATATTAACGCCAGGGAACTTGAACCTCTTGTAGGAGCAAGATGGCAAGGTCTTGCGGAGTCGGTTTATGAAGTAACCGGCGATCTATTAAACTGGTGCTTGTGCACCAGGAGGCAGCCAAAGCTGACCTGTCTAGTGTGACTCTGGTACATTTTTAATATTCTCAGACGATGAGGTTTTGCACAGAGACTTGATTAACAGTAACTTGAGGTCTTAATTACAGAATAGAACTCAGAAAGACCTAATTAGGTCACAAACAGAATGAGATGATTATCCACAAGTCAAAATTCATTAACAGTAGATCCAACTTTCTGTTATAGTGAAGGGTGCACGCATAATTAATTAAATTCCTGTTCGGCTTTTGCCTGCGGTTTCCTGTCACCACATCAGCACAATCCACGTCCCTATTTACTAATTAATAGCCCTCACTGTTGGTTACTCAACAAGCTCTCAACCATTTCCACTTCAGCACCATTGATGCTGACTGTGACATGCACTCCACCACGATTCCTGAAGTCAGTAACTAGCTTCTTTATCTTGCTGACATTAGAAACATAGAAACATAGAAAAATAGGTGCAGGAGTAGGCCATTCGGCCCTTCGAGCCTGCACCGCCATTCAATGTGATCATGGCTGATCATCCAACTCAGTATCCAGTACCTGCCTTCTCTCCATACCCCCTGATCCCTTTAGCCACAAGTGCCACATCTAACGCCCTCTTAAATATAGCCAATGAACTGGCCTCAACTACCCTCTGTGGCAGAGAGTTCCAGAGATCCACCACTCTCTGTGTGAAAAAAGTCCTTCTCATCTCGGTTCTATACATAGAATGTATTACATAGAATGTACATAGAATGTACATAGAATGTATTACATAGTTGTTTGTACTGTTTTGTACTGTATTAACTTCTAATAAAATAAACAAAACAAAAAAAAACTAAAACATTGCATTGTGAGAGGCATAGATAGGGTAGACTATCAAAACCTTTCCCCTGGGGCGGAAATGTTAAGGACTGGCTTGGCGGTGAGAGGGGCAAGGTTTAGAGGAGAT
This sequence comes from Raja brachyura, assembly GCA_963514005.1. Next base: position 90,136,287 of record OY740787.1, on the reverse strand, counting down.
GTGTGGGTCAGTTATTTTGTATGGAGACTGGTAGTGGTGAAGGCAAATATGATAATGGCACTTGAGAGGTTTTGAGAAAGAGATATGGAGATGCAGGAAATGGGGGGGATATGGGTCATGTGCAGGCAGAGGAAATTAAGCATGAGAGGAGCGGGCAGCACGGTGGCGCAGCAGTACAGTCGTTGCCTAACAGTGCTTGCAACGGCACAGATCCGGGTTCGATCTTGATTGCCGGTGTTATCTGTACAAGTTTGTACAGTACGTTCTCCCCATGACCGCACGGGTTTTCTCCGAGATCTTTGGTTTCCTCGCACACTCCAAAAGATGTGCGTGTTTGTAGGTTAATTGGCTTGGTATAAATGTAAATTGTCCCTAGTGTATGGGATAGTGTTAATGTGCAGGGACGCTGGTCGGTGCGGACTCGGTGGGCCGAAGGGCCTGTTTCCGTGCTGTGCCGTATCTCGGAACTAAACTATAAAGATGTGAGGACATTGACATGGACATTGCGGAGTGAAGGGCCTGTTCCTGTGCTGTGCTGTTCTATATTCCATGTTCATACATTGTGCAACATGTCCATTTACAGCCATATTCCACCTTCAAGAAATTGGAGCAGAAGTAGAAGCTGTTCCACCAATCAACCAGATTATGGCTGCTCTTCCTGCCCTCTTCCCACATCCCGTGATTCCTGTAATATCCAGATATCTATTGGAGACACAAAAAGCTGGAGCAGCTCAGTGGGTCAGACAGCATCTCTGGAGAAAAGGTGATGTTTTGGGTCGTGACCCTACTTCAGATTGAGAGGGTCTCGACCCCGAAACGTCACCCATTCCTTTTCTCCAGAGATGCTGTCTGTCCTGCTGGGTTACTCCAGCTTTTTGTGTCTGTCTCCGGTTTAAACCAGCACCTGCAGTTCCTTCTTACACATCCAGGTATCTATTGATCGGTGTCGTCAATGACAGGGCTTTCACAATGAAAACAGAAAATGTTCCAAGAGTAAAGACATGTTGTAGACGGGAAGAGATGTAGCCACGATGGCTGTTGGATTTGCTGGTGATGTCCAGCAAGCCAGACTATAGATGGAGAAGTATAGAAAGAGGCATGGCAGGTAGAAATAACTTAGTATTTGAGTTATTTTTTTTGATTTTCATGAACTATAACGGGTTTCTCCCACCGTGCCAGTGATCTTTTGTCCTGGTAATTCTGCCGCAGATCCCTGCTGAACTGCTGAGGGCTTCAAAATAGTTGGTGATTACCAATGGGCTTTTACATTAATATGAATGGCACAGTGAACACCATGCGCCACTGCTACATATTGTGGACTGCTGTGGACAACAAAGGAATCCCTATTTTAACCATGTGCTGCTAGAATTTGTCAAACAAGCTGGATGAGAGACAAATTTCTCTGACTGCACAGTTGGGTGAGATGAAAACCGATTCCTGCCTCCTCACTCATAATTCATTTATCACCCATTGCTTCCTTCAGACAATTGCTACCCAGGTCCACTGGGATGAATGTACTCAGATTGAAGTTTGCAGCAGACCAAAACTGGCCCAGTGAAGCTGCAGCTGCTAAATTGCCAATTGTGCGCCAATAGTTGAAATATTCAGGGATGGCACAGTGGTTGAGCTGGTAGAGTCACTGTCCCACAGCTTCAATAATTGGGGTTCAATCCTCAGTTCCAGTTTCAGGTCAGAGCCCCTCTGTTGAAATTTCATTGACCTCAGTAATTATTCCAATGCCAGATGCCTCTAGATTCAGCGACAGTTTCTTCCCAGCTGTTATCAGGTAAAGGAAGCATCCTACCACAACCCGAGAGCAGTGCTGAATTAATATCTACCTCTTTGGTGACCCTCGGACTATCCTTGATCGGACTTTGCTGGATTTTCCTTGCACTAAACATTATTCCCTTGTCATGTATTAGAATCATGTCTTGCCTTTCTGCTGGCTGGTTAGCACGCAACAACAGCTTTTCACTGTACCTCGGTACACGTGACAATAAACTAAACTGAACTAAAGAGCCGAATTACAATGCTGTGGTAGTGGATGGTATGAGAAGTTCTGATGATTCAATGTGGAATATGCACAACCAGAAGCCGTCTTACTTTCACCATTTTTTCTCAGAGCCAAAAACGACTTTAAGATTTGATGCGAAGATTCTGTGGAAGTTCTAGACCAGATTGTCGTTTATTTTAATTTATTATTTAGAAACATAGAAACATAGAAATTAGGTGCAGGAGTAGGCCATTAGCCCCTTCGAGCCCGCACCGCCATTCAATATGATCATGGCTGATCATCCAACTCAGTATCCCGTACCTTCCTTCTCTCCATACCCTCTGATCCCCTTGTCAAACATTTGCAACCTTCGTGGTGATATTCAGCAGGGGCCCAAAGGCAATGAAGTATCAGGATAGATTTCCAATTTAGTTTGGTGCATGATTTGGATAGTCGGTTGTGTTCTCATGTATCTGCGGCCCATATCTTTCTTCATGGTAGAGGTTGGGTGCAATCAGATCAACACAGACTACTAGCAGTCCTGTACAGTTCACTACAAGTTTAGTTTAGTTTAGTTTAGTTTAGAGTTACAACGCGGAAACAAACCCTTCGGCCCCCCAGTTAAGAGAACGCAGCAGCGGTTGCACTTTCTGCGCCGGATGAGAAGAGCTCATCTCCCCCATCCCATCCTCACCACTTTCTACAGGGGCACCATAGAGAGTATTTTGACCAGCTGTATCTCTGTCTGGTTTGGGGACTGTAAAGCCTCTGACTGGAAGTCCGTGCAGAGAGTGGTGAGGACAGCGGAAAAAATCATCGGGACCTCTCTCCCCTCAATCGGGGATATTGCGACCAAACGTTGCGTGTCTAAGGCCAGCGATATTATAAAAGACCCCACACATCTCCATCACGGTCTGTTCACTCTGCTGCCCTCGGGCAAAAGATATCGCAGCACAAGGAGCAGAACATCAAGGTTCTGCAACAGCTTCTTCCCACGAGCCATCAGACTCCTGAATGCCATGTAATGGGCTGCCACCATTGTCTATTTATCCTTTTATCCTTTTTATCCATTTTATCCATGTTTATCCTTCTGTTAATTATCGTGTTGCACAGGGAGCCAAATGCAACGGAATTTCGGTTGGAACTGCATATATCGATGTATTTCTAAATGACAATAAAGTTTGTTTGACTTGACCGGGTCCGTGCCGACCTGCGATCCCCTCACATTTGACGTTTCGGGTCGAGACGCTTCTTCAGACCTTTTTCACTCCATCTGTGGCACCTGTGATGTGTTCCACCACTTTAACAACTTCCATTTTCCTGGCACTAATAGGTATTTTTTTTCCAATAGAAATTCAATTCCTCTAAACTCCCACCATTACCAGGACAGCCTGGGAACCCTCTGCTTTCTTCCATGACCAGAGGCCCAACCTGATCCTACTTTGCCCTACTGAACTCATATGGTAGAACTTGCAATGAACATGACTCATTCTGTCCAAATTAAAGTAGCTATTGGAAGATGTAGCAGGCCGGGACCCTCCTGGTAGTGGCACTCCCGGTACAGAGCGGGGCGGGTCAGGAGGGAGGTGGGGGGGGGGGGGGGGGGCAGGGTTCTCTGTCGTTTTGCTCCTGGGCCTGGCCAAGATGGCCATTGGCGGGTCCAGGCAGCGGGTAGTCGATGGTCTCACCAGAGTCGGCTGCCTGCCCCTCTACGTCCGTGCCTTGTATCCCGAGAGAGGGAGCACGCGGTGTCCATTGTGGACTCTGGAGGTTTTCCATGAATGCTGGTTGAGTGTGTCGTAGATAAAGTTGACAATATTTTAATCTGATAATCGTTTGATTGTAAACTGCAAATGGCAGTCTTGATTTTGTTACTACTCTGTATTTGTGTATAATTGAATAAAATAATTTTGTATATTAAAAAAAAGTGAGCAGTGGGCCGGGGCCACATACCAAACCAGAATGGAGCCTCCAAGGGAGACCAGGACGGGTCCTCAGGGACAGAGTTGGGCCGAGGTGAAAGGGCCACGCCGGCAAGAAAACAGGGGGGGGGGGGACAAAGAAGGTATGAGTGCTTTATGTAACGTTGTCAGCGGCATTGTGCTGACTCTTTTGTGTACTTTGGCCCCAATCAGATGAGTATGTAGGCAAGAGCAGGTGCTTTTTTAGTTTACTTTACAGATACAGCGTGGAAACAGGCCCTTCGGCCCACCGGGCCCGTGCCGACCCGAGATCCCCGCACATCAACTCTATCCTACACCCACTAGGGACATTTTTTACATTTACCAAGCCAATTAACCTACAAATCTGTACGTCCCATGGAGTGTGGGAGGAAACCGAAGATCTCAGAGAAAACCCACGCAGATCACGAGTACAAGCTCCGTACAGACAGCACCCGTAATCGGGATCGAACCCGAGTCTCCGGTGCTGCATTCGCAGTAAGGCAGCAACTCTACCACTGCGCCGCGGTGGGTGAGCAAGAAGCTAGGTTAGTGGGTGTTGTTGGGAATTTTGAGGACCATACTGATGCGTAGGTTATAGTTTGGTTAACCCTGGAGCTCACATACTGGGGGCATGATGGGAAAATGGCCAAGATGGAATGTAGTTAAAATATCTAAAGTTGAAACATTCTGTTGAGAAGCAGGCTTTCCTATCTATTGAGGGGAGGGGGGTGGGGGGTGAAGTCCTTCTAGGTTCTTATCTGTTGCAATCTTGAGATTGCCGCTGCTATTTGTCGCTGTGTTTAGCAGGCAAGTCTCGCAAAGATTAACCTCTTTTACGAGCGGTTCCCATTTGGCGAGTAGAACCTGCACATTTTTATGCAATCTATTTGTTAGATATTTGGGAGAGAGATTTTCAAATCAACCAGAAACATAAGGTTAAAGTTAACTCTGGGGATAGACAAAGGTGGAAGGTTACAGAGACATTGATTAACGGTGGTTTATTTCAACTCCATAAGTAACCATTGTGTCATGAGGGTAGAAAAAATGTACAGTTACTTTGGCTTGTTGAAGCAGTTTGGGTTTTCTCACACTGCTTCCTGATGTACATCGCTAAGGCCTTTTAATAAACCGACTTGTTCGATAGATTCGTTACAGATCTAGGAGTTGTTTTAATTTGTGTCCGTGACTATCTGAGAAGGGTCAGATATAAAGTACAAAATTCCCTCCTGTGGAAGGAATGGGGTATTGTGGAAAAGAAGGATCTGTGTCAGAGGATTGGGTGGAGGGAGAGACCAAGGGGAGATGGTACATATCTGGAATTAGAAATTTCAATGCTCAAGTCGTTGAGTTGTAAACTACCAAAATGAAACATGAGGTCCGGTTTCTTTAGTTTGCATTAGGCCTCACGTGAGGGGTAACAGAGGGTGGAGGGTGTGTGTAATGAGATGCCAGAGGAGGTCATTGAGAGAGGCACTATAACGGCATTTGAAAGACATTTGGACAGATGTATGAATTTGAAAGATTTAGACGGATAAGGGTCAAACATGGGCATGTGGGATGAGCATCTATCTATCTATCTATCTATCTATCTATCTATCTATCTATCTATCTATCTATCTATCTATCTATCTATCTATCTATCTATCTATCTATCTATCTATCTATCTATCTATCTATCTATCTATCTATCTCTGATCCTGTTATCTTCCGGTTTGGCAGTCTTTCTATTTGCTCAAAAACTGTTTGCGATAGTGCTACGATTTTTCACCAGTTTACTCAACGTTCCCCTGTGCTGCGAGTGCACCAAGTTTCATTCCGATCAGTTGAATGTCGTAAAAGTTATCGAGGTTTAAAAATCTTAAAAACCGCGCGGGCGCAGATCGATCTCTTCTCCTGCCAGTCGGCACCACGTGGATTAGTCTCTTCCCCTGTCACTCCCCGGGACGGTCCGCCCCTTCCTGCACCATCGCTTCTTTATTGGAGCTGAGGATGGCCGTCGAAGGCTTCCAACCGGACTTTTGCACCAGGCACGTGCCGTCAGGGTAGGCAAGGTAGGCACTGCCTCCCCTGACTAAAATTATAACATAGTAATGACTAAATATAAATAGTAAAGGCATGGGGAATTATGCCTATGTAAGAGATCGATCTCTTAGGTAGACATAATTCTCCGTGCCTTTCATCCGCAGCGCTTGTAACACGGGAAGCTCTGTGCAGCCCACGTGCCGTCAGCGCTGCCTGAAGCCGTCACTTTCAAGTGGAGCGGAAGGCAGCAGAAATTCTGCCTTTGCAGCACTGCGCATGTGCATCAGCCTACTGTGCATGCGCAGCGCAAGTTTCTTGGCGGGGTTTTCAAATATGGTTTGGCAATATTTTAAGTGTATCTTAGGAAACAGGAAGAGAAGAATGGAGCTCGTGTATGAATGATGTGGTAAGTACATTTCTTGGTGATGTTTTTAAATACCGTATTTCCCGGGGTGTGGGGGTTGAGGAGAGCTCCTTTCACAGCTTTTAGGGAGTCTGGCCCGGGGTAAAGTTGCGGGAAGGGCAGGAATGTTGTGAAGGAGGGGATCGGGACGCTCCCCACTTGCGATGCTCCTTGCACGGAGGTGTGCAATGCCACCGCATTGAGGTGGGGGGGGGGGGGAGTCGTAGCTCGGGTGGCTGAGCGGCCGCCGGGCCGGACAGCTAAACCGGCCGCCACCTTAGCTCCTTCTGCCGGTCCCCACTCACCTCTGGCAGCTCTCCGTTTAAAAACCTCTCTCCTGCCGCTCGCTGGCCTCACTCATGTCCTTAAATTCCGACAGCGCGATTGAGGTTACTTGGCTGTGGGAATTTAAGGATTTGCAGGAAGCCGCTGACATGAGCGAAGTCGGCGAACGGCAGGTGACAGGTGTTCTGACAGAGAGCACTGCCAAAGGTGAGCGGGCCGACAGAAGGCGCTGAAGTGGGGGCCAGTTCTGCTGTCGGGTCCCGGCGGCCCCTCGCAGCTCCCCGAGCTGCTTCTATCCCCGGCTACAGTGCGGTGGCTTTGCGCCCGGAGAGCTGCGGCAGCGGTGAGTGAGTTACTGGCAGTATCCCCGACCCCCTCCTTCTCAACACTCCTGCCCTCCCCGCAACTTCACTCCTGGCACAGACTCTCCACACGTTGTGAAAGGAACTGTCCCCCCCAATTGGTCCCTTGAACAAGTGTTGTCATTCAATTAGATGACAACTGATTCAACTATTCCCTGTATTCCCGTTTTTCCCACCATCTCTCCACCTGCCATCGCACTTAAGATCCCCCCTCATTCTTATAGATTCTAGCGAGTACAAGCCGATCTAGCGAGGACAAGTCTAGTAGACTCTATAATTATGACTCTAATATAAGCAAAGTAACAAAAGTAGTCCATCAGTTTGATGGATATTTGGACAAGTTTGTGGAAATTCTTAATGAAAGTGTATCTCTGACCACCTAGAAACAGATTATGAAAATGTCATAGACTGCAGCAATTTGCGGACAATGATAATAAGAATGCTAAAAAATTGTTGTCTTTGCCACTTCATGTGCTTTCTTCATATAATTCAGAGATTGGGCTTGTCAGAGAGGATTATCTTGAACATCTACAGGTGTACAGCGGAGAGCATATTGACTGGTTGCATCACGTCCAGGTTCGGCAACTTGAACGCCCAGGAGTGAAGAAGACTGCAAAAGGTTGTGAACACTGCCCAGTCCATCTCCGGTTCTGACCTCCCCACCATCAAAGGGATTTACAGGAGTCGCTGCTTCGAAAAGGCAGCCAGCATCATCAGAGACCCACAACACCCTGGCCGTACACTCATTTCACCCCTGCCATCTGGAAGAAGGTACAGGAGCTTGAAAACTGTAACATCTAGGTTCTTCTCGACAGCCATCAGGCTATTAAAAACTAAAACCTCCACTAAGCTCTCAACTAAAAAAAACTATTATTGTTATTATAACACTGTTATTGTTTTTTATGTGAACATATGTCTGCGTGTGTAAGTATATTGTGTGAGTATGTGAACCTTTTTTATCGTTTATAATATAGTTTACAGTGTACTACATATTCTGTTGTGCTGCTGCATGTATGAAGCTCATTGGTCTATCTGGGACAGATGACAATAAAACACATTCTCTCTCTCGATTATTTAAATTTCTCTTTGGAGCATTTCATGCTGAATATTTTCTGATAATTATTTTTTTCCACGGATAATTAATTCTGAGAGCAGATGGCAATGAATTAAAACAGAAATAGCTGCAACCACTCAGTAGGCCAATTAACAACTGTGATGCCAGAGACAGGGTTGGCATTGCAAGCTCGTGCCATTTCAGCAGGACTTAGAATTGTTCGAGGCATTTGAGCTTTTAATAGAAGCATAGAAACGTAGAAACATAGAAAATAGGTGCAGGAGTAGGCCATTCGGCCCTTCGAGCCTGCACCGCCCTTCAAAATAACTATATAACAATTACAACATGGAAACAGGCCTTCTCGGCCCTTCCAGTCCGTGCCGACCATTCATTTTCCCCTAGTCCCATCTACCTGCACTCAGACCATACCCCTCCATTCCCTTCCCGTCCATATACCTATCCACTTTACTTTTAAATGTTAAAATGGATCCTGCCTCCACCACTTCTGCTGGAAGATCATTCCACACAGCTACCACTCTCTGAGTAAAGAAGTTCCCCCTCATGTTACTCCTAAACTTCTGTCCCTTAATTCTCATGTCATGCCCTCTTGTTTGAATCTGCCCTACCCTCAATGGGAAAAGCTTATCCACGTCAACTCTGTCTATCCCTTTCATCATTTTAAAGACCTCAATCAAGTCCCCCCTCAACCTTCTGCGCTCCAAAGAATAAAGACCTAACTTGTTCAACCTTTCTCTGTAACTTAGTTGCTGGAACCCAGGCAACATTCTAGTAAATCTCCTCTGTACTCTCTCTATTTTGTTGACATCCTTCCTATAATTAGGCGACCAAAATTGTACACCATACTCCAGAATTGGTCTCACCAATGCCTTGTACAATTTTAACATTACTCGCTTGGATGATCATGGCTTATCATCCAACTCAGTATCCCTTACCTGCCTTCTCTCCATACCCCCTGATCCCTTTAGCCACAAGGGCCACATCTAACTCCCTCTTAAATATAGCCAATGAACTGGCCTCAACTACCTTCTGTAGCAGAGAACTCCATAGATTCACTACTCTGTGTGAAAAATGTTTTTCCCATCTCGGTCCTAAAAGATTTCCCCCTTATCCTTAAACTGTGACCCCATGTTCTGGACTTCCCCAACATCGGGAACAATCTTCCTGCATCTAGCCTGTCCAACCCCTTAAGAATTTTGTACGTTTCTATAAGATCCCCCCTCAATCTTCTCATTTCTCGCGAGTACAAGCCGAGTCTATTCATTCTTTCTTCATGTGGAAGCCCTGACATCCCAGGAATCAGTCTGGTGAACTTTCTCTGTACTCCCTCATTTTCATGGATAGAGAAAGAAATGAAGAGAAGGTAATTCGGAGGGGATGAAATTATAAAAAGGCGGTGGTGGAAGACCACATTGGTGACGATGGGACAAGTAAAAGATGAATATATGATACGATGTGATACGATGCAACTTTATTTATCCCAGAGGGAAATTGGTTTGCCACCAGTCAAAAGATATGAGCCTGTCCCACTTAGGAGACCTAAACAGCAACCTCTGGTGACCTTGCCCGCCACCCAAGGTTTCCATGAGGTCACAGGAGGTTTTGGTCACTCTCCCTAATGGTCGAAAGTGGGAGGTGGTAGTAGGTTGCAGGTCACCTCGACCTTGATTTTTTTTTTTGAGTGGCGGGCAAGGTCGCCAGAGGTTGCTGTTTCGGTCTCCTAAGCGGGACAGGCCATTACAGTGCATTGAAAGTGTCATTGTGCATTAGAATAATAATGAAATGTAAGTGTCCAGATGTTGCACAGCACATATGTAACATTGCACAAGCATGAAACCAAATTAAATTAAAATCTCGAGTGCGACAATTCCAGCATGAAGGATGTTCGAGATGGGGGGGGGGGGGGGGGTGGACGGGAAGGTACAGAAGGGGTAGGAGTTAGAGCCAGCCAGGTAGTAGATTGCATATTTTCTGTATCACTTGTACCATTGGTTTGTGGACAGTGATTTTGCTACTTTGATGCTATCACTCAGAGACCTAGTCATAGAGCTTCACTGCATGGAAACAGGCCCTTCGGCCCACTCTGCTGCATGCCGTTAAAGTTAGCATGCTGCGCTAGTCCCATGTGGCTCATATCCATAAATATTTGTCCAAATACCTTTTAAAGGATTGTTTATGGATTATGTGACTAATTGCTTTGTCTCGATTGCAGCAAAGTGTGTAGAATATTGAAGAGAAAATCTGTTTGGAAGGAGGCCAAATATGTGCTTGGATGCTGCCCAACATTTGTACGGAATTTAATTACAAAGTGACGCGACCTTTCACACTAGTGCTTTAATTTACGGTATGGTTTTCGCTCCAGCGTCATTGACTGCATTCAATATTCCACTTCCTGCACTTCCATTTCACCCATCTTTCCCCACCCAAAATAGGGATAGGATTCAATTTGTCCTGATCATTCACCCACGATTCCTGGAGACATTTCTTCAGGAAGAGATTTGGGTAAATTAGGGAAAGTCAGCATGGCCACGTATGTTCATGCCAGGTCATCTTACTAAATGGATTGAATTTTTCGAGGAGTGTAGGGCAATGGGCATTGTCTAGATGGATTTTAGTAATGTTTGATGAAGTTCCTCTGAAGTAGGCTGATCCAGAAGATTACTATACATGGGATCCACAGAGATCTGGTAGTTTGGATTCAGAACTGATGGACGATATAGGGTTGTGGTGGAAGGGTGTTGTTCAAGCTGGAGATCTGGCGATCTGTGACCTGTGGACTTTGCAGGTCTCTGTGCTGGGACCTCTGTTGTCTGTGATATATAGTAGGCTTGCAATCTCCGCCAAAATAGGTGGAGTTGTGGCGTTTCCATCATCCAGGTGAAACAGTGAACATGCTGAGTTTTTCCAGCATTTTCTATTTTTGGTTTAGATTTCCAGCACCTGTAGTTTTTTTGATTTTCAGGTGGTGAAACCAAGCCTTGGTTGGCGAGGGCCTTCACTTCCTTATCACTGTAATTCCCTATCCTTCCCAGGCCTCCTCCAACGGCCCAACAAAACTCAGTGTAATCTTGAGGAACACCTTCTCATCTTCTGACAAGAAACATTCCCATCCTCAAAGTTCAACAATGGGTTCAACAACTCACCACAATGACTGGCAGTGTTCTGAAAAGTAATCATCCAAACTGCATTTGTTCTCCTTGGTGTGAAGTTTAAAAGCGATGGATGGGTAACGTGGTTTATTCAAGAGAGTGGTGGGTGCCAGGAACCTGCTACTGGGGCGGATGGTGAAGGCAGCTTCGATAGTGGCGTTTAGATACACACATGGATATGCAGGGAATGGAGGGACATGGATTATGTGGAGGCAGAGGAGATTAGTTTAAGTTGGCATCATGTTCGACACGGACATTGTGGACCTTAGAGCCTCTTACTGTACTGTATTGTACCATGCTTGCTCTATGGTTGTTGTCTGCCATTCTATGCTTCATAGCATTCTACTCTACTGAACCAGAAGCTGTGGACTCAATACACCAATTCTAGTCTCTAATCTTGGCCAAAACGTTGGTGCAGAACTGAGTGAAGAGTGTACTATTACGTGCTTGGATGCTGCCCAACACTTGCAAGGAACTTCATTAACAAAGTGATGCAACCCTTCACACTACTGTTTTAATTGACGGTATGGTTTTTTCTCCAGCATTGTTGACTGCATTCAATTTATAATTGGACATTGAGTAACGTTCAGTTTGCCTCTCAGGTAAGATGCAACGCTCCCTTTGACAGGAGTATAGCAGGTTAAGAGGGAGCAGGATTGAGGTATATAACATGATGAGGAGTACAAATAGGATAGATGTTTCCCTCATATCAGAGATGGATTAAACTACAGGAGATACAGTGCATTCAGAAAATATTCAGTCCCCTTCACTTTTTCCACATTTTGTTATGTTACAGCCTTATTCTAAAATGGATTAAATTCTATTTTTTATCATCAATCTACACACAATACCCCATAATAAAAAAAAGTGTAAACAGGTGTTTAGAAATTTTTGCAACGCAATTAAAAAGAAATAACTGAAATATCACATTTACATAAGTATTCAGACCCTTTGCTCGGTACTTTGTTGAGGCACCTTTGGCAGCGATTACGGCCTCAAGTCTTCTTGGGTATGACGCTACAAGCTTGGCGCACCTGTATTTGGATAATTTCTCCCATTCTTCTCTGTAGATCATCCCAAGCTGTCAGGTTGGATGGGGAGCGTCGATGCACAGCTATTTTCAGCTCCCTCGGGTTCAAGTCCGGGCTCTGGCTGGGCCACTCAAAGACATTCACAGATTTGTCATGAAGCCACTCCTGCTTTGTCTTGGCTGTGGTCTATGGTCGTTGTTCTGTTGGAAGGTGAAACTCTGCCCCAGTCTGAGGTCCAGAACGCTTTGGAGCAGGTTTTCATCAAGGATCCCTCTGTACTTTGCTCCGTTCATCTTTACCTCGGCCCTAACTAGTCTCCCAGTTCCTGCCGCTGAAAAACATCCCCACAGCATGATACTACCACCACCATGCTTCACCGTAGGTATGGTATTGGCCACGTGATGAGCGGTGCCTGGTTTCCTCCAGACGTGATGCTTGACATTCAGGCCAAAGAGTTCAATCTTGGTTCCATCAGACCAGAGAATCTTGTTTAGATGCCTTTTGGCAAACTCCAAGCGGGCTGTCATGTGCCATTTACTGAGGAGTGGCTTCTGTCTGGCCACTCTACCATGAAGGCCTGATTGGTGGAGTGCTGCAGATATAGTTGTGTTTCTGGACAGTTCTCCCATGTCCACAGAGGAACTGGAGCTATGTCAGAGTGACCATCGGGTTCTTGGTCACCTCCCTGACCAAGGCCCTTCCCCCCGATTGCTCAGTTTGGCCAGGTAGCCAGGTCTATGAAGTGTCCTGGTGGTTTCAGAGTTCTTCCATTTAAGAATGATGGAGGCCACTGTGCTCTTCGGGATCTGCAAAGCTTCAGAAATTGTTTTATGCCCTTCCCCAGATCTGTGTCTCGACACAATCCTGTCTCGGAGGTCTACGGACAATTCCTTTATCTTCATGGCTTGGGTTTTGCTCTGACATGCACCGTCAACTGTGGGACCTTATATAGACAGGTGTGTGCCTTTCTAAATCATGTCCAATCAATTTAATTTACCACTGGTGGACTCCAATCAAGTTGGAGAAACATCTCAAGGATAATCTATGGAAACAGGATAAATCCAAGCTCAATTTTGAGTGTCACGGCAAAGGGTCTGAATACTTATGTAAATGTGATATTTCAGTAATTTCTTTTTAATTACTTTTCTGAAATTTCTAAACATCTGTTTTCGCTTTCATATTATTAGGTATTGTGTGCAGATTGATGATTAAAACAATGAATTGAATCCAGTTTAGAATAAGGCTGTAACGTAACAAAATGTGGAAAAGGTGAAGGGGTCTGAATACTTTCTGAATGCAGCGTAGGTTTGGGGTAAGGGTGAAGAGATTTAGAGGAGATCTTAGGGGTTCCTGATCCACCCAGAGAGGGGTAGGAACCTGGAGCACATTACCTGAGAGATTGAAGTTGGGCTCATTTGGTATTTGAGAAATGCCTCGGCATAGAAGACTATGGAGCAAGTACAGGAAGATGGGATTGATACAGAAGGGTGTCCACTGCTCAGTGTAGACGGGTTGGGCCTAATGCCCTCGACGGTCGATGAGAGCATGGAGGAGCCTTGAGAGGAAAAACAATGGAGGACCCGGCATGAGGGGGACCATCGTGAGGGGGGAGGGGAAGACCAATGGACAATTGGGGAGGAAGGAGGGGGGGAGAACAAGGGACAATAGGGACCCGGTGTGGGGGAACCATTGTGGGGGGAACAATAGGTGGAGCCGGCGTGCTTTGTAACTTTGGCAGCGCTGTCGGTGGCTGCTATTTGTATACGTCTGAAGAAGGGTCTCGACCCGAAACGTCGCCTATCTCCTTCGCCCCTTAGATGCTGCTGCACCCGCTGAGTTTCTCCAGCTTTTTGTGTAACCTGCTATTTGTATACGTTGGGTACACAGCAAAAAATCTCACTGTGCCAATAAAATAGTAATAGTGGTTTTTCACTTAAAGTGAGTAAAGTTCTTTGCTCATCTCACAAACACAATCCTAAAGTGGGGACTATTCTGAGATCTGGTCCATGTGGTAAAGCTCTAGATTTTCAGCACAAAGGCACTGTCAATCCCCAATGGCCAGTGGACAATTAATGCATTTCACTCTCAGTGAATTAACACCTGTTTCAAATAAAGTAACTCGGGCAGGAGAGAATGGCTTCAATGGTTGCAATTATCTGCAATAATGGATGGTTATTTCTGACATTAAACCAATGTTCAGTCTATTCAATTAAGTAAATTTCATTTTGAGAACATTTTAATGTTAAAATTTCTAGCCCTTTTAATATATTCCATGGGGACTTCAAGTGCCAACAAGTCCTGAGGAAAATGTATTATATTAAAGGAACAAATATTGTACATCAGCAAGATAATGTGCAAAAATGCCAGTCATCAAGGTCAAAGTCAAAGTCAAGTCAAAAGAGTCAAAAGAGTCAAAAAGTCAAAGTCAAGTCAAAGTCAAAAGAGTTTATTGTCATGTGTCCCTAACAGGACAATGAAAATCTTTCTTTGCATAGCACAACAGAACATAGTTGTTCTGGCTCCAGCTAAATCCTACCTTTATCATGAAAATGAATGTAAAATTGTTTCTAAATTCTGCAACTATCATCATAGTAGGATTTGCTGTTGTCCCAATGTTCCCATTGCCAATGCCACGCTTCTCACGATGTTCCTCAATTGTACTTGTATATCTTTAAGGTGGAGATTGATAGGTTCTTGATTAGTAAGGTTATTGTCAAGGTTATGGGGAGAAGGCAGGAGAATGGGGTTGGGAGGGAGAGATAGGTCAGCCATGATTGAATGGCGGAGTAGACTTGATGGGCCGAATGGCCTAATTCTGCTCCTACCACGTATGAACTTATGAATTCATCCCATCAATTGATCTTTCAATTCTGTCCTCCCCTCATTAAACCAACGTTCAGTCTATTCAATTAGGTAAATTTCATTTTGAGACCATTTAAATGTTAACATTTCTAGTCCTTTTAATATATTCCATGTGGACTTCCTGTGGGAACAAGTCATGAGGAAAATGTATTATATTAAATGCCTGCCTGGTTTTTCCCTTAACTATACCGTACGCCTGTTTTTTTGGTGTGTGTTGTCCTTGCGGCTTTACGTTTAACTTTGACTGAACACGTTTCCCCGAATTGCTGTACATCTCCTTCCTTCAGGGGGCGAAACTATGCCTTGTTCTAGTGACCTGTCAAATTCTTAAGGGCCTGTCCTACCAGCATCCAACTCCATGCGGACGGATGCGATCAAACTAGAGCGGGGGCAGCGCGGAGGTCGGGTGATCCCTGTACAGGCCCGTACCCACCAGCATGCGCCTGCATGTGGCAAGCGCGACCAAACCGGCAGCGAGGGCCGCGCGGAGGTCGGATGAGTGGCGCAACGCGGCGCAAAGTGAGGCGAACTTGGAGTGAAGTCTTAAAGGTAAGTTCGCCAGGACAGAGAGGGACACACAGAGAGGGGCACAGGAGCACACACAGAGAGGGCCACGGGGCCACACACAGAGAGCGTCACGGAGGCACGACGTCGAGGCGACTGCGAGCCGACAAGCCGTTGCCGCGCGGAATTTTTTAACATGGTCAGTTTTTCGGAGCCCCGCGCGATGTCGGGACGAACTCCGCACAATTCCGCACGGCTCCGGCGATCGAAGTGTGACCAGCCCCGCGACGCCGGACGGCTCAAGCGACCACGTTAGGTTGCGCTCATTGCGTGGAGTTGCATGCTGGTGGGACAGGCCCTTTACACCATTTTCACTCCATTCAGTATACTGCTTTGAGGCAAAGCAAGGCCACGTGGCACAGATGCTGCAGTTGAACTAAAAACACCTAAAAATAATCTGATTTGCTTCATCCCTTAACTTAACTGAAGCTGCACAGTGGTGTAGCGGTAGAGCTACTGCCTAACAGCGCCAGAGACCAGGGTTCGATCCTGACTACGGGTGCTTGTCTGTACGGAGTTTGTACGTTCTCCCGGTGACCTGCGTGGGTTTTCTCCGAGATCTTCGGTTTCCTCCCACACTTCAAAGACTTACATTTTTGTACGTTAATTGGCTTGGTATAATTGTATAAATGTAAAATTGTACCTAGTGTGTGTAGGATAGCGTTACTATGCAGAGATCGCTGGCCGGTGCGGACTTGATGGGCCGAAGGGCCTGTTTCCATGCATCTGTAAACTAAACTAAAATTAAACTTACTAACATCATTTTTCACATAGAGCATCATCTCTGGCGTTATTTATCTTTGTCCTTATTTCGGCTTTCTCACCAAAAAGATAACACTCAGAATCATCTGGCAATGTAAGGAATTAAACAATATGGGAGTGGTGGTACCTGCTTCAGTCTGATCCAATATCTGCAGATTGCAACTTCCTCTTTCCTCAATAAGCAGGCTGATCTGTTTTTCCTTGGTAATTGCATCAACAGTGTTAGCCTGCAGAAAGACATCGAAATCCAAGTGAGATTCAACCAAAAATTGTGAATGAACTATAATTTTACATCCTAAACTAAAATTTGCATGAAGCCAGAGGAATTTCTTGTAAATGTTATTTGTCCTGAAGAATATCTTTGAAGTATTCCTCTTGTCTGTGCTTAAAGGCAATTGGATATAAAGTGATATCATTCAACTTCAGATACAGAATTTGCATTTTAACAGGAAATTTTCAGTGGCTCTTTACTGATGCATTGAAAATCTTCTTCCTGGGGATAAAAACTTTAAATGATCCATAATCTCTCTCAACTCAGAACAGAGTCACCCCTAGTTTGATAAATTGGACAAAAATACTGGTTATTAAAACAACCAGAATGTAGCATCATTGGTTCGTATTTCATTGACGTTTGAAATATCTCTACTCTTTCAAGATAATCAATTAATTGCACACTTTTCCCAGCAAATAACAGGGCACAACATTTCCATAAGCTGAAATCAATTATACTTATCTGCCATTTCCTTCTAAAACGAATAGTAAAAGACATGCACTGTGACCCTAAAAGCATGGGAACATTTTTCCCGTGAACACAGCTTTTGTGGGCAAGGGGCTCGAGTGTTAAGGCATTTTCTTTCCATCTTCAGAGGTTGAAAACAGATTGGAAGAACCACAATCTTGCTGGAACAACAAATCAATATTGTCGAGAAGTCTTTCAGTGTGTCACAGTGTGAAAACAGGCCTTTAGGCCCAATCCAGTCTCCGAGGATCCTCCAGTGCTTCTACTCTGCGGCTGTGGAAAGCATCTTGTCCGGAAACATTACAATCTGGTTTGGGAATTGCTCTGCCCAGGACAAGAAGGCTCTGCAGAGTGTAGTGCCTTCGGTCGAACGCACTATGGGGACTTCTCTCGCCCCTCTGCAGGAACTATACATCAGGAGGTGCAACTCCAGAGCCAGTAAGATAATGGGAGACCCCTTCCACCCCTGCAACAGACTGTTCCAGCTCTTACGGTCAGGTAAACGCCTCCGTTGCCATGCTGTGAGAACGGAGAGGATGAGCAGGAGTTTCTTCCCAGAGGCCATTTGGACTGTAAACTCCTATCTCACCAGGGACTAACTCTACTAACTTACTGGACCACAATACCCCCCACAATATTTAATATGGAAAAGAACATGTGATTCTGTTTGTGGTTTGTTGGTTGTTTGTTTGTTTGTTTTTTGCACAAAGTCCGCAGGCACGGCCACTTTTCATTTCGCTGCACATCCCGTATGTGTTTGTGACAAATAAACTTGACTCAACTTGACTTGCCCACACTGGCGAACATGTCCAATCTACACTAGTGTCAACTGCTCGCCTCTGGTCCATATCCTTCCATAACCTGTCCTATCCATGTACCTGTCTAACTGTTTCTTAAATGTTAGATAGACCCAGCCTCAACTACCTCCTCTGGCAGCTTGTTCAATACACCCACCACACTTTGTGTGAAAAAGTTACCCCTCAGATTTCTATTAAATGTTTTCCCCTTAAACGTATATCCTCTGGTCCTCGGTTCACCTTCTCTGGGCAAGAGACTCTGTGCACATGGCTGGCCTTAAGCCGATTGGACCAATTGCTTCCACTTGGGCCCCACGTCTAAGGGGGCCCCCGCGCTAGAGTAATCCAAAGCTCCACTCTAGGATCTTTGGAGTAATCTCGGCTCGGGTAGATCTACCCCGGGTGGAGGGGGGAGAGAGGGGTGGAGAGAGAGTAGAGGGGTGGAGGGGAATGAAAGGGTTAGACAGGGAGGGGGAATGGAGAAGGGGGAGAGGGGGAGGTCCCTCACGGTCCTGGGGCAGCACTCCCGCCCCTCCAGTCGCCATGCTTCACGCACACAGCCCCGGCTGCATCACAGTGAGGAGGAGATTCACTGGGATGGATGTTTGTGTAAATTGAATTGCTTGTATGTTTTATAGGAATTGTTTTGTTTGTATGGCTGTAGAAACAGAGTTTCGTTTGAGCCTCTCTGAGGTTCGAATGACAAATAATAAAATCTAATCTCCACCCCTCTCTCCCTGGGGAGACGGGGTGAACAATACAGGGAGGGCCGGGCCCGAGGTTGGAGCAACGTTTACAAACCTCGCCCTCAACTCACACTCGTTCGCCTGGACCCCGGCATCCGCTCCTGCTGCCGGCCCTCTCCCTCCCTTCTCCTCTTCCCTTCCTTCCCTCCCTCCCTTCTCTCCTTCCCTCCCTCCCTTCTTTCTCTACTTCCCTCTCTCCTTCCTCCCTTCTCCTCCTCCCTCCCTTCTCTCCTTCCCTCCCACACATCACGCACAGCCAACTAACACACACACACAACTAAATTAGGATGGGGTAGAAGCCCAAAGGGTAGGATGGGGTTGAAACCCAAAAGGTAATGGCTAGACTGTTTTTTCACCAATAGTTATTGGTTTGCCAGGATCTAGTTAATTAATTTTTTTGTTTTTCATTTCACAGTCACTAAAACAAGTGGTATTGTAACTATGTACTTTTCAGAGGTGATCTCTGAAAGGTGATCTATGGACGGGAAGGGAATGGAGGGGTATGGTTTGAGTGCAGGTAGATGGGACTAGGGGAAAATAAAAGGTCGGCACGGACTGGAAGGGCCAAGAAGGCCTGTTTCCGTGCTGTAATTGTTATATGGTTTAAATGGTTATCTACACATATTGTTTGTTACTTGTAGGCTTACATGTAGCAATTTTATATTAACATGTAGCTTAGATCTGTTTGGTCCATTAACTTGCAGGCACTTTTTAAGCGCTCATTTTGATTACAAAAATAAACACATCAACTTTCCATTCTACCATGGAGATATAAAATCTATAATAGACTTTATTGGTATTTCTATGATTCTACAGACCTTGGCTGGGAACCTGGGGCTCACCAAAATTGTTCCCAATTGGGCCCCGCATCTCCTAAGGCCGGCCCTGTCTGGGCATCGACCCAATCTATTCCTCTCAAGAAATAGAGTAGCAAATAAAAAGTAGGCGAGGTACAGCGGAGTGGCCTGTTGGGAGCGGCTGTGTTGAGGAAAAGTGCATCTTGGGGCTTTGGCAAGAAGGGAGGACAAGCGTGCTGACCTGTTACACCCAGAGCAGCAGCAGCTGCAGCAGGTGAGAAGTGTAAATAGGTGCTGTTTTAAACACAGAATGGAGGCAAGCAGTAGCTGCATGATGTGTGAGCTGGTGGATCCCTTGGTGGTTCCTGGTGATCACATCTGCAATAAATGTGGGTTGATTGTGGAAATGGGGTTCAAATTTGTAGGAAGGAACTGCAGATGCATCCCCACACAGGTCTCCTCCATTGTCACAGTTGTCACATTCCCCGGCATTCCCTCTCTCCCTATCCCTCCCTCACCCAAGTCACACTAGTTTCTCATTTTCACCCTACAAGCAGCTAACAACAGCCTGTTTCCTTTATCATTGTAACTTTTTTGCATATCTTTTCTTCATTGTTCTTTATCTCTCCACATCACCATCTATATCTCTCGTTTCCTTTATCCCTAACCAGTCTGAAGAAGGGTCTCGACCCGAAACGTCACCCATTCCTTCACTCCAGATATGCTGCCCGTCCCACTGAGTTACTCCAGCTTCTTATCTCTATCAGGGGCTTAAATTTGACGACCTGAAATCTGAGGTTCAAACGCTGCAGTGGACGGGGAGAATTACCTGGACACTGTACTTCTGGAGGCAGTCACACCCAGTAGAGTAAAGGGCCTGTCCTACCAGCATCCGACTCCATGCGATGAACGCGATCAAACTAGAAGCGGGGGCCGCGCGGAGGTCGGGTGATCCCCTGTACAGGGCCGTTCCCACCAGCATGCGCCTGCATGTGACAAGCGCGACCAAACCGGCTGCAGGGGCCGCGTGGAGGTCGGGTGAGTGGCGCAATGCGGCGCAAAGTGAGGCGAACTTGGAGCGAAGTCTAAGGTAGGTTCGCCAGGACAGAGAGGGGCACACAGAGAGGGGCACAGAGGCACACACACACACACAGAGGGCCACGGAGCCACACACACAGAGGGCCATGGAGCCACCTACAGAGAGGGTCACGGAGGCACAACATCGAGGCGGTGTGTAATGCGTCGAGGCGACTGCGAGCCGACAAGCCGTTGCCGCGGGGAATTTTTGAACATAGTCAGTTTTTCGGAGTCCCGCGCGATGTCGGGACGAACTCCGCACAATTCCGCACGGCTCCGGCGATCGAGGTGGGACCGGCCCCGCGATGCCGGACGGCTCAAGCGACCACGTTAGGTCGGGCTCATCACA
Organism: Raja brachyura; assembly: GCA_963514005.1. Next base: position 90,115,334 of record OY740787.1, on the reverse strand, counting down.
TTTAGTTGCATGCTGGTGGGGCAGGCCCTTGACGGCTTCCAATCTGGCCTGCGCTTGAGGCAGGTGTGATTTCAAGTAAGCAGCTAGGGACTATATTAGTGTGTTGGAAAAGTGTGTTTGAATTCATGAGACATTGGCCTCAGTATTGTGGAAGAGGAAGTTATTCTGATGAGATGGACTCCACCTGAACCCGGCTGGGACCCCAGGGTGCTAGCAAAGTACATAACCAATGTTGAGCGAGTCCAGAACCGGGGGCCACAGTCTTAGAACAAAGGAGAGGCCCTTTAAGACTGAGATGAGACAAAACTTTTCCACCCAGGGAGTTGTGAGTTTGTGGAATTCCCTGTCACAGAGGGCAGTGGAGGCCAAATCACTGGATGGATTTAAGCGAGAGTTAGATAGAGCTCTAGGGGCTGGTGGAGTCAAGGGATATGGGGAGAAGGCAGGCACGGGTTATTGATTGGGGACAATCAGCCATGATCACAATGAATGGTGGTGCTGGCTCGAAGGGCTGAATGGCCTCCTCCTGCACCTATTTTCTCTGTTTCGATGTTTCTATGTAACTGGGTCAGAAGATAGGGTTTTAAACTAAATAGTGGGGGGAGGTTAACAAATTGGAAATGTATGGATGAAGTTAAAAGGAACGAGATGTTACTGAAGTCTCCAGAAATATAGGACAAAGTTAGAGAATGGATGAGAGTCTTGGGTAGGCAAAATTGGAACTAATGTGAGAAGAGGGGCGTTGAATACTGAACTAAAGGTGTTGTATTTAAATGCACGTAGTATACGGGACAAAGTGGATGAGATTCTAGCACAGTTGGACATTGTTAGGTACAACATTGTGTGCACCACGGAGATGTGCCTGAAAGCTGAATATTCAAGGTTACGCATCCTATCGAAAAGACAGACACAAAATGCTGGAGTAACTCAGCGGGACAGGCAGCATCTCTGGATAGAAGCAATGGGTGGTGTTTCGGGTTGAGGCCCTTCTCAGACTGAGAATCAGGGGAGAGGGAGACACAGAGATAAGGAAGTGTAAAGTGTGAACACAAGACATCAAATGGGATGAGAATCAAGGTAAATGTAGAATAGATCATTGCTAGCTAGGGGAAGGTGACAACGAAGCATACTGAGACAAGATTTAATCACGGAGACAGTGAGACTAGTCGGTGAACTAGGACGGGGGAGGGATGGAGAGAGGGGGAAAGCAAGGGTTACTTGAAGCTATGGAAGCCAATATTCGTACTGCTGGGGTATAAGTTGCCCATGCGAAATATGAGGTGCTGTTCCTCCAATTTACGTTGGGCCTCACCACTGGATGGGCAGAGGGGGTGGGGTTGCTCTGCTGGTAAGGAATGAAATTCAGTCCTTAGCAAGGGATGCCATAGGATCAGGAGATATAGAATCCTTGCGGGTAGAGCTAAGAAACTGCAAGGATGGGAGTTACATACAAGCCTCTGAACAGTAGCCAGGATATAGGGTTCAAATTACATCAGGAGAAACAGTCGACGTAAAAAAGGCAATGTTATAATGGTCATGGGGATTTCAACAAGCAGGTAGACTGGGAAAATCAGGTTGGTACTGGATCCCAAAGGAGGAATTTGTTCAGTGCCTATGGGATGGCTTCCTAGAGCAGCTTGTAGTCGAACTTACTAGGGAAAAAGCAATTCTGTGTTTATGTCACAAAACCAGACGTGATTAGGGAGGTTAAGGTATAGGAGGTAGCGACCATAAATATGATAAAATGCAACCTGCAATTTGAGAGGGAGGTGGTGAAATCTGATGTGAAGGTATTACTGTTGAGTGAGGGTGAGTACGGAGGCATGAGGGAGGAGCGGGCTAAAGTTGATTGGAAAGGGACCCTAGCAGAAATGACGGTGGAACAGCAATGTCAGGAATTCCTGGGAATAATTTGGTAGACGTATGATTTTTTTATTCCTAAGAGCAAGAAAGATGCTAAGGGGAGAATGAGGCGACTGTGGCTGACAAGGGAAGTCAAAGACAGCATGAGACTAAGAGAAGGCATGTAATATAATACATTGTTTGCTCAATATGGAAACCAAACGTATACATAATGTTACAGGAGGCATAGGAAATTACAGACGCTGGGATCTTGAGCTGATCATCCAACTCAGTAACAAAGGTGCTGGGGGAACTCAGCGGGTCAGGCAGCAGATGTGAAGAGAATGGACCGATGATGTTTAGAGTCGGGACCCTTCTTCACACAATGTTCCAGGTGCAGTTTTATAAATGGCTTATAAAATGGTCCCAACATTTTCCTGCTTTTAAACACCAAGCCTAGCAATTTATCCTTTGAATCTGGCCAAAAAATCCATTAGCAAACCTCATGTATTTGGTGAACCTGCATGTAATCCTTGTATGGTCCTTTTACAGTGCTACATTGCGTTGTCTTTTAAAACAAATGTGGAAATTGTTTAAAAAGGGTTCTAAGAGTAAACCTAGCAATTATAGACCTGTTAGTTTGACGTCAATGGTGGGCAAATTAATGGAAAGGATACTTAGAGATAAAATATATAAGCATCTGGATAAACAGGGTCTGATTAGGAAGTCAACATAGATTTGTGCCTGGAAGGTCATGTTTGACTAATCTTCTTGAATTTTTTGAAGAGGTTACTAGGGACATTGATGAGGGTAAAGTTGTGGATGTTGTCTATATGGACTTCAGTAAGACCTTTGACAAGGTTCCACATGGAAGGTTGGTTAAGAAGGTTCAATTGTTGGGTATTAATGGGGGAGTAGGAAGATGGATTGAACAGTGGCTGAATGGGAGATACCAGAGAGTAATGGTGCACATCTGTGTGTCAGGTTGGAGGCCGGTAACTAGTGGGGTGCCTAGGGTATCTGTGTTGGGTCCACTGTTGTTTGTCATATACATCAATGATCTGGATGAAGGTGTGGTAAATTGGATTAGTAAGTATGCAGATGATACTAAGATAGGTGGTGTTGTGGATGAAGTAGATTTTCAAAGTTAACAGAGAGATTTAAGCCATTTGTGGGCTGAAAGATGGCTGATGGAGTTTAATGCTGATAAGTGTGAGGTGCTACATCTTGGCAGGATAAATCAAAATAGGACCTACATGGTAAATGGTAGGGAATTGAGGAATGCTGTGGAACAGAGGGATCTAGGAATAACTGTGCATAGTTCCCTGAAGGAGGAATCTCATGTAGATAGGATGGTAAAGAAAGCTTTTGGTGTAAATCAGACCATTCAGTATAGAAGTTGGGATGTAATGTTAAAATTGTACAAGGCATTGGTGAGGCCAATTCTGGAGTTTGGTGTACAATTTTGGTCACCAAATTTATAGGAAGGATGTCAACAAAATAGAGAGAGTACAGAGGAGATTTATTAGAATGTTGCCTGGGTTTCAGCACCTAAGTTACAGAGAAAGGTTGAACAAGTTAGGTCTTTATTCTTTGGAGCGCAGAAGGTTAAGGGGGGACTTGATAGAGGTCTTTAAAATGATGAGAGGGATGGTCAGAGTTGACGTGGATAAGCTTTTCCCATTGAGGGTAGGGAAGATTCAAACAAGAGGGCATGACATGAGAATTAAGGGACAGAAGTTTAGGGGCAACATGAGGGGGAACGTCTTTACTCAGAGACTGGTGGCTGTGTGGAATGATCTTCCAGTGGAAGTGGTGGAGGCAGGTTCGATTTCATCATTTTAAAATAAATTGGATAGGCATATGGACGGGAAAGGAATGGAGGGTTATGGTCTGAGTGCAGGTAGATGGGACTAGGTGAGAGTAAGTTTTCGGCATGGACTAGAAGGGCCAAAATGGCCTGTTTCCATGCTGTAATCGTGATCTGGTTATATATGTATGTATGGTAATAGTATTCCTCTATCCAAACTAAATCTCAATTACTCCACCTTATACTGCAACTGCCAACTCTCTACCCAATCTCTTAACCTATCTTTATCCCTTTGCAGACATTTCCTTACTGTCTTTGTATCCAGAAAATATCTTCCTATCTTTGGCAAGTGACTGCATTAAACTCAGACCCTTCATTCAAGTTATGAATGTAGATTATATATTGTTGATGCCCCATATTGATCCATGCTGCATTCCGCCTTAGAAGGTAGTTGAGGCCAGTTCATTGGCTATATTTAAGAGGGAGTTAGATGTGGCCCTTGTGGCTAAAGGGATCAGGGGGTATGGAGAGAAGGCAGGTACAGGATACTGAGTTGGATGATCAGCCATGATCATATTGAATGGCGGTGCAGGCTCGAATGGCCTACTGCACCTATTTTCATTGTTTCTATAATTCATTTGTCTTCATCCGAAGATAGGCACAAAATGCTTCGCTTTAAACCAGCAATTGCATTTCCTTCATACTCATTTGTCTTCATTCTTTGTTTTCTGCCAGTTAGGCTGCGCTAAAATCCAAATACACCTGCTCATCCCTCTGTGGGGGAAGGAACTGCAGATGCTGGTTTGAACTGAAGATAGACACAAAATGCTGGGGTAACTCAGTGGGACAGGCAGCTGCATCTCCCGAGAGAAGGAATGGGTGACGTTTCGAGTCAAGACCCTCCTTCAGACTGAATCAGGGTTTGCGTTAAACAGCAGCAATCAGAAGAAGGGTCCCGACCCGAAACGTCACCCATTCCTTCTCTCCAGAGATGCTGCCTGTCCCGCTGAGTTACTCCAGCATTTTATGTCTATCTACTGGTTCCCTCTGGATTATTCTGGGAGTCACTTGCTCAGGAAATGAACAGCAGATCAGTCAAATGTAAATTTATTTTCAGAAGACCATGCTGGCTTTGCTCAGTTTTTGCTTTGACAAAGAGTCCAGATCCAAAACATTGCCTATCCATATCTTCCAGAGATGCAGCCTGATCCACTCAGTTACTCCAGTACTTTGTTTTATTTTGTAAACCAGTATCTGCAGTTCCTTGTGTCTCAGTGTCATTACACCTATCCTCGTGTTTTGTTAGTACAACCTGCCTTGTAGGGTCCAGCAGTTTCCTTGTGTTTCCTCATTAGGCAAATGAATTGGAGATTCGGTTTTTCCCCTCTACCCCTGTTTAAAATGCTGACATAACTTTGCTACACTTCAATATGCAGGAATCAGACATTCACTGTATGTTTTGCCCCTGCCATCTGAACCTTCCGGTCCTTGTTTCGAATGGGCTTTCAAGTTCACAAGCTTCTTTGATACTATTTTTTAATAATATTTAAACAATAGACAATAAACAATAGACAATAGGTGCAGGAGGAGGCCATTCGGCCCTTCGAGCCAGCACCGCCATTCAATGTGATCATGGCTGATCATCCCCAATCAGTACCCCGTTCCTGCCTTCTCCCCATATCCCCTGACTCCGCTATCTTTAAGAGCCCTATCTAGCTCTCTCTTGAAAGCACCCAGAGAACCTGCCTCCACCGCCCTCTGAGGCAGAGAATTCCACAGACTCACAACTCTCTGTGAGAAAAAGTGTTTCCTCGTCTCCGTTCTAAATGGCTTACCCCTTATTCTTAAACTGTGTGTGGCCCCTGGTTCTGGACTCCCCCAACATCGGGAACATGTTTCCTGCCTCTAGTGTGTCAAAGCCCTTGACAATCTTGTATGTTTCAGGACCCTGAGTTCTCCATGAAGCCAGCTTCTCTAAAATTTCAGACAGTTTTATTTAGTGTATTCTTTGCTTAATTCCTCTGCCATTTCCTATTCCCCAGTATTGATCCTCTGGTCTCTTAAAGGTCTATATTTACACCCCCCCCCCCCCCCCCCCCCCCCCACCTTTTTTACATTTTCATGAAGGACACTTTGTGAAATATTCCGTTTCGTAACATTTGATGAATAGATTCTTCCGACCACAATCACAATTATGAAATGACAAGCAATATTATTAAAGTATCAAGAAACGTTGCTTCCGATCCGATAACTGTGGATTTCACCCGCAAGTGTAATTTATGAAATTGATTGTAAACGAGGACATATTTCAACAAATTTAAAACGTAAGACTTCCGAACGGATATAAACATTGGGATATTTCGCATCCAATAGTAGCAGGAAAACAGATTCGGAAATACATTCAGCTTTTGGCATGTAAAGTAACTGAATAAAGGGGTAATTCGTCCAATTTAAAGTTAGATGTAATCCTAATACTTGACCTTTGAGGTAACACTGGACAGATATCCGAGCGACGGAGCTTTTTTGCAACGACCGCGGTTATTTTGTGCCCGGGACAATCTTACCTGGAGGGTGATGCAGCAGCACATCAGTCCCAGAGCGCCGAGTCCGGAGCTGCCTCTCATCTTCAGTCACCAAGGTTGGGGCACAAAGTCCGGCTTGCCCAGTCCCAGTCGCCTTCCAGCTCCCCGAGTTCCAGCGCAGCAGGTGGAAAACTGCCGACCCGAAGACTCAGGGGAGTTATTTGATTGTTGGCTCAAACTGGTGATGCTAACGGAGGGAAGACCACTAGATTGGTCCCACCTCCCAACGAGAGTTCGACCTCCCTCTCAACCAGTGAGCGAGGAGCTGAATTAACTCCACGAAAGCCTTGCAAAATACAACCTTGGCAGTCTTCCTTCATGAACCCAACTTCAGAGTTTCAGTAAGGCTGGTCGCTGTGTAGGCAGGAACTGCAGATGCTGGTTTATACCGAAGATAGACACACAAAGCTGGAGTAACTCAGCGGGACAGGCAACATCTCTGGAAATAAGGAATGGGTGACGTTTCGGGCCGAGACCCTTCTTCCTGATCGCTGTTGGTTGAATCCGAGAAACACTTAATGGTTAAAGTGCCTCGTGTAAAGCCTCGCCTCTCCCACCGGGGAGAGGTACAAGGGTTCTCTCTTGATCATCACGCACCATTCAAAGCTGCACAGAAGAAGAATGGGAAGTTTGGGAGGGAGGAGAAACATTAGCCACAGTGCCATCTCCTGCTTTAAGCGCTGCACTACTCGAGTTTTCACTGCAACTTTGCAGAGCGCACCACTCGCTCTTCAGTGACAGATACAATCAACCAACGCTTGATTGGGAATTTGGGAATTCTGCCTGCGTTTGCATTGTTTCAAACGCACATTGGCTAAAATTCCAAACCCGAGAAGGTAGCAAATTACATCATGGTTTTGCCGTCGGTTTACCGGGCTAGGGGGGCAACTGGAAAAGGCTGAAGTTCCTGAAGTTACAGGTCGGTTGTAGACACCCATCTTGGTCAGACTAGAGAGAATCAAGAGTGTTTTATTGTCATATGTTTTAGAAAGAACAACGAAATTCCTGCTTGCAGCAGCACAACAGAATATGTTAGCATGGTGCACTGGAAACAATGTAATGGACGAGAAAGAGACGTTTTTTCTATCCCCCGGATTGCAGAGAAAACTCTTTCACCTGAGTGAGGCCTAACGCAACAGTCGGGACAGGCTAGACAGGTAAGGGGCCTGTCCCACCAGCATGCAACTCGATGCGATTAGCGCGACCTGACGTGGTCGCTTGAGCCGTCCGACGTCGCGGGGCCGGTCCCACTTCGATCGCCGGAGCCGTGCGGAATTGTGCGAAGTTCGTCCCGACATCGCGCGGGGCTCCGAAAAACTGATCATGTTCAAAAATTCCGCGCGGCAATGGCTTGTCGGCTCGCAGTCGCCTCGACGCATGACACACCGTCTCGACGTCGTGCCTCCATGAACCTATCTGTAGGTGCCTCCTTGACCCTCTATGTGTGTGGCTCCGTGGCCCCTCTGCATGCGCCTCTGTGCCCCTCCCTGTGTGTCCCTCTCTGTCCTGGCGAACTTACCTTAAGACTTCGCTCCAAGTTTGCCTCACTTTGCGCCGCGTTGCGCCACTCACCCGACCTCCGCGCGGCCCCTGCTGCCGGTTTGGTCGCGCTTGCCGCATGCAGGTGCATGCTGGTGAGAACGGCCCTGTACAGGGGATCACCCGACCTCCGCGCCGACCTCCGCGCGGTCCCCGCTTCTAGTTTGATCACGCTCATCGCATGGAGTCGGATGCTGGTAGGACAGGCCCTGTACAGTTGGAGCAGTTAGACAGGTAGATGGATAGGACAGGTTTGGAGGGATATGGACCAAACGGGCAGGTGGGACTAGTATAGATGGGACATGTTGGCTGGTGTGGGTAAGTTGGGCCAAAGGGCCTGTTTCCATGCTGTATCACTCTATGATTAAAGTCAGGGAAATGTCAACAAACCCTTAACTAACCTCTATACTTGAAATACCATGACTACTAAAGGCCAATGTACCCAAAACATTCTTTATCGCTGTATATCTACTTGTAGCACTGCGTTTCGTGGAACTGAGACCTTATATACGCAGATTTCTCAGCTCTACAACACTCCCCAGGGTCCGTCAATTCACTGTGAATGTCCTGACCTGGTTTAACTTTCCAAAAAGCCACACAGCACACGGATCTGCATTAAACTGCATTAGCCATTCTACCGTCCACTTGGACACAAAGATCTGTTTAACTGCAAATGGAACAAAGGACAAGCAATGGAACACAACAAGCTGTTTGGTGGGGAAGATTTTGACTGAATCAAGGAAATAATAGCTGTTGTCTGGGTAGCTACCAAAGATGCAACAGTTTATGTCAGATAATTAATTCACCTGAAGAATCTATAACCAGGGTGTTCATAAAATTAGTAGGAAGGAACTGCAGATGCTGGTTTACACCGAAGATTGACACAAAATGCTGGAGTGACTCAGCGGGACAGGCAGCATCTCTGGATTGATGGAATGGGTGACTTTTCAGGTCGAGAGCATTCTTCAGACCCCAAAGTCAGGGGAGAGGGAGACACAGAGATATGGAATGGTAAGGTGTGAAAACGAGACATCAAAGGGGATGCAGTTCAAGAAAAATGTAGCATAGATTATTGTTAGCTATAAGAAGTTGACAACGAACCATAGAGAGATAAAATTTAATCAGGGGGACAGTCAGACTGGACAAAGAACTGGAAAGAGGGAGGGATGGAGAGAGAGGGAAAGCAAGGGTTACTTGAAGTTAGAGAAGTCAATGTTCATACCGCTGGGTTGTGAGCTGCCCAAGTGAAATATGAGGTGCTGTTCCTCCAATTTGCACTGAGCCTCACTCTGACAATGAAGTAGGCCAAGGACAGAAAGGTCAGTGTGGGAATGGGAGGGGGAGTTAAAGTGTTGAGCAACCGGGAGATCAGGTAGGTTTAGGCGGACTGCGCGGAGGTGGTCAGCAAAAAGATCGCCGAGCCTGTGCTTGGACTCACTGATATCTGGACTTCCAGAAGGTTTTCGACAAGGTCCCACATAAGAGATTAGTATATAAACTTAAAGCATATGGCATTGGGGGTTCAGTATTGATGTGGATAGAGAACTGGCTGGCAAACAGGAAGCAAAGAGTAGGAGTAAACGGGTCCTTTTCACAATGGCAGGCAGTGACTAGTGGGGTACCGCAAGGCTCAGTGCTGGGACCGCAGCTATTTACAATATATATTAACGATCTGGATGAGGGAATTGAAGGCAATATCTCCAAGTTTGCGGATGACACTAAGCTGGGGGGCAGTGTTAGCTGTGAGGAGGATGCTAGGAAACTGCAAGGTGACTTGGATAGGCTGGGTGAGTGGGCAAATGTTTGGCAGATGCAGTATAATGTGGATAAATGTGAGGTTATCCACTTTGGTGGCAAAAACAGGAAAGCAGACTATTATCTAAATGGTGGCCAATTAGGAAAAGGGGCGATGCAGCGCGACCTGGGTGTCATGGTACACCAGTCATTGAAAGTAGACATGCAGGTGCAACAGGCAGTGAAGAAAGCGAATGGTATGTTAGCTTTCATAGCAAAGGATTTAAGTATAGGAGCAGGGAGGTTCTACTTCAGTTGTACAGGGTATTGGTGAGACCACACCTGGAGTATTGCATACAGTTCTGGTCTCCAAATCTGAGGAAGGACATTATTGCCATAGAGGGAGTGCAGAGAAGGTTCACCAGACTGATTCCTGGGATGTCAGGACTGTCTTATGAACAAAGACTGGATAGACTCGGTTTGTACTCTCTAGAATTTAGGAGATTGAGAGGGGATCTTATAGAAACATACAAAATTCTTAAGGGGTTGGACAGGCTAGATGCAGGAAGATTGATCCGATGTTGGGGAAGTCCAGGACAAGGGGTCACAGCTTAAGGATAAGGGGGAAATCCTTTAGGACCAAGATGAGAAAGACTTTTTTCACACAGAGAATGGTGGGTGTCTGGAACTCTCTGCCACAGAGGGTAGTTGAGGCCAGTTCATTGGCTATATTTAAGAGGGAGTTAGATGTGGCCCTTGTGGCTAAGGGGATCAGAGGGTATGGAGAGAAGGCAGGTACGGGATACTGAGTTGGATGATCAGCCATGATCATATTGAATGGCGGTGCAGGCTCGAAGGGCCGAATGGCCTACTCCTGCACCTAATTTCTATGTTTCTATGTTGCTATGATATATAGACAACACCTGGAACAGCGAATACAGTAGACGAGGTTGGAGGAGATGAAACTGAGTGCTTCAAAGGTTTAAAAGATAATGGCAATGGCAACTTTGCCATTATTATCAGCGAGGTTAATTACTCCTGTATATATTCTGCATCAATTAATACTAAAATCACAGTTTCATTTCTGTGTTGTGACAATTTATATTTCAATCTTCAAGTTAAGTCGAGTCAAGGCAATAATTCTGCTGTGATTTGCACTTTTACTTCGCTCTATGCAGTCCCGTTTCTTCAGTTGCCATGTTCCCTGCTGCTGTCAGGCCAAAAATATCTCTACCTTATTCCCTGCTTGTAGCATGCCATTACTAGGGTCATTTCTTATTCAATGTTCAACTGGAGAATCAATTACTTCTTGTACTGTTTCCTCTGCAGTTTCATAAGGAGATAACAAAGAAAATAGAACTGCGCAGGTGCGACACGATGGCGCAGCGGTAGAGTTGCCGCCTTACAGTGCCTGCGGTGCCAGAGAGCCGGGTTCGATCCCAACTACGGGTGCTGTCTGTACGGAGTTTGCACGTTCTCCCCGTGAACGCGTGGGCTTTCTCCGAGGTCTTCGGTTTCCTCACACACTCCAAAGCTGTACAGGTTTGTTGGTTAATTGCCTTGATATAAATTGTCCCTAAAGTGTGTAGGATAGTATTAATGTGTGGGGATCGTTGGTTGGCGCGAACTTGGTTGGACGAGGGGCCTGTTTCCGTGCTGTACCTCTAAACTAAACTAAATTCAGCACAAGAATATACCCTCCAATCCAGCAATCATTCTTGTAAACCTCCTCTGCACACGTTCGAAAACTTTCGCATCTTTCCTGTAATGGGACAACCAGAACTGCACACAATACTCCATATGTGACCTAACCAAAGTACAACACAGTTGCATTATGACTTCCTGGCTCTTATACTCGACGCTCTGGCCGATGAAGGCGGTATACCATGTGCCTTCTTTATCGCTCTATCTACTTGTTTTGTCACATTCTGGGAATTATGGACATGGACATGGTCTGTCGGGATATCGGGAGCTCGCGGGTCCGGGTGAGAGACCGCTCTCTGGAGCTCCCGCAACACAGCTTCTCCAGCCCGTGTCGCGGAGTTGGAGCGACCCGGAGCGGGGCCGTACATCGCCCGGCGCAGCTTTCATGGCCGCGGGACATTCCAGCGCCCGCCGGGGGCTCCAACGTTGTGACTGTTGTGCCAAGAGCGGGGCCGTTCATCGCCCGGCGCGACCTCAATGGCCGTGGGACTTAACATCGCCCGCCTGGGGCTTCGACCTCGGGAGAGAAATGGTGCGGGGGAGAGAGAAGAACTTTGCCTTCCATCACAGTGAGGAGGAGATTCACTGTGATGGATGTTTGTGTGAATTGAGCTGTTGGTGTGTTTTTTTATGAATTGTTCTGTTTGTATGGCTTGTAGAAACGGAGTTTTGTTCGAGGTTTGAATGACAAGTAATAAATCAATCAAAGGCCTCTAGATCTCTCTGTACATCAATGCTGTTGAGGGTCACGCCATACCTTCATTCCATTCAACCTCCCAAAGTGCAACACCTCACACTCCCTTGGATTAAACTCCATCTGCCATCCCCACAGACCCCTGTGGAACTGCACTGGTCATACACCTCCAGCCTGAATATTGTCTTCCCACCACAAGCCTCTTTCTTCGATCAGTAAGATAGTTCTGAATCTGTACGACCAAGTCACTGTTATTCCCATGCATCTTCTGGACCAGCCTCCTACTGGGGCTTCATCGTGATAGATCTTGAACCTTTCCCATCTACCGTTTAGTTTAGTGACACAGTGTGGAAACAGGCCGTTCAGCCCACTGGGTCCACATCCATCAACAACCACCCATAGTGTGTCAGCTAGTTCTACCTGACACACCAGGAGCAACTTACAGAGGACAATTAACCTACAGCCCTGCACGTCTTTGGAATGTGGTAGGAAACTGGAGCACCCGGAGAAAACCTACTGGGTCACAGGAGAACGTAGAAACTCCGTAAAGACAGTGTGCATAGGCAGGACCGAACACGGGTCTCTGGTGCTGTAAAGCAGCAAGCAGGTACTGCAGTTCCACCCTACCCCCCACATTCATTGCTCTGCCCATGTACAGTAAGATGGTGTCAGGGTCCACATGATTGGAGCCACCCCTCTCAACTTCACCTCCAAACAGGATCCGCAGACTCCATTGCACGGTGGGCCATTTATTTCTGACTGCTGTTGACGCACCAACCTTAATAACACTTTTCCTAACTTGACTCCATAATGTCTTTCCTGACCATTTCCTTCTCACCTACATGTTTGGCACTGTTTTGAAATGTTTAATTCCCTGGTACCAACCACTTAATTATACGATGGATGACTCAGCCGGCATCTCCCCACCTACAGTCTCTCCCAGCTGGCACACCTTTGATTTCATTCTCAGCATTCTCTCTTTTGATTCCTCCCACGTTTTACAAATCAAATGTGGGGCCATGCGCTCTTGCATGCTCCCCGGCCGTGCCTGCCTTTTCATTGGCGATGTGGTAGACAGCCAGAGTGAAAGGGCAAGCGTTTTACTGACGGGGAAATAACATTTGGCGGAAAGGTCAAACTCACGGCACCAGTTCTGGGCTTTGGTGACGGAGAGGTGTGGGATGGTTCCGATCATTGGCTGGCCGGTGTGCGTTTCCCCGCTCCGGGCCCCCTCTACTCGCCTCCTCTTCCTTCCATGTTCCAAACCTTCTCCAACCTCGTTCCACAACTCTATCTGAGCTTTGTTGATATGACTGCATTGGTGCTGCCCCCTGCACTCATGTGGACCTCATCAATTTTATCCCTTTGCCAACAACTTCCACTCTGCCCTCTAATCCGCCTGAAAATGTTCTTCCTTCTCTGGATCTTTCTGTTCATCTCAGGAGACAAAGTATACACCCAAACCTAACTACTAACTTCTACAGCTCAGTCAATTGCACTTCCTCTTACCCTAACTCTGTAACTCAGCGGGACAGGCAGCATCTCTGGAGAGAAGGAATGGGTGATGTTTTGGGCAGGGGGGAGAAAGAAAGAAGCAAGAGGGACCATCGGGACTATATTGAATACTTTTGTAACTTTGTCAAGGCCCTATATGTGGTGACTCTTTGCATACTTGTGTACTGTATTTGCAAAACAGAAAACCTCACTGTACCAAGTGCACTTGACAATGAAGTATCAATCTATCAATCAATCAATCAATCAATCAATCAATCAATCAATCAATCAATCAATCAATCAATCAATCAATCAATCTCCCACAAAGTTAGGCTCATTGGTTTGTAGTTGCCAGGATTTTCCTTCCAATCCTTCTTAAATAGAGACAGAACATTTTTCACCCTAAAGTCATCAGGCTCCTCACCCATGTCTAAAGATGATTCATATGTCTCCTTCAGTAGTCTTCAAATGTTTTCCCCAGTGTCCACAGTGCCATTGGATATATCTGAGAATGAGTGATAGATGTATCCATCATCACAACGCCTTAGGATATCCAGGAGGGAGTTGAGGCTGGGACTATTCCTACGTCTAAGAAACAGTTATATAGGTACAGGGATAGGACAGGTTTGGAGGCAGGTGGGACTCGTGTAGCTGGGACATGGGAAGGAACAATGGAGGTCCCAGCATGGGGGGGAGTTCCGTGAGGGGTGAGGGTGGGGGGGAGAACAAAGGGGGACCTGCTGCGCATACTCTGTGATTGCCCTTTATGCGTGACTATTTGCATACCTCGGGTATTCATTCATTCATGTAAAGTATTCATACATTCATTCACTCATGTTTAAGAAGGAACTGCAGATGCTGGATTTGGCCCAAAACGTTGCCTATTTCCTTTGCTCCATAGATGCTGCCGCACCCGCTGAGTTTCTCCAGCACTTATGTCTACATTCATTCACTCATGTTGGGCGGCGTGGGCAAGTTGGGCCGAATGGCCTGTTTCCACGCTGTATAACTTCATGACTCTATGACTCCATGTTAAACCATATTCTGTGTGTGCTGGCAGGATCCACCATGTAAAGAGAAATTGAGACAGAAAGAAGGTTTTAAAGGTTTTCTGAGAGGCCTGAAAAGAAAACAGCAAGTATATTTGAAAGACTTGGTTTGCAAGACAATGTTTGTAGAAAGAGAAACAAAATAACATTTCAGCATTTTCTATTTTTATTTCAGACCAGACCAAGTGGGACCCATTGGGCAATATTCCACTTCTCCACCAATTCCAATATTGCTGGCCAATAGGGCGGGCCTTTCTGTAGCGCTAGTATGGGTGTTGTGGGGCAAAGGGACTGGTTTCCAGAGGGCTAGTATGGACATTGTGGCCAAATGGATTCTTGGGTTGGCAGCTCAGTCACTCAGGCTTGGCAGGCTGGCAGCTCAGTAACTCAGGCCTGGCGGGCTGGCAGCTCAGTAACTCAGGCCTGGTGGGCTGGCAGCTGAGAAACTGCCAGAAATTCTGCTGAAAACAGGTGACAGACTGTGAGAGATGGGGGAGAGGGTGGACAATTAATTTTAGACATTTTCATATTTTTTTACAGATCACAGCAATGAAGGAGGAAAGTCTATTCTAGTGTGGATCTCTGGAGCGTTAATATGGGTGTTGTGGGCTGAGGGGCTAGTTTCCAGAGGGGTAGTATGGACATTGTGGGCCGAATGGATTCTTGGGCTGGCAGCTGTCACTGAGGGCAAGCAGCTCAGTCACTGAAGCCTGGCAGTACAGTCACTCAGACCTGGCAGGCTGGCAGCTGAGAAACTATCAGAAATTCAGCCCAAAACAGCTGACATACTCTGTGGGAGAGAAGGGGGAGAGGGTTGACTGAATGGATTCTTGGGCTCACAGTTCAGTGAGTCATGGCTGCTGGGCTGGCAGTTCACTTACTCATGGCTGGTGGGCTGGCAGTGCAGTCACTCACGGCTGGTGGGCTGGCAGTGTAGTCACTCACGCCTGGTACGCTGGCAGTTCACTCAGTCACCCCTCCTCCCTTCACTCCCCCACTCTGCTCCTTGCCATTCCCCTTCCCACCACGCATTCAGTCCATCTACCCACAACCTCCCCCCATGCACTCTTAGTGGCTCTCCCACAGAGCAGCCATTCCTGTCTATTAGGTTCCCATTGTGATGAAGAGCATGCAGACATGAAAAGTGGAAAAAGGATTTATTAAAGTTTAAAATGTGAATGACTCTTAAAATAGAAAAACAATTTAATTGTTAAAGATGAGAATTGTTGTTATTTCTTGTTGTGTCTCTTGTTGTGTTCAGCTGCTTACTGCCTCTTGATGTCTATTTGCTGTTGATAGAAAAAGAGACAATTTTTATATAGAGATATTGCGGTCAAATTTTAACAAAGAAAATCTGAGAATTTATCTCAGAAGTCATCATTCAACAAAGCACGCTTTTAATGACAACATTCTTGGTCGATGTTCCATCCTTTGTCCTTGTGTTTTATGGATCGTCATGGCAAAACCTGATTGAATGGGGAATTGGGTCCGCTGAAAGGGAATGTCTTCACCTTCTGTTAACTTAAGTGCTTAAGTGAATGAGAGCCATGTCATCTTTGAAGGCTCCCATGTTGATTCTTGCAACAATCAGATTATTGTGTAGATTTTCAACAATCATCCTCGTTCCATTGCAGAGCTTTGGCGGTTCCAAGTTTCTCATTATTATGATTGGAGATCCTTTTTTCAACTCCAATTTGTGTGGTGGTAATCCAGAAAGCTCGAGTGAATCGAGGAATTCTGGGTGGGAAGTGAGTATCATGAGTTCCGTCAGTGACAGCATTGAAAGAAAAGTACTCCTTAACGATTCCATGCATATAGAATTGATCCATCTCATGGTATCGTTATGAGGAACCAAGATGCAATTGTTGGAGAATAATTCTGCAGGATTGTCAAATGTGGGATATATGAAATCAATACAATTCTCCAGTTTTTCTGCTGATAGAAGCATGTCTTCTGGCATTTCAATTTCATCGTCTTCATTCTTTAAAATCTTGTCTTCTCCAACTTTCAACAAAAATTGAGAATAGCCGCCTTCTACCTCTGTCAACCGTGTATTTGTGTGCAATTGAAACTTGGTGAAAAGTCTCCACTAGTAGGATTTCTTGATGCAGGCATTTTCAACATCAGCATCATTTCCCCTTTTCACCACAGGAAGTAGTTGTCGAAAATCGCCCACAACAAATGATAAGAATGCCGCCTAAAGGCTTAGTGTTGCTGCAGACATCTTGAAGAGTTCTGTCCACCGCTTCAAGGCTTTCTCGCCTAATCATTGGACATTCATCCCAAACAATGACTTTCACTTGCCTCATGAAATGACCCATCTTAGAGTTCCTCGCGATGTTGCAGAATGTATCCTCGGCCACTTGGATGGGTATCTTGAATCGAGAACGTGCAGTTCTTCCACCAGGCATTAATGTAGCTGCTATTCCAGAGGATGCTGCAGCAATGGCCACATCACCTTGACCTCTAACTTTGGAGAGGATCAAATTGGTGATATATGTGTTTCCTGTTCCTCCTGGTGCATCAATGAAAAACATTGAAGGGAGATTCCTTTTCAAGGAGTTGCACACCTGGTCATACACTGCTCTCTGCTCAGCATTCAGCAGAGGCTCATTCTCCTCAACAAACTGCTGTTGTTCAGTTCTATTGTATTGCAATTCCTGCAGCAATTCTGGATTGTCATCATCAAGGTGCATCCTTCCATTTCTTGGTTGTGGCAAATTAAAGAATCCCATTGTTTTGTTGTAATTCTCAATCCTCTGGACTCACTGAAGAATTTGTGCAAAACATTTTTTTGAGGCGGGGGCTGTCAGGGTGGGGTGGGGTGGGGGGTGGCAAACGTCCGGCAGCCGAGAGAGGGGGACGGCTTCAGGCGGGGGCTCCCGTGGGCTGATGAGGGAGGGGAGTGTCCTGCAGCAGGGGATGAGGGTGGCTTCAGGAGGGGGAGCGTCCTATAGCCAGATGGAGGACAGCGTCTTCAGGTGGGGATGTCAGTGGGGGGATGGGGGCGGTGAGTGATCTACTCATGGCCTCTGGGCTCACTCACTGCCTCGGGACTAACTAATGGCCTCTGGACTCACTCACTAAAGGCCTCTGGACTGACAGACTGAATCACATCTTGTGGACTGACTGACTTACGCCCGACTTCCGGAGTCACGTCCGACTTTTGTAAACTGAAAACTGTAACATCCACATTGAGGAACAGCTTCTTCCTGACAGCCGTCAGGCTATTAAATGTAACGAATAAGCTCTGAACTACGAAAGACTATATTATATGTACTATTTGTATTTGTTAATCACACACACCCTCCACCTTACACAGACACTCACACACAGACTAATACACACACCCAGACACACACACTCACTCACACACACACACAGAATCACAAACACACACACTCACACACACACACACACACACACAGACACACACACACAGACACACACACAGACTCACACACACACAGACTCACACACACACAGACTCACACACACAAACACACACACACTTACTCACACACACACACAAACACACACCCACACTGACTCACGCACACACACACACTCACACACTCAGAAACACACATACAGACTCACACATACAGACTCACACACACACAAATACACACCCACACTGACTCACGCACACACACACACACACTCACACACACACACACTCTCACACACACTCAGAAACACACACATACACTCACACACAGACTCTCACAGAGACTCACACACACACACACACAGACTCACACACATAGAGACTCACACACACACACACAGACTCACAGACACACACACACTCACACACACACAGACTCACTCACACACTCACACACACAGACTCAGACACACACATAGACACTCATACACACACACACTCAGATACACACACAGACAGACTCATACACACACACGCACAGACTCGCACACATACACATACACACACACACACATACTCACACACACACAGATACACACAGACTCACACACACTCTCACTCACACTCACACACAGACTCACACACACTCTCACTCACACTCACACACAGACAGTCAGACTTACACACACACACACACACACACACACACACACACACACACACACACACACACACACACACACACACACACACACACACACACACACACACACACACACACACACACACACACACACTAAAATGCCAAGTAACTTCAGAACGTGGTAAACATACAGTGTGATCAAACCGAATGATCCAAATGTTTAAAGCCTCCTGTAGAGGCTGCTGCTGAAGCAAAATCGTGCTTTAAATAACGTTCAACAAACACACTCACCATATACATAGCAGTAAGCTCTCTTGAATTATTCAACGTTGTCTTCACTTTGGGCCTTCTGCACACAGCGCCATCTTGCCACTAACCGGAAATGATGCACTCAGCGCCATCTTGCCACTAACCGGAAAAGACGTTATCAGCACCATCTTGCCATTACGCGGAAGTCACGGAATGAGCGCCAATTTTGCATTAAACACAGTCTTGATTTAATAAAATGTTTATTCATGCTCTTTCCATCCGAAAACTGTTGCAAGCATTTTAGAAGCAAGACAAACACTTTTTGCAAACATTTTAGAACCAATACACTTTCTCCAAACATATTATACCAAGAAAAACTATTTTGCAAACATTTTAGAACCATATTAAGGGGACTCATGGTTGAGTAGACATGTGTTCAGTGTCATTCACAGATCAGAGAGACGTGAATCTCCCACTTCCTCCATCTTGCAGAGACTAAGTGAGGCACAACACTTCCGGGTTTTGTAGTCCCTCCCCCCTCCCACCAGCGGGGGCAGCAGTGAGAATGTCAACATTTTTTAAAACATTAATAACTCTGTTATGTTTCATTGATGGGAAATATCCTCTTGTCCTGCACAGCAGAGGGGGATTCTGAGTATGGTGGCCAAAAATCATAGCCATAAGTGGCAGCGTTCTTTCCGAAATCATGAAACAGAAAGACAGGAAGTGGTCAAGACCTTACTTTTAGTAATATAGATGTCCAATATATATTTTTGATTGTTTTAAATAAAAAGATTATATTGCTGTGCATTGTAGACTATCCAGGAAATTAAAATGTACTAATTTTTTAGTTATGAGTAAGAATAAGGAAAGTGGTCATAAGATCATAACTTACATAAGGAATAGGAGTAGAATTAGGCCATCCAGCCCATCAAGTCTATGCCGCCATTCAATCATGGCTGATCTATCACTCCCTCCCAACCCCAATCTCCTGCCTTCTCCCTGTAACCTTTCACACCTGTACTAATCATGAATCTATCTATCTCTGCCTTAAAACTATCCACTAACTTGGCCTCCACAGCCGCCTGTAGCAAAGAATTCCAATAGTCCTTAAACCAAAGAAATAATCCTCTGGTAAGGAGAAGTTGAATGCTGCCAAGAGTAAATGGAAATGATCAAACGGAATTGTGACAACTTGCAAAAAAAATAAATGTTCTCATTTCAGTCATTTTTGAAAGGTTTATAACACAGCTGTCAAAACAACCAAATATCACAGAAGCATGAACTGAATCACTGACTAATGCTTGGGTTCATTGGTAAAGGGCAAGCAATAGGGAGGTCACCATCTTGACAGCACCCAGTGAGGTAAAGCAGTATAAGTACCTAATTTCTATATCCATATTGGAGCCAAAAAAGCAGAACGTCTAATGGTGAGAAACCCGATTCTGTGACAGGTTGTTCATTAAATGCTGAGACCAATAGTGAATCAGCCACTTTTGCAACAGGATATCAGACTTTGAGATTTTCCATTATGCTGGAACTATTCCTGACAAGTGTTCGTTCAAAGATTAAGAAAGAACTGCAGATGCTGGAAAATTCGGAGGTAGACAAAAATGCTGGAGAAACTCAGCAGGTGAGGCAGCATCTATGGAGCGAAGGAATAGGTGACGTTTCGGGCGACCCGACTACTGATGCCAATGCCCCATGAATTCAAACCCACTTCTCCCACACCTCGCTAAATATAACTGATAAACCCCTCGATCACATCACATTCCAGTCACCACCGCTCTCATTCCCTCTCCTCCTGGCTAGCGTGAGATTGGGGTTCCCCTGATCTTCAACTTCACCCCACCCATCTCCACCTTTAACGGATCATCCTTTGAGTCTTAAATGGTGTTCCACCATCTGACACGTCCCTCCGATTTGAAAAGGATTGCTTCTTTCATGATATTTTCATTTGGTCTTCCATCATCGCCACCCCTTCCTTTCTCATGTGTGTGGGGAGGAACTGCAGATGCTGGTTTAAACTGAAGATAGACACAAAAAGCTGGAGAAACTCAGCGGGACAGGCAGCATCTCTGGAGAGAAGGAACGGGTAACATTTTGGGTCGAGACCCTCGCTCACACACCCTTCCTTTCTCATGGTTGCTTCTCATCAAAGCAATAAAATGGCCTTTCATGCTCTTTTATCTTACACCTTCCCATCTTCCAGGTAGATGGGGCTCGTCAGCCTGGGAAGGCAGTCCAACTAGGAGAGGGGAAAACTCTGATTTACACCCTCCACTGCCTTGTGGCCATATCCAGTCATGGAAAAGGCTCCAGGAGTAAACATCAAGAAAATCCGGAGTCGGAGCCCCTAAGGCGGTTCGTCGTTGTCTACAACCTCGCTCTGGCAGCTCCTGCGTTGGTGCTGGTGCCAAACTGTAATGGCTCTGCTGTTCCTTTGGATCGATCAGCGACGTGGAGGGGGGGGGGAGGGATGTGCTGCATGGGCAACAGCCTGTCATCCACATGACATCGTCCAGGCTTGCATCCGACCAGGATGCATCACCCATGGTCAGTCATGACCGAAGGGGGCCTACTTGCAGGCAGCCAAACAGTCTTTTCAGTGGGTTACACAAAAATCTGGAGAAACTCAGCGGGTGCAGCAGCATCTAAGGGGCGAAGGAGATAGGCGACGTTTCGGGTCGAGACCCTTCTTCAGACTGGTCAGGGATCAGGGAAACGAGAGATATAGACGGTGATGTGGAGAGATAAAGAACAATGAATGAAAGATATGCAAAAAAGTATTGATGATAAGGGAAACAGGCTATTGTAAGCTGTTTGTGGTGTGAAAATGAGAAGCTAGTGCGACTGGGGAGGGGGGGGGGGGAGATGGAGAAGGAATGTCAGGGCCCGAGGGCTGAGGGAGAGGTGGGGAGGGGTGGGGGCCGTCTGGGTTAACAGAATTGATAAAATTCAATGTTTAAGCCCAGAGGATGCAGACTCCCCAAGCGGAATATGAGGTGCTGTTCCTCCAACTTGCGGTGTTGCTCGCTCTGGCCGTGGAGGAGGCCCAGGACCAAGAGGTCGGATACGGAATGGGAGGGGGAGTTGAAGTGCTGAGCCACCGGGAGGTCGGGTTGGTTATTGCGGACCGAGCGGAGGTGTTCGGCGAAATGATCGCCAAGCCTCCGCTTGGTCTCACCGATGTAGATCAGCTGGCATCTGGAGCAACGGATGCAGTAGATGAGGTTGGAGGAGGTGCAGGTGAACCTCTGTCGGACTTGGAATGACTGCTTGGGTCCCTGAAAGGAGTGGATGGGGGAGGTGAAGGGACAAGTGTAGCATCTCTTGCGGTTGCAAGGGAAAGTGCCCGGGGAAGGAGTGGAGCGGGAGGGAAGGGAAGAATTGACAAGGGAGTTGCGGAGGGAGCGGTCTTTGCGGAAGGCAGACAGAGGGAGAGATGGGAAGATGTGGCGAGTGGAGGGGTAACGTTGGAGGTGGCGAAACTGGCGGAGGACTATCTGTTGTATGCGCTGGCTGGTGGGGTGAAAGGTGAGGACCAGGGGGACTCGGCCCTTGTTGTGAGTGGGGGAATGGGGAGAGAGGGCAGTGTTGCGGGGTATGGAGGAGACCCTGGTGCGAGCCTCATCTATAGTGGGGGAGGGGAAACCCCGTTCTCTGAAGAACGAGGACATTTGTGATGACCTGGTGTGGAACACGTCATCCTGGGAGCAGATGCGGCGTAGACAGAGAAATTGGGAATAGGGGATGGAGTCCTTACAGGAAGCAGGGTGGGAGGAAGAGTAGTCCAGGTAGCTGTGGGAGTCAGTTGGTTTGTAGTGGATGTCAGTCAGGAGTGTATCACCTGCAATAGAGATGGTGAGGTCAAGGAATGGTAGGGAAATGTCGGAAATGGTCCAAGTGTATTTGAGTGCCGGATGGAAGTTGGTGGTGAAATGGATGAAGTCAGTCAGTTGTGTGTGTGGGTGCAGGAGGTGACACCAAAGCAGTCGTCAATGTAACGGAGGTAAAGGTCGGGGGTGGGGCCCTGGTACGCCGAGAACAAAGATTGTTCGACGTGCCCGACAAAGAGGCAGGCGTAGCTAGGGCCCATGCGTGTGCCCATAGCTACGCCTTGTGTTTGGAGGAAATGGGAGGAGTCAAAAGAGAAGTTGTTGAGGGTAAGGACCAACTCCGCTAGGCGGAGGAGGGTGTCAGTGGATGGGTATGGGTTGCTCCTCTGGTCGAGGAAGTACCGGAGGGCTTTGAGACCATCCTGGTGGGGGATGCAGGTGTATAGTGACTGGACGTCCATGGTGAAGACGAGAGGATGGGGGCCTGGACAACAGAATGTGCGGAGCCGACGGAATCTTTTCAGTGGATTCTTTCAATCCGGTACATGACGCACTGCGTTCACAATGTGCTCATTTCTACACGGAACAGTTCTAATGTAGGTTGGGTGAGTGCTCTGTGGAGGGGTGACTCTAATCTTTCAGTTTATTTCTCCACCTCACTTCCACTCTGACTGTGAATCTATCTGATCCAACTCTAATGGGGCCAACTGTGAGCTTAAGGAAAATCATTCATTTTCACTCCAGATCTGTGGCTGCCTTTGGGACGATGTCAAATTCATAATTTAACTAAGTCACTTTTTAATTGTATCAGAACTGGCCAGTTCCATGGTAAAGTCGCCCATTTTAATAATAGCTCAGTTTTACCCTCTCCAAAGACACCGTCTGGTCTGCTGGCCAGTTCCAGCATCCTGCTCTGTTTCAAATTCCAGCTACAGCCCTGACTTACTCATCACAGCTTTAACATGTTCATTGGTTGCCCTCTCTCAGCCTCTCTCTCTGCCTCTGCCTCTCTCTCTCAGCCTCCCACTCTCTGCTTCTCTGCCTCTCTCTCTGTGCCTCTCTCTGTCTCTCTCCCTCCCCCTCTCCCTCCTCCCCCTCTCCCCTCTCTCCTCCCCCCCTCTCCCTCCTCGCCTTCTCCTATCTCTTTCCCCTTCCCTGTCTCCCCTCCCCTCTCCTTCTCTCTCTAACTGTTCTCATTATTTAGTTGGTCTCATAAACATTAGAATCACCTGAGAAACTCTGACCTCCCTTACAGAAATATTCCCCTTATCCTGTCTGTTGTTTGCCTGCTCTCTTTCCAACTTAAAACAATTGCATTTTTCTCTTGTTTCCAGTTCTGATGAAGACTCAACCGTCCAGTACATATGGCGGAAATTCTCGTGCGGTAGGTGGGTCGCCAGGAGTCCTAGTTGGTTGCCAGGAGGTCAAAGGTTCTCGTAGGTTGTAGCTAGTGCTGACCGGTGAATTTCATTGGCTCGTTGGGGAAAAAAAACGTAAGCAGTAGTTTTCAGAACCAAGGATAACCGACCGTCTAGATGTCCGCCGAGCTTCACAGCCGTGTATCTCTGGCTTCTTAAAAGTTGTTTCCACTCCTTCTCCCTCCTTCTCCCCACCTCCCCCCCCCCCTTAAAGGGCTTACGTGACCCTTCCCGTATACTGTGCTTTCACCATCTTAATTACAGCGCCAACTTTCCTGTTCATCGCGGTGTGTGTCTGTATCACCTTGGCTTTGCACAGTGTGAATTTCACTCAGACAGCACACCCCACCGCTAGCCCTGTCCCCCGCCTGCACAACTGGCTGGTGAAGGAAGCGATGTGTGTGTGTTCCACTCTGACAGTCACCATTCCAGTTGCCGGTTTTTCTGGCGACTGCCGGGAAGATGACAGTCACCGGCAGTCGCCTGAGAAATCACCTAAGTGGGACAGGCCCATTA
Source organism: Raja brachyura (assembly GCA_963514005.1). The sequence goes on along the minus strand of OY740787.1, from coordinate 90,090,830 downwards.
CTCAGCATCTCTGGAGGGAAGGAATGGGTGACGTTTCGGATCGAGACCCTTCTTCAGACTGCAAGTCACAGGAAAGAGAAACGAGAGATATAGATGATGATGTAAAAAGATATCGAACAAATGAATGAAAGATTGACTGAACAGGCTTTATCCCAAAACGTCACTCATTTTACAATCTGAGACGATTATTTAATATTATATACTCAAATAGAATTGCTAACGCAGATCTAGCAATTATTTCGCTAGATGCTGATAAAGCCTTTGATCAAGTAGAATGGTCATATTTATTTTCAGTGATGGAAAAATTTAAACTGGGAGATAAGTACAGCACATGGGTTAAACTTTTATATTCTAACCCAACAGCTAGAATACTAACAAACCAAATGTTATCAACTAAATTTAATCTCTCTAGAGGTTGTAGACAAGGATGCTCGCTGTCTCCATTATTATTCGCTTTAGCAATTGAACCACTCGCAGAAAATGTCAGATCTAATCCAGAAATACATGGGTATAATACTAAAGATGCAATTAATAAAATTTCTCTATATGCAGATGATGTATTAATATATATTACAAAGCCAGAAATTAGTATTCCAAATTTACTAAATCTAATAACTCAATTCGGTCAGTTCTCAGGATATAGAATTAATTGGAATAAAAGTGAAATCATGCCAATAACGGAACTCAATTTACATATACTGCAGCAATCACCTTTTAAAATAGTTGAGGAAAAATTAAAATATCTAGGTATTTATGTATACTTCTTTATTTAAATCAAATTTCCCACCTTTACTGAATAAACTAAATAAGAATATTCAATATAGGAAAACACTTCCTATTTCAATGTTCAATTATATATGTATGACTGCAGGCACGAAATTTCGTTCAGACCTTTCGGTCTGAACGAAATTTCGTGCCTGCAGTCATACATATATAAAAAAACAACAATACAATACCATACAATAAACACAAAATTAACATCCACCACAGTGAGTTCACCAAACACCTCCTCACTGTGGTGGAAGGCAAAAGTCTTAGGGTCTCAGTCATTTTCTCCCCTCATTATTCTCCCTCTGCGCTGAGGGGATCCAGGCCACCGCCACCGCTGACGCCGGAACACCGCCACAGGGCCCGCCGCCGGAACGCCGCTGGAGCACTGCAGCTCCCGACACCCAAGCTGCCGCTGGAACACCGCAGCTCCCGACACCCAAGCTGCCGCTGGAGCACCGCAGCTCCCGACATCCAGGCCGTCGCTGGAGCACCGCAGCTCCTGACATCCAGGCCGCCGCTGGAGCACCGCAGCTCCCGACACCCAAGCTGCCACTGGAGCACCGCAGCTCCCGGCATCCAGGCCGTCGCTGGAGCACCGCAGCTCCCGGCATCCAGGCCGCCGCTGGAGCACCGCAGCTCCCGACATCCAGGCCGCCGCTGGAGCACCGCAGCTCCCGACATCCAGGCCGTCGCTGGAGCACCGCAGCTCAGAGGGAGCCAGGCCGCCGCTGGAGCTCCCGAAGCCCAGGTCGCCGCTGAAGCTCTGAAGGCCGTGCCGCCGCCGCTGGAAGCTGGAAGGCCGTCACCAGGGCCTCAGCACAGACGGAGACGGTGTCGGGGGACACGACAGGAAAGTCGCATCCCCCCGAAGGGAGAGACTAAAACCCCGTTTCTCCCACCCTCCCCCCCCCCACACACATACACAACCCGACAAACCAAAAATAAACGCCAAAAACAGGGACGAGGACAAAAATAAAATAAAGACAGACGGACTGCAGGTGAGCCGCAGCTGACAAGCAGCGCCGCCACTCCGAAAGTAATGCTATATAAATAATCTTTCTGCCGCAATTATTGTACTTATTTCAGTCAATCCCGATATATATTCCAAAATCTTTTTTTTTTAAAGTAGACTCTACTGTTACAAGTTTCATCTGGGATTACAAGAATCATAGAATAAATAAAAAACATTTATGTAAATCAAAGATTAATGGAGGCTTAGCTCTACCAAATGTTCTGTTTTATTTTTGGGCAGGCCATATTAAAAACATGAATTTTTGGCTGGAAGAAATGGATCACCAACCAGACTGGTTAAGGATGGAAAAAGAGGACTGTTTACCCTTTGAAATCGGTTTGATTATATTTGCACCGACATAATTGCACAAAAAAACCTATAGGGAAAACCCTATAATATACAGTGGTACACGAATCTGGAAACAACTAAAAAGGGCCTTAAAATTGGATAATATACCACTCTGTCTCCCTATTGTAAACAACCCCTTATTTAAACCTTCCATGCTGGATAAAGGTTTTACACAATGGAAAAACCATGGAATCAAAAAGATGGAACACCTTTATAAGAAAGGCACTTTTCTTTTATTTCAGGAATTACAACAGATTTACGGATTACATTCAAATAATTGTTTCCGATATCTACAACTCAGAGATTATGTTAAATCAAATACACAAGATTATAGGAATAAGGAACCAGAAATCCTTGATGAATGTTTGAATAAGCATCCTAATACAGAAAAACTAATAACTTATATTTATAATACCCTTCTAGATAGTGAGATACCATCGACGGAAGCATATAGACATACATGGGAAAATGAAATAAACCAACCCATAACGAAAGATATATGGGACAAAAGTTTACAATATATAAACCAATGCTCGTTAAATACCAGACATGCTTTAATACAAGTTAAAGTATTACATAGATTACATTACTCAAAAGTTAAATTGAATAGAATCTACCCACAGATTTCCTCTATCTGTGATAAATGTCAGCATCCAGAGGGTAATTTAACACATACTTTTGCAAATTGTATAAAAATTAAGAATTTCTGGACTGAGATTTTTAGAATAACTTCTGAAGTTATTAATATTAAATTGGATCCAGACACAAAATTAATAATCCTTGGAATATCAGAACAAAGTCTAATACTTACAACAAGTCAAAGACATTTCCTAGATTACAGTATAATAATTGGGAAGAAATTAATATTAAAATTTTGCTAAAGCCCTATATCCCCCACAATTAAAATGTGGATTACGGAAATGTCGGAGACCCTACACTTGGAAAGAATCAGATTTGCCCTAATGGACAAACAAGTCTTCGTTAGAATATGGTTGTCTTTCATTGATTACTTAAAAGGGTAGATCGGTTCGGCAGGGAACCCTAACGGAAACTTGGACTCAGGATTAGATGAAAAGTTATATTCTATATTCCTTGATCTTATCTCCAATAACGTATTAATGGTAAATTATTCAATTCTTTATGATTTCTTTTTGATTTTTATTTCATTTTTCTCTCTGATTTCTCTCTTAAAAAAAAATATTAGAGACAAAATGATTCATTTGATAATATTAATAATGTATGATTGTTGCACACAAAATATTACTATCATAATATGTGTTTGCTAATGTACTGCTTACCTACTCTAATAAAAAAATATATAAAAAAAACAAAAAACAAACAAATGAAAGATATGCAAAAAAGTAACAATAATAAAGGAAAAAGGTCATAGCAGTTTGCTAGGTGAGAACGGGAAGCTGGTGTGACTTGGGTGGGGGAGAGATGGAGAGAGAGGGAATGTGGGAGTTACTTGAGGTTAGAGAAATCAAGATTCTTACCACCGGGCTGTAAGCTGCCCAAGCGAAATATGAGATGCTGTTCCTTTAATTTGCATTTAGCCTCACTCTGACAACGGAGGAGGCCTCGGACATAAAAGTCAGTGTGGGAATGGGAAGGGAAATTATCGTGTTTGGCACCTGGGAGATCAGGTAGGTCCAGGTGGGCTGCGCAAAGGTGTCATGGAAGTTATCGGATCTGCGTTATAGGAAAGATGTGAAGAATTATGAGAATTATTGCATGAGGCATTGTAGTTCTAGAGAGGATGCGTATTTAGATAAGAGGTCAGGGGAAGATATGATCAAGGAGATTGAATGGTGAGACGACTGGACTGAATGACACTGGGAGGTCATTCCTGTCGGTGGAGAGTTTGGGAATGAGAAATCACAGGTACATTATAAAGGAACACAGAGCTAAGGGTGACACGAGGAAAGCCTTTTTTTTTGCGTTGGCTTGAATCCATTTGGAATCTGCAGGCACGCTGGCGCAGCGGTAGAGTTGCTGCCTCACAGCCCTTGCAGCGCCAGAGACCCGAGTTCGATCCCGACTACGGGTGCTGTCTGTACGGTGTTTGTACGTTCTCCCCGTGAGATCATCGGTTTCCTCCCACATTCCAAAGACGTACAGGTTTGTAGGCTAATTGGCTTGGTATATGTGTAAGTTGTCCCTAGCGTGTGCAGGGTAATGTTAATGTGGGGGAGATCGCTGGCCGGTGCAGACTAGAAGGGCTGAAGGTCCTGTTTCCGTGCTGCATCTCTAAACTGAACAAGGTGGGAGCAAGTCACTTAGTGACGTGTATGGAAACAGAAAATAAGAATCGTTTTGGTTTGTTATCAGGTGTACTGAGATACAGTGAAAAGTTTTGTGAACATGTTATCCAGTCAAATCATAGTGTACATGAGTACAATCAGGTAGTGCAAAGATAAATATACCAGATGGGAAGAATACAGTGTTACAGCATTACAACATTACAGCTACAGAGGAAGTGCAAGTGCAATGAGGTAGGTTGGAAGATCGGAACTACACCCAAGCTCACGAGTGGTCTGCTCAGTAGTCTGATAAGACTGAGGAGGAAGCTGTTCCTGAATCTTGTGCTACACCCTTTCAAGCATTTGTATCTTCTGCCTGACAGGAATCAGGACATTGGGGAATTGCTGGGGCAAATGATTATAGCATAGAAGGAAGATATTTGACTCATCATGTCAATGCCTGATCTCTACCAGAGTAACTAACTAGTTCCAATCCCCAATCCTTTCTCCATGAAACGGAATTATTTTTCTTACTATATTTTAGTTTAGTGATATAGCGTGGAAACACCGAGTCTGCGCCGACCAGCGATCCCCGCACATTAACACGACCCTACACACACTGGGGACAATTTACATTTACACCAAGCCAATCAACCTACAAACCTTTGGAGTGTGGGAGGAAATCAAAGAACTTGGAGAAAACCCACGCAGGTCACGGGGAGGGCGTAGAAAAACTCCGTGCAGCCGCACCCGTAGTCGGGATCGAACCCGCGTCTCTGGCGGTCAAAGTGCTGTAAGGCAGCAGCTCTACCGCTGCGCCACCGTGCCGCCCACCTGCGCCACCGTGCCGCCGATGTCTATCTAAAACACTCTCAAAGGCCACAATGGAACCTGCCACCATCACATCTGCAAGCAGTATGTTCCAAATAAAACCTTCGACCACAGCTTATGAGGAATATCAAAAGTTTTCAACGAATTGAAAAGAAATGGATTTATGTGTGATACATTTTTTTTAATAAATAGAATATATTCGATTGATGAATGAGAAGAAATCAAAAGAAATATCAATTTATGACCATTGATTTCCTATGTAGACAATATTGAGAGAGTTGAGTATAAATGTGACTTGCTTTCCTCCGCACTCACTTTCAATCCAGATCAGTTACATTAAAGGGCCTGTCACAGTCGTAGTAGGTCACCGAAAAAGCGGTGGCGGGACCCCCCATGACAATGTCTACGATGAGCTATGACAACTTTCCACCTAGTCGACGTCAAGCTACGGCAAGCTATGGACAACTGGCGACCCATTAGGATGACCACCTACGACCACACCCGCGACAACCGACGACCACACAGGCGACAACCTACGACAACCGAAGTCAACTTACATTCACCCACGACAAGCTACAACAAGCAACGGCCCAGTCGGCGACAACTGAAGACAATTCAGTCACCGTTACCTGTCTCCGGTTGACGTAGGTTGACGTCGGTAGTCGCCAATGGAATTCACCAAACTCAGCACCCGGCGACAACCTGCGTCATCCTGGCGACAACCTACGACAGCTCCTTCGACAGGAGAAGACAAGCTACGTCAAGCCCACAGTCGCAGAAAATTTTGGAACATTTCAAAATCCACCAGCAACCAGAAAAACGTTACGACTCTTTAGGTGACTTGAGGAGACTAGTAACGACCATACAGGCCGCGACAACCCCGCGACCATGTGGCGACAGCCTAGCCGCCTGTAGTCGCCGAACAATTAGCCTAAGTGGGACAGGGGCTCAACATTAACATTAGGCACTGAACATCACGTTTATAACGATAGACAAATCTTCAATGCATGTTCCTAATTATTGTGACGTGAAGTTAAAAACTGCCTTTGATTAAAAGACGGAATTAATGGTCATCAGCTGATATAAACCAGTATCTTGGCTCACAAATGAACTTGTGATGGGAATGAAGGATGCGGAGAAGGGGAATAAGGAGTGGGGGCAGGCACCCCAGGAACTATTAACCAGCATAATTGTGTTGCTTTACAACGGTATTAAAACTAGGTCAGAAAATCAAAGTGTTTCAATGTACTTCAGAAAAAAACTCGAACCTTAATTCTAAAAATGACTGCACTGGCATCTCCGTGTAGTCAGGATTGCACAGCAGTCACTCTCCTCTCATTCCACTCTCCTGTGGAGTTCTTTTGAAGAGAGTGATTACCTGCAAATAGTCCAGAGCCAAAGATCCTAGAGCTGACAACTACCAGAAGACACTTTGCAGAGAAGTATTTGTTGGCAAACATTCCCTAATTTAAATGTCATGGCCAGTTTTCCATTAATTGCAGCATTAAATTAAGTCCTTTGTAAACTGAAACCAATGTTCTCATCAAAGACAGCTTTTAATTGGCTGTCACAACCATTTAGAAACATGCACTGATAATTTATCTTTGAATCTAAACACGGCGATCGTTCTGCTGAACACCTCCGCTCAGTTCGCCTAAACCTACCTGATCTCCCGGTTGCTTTAACTCCCCCTCCCCCTCCCACACTGACCTTTCTGACCTGGGACCCCTCCATTGTCAGAGTGAGGCCCAGCATGAATTGGAGGAACAGCACCTCGTATGTTGCTTGGGCAGCTCACACCCCAGAGGTATGAACATTTGATTTCTCTAACTTCAAGTAACCTTTGCCTTCCTTCTCGCTCCATCCCTCCCCTCTCCTTCCCAGTTCTCCGACTCCTCGTTTACATTTTATCTCTGTTTGCTTTGTTGTTACCTTCTCCTAGTTAACAATGTTCTACTCCACATTTTTGTTAACCATTCCCTTTGTCTCCTTTTCACACCTTACATTTCCTTATCTCTGTATCTCCCTCTCCCCTGATTCAGTCTGAAGAAGAGTCGCGACCCGAAACGTCACCCTTTCCTTCTCTCCAGAGATGCTGCCTGTCCCGCTGAGTTACTCCAGCATTTTGTGTCTATCTTTGGTTTAAACCAGCTTCTGCAGTTCCTTCCTACAATGTAAAGAAGGGTGTTACTTTATTTTTGTATCTTTCACAATCTAACAAGTTCAAGTTCAAGTTCAAGTTTACATTTGTTGTCACTGTACCAATTGGTACAGTGAGATTTGGGTCGCCATACAGCCATACAAATAAAAAGAAGACAACACACGATAGAATGTAACATGAACATCCCCACACAGCGGAATCAGCGTTTCCCACTGTGAGGGAAGGCAATAAAGTTCAGTCATCTTCATCATTGTTCACCAGTGGTCGGGGCGTATTGAGGCCTCCGCAGTCGCCACTACGGAGGCCGGCATCGGAAGAACATTCCCAGCGGCTCGGAGTTCCGAATCGGCCGCTTCATACCGGAAACAGCGGCTCCCGAAGTCCACAGGCCGAGCTGGGCGGAGTTCCAACACGGCGACCTTCGGCGAAAGATCCCGGTGCCCCGCATTGTTAAAGTCAGCGCCGCCCCCGGCTGGAAGCTCTGCAGACCACAGGTCCGCGATGTTAGAGTCGGCAGTCCCAGCACTCCGGAGCTCCACACGGCAACCCCAGTAAGGCATTGCCCGCTCCGCGATGGTACTTCAGTGCTGCGCCGCCGCTGAAGCCGAAGCTCTGGCTGGTCGCCGGCAGGAAAGGCCGCGCCAATCCAGATAGTAGGCCGCGAGGAGGGGGCGAAGATGCGGCTCGGAGAATAGACGCATCCTCAACAAGGTAGGGACTGTGGAAAACTCTGTCCCCTCCCCCCTCCCCCCCCCCCCCCATTCCCCACATAAAAAAAACTAAAAGACCTACAAAACAAAACTTTTTAACGGACTAAAAATTATAAAAAGGATGAAAGGCCGAACAACTGCAGGCGGGGCAGACATACTCAACAGCGCCCCCACCTCTGGAAACCGTTATTGCCATTTATGGGCATTCATTCCTGCAGTCTAAATTTACAGATTTCATTTCATTTACATAACAATGTCTATGAATTTAAATAAACTAGGTTCTCCTTAACTGTTTTACCTCGTTGCAGTTGGTTTGATTGATTTACGTAGCTCTTATTTGATTCTTTCATCTCAATGGCTGCCTCAGGCAATAATTATGATCACAATGCTGATTTATATCAGAAAATGGACACAACATCCGAGAGTAACTTAACGGGACAGGCAGCATCTCTGAAGAGAAGGAATTGGTGACGATTGGGTCGAGGTCCTTCTTCAGGCTGAGAGTCAGTGGCGAGGGAGACAGAGATATGGAAGGGTAAGGTGTGAAAACGAGACATCAAAGGGGATGAAGTTCAAGGAAAATGTAGAATAGATCAGTTAGCCAGGGGAAGGTGACATCGAAGCATAAAAGGTAAAATGTATTCAGGAGGACAGTCAGACTGGTCGGAGAACTAGGCTGGGGGAGGGATGGAGAGAGAGGGAAAGCAAGGGTTAGTTGAAGTTAGAGAAGTCAATATTCATAGTTGAGGTGTAAGCTGCCCAAACAAAATATGAGGTGCTGTTCCTCCATTTTGCATTGGGCCTCACTCAGACAGTGGAGGGGGCTACATCAGAGATACACTTTACTCTCTCAAAGCTGTCTCCAGGCTGAAGAAGGGCCTCGACCCCAAACGTCAACCATCCCTTCTCTCCAGAGGTGCTGCCTGTCCTACAGAGTTACTCCAGCATTTTATTGCCTATCTTTGGTGCAAAACAGCATCTGTAGTCCCTTCTTGCACATCCAGGCTACACAAGCTGTCTCTCCAACTGGTGCCATGGGAAACATGAAGCTATTGTAAAAATGGTTGAGGTTTAGGTGAGAGACAAGATTCTTTATTCTCTTCTCATGGTCTGGCAGTGGAGCCAATTTATTTGCTGTGTTCTTTTATGATCAAGCTGAAATAAATTTCCAATGCTCCCTTAGTTGTCCTCCCTCTCACCACCTCCCCCCAACCTCCCAGGCCTGGCCAAGAATCTTGCATGGGAAGGTGGGTGGTGCGGGGATGGTGAGGTGCATCTTCTCTATGCTCTCCCCTGTGCAATGGCATCCACCCTGTAATGTGGCAAACAGAAGTGCATGTGATATTTCAGCTGTGGTCCAACTAAAGATTTATAGGGTTACACAAAAAGCTGGAGAAACTCAGCGGGTGCAGCAGCATCTAAGGAGCGAAGGAGATAGGTGACGTTTCGGGTCGAGACCCTTCTTCAGACTGGTCAGGGATCAGGGAAACAAGAGACATAGACAGTGATGTGGAGAGATACAGAACAATGAATGAAAGATATGCAAAAATGTATTGATGATAAAGGAAACAGGCCATTGTAAGCTGTTTGTGGTGTGAAAATGAGAAGCTAGTGCGACTGGGGTGGGGGGGGGGGGGGAGATGGAGAAGGAATGTCAGGGCCCGAGGGCTGAGGGAGAGGTGGGGAAGGGGAGGAGGCAGTCTGGGTTAACAGAATTGAGAAAATTCAATGTTTAAGCCCAGAGGATGCAGACTCCCCAAGCGGAATATGAGGTGCTGTTCCTCCAACTTGCGGTGTTGCTCGCTCTGGCCGTGGAGGAGGCCCAGGACCGAGAGGTCGGATACGGAATGGGAGGGGGAGTTGAAGTGCTGAGCCACCGGGAGGTCGGGTTGGTTATTGCGGACAGAGCGGAGGTGTTCGGCGAAACGATCGCCCAGCCTCCGCTTGGTCTCACCGATGTAGATCAGCTGGCATCTGGAGCAACGGATGCAGTAGATGAGGTTGGAGGAGGTGCAGGTGAACCTCTGTCGGACTTGGAAGGACAGCTTGGGTCCCTGAAAGGAGTGGATGGGGGAGGTGAAGTGTAGCATCTCTTGCGGTTGCAAGGGAAAGTGCCCGGGGAAGGGGTGGAGCGGGAGGGAAGGGAAGAATTGGCAAGGGAGTTGCGGAGGGAGCGGTCTTTGTGGAAGGCAGACAGGGGGGAAGATGGGAAGATGTGGCGAGTGGAGGGGTCACGCTGGAGGTGGTGAAACTGGCGGAGAACTATCTGTTGTATGCGCTGGCTGGTGGGGTGAAAGGTGAGGACCAGGGGGACTCTGCCCTTGTTGTGAGTGGGGGAATGGGGAGAGAGGGCAGTGTTGCAGGGTATGGAGGAGACCATGGTGCGAGCCTCATCTATAGTGGGGGAGGGGAAACCCCGTTCTCTGAAGAACGAGGACATTTGTGATGACCTGGTGTGGAACACCTCATCCTGGGAGAGTGGTGAGTCTCTGGAATTCTCTGCCACAGAAGGTAGTTGAGGCCAGTTCATTGGCTATATTTAAGAGGGCGTTAGATGTGGCACTTGTGGCTAAAGGGATCAGGGGGTATGGAGAGAAGGCAGGTACGGGATACTGAGTTGGATGATCAGCCATGATCACATTGAATGGCGGTGCAGGCTCGAAGGGCCGAATGGCCTACTCCTGCACCTATTTTCTATGTTTCTATGTTTCTAACACCTCATCCTGGGAGCAGATGCGGCGTAGACGGAGGAATTGGGAATAGGGGATGGAGTCCTTGCAGGAAGCAGGGTAGGAGGAAGAGTAGTCCAGGTAGCTGTGGGAGTCAGTTGGTTTGTAGTGGATGTCGGTCAGGAGTGTATCATTTGCAATAGAGATGGTGAGGTCAAGGAATGGTAGGGAAATGTCGGAAATGGTCCAAGTGTATTTGAGTGCCGGATGGAAGTTGGTGGTGAAATGGATGAAGTCAGTCAGTTGTGTGTGGGTGCAGGAGGTGACACCAAAGCAGTCGTCAATGTAACGGAGGTAAAGGTCAGGGGTGGGGCCCTGGTACGCCGAGAACAAAGATTGTTCGACGTGCCCGACAAAGAGGCAGGCGTAGCTAGGGCCCATGCGTGTGCCCATAGCTACGCCTTGTGTTTGGAGGAAATGGGAGGAGTCAAAAGAGAAGTTGTTGAGGGTAAGGACCAACTCCGCTAGGCGGAGGAGGGTGCCAGTGGATGGGTATGGGTTGTTCTTCTGGTCGAGGAAGTACCGGAGGGCTTTGAGACCATCCTGGTGGGGGATGCAGGTGTATAGTGACTGGACGTCCATGGTGAAGATGAGAGGATGGGGGCCTGGACAACGGAATGTGCGGAGCCGATGGAGAGTGTCTGAGGTGTCTTGAACAGAAGTGGGGAGGGATTTAACAAAGGGGGATAGGATGGAGTCAAGGTATGTGGAAATGTGTTCGGTGGGGCATGAACAGGCAGAGACAATGGGTCTGCCGGGGCAGTCGGGTTCGTGGATTTTGGGGAGAAGGTAAAATCGGGCCGTGCGGGGCTGGGAAACGATGAGGTTGGAGGCTCGGGGGGGTAGGGAGCCGGAGTTGATGAAGTCGGTTATGGTTCTCGAAATGGTGGCCTGGTGCTCGTCAGTGGGGTCATGGTCCAGGGGTAAGTAGCAGGAGGTGTCCAAGAGTTGGCGTGTGGCCTCCGCTTTGTAGAGGTCGATGCGCCAGACTACCTCGGCACCGGATTTATAGTGTAGCCAGAACCTCGCCGCAAATATATGGCATGCCTCGGCTGTTGAAAGCAAGCCTTGTGTAGCCTTCCTCACCCGCCTATCTCCTGTTGCTGCCACCTTTAGGGATCTATGGACTTGTACGCCAAGGTGTCTCTGTTCTTCAATACTTCCCGAAGCCCTGCAACTCATCAAGAGTCGTTGAATCTTCCGGGATCATATAGAGCTATTGCTCTCTTAAATACGGATCAAAAGATATTAACTAAAATATTAGCTAAAAGATTAAGTGTAGTGATTAATAAAATAATACACCCGGATCAAACAGGATTTATACCTAAACAATACTCATCATATAACTTGAGACGATTGTTTAATATTATATACTCGAAAAGGAGTTATAATAAAGACTTAGTAATAATATCGCTAGATGCAGAGAAAGCTTTTGACCAAGTTGAATGGCCATATTTATTTGCGGTTATGGAAAAGTTAAATTTGGGAGACAAGTTTATAAAATGGATCAAATTACTATATACAAATCCAACTGCTAAAATCTTAACCAACCAAATGATATCTACCAAATTTAATTTATTTCGAGGATGCAGACAAGGTTGTCCCCTATCACCATTATTATTTGCGTTGGCTATAGAACCATTAGCCATTCGGGTAAGATTACACCCCGAAATTTTTGGATATGAAACTAACGAAACAAGAAATAAAATTTCTCTATATGCAGATGACGTATTATTATATATTAAAAAACCTGAAATTAGCATACCTAATTTATTGAATTTAATAACTCAATTCGGCTTGTTTTCTGGATACAGAATCAATTGGAATAAAAGTGAACTTATGCCATTAACACAAGATAATTTAACTACATTAAAACAATTTCCTTTTAAGATTGTTAATGAACAGATTAAGTATTTAGTAATTCACGTTACAAAAAAATATGATCCTTTATTTAAATATAATTTTTTACCTATACTAAATAAATTATCTAAGAATATTCTATATTGGAGAACACTACCTATCTCAATGATAGGTAGAATTAATGCGATAAAAATGATTTTTCTCCCACAATTATTATATTTATTTCAAATGATCCCGATATATCTTTCTAAGAATTTTTTTAAAAAGGTTGACTCTATAGTCACTAATTTTATTTGGGACTATAAAAGCCATAGAATAAATAAAAAATATTTATGTAAATCGAAAATTAATGGAGGTTTAACATTACCTAATTTTATATATTATTACTGGTCAGTTAGTATTAAGAATATGAACTTCTGGTGGGTTGAACTGGATGAAAATCCAAACTGGTTACTTATGGAAAAGGAAGACTGCTTACCGTATGAAATCAGTTCCATATTATTTTCTAAAATTAAAATATTTAAGAAAATTTATCGTGAAAACCCAATAATTAATAGTGAAATTAATATTTGGAGACAGTTAAAAAGAACGTTAAAACTAGAAGATATCCCATTAGTTCTTCCCATTGTTAATAATGTAAGTTTTAAACCATCCCTGGAAAATTTAGGATTCTTACAATGGAAAAATAAAGGGATTAATAAGATCAGTGACCTTTACAGGGACAATCTGTATCTTTCATTTAAAGAAATACAGGAAATATATGGACTACACTCTAAACACTACTTCAGATATCTACAAATAACTGACTACATTAAAACAACTGCACAGGAATATAAAAAGAGAAAGACGGGAATTCTAGATGAATGTTTAAATAAACACCCAAACACAGAAAAATTAATATCATACATTTATAATATTTTATTAGAAAATGATATACCCAATACGGAAAAGTACAGGCAACTATGGGAACATGAAATAGGTGAAACAATCGAACCCGATATCTGGGATGAAAGTTTACGATATATACATAATTGTTCATTAAATTCTAGACACTCTCTGATACAATTCAAAGTTTTACATAGATTGCATTTTTCAAAATCTAAATTACACAGAATGTTTTCTAATGTATCTCCTATATGTGACAAATGCCAATACCCAGAAGCTAATTTAACACATTCTTTAACAACTTGTATAAAAATTACGAATTTTTGGTTGGAAATATTTAAGGTAATCTCGAATGTTGTAAATAAGAATCTAGTTCCAGACTCAAAATTAATAATATTGGGAATATTAGAAAGGGATCAATTACTCACGACAGCACAAAGAACTTTCATAGATTATAGTTTAATAATTGGTAAAAAATTAATTTTACAATTTTGGAAAGGCCCCATACCCCCTACAATCAAATTGTGGATTTCAGGAATGGCTGAGACTTTACACTTGGAAAGAATAAGACTTGCACTTTTAGGCAAGTTAGACCAATTTAATCTGATTTGGTCTCCATTCCTTGAATATCTTCAGGGACCAATATGACTCGGTTTGTGGACCTGATCGAGACCTGAACGAAGGATTGAGCGAAGAATAATACATTATTGATCACGGATATATTATTATATAAATACTGTTTGTATAATATACCACTGTTATTTTATTTACTTTTCTCTTTTGGTTATTTTATAACTATTTTTATGTTAACCATTTTTCACACTTTCCTACTTTTCACTAAAAAAAACTACAATAAAATGTTTAGAAGTATATATAAGAAAACATGGTAATTATTACCTATCTCTTTATCAAGAATGTTGTTTTTATATGTACTTATATTTGTACTTACACCTGTACTTATACTTCTAATAAAAATTATTCAACGAAGAGTCATTGAAAGTGTTTTATAGTTATATGTATCGTGGTGTTGAGGATGTCGCCAGGTTCAGCAGTGACCACTTCAACACTCGCAGTAGTCAACCTCACGTGGTATATTTTATTTACAATGGTAAGAAAGACCAGGACCACATGGGGGCGCTGTCCCTCACTGTCAGGGCACATGTGCAGTGATCCTGCCGATCTGGGGCTTGTCCCGGCAGCTCAGTCCTGGTCTCAAACAAGAAGGCTTCCTCCTAATTTGAGGAAGGTCATTCTTGCTATTGATGGAGTGCATGTGTAGGTTCGCCAGGTTAATTCCCAGGATGGCGGGACTGACATATGATGAAAGAATGGACCGACTGGGCTTGTAGTCACTGGAATTTGGAAGGGTGAGAAGAGTCCCTCGTTTGTTAAGGGATTGGCCAGGCTAGATGCAGAAAAAATGTTCCCCATGTTGGGGGAGTCCAGAACCAGGGTTCACAGTTTTAGAATAAGGGGTAGGCCATTTAGGACTGAGATGAGGAAAAACGTTTTCATCCAGAGAGTTGTGAATCTGTGGAATTCTCTGCCACAGAAGGGAGTAGAGGCCAATTCACTGGATGTTTTCAAGAGAGAGTTGGATATAGCTTTTAGGGCTGATGGAATCAAGGGATATGGGAACGGGGTAGTGATTTTGGATGTTCAGCCATGATCATATTGAATGGCGCTGCTGGCTCGAAAGGCTGAATGGCCCACTCCTGCACCTATTTTCAATGTTTCTATGTTTTTATGTTTCTAGCAGCCTAGCAAGGCACTCGGTGACATTACATTGTGCATGATTTGGAGTCTTGAAGTCACTGAGAGAACTTGCAGGTCAAGCAGCCTGAAGATTTAGTAATGTGGAAGTGGTATTTGCAAACTGCCTCGCTGATAATATGGATTTACAACCGTGAAATTAACATGTTTGAGTAAATGCTGCAAAGGGATCTCAGAACAGAATATCTTGTGTTTTAAAAATAAGATCATTTTAATTGATCGAAACTGTATTGAAAATTAACTGAAAATAACCTCGGGTCTCAATTTTCAATTACTATTTGCCTTTGGATTTTAATTATTTTTTACTCTTCTGTCTGTTTTACTGTCTCATAATCTGTCCTTTTTCTCTCTTTTTCAAAGAATCTTTCAAATATAGTAGGAAGGAACTGCAAATGCTGGTTTAAACCGAAGATGCTGGAGTAACTCAGCAGGACAGGCAGCTCCTCTGGAGAGAAGGAATGGGTGAGGTTTCGGGTCGAGACCTTTCCTCCAATAACCAGTCTGAAAAAGGGACTTACCCTGGCTCATGGACGTAGTCTTTGCAATGTGCGATTACCGCAGACCCATTAAACCTAAAAAGCTGGAGTGACTCAGTGGACAGGCAGCATCTCTGGAGAGAAGGAATGGATGACGTTTGGAGCCGAGACCCTTCTTCAGTCTCGACCTGAGATACTCCAGCTTTTTGTGTCTATCTTCGGTGCAAACCAGCATCTGCAGTTTCTTCTTACACATTTCTGACCCACTAAAGCTGCAGGATATCACACAGGAAAACTCATCCCTGGTCCAGCCATGCTATTGCAGTCTGCATCCATCCATGCTCCTCAGTTTTGGTATTGCAAGTCACGTTTAGAGACAGACAGGAATAATCTCATCCGGTTGCCAGCTCTTACATGAGTTCCTAGGGTGACTTTCCACATCTGGGTGAAGACTGCAACAGGAGATTGAATGAATAATGGCAGCAAGGTGTCGCCACAGTAGAGCTACTGCCTTCCATCGCCAGATACCCGGGTTCCATCTTGACTATGGGTACTTGTCTGTACGGAGTTTGTACGTTCTCCCCGTGACATGCGTGGGTTTTCTTCCAGATCTTCGTTTTTCTCCCAGGCTCCAAAGACGAACAGGTTTGTAGGTTAATTGGCTTGGTATAAATGTAAAATTTGCCCTTGTGTAGGATATTGTTTATGTGCAGGGATCGCTAGTCGGTGCGGACTCGGTGGGCCGAAGGGCCTGTTTCCGTGCTGTATCTCCAAACTAAAATATGGTAAGGAAAATAATTCTGTTCTATGGTGAAACGGTTAGGGATTGGAACTAGTTAGTTAGTCTGGGAGAGAGCAGGCATGATCAAATGTCTTCCTTCTATTCCATGGTTGTATTCACACCAGCCCCTATTGGGCTGTCTCCCGTGCTGGCATCTCTAAATTAAACTAAAGCAAGGAGTGAACCCCATCATTCTCAGGCCCCCACTGGAGGCACTAGTTTATAAGGCAGCGATAGATAGATTCTTGATTAGTACGTGTGTCGGGGGTTATGGGGAGAAGGCAGGAGAATGTGGTTGAGAGGGAGAGATAGATCAACCATGTTTGAATGGCGGAGTAGACTTGATGGGCCGAATGGCCTAATTCTGCTCCTATCACTTATGAACATGAACTTTGGGCTTGTCACATCTGTCCAGCGATCTGTGCTCCAGCAGTTTTACCAAGACTGCTCATTCTCTCCCTTTATGCCTGTGACTGAAGGTGGCTTTGGGGATTACAAACTTGCTGTGTCCTTTCAAGATGACGTCACATACCCATCCTTCTCTAACATGTCACCCAAACCCCTGCTGTTGATTGCCTGCTGGCTGATGTCACACTGACAGGGTGCTGTCTAATTGGGCCCTTCAGGCAAGAGATGCTCAGAGTCTTTGCATCCCCTTGGCAACCTCTCCCCTGAGAGCCAGCAGCCTCCGCCAGCTGTGGCTCTGCCTCTGGGAAGCAGTGCACAAGGTGGAATTTCTGTATTTGGCGGCTGTATCGGATAGAATAATTAAATGATGTTGAGCATGGATGATGTGGTGCGATTTTGAGTTTTCAATCAAAGGGGCACTCACAATGATGCATAGAGCAGAGGTGAAAGTATAAAGTTAAAACAGAATTGAGCAGAGGCTCATCAAGAATAGGGCAAGTGATAAGCTTTTCCTTTGTCTTCTTCCCTCCAAAGGAGGACCTGGCGTGGGATACTTTGTAACATAGTCGATGCCCTTTATCTGGAGACTATTTGCATACCTTGGGTGGACAACACAAAGAATATCACTGTGACTTCTTACATGTGACCATAAAACATTCATTCATTCATTCATTCATTCATTCATTTAATCTCGTCCTTTTCTGCCTAATTTCCTCCTCTAGTCCAGCTTCTATGATAGCTGAACCAATATTAGTACCTTGTTACCCACATCACCTATTTCTTCTTCCCAGAGATGCTGCCTGTCCTGCTGAGTTATGCCAGCATCTTGTGTACATCTTAGTACCTTTGCTGTACCAAATGAAACAAGCTACAACTAAAATGGATATCGTCTCAGGATTGCATCTCCAGATCAGTGTGCCATGTTAACCTCAGCATGTGTTCAATATGCCATTGCTTTCTTTATTCTCCCACTCAGTCATGTTAGGATGGTGTTTCACTAATGTCGTCAGCTAGGCCACAAGTGGGTTACTTGTCTAAGCAAGCAGGAAGCTCTTGGTCTGGTTACCCCAGAGTCTTAAATGCTTCCTGGGCAATTCAAATCGCCATCTCATGCTTGTGCTTGTAGACCAAATGAACTTTAATTGAGTGGAAGGCTGTGGAGGCCACAAGTCAATGGATATTTCTAAGGCAGAGATAGATAGATTCTTGATTAGTACGGTTGTCAGGGGTTATGGGGAGAAGGCAGGAGAATGGGGTTCGGAGGGAGAGATAGATCTGCCATGATTAAATGGCAGAGCAGACTTGATGGGCTGAATGGCCTAATTCTGCTCCTATCCCTTATGACCTTATTAAGTTATCTTAGTTTATTGTCACATGTACCGAGGTACAGTGAAAAGCTTTTGTTGCGTGCTAACCAGTCAGCAGAAAGACAATACATGATTACAATTGAGCCATTTACAGTGTATAGTTACATGATACTGGAGAGATAGATCAGCCATGATTGAATGGCAGTAGACTTGATGGGCCTTTGACGATATCCATGTTTGTTGTAGCTTGTTTCATTTGGTACAGCAAAGTACTAAGATTCTGCTCCTATCACTTACTGTATGAACTAATGAATCTATGAAATTCTGGTGATAAAGGTGGATGTCTGGTTTCCATTGTGGCACCTTCAGAGCAGTGTATCTGCACACTGTAGCTGCCTGGGCTATGGAGAAACGTTTAATTCCTACAAAGTACCTCATAAAGCTCTCCCTTCAAAGGGAGAAGGAGATGATCTCAGGCACACAGTCAGCCTCAGTGGCCTCTTTTGTGGATTGGTGTCTTGCAACTAAGATGCTTATCTAAAAAGAGGATTCAACTGGAAGGCACAGGTTTAAGATGGAGGGGAAAGAATTAAAAGGGATCTGAGGCACCGCCTTTTTTAACACAGAGGGTGTACTCCTTCCATTAATCCTCCTGCCATTTACATGGGAACCCCAAGTTCAGAGGAATCTGTGTCAATGGGTACAATTATAATGTGCAAAATAATTTGGGCAGGTACATGGATAGATAAGGTGTAGAAGGATACAGCCAAATGCTGGCAAATCGGACATGCTCAGATAGACATGGATGGTTGGGGCAACGGACCTGTTTATGGTTCCTATGTAAGTGGCGGATGGCGTATTGGAATGAGGACACCGTTTTACCAATGACCCACACCCTCCCCCTATCAGCAGCCTTTGCCCTATCTGTGAATGAGTCTGAAGAAGGGTCTCGACCCGAAACGTCACCCATTCCTTCTCTCCAGAGATGCTAACTCCCTTTACACTGGCATCAGCCAATCTTCCCTGTCCCGCCTGCAACTGGTCCAAAACGCCGCAGCGAGACTCCTGACGGGCACCCGAAAAAGGGACCACATCACCCCGATCCTGGCCTCTCTCCACTGGCTCCCTGTGCGGTTCCAAATACATTTCAAGATCCTCCTTTATGTTTACAAAGCCCTTAACGGGCTTGCCCCCACCTACATCAAAAGTCTGCTCACCCACCACACCACCTCAGATCGGCCGACTTGGGGTTACTGAACATCCCGCGGTCTAGGCATAAGCTCAGGGGCGATCGACCGCGCCTTTGCGGTTGCAGCTCCTAGACTGTGGAACAGCATCCCTCTTCCCATCAGAACTGCCCCATCCATCGACTCTCTTAAGTCGAGACTAAAAACTCATCTCTACTCTCAAGCCTTTCTTGACGTCCTCTGAGGGAGGGCAATATGTATGTATTTATGTATGTACTTAATCTATGAACCACTAACCAACGTTAGTACCTCCACCAATGTAAAGCACTTTGGCCAATGAGAGTTGTTTTTTAAATGTGCTATAGAAATAAAAGTGACTTAACTTGACTTGAACGGTTCCGCTGAGTTACTCCAGCGTTTTGTGTCTTTCCACATTTTCTACACCCCCAACACTGCAGTAAGTAAATCATCATTAATCCATAGAGACTGCTTTTGCATAATTACTACAGGCAATAAAAGTGTTTATTCCAGTGCTTTCATTTAAAGTGCCCTGTGGAAGCAGTCACAGCTCAGCTACTTGACTGCAATTTGAATCTAACTAAGCAAGTAAATAAGGCTTGATGAAGTATTTTAATTGGCTTTCACTTTGAGTTGTATAATCAGCAAATGCACACGTTAAAATTTGTCTTCATCCGCTTCCATCTCTTCCTCTTCTTTCTCATCTCCTCATCTAGGAGTCCAGCTTCTATGATAGCTGAACCTATCATACCTTGTCATACAAAATGAAACAAGTGGCACCATGCTCGGTCACCATGGGGCTCCCTCACCTCTCACCAGCTGCTGCTCTTCACTTTGCCCACTCTCCCCCGCCTCCTCCACCTACTCCCATCACTCTGTCCACTTGGCCTTTCTCCCTTCCCTCCCTCCCTCCCTCCCTCCCTCCCTCCCTCCCTCCCTCCCTCCCTCCCCCCCCCCCCCCCCCCCCCCCCCCTTCCTTCCTTCTCCCCCTTACTCCACCTTGGAAGATTTCTGCAACCACGGGCGGGGGCTAGGGATGAGGAGGCAGTGGGGGAGCAGGGGAGAGACCAAGGTAGACTGAGCAACATGCGAACGAGGCCGGGGCCGAGACCAGGGGACGGGAGTGGGCAAAGTGACGCCTGTGTCGCTAGTTTCAAAGCGAAGCGACACAAAGTCTGGAGTAACTCAGCAGACTGAACCAGTCCGAAGAAGGGTCCCGACATGACCTATCCCTGTTCTCCAGAGATGCTGCCTGACCCGCTGAGTTACTCCAACAGTTTGTGAATGTTATTGTAAACCAGCATCTCCAGTTCCCTGTGCCTACATTTTTAATTTCCTTGGTGCATTTATTAATGAGTATTTTACAGCTTTAGTTTTGGTCTCTCCAATTCGTGGACATATTTTTTGTATTAGCCATTTGCTGCATTTCTGTGTTTCAACAAAATGCAATGACAATACCTTACTCGGTTATAGTGGACAATCGGCAGTAACCGCCACCATCCACCCCCCATATGGTACATTATAAAGAGCGCTTACTATATAACGTTGGATTCAGATTTCATCTAAAAACAGGTTCCATAAAGATTATATTTCAAGAAACTTGTTCAAAGGTTTTTAATAGATACTTTTAGCAAAGCTCTTCTCTTCCCAAGGCATGGTAAAATATTATTTCGCCACTTTGATTACTGTGATAAATTGTGGCATGTTGGATATTAAAGACCAAACCAGGTTGCTGTCTGATTCATCACTACCTCTCTACCTCATTGTGGACTTTGGACTGTGTCCGTGCACCTGATGCACTACACTCCCCAGAACTATATTCTGCAGTCTGCATCTTCACCTTTGCCCTCACTTGAGTTTGATTTGATGCATGGTATTTACGTATGGTATATCTGATCTTTTTGACAGCATGCAAAGCAAAGCTTTTTGCTCAACCTTGGGACACGTAACACTAACAAACATAAACCTAAGCTGTGGATTACTTCAACTGTTTCTTCTGCTGCAAGGTTCATAAGAGGGACATCCATTGCATGAAATTGTAGGGTGGATGATTCTGCATGATAAGGTTCTGATTATGTGTGTTAGGGGTTATGAGGAGAAGGCAGGAGAATAAGGGTTAGGAGGGAGATTGATCGATCAGCCATGATTTAATGGTGGAGTAGACTTGATGGGCCGAATGGCCTAATTCTGCTTCTATCACTTATGACCTTATGACCTAATGACAAGGAAGTGTATTGAATTGTTGTGCGTTTAGTTTAAGATTTTCTCCCTGGCTGCCATTTGCTTTTGAGATGTCAATCGTTGTCATCCTACAGGATCTCCCTCCTCACCCCATTCATCTGCCTTCTCCCCATTACCCATGACACCTGTAATCAGAACCTTATCATGTGGAATCAATTTGGACGAGGGGATTGAAGGCTCTGTGGTCAAGTTAGCGGATAATACCAAAATAGGTGGAGGGGCAGGTAGTGTAGAGAGAGCAGTGACTCTGCAGAAGGACTGGGACAGGTTGGGAGAGTGGGCAGAGAAGTGGCCGATGGAACATAGTGTAGCAAAGTGTGGAGTTGTGCATTTTGGTAGTAGGAATAAAGGCGTAGACTATTTTCTGAATGGGGAGAGAATCCAGAAATCGGAGGTGCAAAGGGACTTGGGAGTGCTGTTGCAAGATTCCCAAAAATTTAATCTGCACGTCGAATCAGTAGAAAAGAAAGCAAACTTAATGCTGGCATTTATTTCACGAGGGCTTGTATTCAATAGACAATAGACAATAGAAAATAAACAATAGACAATAGGTGCAGGAGTAGGCCATTCGGCCCTTCGAAACAGCACCGTCATTCAATGTGATCATGGCTGATCATCCACAATCAGTACCCCGTTCCTACCTTATCCACATATCCCTTGACTCCGCTATCTTTAAGAGCCCTATCTATCTCTCGCTTGAAAGTATCAGAGAACCGGCCTCCACCGCCTTCGCAGGCAGAGAATATTCAAAAACACGAATGTAATACTGAGGCTCCAGATGGTGCTGGTCAGGCTGCATTTAGAATATTGTTAGGAATTTTGGGCACCATATCTGGAGGAAGGAATATGCTGGCTCTGGAAAGGGTTCAGAGGAGGTTTACAAGAATGATCGCAGAAATGAGTGGGTTAACCTATGATGAGCGTTTGTCGGCACTGGACTTGTACTCGCTGGAGTTTAGAAGGATGTGGGGACACCTCATTGAAACATACAGAATAGTGCAAGGCTTGGATAGAGTGGATGTGGAGAGGATGTTTCCACTAGTGGGAGAGTCTAGGATTCAGAATTAAAGGACGTTCTGTTAGGAAGATGAAGATAAATTTATTTAGTGAATCTGTGGAATTCTTTGCCACAGAAGGCTGAGGAAGCCAAGTCAGTGGATATTTTTAAGGTAGAGATAGATAGATTCTTGATTAATACAGGTGTCAGAGGTTATGGGGAGAAGGCAGGAGAATGAGGTTAGGAGGGAGTGATCGATCAGCTATGATTGAATGGCAGAGTAGACGATAGGCCAAATGGCCTAATTCTATTCCTTGTGATCTTATGATCCGTTAGAAGTGAACAAACTCACTGATCTGTTAGAATTGAACAAACTCACTGATCTCTTCCCCACGGGAATAGTAAGATTGAACGAGAACTTACCAGTTCGAAGGTTGATCTTTATTTCATGAGGAGTCGAAGTGAGGGATTTCGTGAAGAGCCCGCCGGCGCGCATGCTCGACATACTTCAAAGTAGCGGCGTGGAATCACAGAACCAACAATAGAAATGACTTCGCATAGTATGATTGAATTGACTAAGATTACCAGATGAAGGTGATTGAGGGTTGGGCGAGGAGGGCACGAAATCCCTCACTTCGACTCCTCATGAAATAAAGATCAACCTTCGAACTGGTAAGTTCTCGTTCAATCTTACTATTTCATTTCGGAGTCACGTGAGTGACTTCGTGAAGACTTCAAAGCTTCTGTGATTACACGCCCTGGACCACGTCCATGCTGACACACCACTACCAGGGATGGATGGGAGGAACAAACTGGCTCAATAGCTCATACTGCAAAACAAAAGCATATTTATTAATAACAAATCAAAAACCCCTCATGCGGGGACATCTCCACGTTCTTGACCTGCATTCAGCACGGCTTCTGCGAACTGTAGAGGAGCAGCAACAGGCTTGTTATAAAAACGCTGGAACACAGCTTCATTCGCCCATCCTGCTGTGGCGAGAATTTGGTCCATGGGCACCTCCATGACCCTCGCCGCTGACGTCGATGCAGCCCTGGTGGAATGAGACTTGAACACATTAGTGTCGATACCTGACTTACCCAAGACGACTCGAAGACACCTGGATATCGTCTGGACTGTCACTCGATGATGAGGTCTCTTATGAGTGACAAGCAGGTATCTCTCCATTCCTCTGATGCGTGCCGTCACCTTGACATAGTGGCGGATATGTGAGGCTAAACATAGCCTAGCATCTGCGGGGTATGCCGGGAACTTCAGCTGCAGCCCTGTGCACCCAGGTCTATGCTGCTTTAGTAGCTCGTCAACGAAAAAGACTACTTCTGTAGGGGTAGATGTCATTCTGTCGACACGCAGTTTGTGTAGTGTCTGTACCCTCTGAGCTGAAGTCAGCGCTAGTAACATCACCAGCTTCATGGTGAGTTGGTCCAGTTGGAGCCCTTCCATGGGAGACCACGTCCTGAGCAGGGTTAATACGTCCCTGACATCCCAGGTGATATTATAGCGTGGTGTAGGCGGATTCATATTGAATATACCCCGCATGAGTCTGGACACTAGCCTGTTGGATCCTACCCCAATCTTGAGGTAGAATGATAGCGCACTTCTGGCGCTGTTGATGGCACTGTAACTTAAGTGTTCATCATGGTGCAACCCCGCGAGGAATTCCAGGGCGTCGGTTATTGTCACGTCATCGTACGTGATGCGAGAGCGGCTGCAGTAGGCTTCCCACTTCTTAATATGCGAGCGGTATCTTCGCCTTGTGGACTCTCGACACGACGCCCCGATGGTATCCATGGTCCGAGCCGAGAGGCCGTATTGGACTAACGGCCTGTTCAGAACCTGCAAGCCAACAAATTTAAATAGCCATGGCAGGGATGTGGCTCCCCTGACACAGGGTGAGTAACCAATTGTGGGCAACCCTTCAAAAGGACCCAAGGTTCGTTGAGCATGTCAAAGACCACCGGATACCAAGGCTGTGTGGGCCAGTCGGGTATAATAAGGATGCCCTTGGCAGCATCTGCCTGAATCTTTCGCAATACCCGACTGATGAGGCAAAACGGAGGGAAGGCATAGAAAACCCAATTCCCCCAGTCCAGCGAGAATGCATCTAGCGCTATTGCCCCAGGATCTGGTTCCCATGAAACGTAGGCTGGTACCTGATGGTTCAACCGTGACGCAAAAAGGTCAATGTCCGGTTTACCAAATTTGGCTGAGACTTTAGCAAAAATCTCAGGATGCAACATCCATTCAATGTTGTCATTAAATTTGCGTGACCTGGTGTCCGCCACAGTATTAAGCTCACCTGGCAAATAGGTAGCTGAAATCCAAATGTCTCTTTGAATACACCAGAGCCAAATTGAGTTAGCCAATTTGTCACACGAAACTGACCTGGTACCACCCATATGGTTTAAATATGCCACAGCTGTGGTGTTGTCTATTTGGAGACGGACGTGTGCTCCAACAAGCTTGGAACAATATGCACGAAGTCCGTGGAATGCTGCCAGCAACTCCAAATAGTTAATCCCTTGAGTCAACAACATCGATGCCTCAAGGGTGTCCCATCCACCCCCACAACTAGAGCAATTATCAGTTGCTCCCCAGCCAATGGAGCTTGCATCAGTCTGTAAATATACCACCGGATTAGCCTCCCTGACAGGCTTAAATGAGTTGCTAATGTGACACACCCACCATTGCAACTCAGTTATCGCTTCGGACGGCAGCTGCATAGATCGATCGTAATGACCAGCGTTCCATTTTAACGCAGTAATTTTAGCTCTTTGCAAATTCTGATAATGCAAAGGTCCATATCGTGCTGCCGGAAACAAAGCCACTAACTTGCCAATTACTGTGGCTGTATGCCGAATCGATGGTATATTGGTGCCAATTAAATCTCTGCACACCTTAGTGACTTCCTCAATTTTGTTAATTGGTATAGTTATCCTCATGCTCATTGAGTTCACCGTGAACCCTAGGTAATTAATTACCTGGGCAGGGCAGAACTTTGATTTCTCTGGATGGACAATGAATCCTAATTGTTGAAATATATTGACAGCAGCTGCAACACCCTGTTCAGCCAATTGCAGGGTGTGGCCCACAATAAAGACATCATCTAAATAGGCCATAACTATATGATGTCGTTGTCTCAAATAAGCCATGATTGGCTTCACCAATTTAGTGAACAATCTAGGGGCTGTAGTAAGCCCATTAGGCAAAGCCTTATACTGCCAAAGTTGCCCCATCCAGATAAATTTCAAAAACCTTCTATCATCTTTCTGGATGGATACTGAATAATATGCATCCCTCAAATCAATGCATGCCATAAAGCAGCCATGAGAAATCAATGATTTGGCTGTTTCAAACGTATCCATTTTAAAATGAGTATATGTTACAAACGTATTCAAACGGGTTAGATCAATAATGACACGACAGCCTCCATCCTTCTTAGGTCTAGTAAATATGTTCGAAACAAATTCAATTGGCTCATGCACTGTTTTCTCAATCACACCCTTCTGTTCCAAACCTAAAATTTCCTTGTAACCTGCTGCCTGTTCTGCAGCAGACAATTTGAACGTACGACCAGGCATGTGCTGGGATGGAGGAATGTCGCCATTAATAAACTCAATTTTATGCCCCTGAATATTCCGCAACACATACTCATCACCAGTAAAATTACCCCATGCATCCAAAAACAACCGTAAACGACCACCAACATGGGAAGTTAAACAGAGAGAAAAGAGAGAACCAGACCCCCTCACCTCCGTGGTTACCGGCGGTCCTTGACACGTGTGGGTGGCCGTGGAGGTGCTGGGTTGGCTTGAGGGCGCGGCGTCTTCGATTTCCAAAAAGGTCTCTGCCGACCCTGTCCTAAAAAAGATCCTTGGTGCTGGTTCTGGTGTTGTTGTCGTTGTGGAGCTAGAGGGTGAGTCCTCGTCGAGGCACTGGCCGACCCTCGTGAGCGAATGTATGGAGCTTTTGAGCCGGACGGTGTGGGGGCACTCTTAGAGCGCATGATCCCCACCGTTTTGGCTTGTTCGTCAAGCTCTTTGACTCTCTTCGAGAGGTCCTCACCAAAGAGCTGACGGGGCGGCGGCGGCGGCGGTGGTTTGCACAATCCTGCAAACTTCGGGTTGAGTGCTGGGCGGATGCTGTTTTTGCGAAACCCGTTGATTTCGTGCTGGGTCGCGCACAATAAGGCCAGAGCATCTTCCTGGTCCAAATTCAGCTCGTCCTCGTCCACCGACCGCGCAAAGGCGGTAATACCGGCCGTGAGGAGTTTCAGGATCCGCTGCAATTGTAGCTCTTGTTGACGGATAGCCGCACTGATGTTGCCCCATATTGGCGTATTGACCACAGGCACGTTGAGGGAGTTGCAGTTTGATGGAGCCTTGTGACGGCTCATAGCCTGGATGAGGACTTCTTCCTGCAGCACCTGATTATTAAGAAAGTCCACTGTGGCTGCCAGCTTTGAATTGAGAGGAAGACCAGCCGTATGTGGGGCCGCGAATTTGGTCGCCACATCCAAAAGTTCCTCCGCTGGCACCTCCACCGGAGGTGGTACGGGATCCACCAGAACCTCCTCCTCGTGCTGCTCCAGGCTGATAGTAGATGTTGGTGAAGACGCCCTGTGCCTGTTGCTGCCCTGCTGTTGTTGACGTTGAAGCAGGAGCTCCAGCAGCCGCTCCATACGGTCAATACGCCCTTCACCCTGAACACTCAGGTGGTCGGAGTCCTCCGGCTCTGAAAAGAAAACCGGGCTCCTGTCATCGGCCCGCACCTCGTCGAGGCCCTGCCGGTGCCGGTAGTTGTCGCTAACAGCCGCCGAGGCGAAACTGCGCGATTCCTGCGCGGGCGTGTTCAATCGCCTCCGTTTAGCGAGAGCTGAAGCCGCTGCCACTAAGGGCACATGCGGCGAGGTGTCGGCACCAGCCGAAGCATGGCTGCCTGGGGCCCGCGCAGTCTTGCCGGCTGCCCACATCGTGGACGTTGCCGACGCATGGTGCCGCCCACCCATCCATGGGGGGCTCGGCGACCGCGACGAGACCCGACTCAACCGACCCGTCCCGGCGTCGAGAGTCGGGGTGTGCCGGATGGACCTCACAGCCGCCCCGGGTCTCGCCCTGGAACCTGACCGCTCCTCCGCGACAGGCAATGCCTTAGCCCTAACAGGGTTAGGCTTCTGGGCTCCTCCCCTCCCCCTTCTCGGAGGGCTGAGTGGAACAGGCCGTGCAACGGCACGCGCCCTGCTCGAGGTCGCCAGCGAGCCCGCTGACAACCTGACTGCCATGGCAGGGTCCCCCTGCTCTGGCGGCACACCACACTCCTCCTCGTCGAACTCCTCCGAGCTGTGGTGTGCTGGCGGATCTGGACCTGTGAACACAGGGCTTACCCACATCTCCGCCTGAGTCCCGGCCTGCGCTGCAGGTACTGCCGATGGTAAAGGCCCCGGAACTGTTGACCGGCGAACTCGTCCTGACGTCCTCCGGCCCTTCGAACTCCCATCCATGTCCTTGCTGCAAGACATAATCAGACAACAAGGACCACCAACTAAAGGTGGAATACTCACCTCCGTGGCCCCTTATGAAGGGCTGGCGAGGAGCGCGCTCCACCGCCAGCCGTCGCAGCAACGCGTTACGACGATATGTCGAGCATGCGCGCCGGCGGGCTCTTCACGAAGTCACTCACGTGACTCCGAAATGAAATAGATATTTCATTTGGCAATAATCTGGGACCATCTTAGAATAAAGGGGAGGCCATTTAAGACTGAGGTGAGAAAAAACTTTTTCACCCAGAGAGTTGTGAATTTGTGGAATTCCCTGCCACAGAGGGCAGTGGAGGCCAAGTCACTAGATGGATTTAAGAGAGAGTTAGATAGAGCTCTAGGGGCTAGTGGAATCAAGTGCTATGGGGAGAAGGCAGGTTATTGATTGGGGACGATCAGCCATGATCACAATGAATGGCGGTGCTTGCTCGAAGGGCCGAATGGCCTCCTCATACACCTATTTTCTATGTCTATGTCTATGTCTAATTAGCAGTTTTACTTTGATAATTTGACAACTGACAGTTGATGTTTAAACACACTAGTATTATCTATATTGAATACCTGCAAAGATGCACTTCATCCAGGTTACCATCTAATTATTTATCTTGATACATCCATCTATACTTTCAATTATAATGGATCACAACCTCAGTTTTTCAAAAGCTAGATCTTAGAAATAGGCTTTCATGTTTGGTCTGTATAGCGTAATTGGGTGAACTGTAAGGACTCATCCACTTCAGCAAGACATCTTAATAATATTCTCGTCTTGGAGTTAAACATACTGTCACAATTATTGAACAATCTGATTGCCCTCAATGGACTCATCAGCATCATGAATACAATGAAATGTAACCATAGATTTAATTGAGTTGAACAAGATGCACAAGGTGTTGAACAATGGCACAAGATGCAGTGTTGAGTAGATTTGCATGCCCCGTGCAGAAATGATCTTAGGTTATTTCCATCAATGAAGACAATTATGAAATAAATACAGGAGCCATTTTAAGCTGATTGAGCTGACTGAAAAAGAGATGAATGATTATCTGATTAATAATTCGGTTAAAGGTGACATTTTTCATGTTAATAAGCCATGTGGAAGTGTAAGGAAAAGTAGTGTCCAGTTAGAATCAGCAATAAAAATATTGAAAATAAGAATGAATACGGGACGCGTGTTGTTAAACAAAGTGATCTTTATTGAGTTAAACAGAGATCAGCTCCATGCGACTGGGGAGGGTTCTCCCAGAGTTCTAACTATATACCAGGGCACACCCCTAAGCCGCGTGACGACATCGTCCCGCCAAACGCAGTCACGTGACCCTGCCAGTCCTAGTGCGAGGGTTCGCTCAGTAAGTGACCTAACCACCAGGTGGCGCCACAACATATTTTAAAGTTCCCTTAGTTAACTTAGTTGACAATCAGCGGCTCAGTTATTACCTCATGCATGGAAATAGTTTGGATTTGTCCTTGATAATATGTGCATGTTGGGATGAGATGGGGCAGACAGAGTCATAGAGTCATAGAGTGATACAGTGTGGAAACAGGCCCTTAGGCCCAACTTGCCCACACCGGCCAACTATACTAGCCCCACCTGCCTGAGTTTGATCCATAACCCTCCAAACCTGTCCTATCCATGTACCTGTCTAACTGTTTCTTAAACGTTGGGGTAGTCCCAGCCTCAACTACCTCCTCTGGCAGCTTGCTCCATCCACCCACCACCCTTTGCGTGAATGACCTTTTCTCATTTTATGTTTCCCAGATTTAATGTACGTATAATCTAAGTAAATGTCTGCTGAACTTCAGGGCATTTTAAAAAGCCGTGGGATAGGAATGTGAACGGCAACGCCATGATGTTTGATGGCTTGAGTTTTCATTTGTGCTGAGGAAACAACAATGTATGAAAGGGAAAAATAATCATCGCTCAATTCATGGGCACCTTTCATCTCTTTCATATGTTTCTGGAACATGCCAAAGTAGTAGTCTACAAATACCATTACAGTTAAGAAGGCTGGCACAATGGCGCAGCGGTAGGCTTGCTGTCTTACAGTGCTTACAGCACCAGAGTCCCAGGTTGGAACCTGACAACGGGTGCTGTCTGTACGGAGTTTGTACGTTCTCCCCGTGACCCGCGAGGGTTTTCTCTGATAGTTCAGTTTCCTCCAACACTCCAAAGACGTATAGGTTTGTAGGTTAATTGGCATGGTATAAATGTAAAATTGTCCCTTCCATAGTGTGAATGTGTGGGGATCGCAGATCGGAGCGGACTTGGAGGGCTGAAGGGCCTGTTTCCATGCTGTATCTCTAAATTAAACTAATCTGAAAATAAATTATTGTACATTTTTGGCAGTGTGTGTAGCTGCAAGATAAAAATTGGAATTGTACAATTTTCAAATGCATACTATACTTGAGAAATCCTAAAAATACATTTAAATTTGAATCTTGTGGTAGGGTTTGGAAACAAATGATAGCTTCTTTCATTTTTACCACAATTTTGTGAAACATGCGTGCAAATTTTAGATGCTGGAGACTTCACTATTGAGGGCAAAGAGCGAGCAAGAATATGCTAAATGAAAGCTTTTTGCATTTCAATTCACATCTTGGCAGTTCATTGCTGCAGATTAAACGCAGACCAATCTGTAATATTCGAGGTTATGATTAATTGTCAACTGCTGTTCTCTCCGCAGGGGCTGTAGATTCACAGTTCTATGTTTGAATGCCATTTTTCAGGTGAAAAATATAATTATATATAAAATAAGAAGAGTCTGGAAATTAAGGAAAACGAGCTTGATTTTTTTCCCCTCAATTTGTATTACTGCCATCCTCATTATATTTTTCTACTAGAAATTCAATCTTGTACGCTATTCCTCAGCATTTTAAATCATATCGAGTTTATTATTTTAGATGACTAGATGGTTGGCGGCATTCTGATTCATTTGTTGCGCACTCACTTGCCCTGTTGCAACAGTGGGGAATATCCATTAATAGCTGAAACTAAATCACTCAAAACATTCAAACTTGTTTTCAGAGGTCTTTCACAGAACACTGCTGTTCTGCAGCCATTTAACAGTACGTCAAAGATGTATAATTTAAGATTCGTGATGGAAGAAGGCAGAAAGAATATTTCACCCCAGGTATTAAGCTCAGTTATGAACTTTTCTTCTGCAACTGAGCACTTTTGCTAGTCTTTTTATTTTGAGCCCTCTGCTCTTCCAAAACACACAATACAATTGGGTTGAATTGACATTATTCCCAAAGTTATCATTCTATAAACTTTAGACATAACAAGGAATATTTCTGAAGAATGTTTTCTGAAGAAGGGTCTCAACCCAAAACGTCACCTATTCCTTTTCTCCAGAGATGCTGTCGGACCCACAAGTTACTCCAGCATTTTGTGTCTATCCTTAGTTTAAACCAGCATCTGCAGTTCCCTCCGACACAAGGGATATTTATACACATCTCGTCATAGCATTTCGCAAATATATAACTGTGAGTTTCTCAACTAATCTCTGCAATAACTCCAGCGTGTCTAAAGTCAAAATAAAGGCATACTTCAACCAGTTATAGTGCATTGATGATCTTTCTCAGTTGATCACAATACCATACTCTTTCTCATTTCTTTAATATGTGATTGTATGTATATGACAGGCAGCTGACTGTGTCAGAAGGAACTGCAGATGCTGGTTTAAACTGAAGATAGACACAAAATGCTGGAGTAACTCAGCGGGACAGGCCGCATCTCTGGATAGAAGGAATGGGTGACGTTTTTAGCAATGTTACAAAATTTTGAGATTTTCAAAATCAAGTCTGCAATTTATCCCATGAGATAAAGCATAAAAAGAAGTTTAATTTGACACCTAATTTACTTTCATATCTTCAGTATTAAGAAAGTTATGGCCATTTTCATACTCGGAAATGAGCATCTTGCTTCCCATTGCCTTTCAATTGACTTAACTCAAAAGCTGTGATCTGGAAAAGTTAAATGTCCATAACATTCTTAAAAATTAAGAGAACTCAATGAAATTTTCAGTTATTATAGATTGAAGCATTCTGAAACAAATATTAAACAATCTTACTTGGATTACCTGAAATTAAAGCATATAATTAGTTAGTTATCTAATTGTAGCTAATTACAAAATTCAATGAGTAGATCTAAACATCTATCAATTTCTTAAGAAAAGATAAACTTTTTTTAAATTGCCTAAGTGTCCAAATAACATTCACACAATAATCCACAATATAACATAATTTTTAAATCTCATTTTCATGAATTTCTGGGCCAAATGGAAGGAATTTAGTGTTTTATGCCTGTAAATTAATGGCCATTTAAATCAACTAGCGAGTGGGTTTTAGTGGAATGCGGTGGATTGGAACGTTGCGGTTAGCGGTGAAGTCGGGGGGAAAAATACTGGGGGTTCATACATTTTTTGGGGACCCCATTTCGCAACATAAAAATATTATTAATGCCTCCCGAAAAACCAACTTTTAATATAAAAATAAAGTATTTACCTTTTTTTCTCCCCTACGCAAAATGCTTCCGGTTGTCTGCGGTCACGGCTTTTGAAGGTGATTTTTAAATTACTCTAGTTAATAAATAATCTAGAGTAATTTAAAAATACCACCATTCATTAAATGTCGGAGCGATTTTTCTTCAGCAACCAAATCGCCCGACATTCATCGATTATCCAGGCCTGTGGAAAAACGGCACTTTAAGCCCGCCCCCCTCTGCAAGGCGCCAAAGTCGAGCACACGGGGAGCGGCAGAAGTGCAGCGCCGCTAAAGGTAAGTTTTGTAACATACCTAACGTTTTGGGTCGAAACCCTTCTTCAGACTGACTGGCAGCTGCTTCTGAATTAGATCAATTTTGTTCAAATCCGTAAAATTGCTACCTAAATATTTAAGGTCAGTAATTGTTCGAGCTAAGGAATCAAAGTCAAACCAAAGTCAAACCAAAGTCAAAGTTAATTTTATTCGTCACATGCACCCGAAGGTGCAGTGAAATGAATTTGCCAGCAGCGATACACTTAAAAAGAACACACAATACACAATAAGATTCATCACAAACATCCACCACAGCATTCTTCACTGTGGTGGAAGACACAAAATTCAGCCAGTCCTCCTCCTTTATGGTTGGGGTCATGAATCCTCCATAGTCACCACTACGGACGGCCCGATGTACAGGTCCTCTCGTCGGGATGATCCAAACTCCAATGCCGGACGGTCGAATGCCTGAATCTGCATTTTCTTATCGGAGACCACAGCTTCAGGATGTTATAGGCTGCAGGCCGGCGGTCAGAGCTCTTCTCCGGCGATCCCCGACAAGGGATCCCAGACTCCGGATGGTAAGTCCACACCGTGGCTAGAAGCTCCGCAGACCACAGCCCCATGATGTCAAAGTCACCAGGCGAGCGATCGGAGCACTCCTTCTGGCGACCCCCGGCAAGGGTTCGCACGCTCCATGATGGAAAAACCCCGCTGCTGTAGCTCTGGTCCCGACTTCGGGAAAGGCTGCTCCAATCCATGCTGTTAGGTCGCAAGGGAGGCCACATAGGAAGAGTCACCTCTCCGTCGAGGAGGCGACCAAAGGCGGTTCTCCCCTTACCCCCCCCCCCCCGCCCCCTACCCCCACACCCCCTACACAAGACACACCGAGAGACACTAAAATAAACCTTTGGACACACTAAAAAATACAAAAAAAAGTCGAAATAGCGAACATGCTGCTGCCAGGGCAGCCGACTCAGGATGGTTTCATTAGTGAGATATGTTTGATCATATTCACTCCTGCCATGTTTAAAGTTACAAGAAGAAAAGATTAACTGTTTGCAAAGTTTCAGAATAGAAAAATGTGCTGTAGAGATGTGAGAATATAATTTTTATTTTTCCATTGATTAATTAATTTCATAATTAAGGTAACTGGAGTCAAAGTAACATTTTTCACGTTGCCTGGATATCCCAAAAATATGCACTGAAATGTAATCAATGGCACAAAAAGCTAGTCAGCCAGATCGAATCATGCTTGTCTTGTTTGATGTTGTTGAATGACCATTGTAAGCTTTTATAGATGGGTCTGCAGTGGAGAGAATTTGCAGCTTCGAAATCCTGGACATTAACGTCTTGGACAACGCCCTTGGCCAGCACAAAGGTATAATCACAAAGAACCTTTCTTCAAAGTTTAAAGAACTTTGGCATCTCACTGAACACTCTTACACACCTCTACAGATGCAAGAGTCCCAGATAGAACAATGAAATTCTTACTTGCAGCAACACAACAGAATATGTAAACATGGTACACTGTGAACAATGTCATAAATGAGCAAAGAAAGTTCAGTATGTGTATATATACACATATTTATATATATACAGATATATGTCTCTCTATATATATGTATATATATATTTATATACAGATATATATATGTATATATATATATATATATATATATATATATATATATATATATATGTGTGTGTGTATATATATATCTGTATATTTATATACAGCTATATACATGTATATATATATGCATATATATATATATATGTATATATATATCTGTATAGAAATATATATATATTTATATGTATATATATATATATATATATCTGTATATATGTATGTGTATATATATATATATACACACATATATATATATTGTATATATATCTATGTATGTATGTATATAAATATATATATATATGTGTGTATGTGTGTGTGTACATACATGCACACACACACACACACATATATATATATGTATATATATCTAAATATATATATATACACACACATACAATCACATGATGTACACACATAAATTCAAACAAACAATAATAATGCAATAATAACAATAATAGTATGTGTAGTTCAGAGGGACTCGGGGAAAATAAATGGTCGGCACGGACTGGAAGGGCCGAGAAGGCCTGTTTCCGTGCTGAAATTGTTATATGGTTATATGGTTATTATTTGAGGTTGTTGTGTTTAATAACTGAATGGCTGTAGGGAAAAAAAGCTGTTCCTGAACCTTAGCATTACAGCTTTCAGGCTCCTGTACCTTCTTCCCGATGGCAGGGGTGAAATGAGCGTGTGGCCAGGGTGGTGTGGCTTTCTGATGATGCTGGCTGCCTTTTTGAAAAATATATCCTGATTGGTTGCATAATGACCTAGCACAGTAATTCTGTAGGCTGCAGAGACTGGTGGACTCTGCACAGTTCATCACTGGCACAGCTTACCGAATAGCGACAGGCCTGGACAGAGTGGATGTGGGGAGGATGTTTCCACGAGTGGGAGAGTCTAGGACCAGACATCATAGTCTCAGTATTAAAGGACGTTTCTTTCGGAAAGAGGTGAGGAGGAATTTCTTTAGTCAGAGGGTAGTGAATTTGTGGAATTATTTGCCACAGAAGGCTGTGGAGGCCAAGTCGTGATATTCCTAACACAGAGATAGATAGATTATTGATTAGTTTTGGTGTCAGGGCTTATGGGGAGAAGGCCGGAAAATGGGGTCAGGAGGGAGAGATAGATGACGATTGAATGGTGGAGTATATTGATGGGCCGAATGGCCTAATTCTGCTTCTATCACTGATGATCTTTCTTCACCATCAGAAGCATCTACATAAGGTGCTGCCCCAAGAACATGGCATCTATCATCAGGAATCCCCATCAACCGGGCCATGTTCTCTTCTTGCTGCTCCTGTCAGGCAGGAGTTACACAAACCTGAAGTCACATACCCAGTAGTTTCACAAACAGCTACTTTCCTACAACTATCACAGGGATGTGCACCACCCTAACCCTATCTCAGCAAGTACAAAATTCTGGAGTAACTCAGCGGGTGACGCAGCATCTTTGGAGAGAAGGAATGGGTGACATTTCAGGGCGAGACCCTTCCTCAGACTGAAGTCACTATCTCGGCAATCGAACATTATGGACCATCCCTTGCACTACCATGGACTTGTTTTATTTCTAGTTGTACTTTACGCTAATGTCCTTTTAGCCTTTAGACTTTAGGAGAGCTCCCCCTTCCCTCACCCCACTCACCATCAACAACACCACAGTCATATCTGTGGAGTCTTTTAAGTTCCTGGGAACCATCATCTCCAAGGACCTTAAATGGAGGGCTACCATCGACTCCACAGTCAAAAAGGCACAACACAGGATGTACTTCCCACGGCAGCTGAGGAAGCACAATCTGCCACAGGCAATGATGATCCAATTCTGCACGGCCATCGTAGAGTCTGTCCTCACCTTCTCCATCATGGTCTGGTTTGGCTCAGCCACCAAGCACGACACCTGGAGGATGCAGCGAATCGTCCGATCAGCTGAGAAGATTATTGGCTGCAACCTTCCCTCCATTGATGAACTGTACACTGCAAGGACCAGGAAGCGAGCGGGTAAGATCATCTCTGACCCCTCTCACCCTGGCCACAAACTTTGAATCACTTTCCTCTGGAATGCGACTCCGGATTGTCAAAGCTGCCACAGCCAGACATAAAAACAGTTTTTATCCACGAGTAGTTGCTCTACTCAACAGCCAAAAATCTGTAGCCTCCCTTTGATCTGGTATTTTGTTGGTTCACATGCTTGATCAATGGTGTTTTATCATGAATGCTTTATTATTATTAATGTTTAGCGTTTACTGAGTCATTCATAACTGTCAATGTATGTCATGTTGTTACTTGTGGGCTGAGCACCAAGGCAAATTCCTTGTATGTGAATACTTGGCCAATAAACTTACTTACTTACTTACTTTTTATGCAGTCTTTTTTCTTTTTACTGTCTTGTAGAATGTTATGTACAATTGATATTTGTGTGTGTTTTGTCTGAGTCTGTGTGCATGTGATGATGCAGCAAACCAGATTTTGATTTTACCCCAGAGTACATACAGGGAAAAAAGTGTAACCCGACAGAGAATCTCCGGAATCAAAGCAGTCAATGTGTGGAGCCACAGGAGATGGGTAAGGTCCTCAATGAGTATTTCTCCACTGCTTTTACCATGACAGTCAATGGAAATGTCTTGAGGATGTCAGTATTACAGTCAATGAAGTGCTGAGGGTCCTGATGCATATGAAGGTAGACAAATCTCCCAGGCGTGATCAGATGTATCCAGAGACACTGTGGGAAGCTAGAGAGATAATTGCAGGGGCTGAGATTTACGAGTCATTATTAAATACAGTTGCCAGGAGACTGGATGGTGGCAAATGTTGTGCCTCTATTTAAGAAGGGCTGCATGGAAAAGCCTGGAGCTTCATGCCAGTGAGCCTTACATCTGTGGTTGGTTGAAGTCACTAGAGAGTATTCTGAGGGATAGGATATACATGCATTTAGATGGACATGGGCTGATTAGGGATTGTCAGCACAGTTTTGTATGTTGGGAGATTGTGTCTCACGAACTTGATTGAGCTTTTCTGGAAATGTGCCCAAAAAGGTTGATGAGGGCCGAGCTGTAGGCATTGTATATATGGATTTTAGCAGGGCACTTGACTAGGTTCCGCTTGGTAGGCACTTCTGGAAGGTTAGAGCGCATGCAAAATTTCAAGGAGAGATAGCTGAATGGATAGAATCACAGAGCTTTGAAATCTTCACGGAATCACTCACATGACTCCGAAGTAAAATAGTAAGATTAAATGGGAAGATACCAGTTTGAAGTTTGATCTTTATTTTATGAGGAGTTACGGTGAGCGATTACGTGAAGAAGCCCCACCAGTGCGCCTGCGTGTCAATCTTCAAAGCAGCGGCGTGAAATCACAGTAACTACAGTCAAAGTGCTATAGTTAGACTCAGAAGACTAGACCTACCAGATGATCTTTGCAATTATGAGGGCCAGGAGCGGAGGGCACTGGATATAGGAGTTTCAGTTGGGCTGGGTCTTAGAATGGCTCGACATCCAACATCCTTCTCTTGCTTGGGTAATTCAAATTAACTGAATTCGAAACCCCTAAAACTGTCCATTATAAACGCCTCTGATGTTATGCAGGACCCTTCATTGGAGAATAATTGTAAACTACCCCCTACTGGTGACTGGTCTCTGGAGGATATGTCCTGGACAAGTCCAGCTGCTTGTACCGCCATGGTTGTTGGATTCTTTTGCCTCCTAATTTTGCTGGAGATGAGCACTGGTGCATTCCAATGGCGCCTCAATGGGAGCTCGCCCCGCACCAGCGTTTGTGACCCATCTGAAGGGGCATCATGTACAGTCTTTGCCTCGTCATCTGAGTTATTGACTTACTTTGCCAGAACCTCACCAAACAACAAGTTTGGTGGCTATGTTGGATGATCTGCACAGTGCTGCAAATTTCGGATTCAAGTTGGCTTGATGGCGTTTTCCGTCAGGCAGTTTGATCTCAAAGTGGGCGTTACACAGCAGTCCGCTGTGAGTTTGATAGTGGTGCCCCTTCGACTGACCGCCCAAAGCCGCTATACCTGATCCGATTAGTTTTAAGGCTTTCTGTAGCCTGGTTCATGCAATCGCATGGTTACACCCATTTGCCCCAGATGCACTGGTTTACAATGGGCTCTCTGAGTGATGCGCACTTTACAGGTGTCTCATATTGTTTGGATATTTCATCTATTGTTAATTCTTGGAACTGGTGAGAGGTCATGTAATTAATGTTTCTGGCCAAATTTTTTGCCTTACCAATTCCTGCCACATGATGAATTTACATGCCACGTCCGGCAACCGGGAGCCAAGCTCTTGGCTTTGGGGTATGCTTCTGTGCTATACCACCAACTTCAGGGGTAGTATCGTACAGCCCTGGATCTCCCTGCTCATGCATAAGGGAGGTATCATGCAGCCCCTAACATGGGGCTGCTCCATTTCTTCACCAGTTCCAGCCGGTATGGCAAATTTACCTGCCACATCCGGCACACCTGGAGCGAAGCTCGAGTGCTTTGGTGTATGCTCTTCTGCAGTATCACCAACTTCAGGGTCAGACTCTTGCTGCCCTGGCTCTCCCGGCTCATGCCCAAGGGAGGTATTATGCAGCCCATGATATGGCGCTGCTGGTATGGCAGACTCGTAGGCATCTGGTTCTTGCACTATACTGACCTCTGGTAGAGGTTGCTACTGAGAGCTGCTGGGGAACCCTGGGGGGATACCCCTGACTGGAACTCCTCATGGTTGTAGCATTTCCTTTAGGAGGTGTTCCATCTCATGCAGACGTCCCCTAACCTTATTGTTGGTAGGAGGGAAGTCTTTCTGGCCTGATTCATCAGAATCGATAGACCTGGATAATTTACTCTTGGCCTTTCCTACCGACAGGAGTGGCCACAGTGCTTCTTTCTTTTTTCGCAAAAGCAAGTTCAAATAAAGAAACGTGAAACATTATTTCCGTGTACCGAACACGTTTCAATTATACTTTGTCCAAGTAGGACGTTTTAATAGACTTGAGATTTTTATTAAGTAGGAATCTGAATATCCCCCAACCCTCAAATCGTGGTGTGAGGCGCCGGAGTTGCTGCCGCTGGCTTTACTGCCGGCGGCTCTGGAGCCGGCGTCTCCCGCTGACCGCAGTCCCGCGGGCAGGTTTTACTTTTATAGGTGGCACCCTCAGCCTTACTTTCTGTTAATTTTTTCCCTTTTAGGAAGTGTCCCAGCTGCTTCCTGCAACCAGCCTTACGGGACCTAAGCAAACCTCAGCAAGTTTAAAACACTTACCTGCGGGTGTGTTGCTTACCGCTGGTGGAGCTGCACTCTCCAGCCTGTCGGTGCACCAAGCGCGTCTGATGTAATGACGTGCAGGCGTACTGGCGGGGCTTCTTCACGGAATCACTCATGTGACTCCGAAGTAAAATTGGCCTCATGGCATGATTATGGTAGAAGGTTGTTTATCAGACTGGAGGCCTGTGGCTAATGGTGTGCCTCAGGGTTCGGTGCTGTTTGTCATCTATATCAATGATTTGGATGAGAAAGTCCAAGGTATGTTTAGCAAGTTTGCAGATGACACTAAATTGGTCATCTTGTTGTTCTGAGTGAACATTCGTCAAAAAGTCAAAGATTTTTCTATTGTCAAAGGATGTCAAAAACTGCAGCAGAATTTTCATTGGTTGGGCAGGTGGGCTGAGGAATGGTTGATGGAGTTTAATACAGATAAATACAAGGTGTTGCATTTTGGGAAGTCAAACCGGGGCAGGACGTACATAGTGAATGGCAGGTTTATTTGGGAATGTTATAGAACAGAGGCTTCTAGGAGCGTGGGTACATAGTTCCTTGAAAGTGGCGTCACAGGTAGATAGGGTGATCAAAACACTTTTCGTCACATTGGCCTTCATCAATCAGAGTATTGTGTGTAGAAACATAGAAAATAGGTGCAGGAGTAGGCCATTCGGCCCTTCAAGCCGGCACCGCCATTCAATATGATCATGGCTGATCATCCAATTCAATATCCTGTACCTGCCTTCTCTCCATACCCCCTGATCCCTTTAGCCACAAGGGCCACATCTAACTCCCTCTTAAATATAGCCAATGAACTGGCCTCAACTACCTTCTGTGGCAGGGAATTCCACAGATTCACCACTCTCTGTGTGAAAAATGATTTTCTCATCTCGGCCCTAAAAGACTTCCCCCTTATCCTTAAACTGTGACCCCTTGTTCTGGACTTCCCCAACATCTGGAACAATCTTCCTGCATCTAGCCTGTCCAACTCCTTAAGAGTTGTGTAAGTCTCTATAAGATCCCCCCTCAATCTTCTAAATTCTAGTGAGTACAAGCCGAGTCTATCCAGTCTTTTTTCATATGGAAGTCCTGCCATCCCAGGAATCAGTCTGGTGAACCTTCTCTGTACTCCCTCTATGGCAACAATGTCTTTCCTTAGATTAGGAGACCAAAACTGTACGCAATACTCCAGGTGTGGCCTCACCAAGACCCTGTACAACTGCTGTAGAACCTCTCTGCTCTTGTACTCAAATCCTTTTGCTATGAATGCTAACATACCATTCGCTTTCTTTACTGCCTGCTACACCTGCATGCCTACTTTCAATGACTGGTGTACCATGACACCCAGGTCTCGTTGCATCTCCCCTTTTCCTAATCGGCCACCATTCAGATAATAGTCTACTTTCCTGTTTTTGCCACCAAAGTGGATAACCTCACATTTATCTACATTATACTACATCTGCCATCCATTTACCCCACTCACCCAACCTATCCAAGTCACCTTGCAGCCTCCTAGCATCCTCCTCACAGCTAACACTGCCCCCCAGCTTCGTGTCATTCGCAAACTTGGAGATGTTGCATTCAATTCCCTCATCCAGATCATTAATATATATTGTAAATAGCTGGGGTCCCAGCACTGAGCCTTGCGGTACCGCGCTAGTCACTGCCTGCCATTCTGAAAATTACCCGTTTACTCCTACACTTTCCTTCCTGTTTGCCAGCCAGTTCTCTATCCACATCAATACTGAACCCCCAATACCGCGTTCTTTAAGTTTGTATACTAATCTTTTATGTGGGACCTAGTCGAAAGCCTTCTGGAAGCCCAGATATAACACATCCA
Organism: Raja brachyura; assembly: GCA_963514005.1. The sequence continues at coordinate 90,049,051 of OY740787.1, read as the reverse complement.
CTGGTTCACCCTTATCCACTCTACTAGTTACATCCTCGAAAAATTCTATAAGATTCATCAGATATTATTTACCTTTCATAAATCCATGTTGACTTTGTCCAATGATTTCACCACTTGCCAAATGTGCTGCTATCCTATCTTTAATAACTGACTCTAGCATTTTCTCCACTACCGATATTAGACTAACTGGTCTATAATTCCCCGTTTTCTCTCTCCCTCCCTTTTTAAAAAGTGGGGTTACATTAGCTACATTAGCTACCCTCCAATCCTCAGGAACTACTCCAGAATCTAAAGAGTTTTGAAAAATTATCACAAATGCATCCACTATTTCTGGGGCTACTTCCTTAAGTGCTCTGGGATGCAGCCTATCTGGCCCTGGGGATTTATCAGCCTTTAATCCATTCAATTTACCTAACACCACTTCCCGGCTAACCTGGAATTCACTCAGTTCTTCAATATCATATGACCCCTAGTCCCCTGCTATTTACGACAGATTATTTATGTCTTCCTTAGTGAAGACAGAACCAAAGTAGTTATTCAATTGGTCTGCCATGTCCTTGTTCCCTATGATCAATTCACCAGCTTCTGACTGCAAGGGGCCTACATTTGTTTAAACTAACCTTTTTCTCTTCACATATCTATAAAAACATTTGCGGTCAGTTTTTATGTTCCCTGCCAGTTTTCTTTCATAATCTATTTTCCCTTTCCTGATTAAGCCCTTTGTCCTCCTCTGCTGGACTCTCTTTCTTTAAGTTCAGAACCCTTGTTTATGAATGAACAATGTCACGCTCCATCCTAATGAAGAACTCGACCATATTATAGTCACTCTTGCCCAAGGGGGCACGCACAACAAGACTGCTAATTAACCCTTCCTCATCAATACCTAGGCTAGAATAGCCTGCTCTCTCGTTGGTTCCTCTACATGTTGGTTTAGAAAACTATCCCACATACATTCTAAGAAATCCTCTTCCTCAGCACCCTTGCCAATTTGATTCACCCCATCTATATGTAGATTGAAGTCACCCATTATAACTGTTTTACCTTTGTTGCACGCATTTCTAATTTCCTGTTTGATGCCATCCCCAACTCCACTACTACTGTTAGGTGGCCTGTACACAACTCCCACTAACGTTTTCTGCCCCTTGGTGTTTCGCAGCTGTATAGAAGTAGTGTATAGAAGTTGGGAGGTCATGTTATACTTCTATAAGACATTGGTGAGGTCACATTTAGAGTATTGTGTTCAGTTTTGGTCGACATGTTGTAGGAAAGATGTCAAGCTGGAAAGGGTGCACAGAACATTTACGAGGATGTTGCCAGGACTCGAGGGCCTCAGCTACAGGGAGACGTTGAGCAGGCAAGGTCTTTTTTCCTTGAAGTGCAGGAGATGAAGGGTGATCTTATAGAAGTGTACAAAATCATCAGAGGAATAGATTGGGGATTGAGAATCAGAGGACATAGGTTTAAGGTGAGGGGGGGGGGAAGATTTAGTAGGAACCTGAGGGGTAACATTTTTACACAAATGGTAGTAGGTATATGGAATGAGCTGCCAGAGGAGGTAGTTGGAGCAGGTACTATCGCAAAGTTTCAGAAACATTTAGACAAATACATGGATAGGATAAGTTTAGAGGGATATGGGCCAAATGCAAGCTGATGGGACTAGTGTAGATGGGGCATGATGGTTGGCATGGGCCATGTGAGCTGAAGGGCCTGTTTCCATTCTGTATGATTCTATGACCCTATACCTTAGAGTACTTGTCCATATGACAATAAACTCAACTTGATGAGTTAATTCACTTTCATCCCCACACATGCAGTTCAATTTCAAAAGATAATGGTCTGATGCATTCTGACAGAACTATATGAAAAATCCTTTAATAGAAATTGGTACGCTTTAAAAATGTTTCCATGTCTTTGCATGGTAAGTAATCGAAGTATCAACATGGAAAAGGCGTATGTGAATACTGTACTGTGCAGGTTATCCTAAATTAGTCTAAAAGGGGTTTATGTGGCACCAGGTAGTGGTTAGGCCACTTACTGAGCAAACCCTCGGCACTAGGGCTGACGTGACTGTGTTTGGCGAAATGAGTCGTCACGTGGTTAGTGGGTGTGCCCTGGTATATAAGGAGAGCCTTGGGAAAACCCTCCCTCCCCAGTCGCGTGTGTGCTGTTCTCTGTATTACCTCAATACAGATCACTTTACTAGTAAAGCCTGAACTTTACTATTATACACTACATGAGTTAACTTAATCCAAAACCTGAATGGGCAATTTGTGTATTCATCATGTACTTTGGAAATTCAGACCAGATACTCTGTGTTTATGATATGCACACAAGGAGAACTCTGATCCTGCACATTGATGTCAAATGGCGGGCAGTGCCAATTTTGATGCCACTTGTTCAAAGCTCATTTGAGCTCTGTAAGTGGCAAGGGTTATTCACTATAACACTTGAGACATGTTTTGGTGTTAGTCACAGAAACAGGCCCTTCGGCCCAACTCGTCCATGCCTTCAAGATGCCGCATCTAAGCTAGTCCCATTTACCCATATTTGGCCCATATCCATCTTAACTTATCCTCTCCATGTACCAGTCCAAGTGTCTTTTAAATGTTTTTATAGCACCTGCTTCAACTACCTCCTCTGGCAGCTTGTTCCATGTACCCCATGTTATCCCACTTTTCAAGAAAGGAGAGAGAGAGAGGAAACGGGGAATTACAGACCAGTTAGCCTGACTTCAGTGGTGGGAAAGATGCTGGAGTCAATTATTAAAGAGGTAATAATGGGGCATTTGGATAGCAGTAAAAGGATTAGTCCAAGTCAGCATGGATTTATGAAAGGGAAATCATGCTTGACTAATCATCTGGAATTTTTTGAGGATGTGACTAGGAGTGAATGGGTCCTTTCCAGAATGGCATGCAGTGACGAGTGGAGTGCTTCGGAAGAGGGAATTAGGAGCAACACTAGCAAGTTTACGGATGACACAAAGCTGGGTGGCAATGTGAACTGTGAAGAGGATGTTAGGAGGTTGCAGGGTGACTTGGACAGGTTGAGTGAGTGGGCAGATGCGTGGCAGATCCAGTATAATATAGATAAATGTGAGGTTATCCACTTTGGCGGCAAAAACAAGGGGGAAGATTCATATCTCAATGGGGTTAGGTTAGGTAAGGGGGAGGTACACCGAGACCTGGGTGTCCTTGTACACCAGTCACTGAAAGTTGGCGTGCAGGTACAGCAGGCAGTGAAGAAAGCTAATGGAATGTTGGCCTTCATAACAAGAGGATTTCAGTATAGGAGTAAAGAGGTTCTTCTGCAGTTGTATAGGGCTCTGGTGAGACCACATCTGGAGTAATGTGTACAGTTTTGGTCTCCTAATTTGAGGAAGGATATCCTTGTGATTGAGGCAGTGCAGGGTAGGTTCATGAGATTGATCCCTGCGGTGGCAAGACTGTCATATGAGGAAAGATTGAAAAGACTAGGCTTGTATTCACTGGAGTTTAGAAGGATGAGGGGATATCTTATAGAAACATATAACATTATAAAAGGACTGAACAAGGTAGATGGAGGAAAAATATTCCAAATGTTGGGCGAGTCCAGAACCAGGGGCCACAGCCTTTGAATAAAGGGGAGGCCATTTAAGAGTGAGATGTGAGAATTTGCGGAATTCCACACTCTGTGCTACCAACCCAGACCAATTTTATCGTGACTTTCTTTTAAAATAGTAAAGCAGCGTTTTATACTGTCATCGTGCATTTCGTGCTACCAGCCGAGACCAATTTTGTGATCTTCGCTGGTAACTTACTGCTTTTAGCTGTTTTTAACCTTGAAGATTTTCCTGCCACCCGACCCAGTTGCAATATATGCTATAGAATACTGTAACCTCGCTCGTGCAATATTGGATTTCTAAAATCGAAGATTGAATTAGTACCATGCTTGGATCTGGAAGAATACGAAACACCACAACACCAGTGTTGTATTTGGTTCAGTTGATTGCCATCTCCCAACTTGGATTGAGGATTTCCCATGAATGGGACCATGGTCCGTCAAAAAGTAGTGTCCAGAAGAATCCGTTTCGTGAAAATGGGTCGCAACACTCAGCTACCCTCTTTCTAGGCTACCCTAGAGGTCGCCTATCATTGTTCATTATTGTCAATTTACTGGCTGGGGACATCAACCTCAACCCTGGCCCAAAAGGTCAGCACTGTGGACGTAAACCAAAGTACCCGTGTGGTTTGTGCTCATTTGCTGTTAAAGATTCTGCCATTCAGTGCTCGATGTGCACAAGTTGGTTTCACCTGAACTGCTCCAATGTGTCAAACGACACTTTCGGTTTTCACTCCAAAAATCCAAATGCCACATGGTTATGCCCATTGTGCGATGGCATCAAACTTGCTCGCTCATTTTTTGACTCGTCAAGCGACCTTACAAGTATGCTCAACTTGAGCAATTCATTTGAAAGTCACACATCTCTGAGTGACGACCCTGATTGTGACGTATGGAATCATAAGAATTTAAGATCATCCAGCCCAATTTGTGCTGGCCACTTACCGAAAATAACACTTTATAAAACTGCTCCTGGGTGGCCTTGTGGACCAACATCCAAGCAGAGAAAAACCCTCTGCTGAAATGTGCAAAGACAAAGGATGGCTGGACTGTTGTTTGGAAAGATGGTAAAAGTAATACCCCTGATGATGACAATCCTCCATCCTCCCCCTACACCAATTATCACACCCGTCAACATGTTAATGGACAAAGAAATGAGTGTAATGGTGATGCTCAAAAGGAGATTCATGGTACCAACAAAGATATTGATCGCAATGATGTCGGCAATGAACATGGGATCAAAATCGCTGTTATAAATTGCCGCAGTATAAGAGGAAAATGTGCTGTGATCGATTCATTTATTGAAACTGAAAACCCTGATGTCCTTATCGGGTTTGAATCTTGGCTTGACCCATCCATCAAATCTGCTGAGATTTTCCCTCCTTACCTCCAAATTTTTAGAAAGGACAGAAACCCGCATGGAGGCGGTGTCTCCATCGGAGTTAACAATACCATTCCTTGTTTTGAAAGAACAGCGACTCTGAGCAAATCTGGTGTCAAGCTACACTCGAGGGTCAGTCGTTACAGATAGGAAGCTTTTACCGACCACCTAACATGAAAACATTTAGATCTTGGATCAATCATCTCCAAAATTAACGCCTCGTCACGCTCTCCACTTATCATCCTGGGGGGCGATTTCAATGTCCCAGGTGTAGATTGGACTGACGGCATACAAAGCGAACCAAAAGGGGCTCTCCAGGAAGCCTCAGCTGACCTTACTCTGGAAAATCACCTGTCTCAAAAAGTCACTTTCCCTATCAGGCGTGATGATACAAGTGGCACCGAAAATACTTTAGATTTATTGTTCACTTCACACCCAGATTTAATTTCAGAAGTTTCATCTTGTGCTGGAATTAGCGATCATTACATTATCCAAGCAAAACTGCACACAAAGCTTAAAGTTCCTTCAAAACCAACGCGTAAAATTTCCCTCTGGAAAAAAGTGAACAGCGAGGAATTTAAAGCCTTAGCAAAAAAACTGGGAAAAGATTTCTTCAACCTGCAACCAAATAAATGATCCGTAAAAGACAACTGGTTGTGTCTGAGAAACTCTTTAAATTATATTGTTACAAATTATGTTCCTCAAAAACTCATTAAGGGCCGTATGCGTCCTCCTTGGTTTTCGGCAAAACTGAAACGTCTCTGCAGTAAGAAAGAGAAGTTTTATATCCGTGCCAAAAAAAGGGGTACAAAACTGGACTGGGCCAATTTTACTAGAGTGCGAAAGCAAGTCGATCGTGCTATTGGGAGTGCTCATAGACAACATGTTTCTTCTATTCTTGGGGGAGAGCAACCCAAGGCTTTTTGGAGACATGTGAAATCCAGACGGACAGACAACACTGGTGTCCAGATGCTTAAAGTGAACAACTGTCTGATCACTGAGGACCAGGCGAAACCAGAAGCTCTTGCAAACCAATTTCTACACGGGAAGATATGGAGCCTTCATCATTTCCAGTCCTTCCGCCCAGCCCGTATGCTGATATGCCTGCTATTAAAATTGAGGTTGAAAGTGTCAAGAAGTTATTGCTCAACATCAATACCACAAAAGCAATTGGCCCAGATCAGATACAGAATCAAGCCCTCAAGATCGCAGCCGAAGAACTGGCTCCAGTTTTGCAGTTCATTTTTCAACAATCGCTTGACTCAGGTGATGTTCCGCTGGATTGGACGAAGGCTAACATCACTCCTCTCATTAAGAAGGGTTCAACCACCAACCCAGCGAATTATCGACCTGTTTCATTAACAAGTACTTGCTGCAAACTGCTGGAGTGTTTAATTGATAGTAATCTGATTCGACATGTGAGCAAACATAACATTCTTGCTAACTACCAACATGCAGATTCAGATTCAATTTTTAATTGTCATTGTCAGTGTACAGTACAGAGACAACGAAATGCATTTAGCATCTCCCTGGAAGAGCGACACAGCAAATGATTTGAATAAATAACAATAAGTGTCCGGGGGGGGGGGGGGCGATTGGCAGTCACCGAGGTACGTTGTTGAGTAGCGTGACAGCCGCCAGAAAGAAGCTGTTCCTGGACCTGCTGGTTCGGCAACGGAGAGACCTGTAGCGCCTCCCGGATGGTAGGAGGGTAAACAGTCCATGGTTGGGGTGAGAGAGGTCCTTGGCGATGCTGAGCGTCCTGATGCATTTAGGAGGCATAGATCATATGAGTCTCAGCTTATCCTGATGACAAATGACCTGGCCAAGCACCTTGGTGGTAACGGCATCACGGATTTAGTAGTGCTGGACTTTTCCAAAGCATTTGATGTCATCCCACACCAGAGACTGCTTTGGAAGCTTGACTTCCATTCGTTCCAACACAAAACGATGGATTTCCAGTTTCCTGACAAAACGCCTTCAGCGTGTGTGTGTGAACGGAAAGAGCTCCAATTGGCACCTAGTGTTGAGTGGTACACCTCAGGGCACAGTACTTGGCCCACATCTGTTTTTGCTTTACATAAACGACATCCATGAAAAAGTCGCAAGTACGACCAGACTATTCGCTGATGATTGTTTGCTGTACCGTCCAATTAAGTCAGCTGATGATGAAGATGCTCTCCAAAAGGATCTCGATACAATGGTTGAGTGGTCACAACAATGGGGCATGCAGTTCAACCCTTCCAAATGTGAAACCATGCGTGTCACCAGAAAGAGGAATCCAGGCGTCACACCTTACAACATACTTGGTGTCACCCTTGAAGAATCCAAACAAACCAAGTATCTTGGCATCAAATTGCCGAATGATCTGCGTTGGAATGGTCAGACTCATCATGCAACGGTGAAAGCAACAGGTGTCCTAAATTTGCTGAGGCGCAACTTTCATCATTGTTCAACTTCTGTCAAGGAGAAGCTTTGAGAGAGCAGCGAGTGTTACCAAACTTCTGAATTCTCTGGGGTGGAACCCTCTTCAAGACAGACTTAAAATTCACCGTTTGACCTGTTTTTACAAAATGTTAAATGGTCAGCTCGATATAGATTACAAGACCTACACCAAACCCAAACCAATTAGGGCATTCGATACAATTTGCGATTCCAGCTACTAAGACAGATGTGTACAGCAATTCATTCTTCCCCCGCACAATTAAAGCATGGAATAATCTCCACCCTACTATAGTTACCCAACCAGATGCAACTAAGTTTAAGGTAGCTCTTTCTTCCCAAAAACCCTTTCTGGCTTAAGTCCTCCCTCCACCACCTCCAGTTTAAATTCCATTTGGAATATTTTGGAGGACCAAGAAACCAAGAACCAAGAAGTGGAGGCCAAATCACTGGATGTATTTAGGAGAGAGTTAGATAGAGCTCTAGGGGCTAGTGGAACCAAGGGATATGGGGAGAAGGCAGGCACGAGTTATTGATTGGGGACGATCAGCCATGATCACAATGAATGGCGGTGCTGGTTCGAAGGGCCAAATGGCCTCCTCCTGCACCTATTTTCTATGCTTCTATATTTTTACCCTCTGAGTGAAAGTGTTGCCCTTTAAGTTCCTATACAATCTTGCCCATTTGACCTTAAACCAATATCTGGTTCTTGATTCCCTATCCTGGGTGAAAGACTCAGTATAATCATCATACCCATTCCCCTTATGGTGTTATACACCTCCATAAGATCACCTCTCACGCTCCTGCTCTGCTAGGAATAAAGTCCTCGCCAACCCAACATTTCCCAATAGCTCAAGCCTTCGAGTCCCAGCAATATCCTCATAATACCATAGAAGCTGCACACTTTCCAGCTTAATGACATGCTTGGAGTTGTGTTTGGTTCAGTGGAGTCTAAGCCATTCATTGTCTTGCAGTGAGGTCTATGTATAAGTACTCTGCTTGTCATACTCTTCTGACTACTTTGAATTTTTTGCAAATTAGAGTGGGCAAGCACTCACCCCAGACATTGGCCCAGTTCTATGTCTAATCCTACCTCGATTCCTGTCTGTTCACCATCCTCACCTCTATGGTCCACAGCCTGATCACACAACTGACAATGGATATGTTTAAGATCGACATAAAGCTGGAGTAACTCAGCGGGTCAGGCAGCATCTCAGGAGAGAAGGAATGGGTGACGTTTCAGGTCGAGACCCTTCTTCAGATATGTCTAGGGTTACACAAAAAGCTGGAGAAACTCAGCGGGTGCAGCAGCATCTAAGGAGTGAAGGAGATAGGCGACGTTTCGGGTCGAGACCCTTCTTCAGACTGCTTCAGATATGTCTAACCTGGACCAGTCATATCGAAACAAAATGTCACTCATGCATCTATCCAGAGATGCTGCCTGTCCCGCTAAGTTACTCCAGCCTCATACACTGCTCCTTGTGGTGCATTGCAGGGCATGTTTGCTTGTTGACATGGAGGAGTCTGGGCGTACTTTTGGGAGCATTTCAATTGTTCGACCACTGTGTTTCAAATGGTCAGAGCACCATCTACTGGAAAATAGAACAAATGGGGAAATCAAGCAAATGTTGTTTTCTTGCTAAATATATTGTTCTGAAGGTGGTGATGAGCTGCCTTGTTATAGGACTGTCGTCACAGTGATAAAGTGAACTCAGGTATTTGGTTGAGCAGCCCTGAAGAAATGATATTACATTACATGACAGGATATTGTTTGTTTTGCAGTGAGGTCTACAGGTGGTGTTCTTAAAAATTTTAACTGTCCCACTGTACGAGTTCACTCCAAGAGTTCTCCCGAGTTTGCCCTGATTCGAACTTGGGGATTTACGCTAATGGCCGCTCGTCGGTACTCGGGGCTCTCGTGGACATTTTTCAACTTTGAAAAATCTTCATAAGTCTTCCCGTGCTTACCTGCCATTAGCGAGTCTTCCCGAGTACCTGCCGTTAGCGTTACGAGCCGCTAAGAGACGTCCCCGAGCTCCGACGTACCCGCTACGTTCATTCTCCTTGCTTAACACGGGTTTGATTTTTTTTGAACTCGGGAGAGCTCTTGGAATGAACTCGTACTGTGAGACAGGGCTTTAATAAAGACACAAAAAGCTGGATTAACTCAGCGGGCGGGCCAGGCAGCATCTGTGTAGAAAAGGAAAAGGCCCATATCCCGCTAAACCTATTGAACTGCAGACGTGGATATTGCTGAGTAAGTGTACAGCCAGGCAAGGACAATCCCATTCATCGGTTCAGAAATGTCAAGCACAACACAGTCAGGGATTTTTAGAGAAGCAGGTGCTGATGGCAAAGGGGTGGTGTAAGAGCAGAGACAGAGAGAATAATGAGAAGGGAAATAATCTAACAGCGCAATGCCAATGTATTACATTGAGTTGAGGCTGATTAAGTTTCTATTTGTTGTTATTTGCAACCTTTATAAAATGGAGTGTGAAACTGCACCACATCCTCCACTGCAGTATTCAGCGCTCACCATGGCTCCATGAGATAAGAAGATGCAACATGTCTTCAACATGCAATGAGGACAGGGAGAGAAAGTCGGTTTCCTGTAGTTTATTGGTCAAGGGAGCAAAGTAGTGGGTTTCAAGGACTAAATCTAAGGGATGGAGAGCTTTCTGGAGAGAAGCTGGAGATGATTTGGATTGAAAGTGATGGCAGTGAAAAACAGGAGGAATGGGATATGTGGCAAAGTGAAAACATTGATGCATTGGAGAAAGCTGGGGTGATGGTCACAAATTTCAAGGCAATATGTTTGGGGATATTGCATATTTTCATATTTTGGGGATTGAGGATGGGGATAACAGGAAGAGAGTTTTAAAGGAAGTATTTTTCCAAACTAGCATTTTTTGGGATTAGTGTACAGTTTTGTTTGAGGTCAACAACACCTGATGATGCATCATATTGTCCAGCAAGAGGTACCAATAAATGACCAAACTCCCATAATCTTTTAAAGATGAAGATGCAAAGATGTTTCAGGTCGAGACCCTTCTTCAAACTGAAGAAGGGTCTCGACCCAAAACATCACTTATTCCTTTCCTCCAAAGACTGTCTGACCCGCTGAGTTACTCCAGCTTTTTGTGTCTATTTTCGATGTCAAGACCAAAGTCATAGAAATGAACTACATGGGATTATTATTATTATTATTATCATTGAATCGTTGAAAACATTAGCGACGCAGTGGTGCTGGTTTCCGACGGGCACGGTGACGGACGCACCACACATCTCTGTCCTCCGTGCAGCTGGCAAGCTCCTCTTTTGGCTCCGCACGTGCGTCTTCCATCAACGTCTTCAGCATCGTCTTGATTAGCCGTCCCATCCACGGGATGGATGTTAGATATTGATGGGGCTGAGACCACCACAGGCGAAAGATTTGATTCACACTCTTCTAGCTACCCAAATATCAAGGAAAATCAAATTTAGATGCTTGGAAATTTAATGGTGAGGGTGAAGTATTCTGGAGAGAGTTTGTGAGTAACTCTTTGTACTGATCAGGGTTTAGGAATGTATGTACCATCTATCTTGTTGAATAATCAAGTCAAGTCAATTTTATATCTATAGCACATTTAAAAACAACTCTCGTTGACCAAAGTGCTTTGCATCGGTGCAGGTACTTACGTGCCACAAACAGTGGTAAATATAACCATATAACCACATAACAATTACAGCACGGAAACAGGCCTTCTCGGCCCTTCCAGTCCGTGCCGAGCATTTATTTTCCCCTAGTCCCACTCAGACCATACCCCTCCATTCCCTTCCCATCCATATACCTATCCACTTTACTTTTAAATGTTAAAATCGATCCTGCCTCCACCACTTCTGCAGGAAGATCATTCCACACAGCCACCACTCTCTGAGTAAAGAAGTTCCCCCTCATGTTACCCCTAAACTTCTGTCCCTTAATTCTCATGTCAATTGGTTCATGTCATGAAATAGACCTAACAATACATACATAAATACATACATACAGCACTCCCTCAGAGCACCTCAAGAAACGCATCTGAGTAAAAATAAGTTTTAAGTCTAGATTTAAAAGAGTTGATGAAGGGGGCAGTTCTAGGAGCTGCAACCGCAAAAGCGCGGTCGCCCCTGAGCTTATGCCTGGACCGCGGGATGGACAGTAATCCCAAGTCGGCCGACCTGAGGGACCTGGAGGTAGTATGGTTGGTTAGCAGATTTCTGATGTAGGTGGGGGCTTTGTATATATAAAGGATGAGCTTAGTGACAGGGCATTGGAACCGAGCCTCAGAGACCATGATCAGGGAAAGGGAGACAATTCAATTATCCAGAGCTGGCAGTTCTCATCCCAATTCCATACTTTGGGAAACTCATGGACCAGGTTCTCCAATACAGTACATTTCAATCAAAATTGAACCGATATCATTAATCGGATGGTATTACACTACAGAAAAAAACATTTCTATTTTTGTAAAAAGTAATGTAATTGCCATTTCTCAGTCTACTGTCAATGAAAATGAAAGGAAAACATATAACTGAAATAAAAACAAAAAGTGTTAGAAACACTCAGCAGGTCAAGTAGAATATGTGGAAAGAGAAACAATGGTAACAAGTCAGAATGAAGACCATTTAGAATCATAGGCTCAGAGTGATACAGCGCAGAACAGACCCTTCGGCCCAACTTGCCCACACTGGCCAACATGTCCCACCTACATGAGTCCCACCTGCCTACATTTGGCCCATACCCCTCCAGACCTGTCTAACTGTTAGTTGCAATAACAGCTGCCTCAGCTACCTCATCTAACAGCACATTCCATGCACCCACCACCCTTTGTGTGAAAAAGCTACCCCTCAGATACCATTTAAATCTTCTCCCCTTCACCTTAAGGGCCTGTCCTACCAGCATCCGACTCCATGCGATGAGCGCGATCAAACTAGAAGTGGGGGCCGCGCGGAGGTCGGGTGATCCTCTGTACAGGGCCGTTCCCACCAGTATGCGCCTGCATGCGGCAAGCGCGACCAAACCGGCAGCGATGGCCGCGCAGAGGTCGGGTGAGTGGTGCAACGCAGCGCAAAGTGAGGCGAACTTGGAGCGAAGTCTTAAGGTAAGTTCGCCAGGACAGAGAGGGGCACACAGAGAGGGGCACAGAGGCACACACACAGAGGGCCACGGAGCCACACACATAGAGGGTCACGGAGGCACCTACAGATAGGTTCACGGAGGCACGATGTCGAGGCGGTGTGTCATGTGTCGAGGCGACTGAGCCGACAAGACGTTGCCGTGCGGAATTTTCGAACATAGTCAGTTTTTCGGAGCCCCGCGCGATGTCGGGACGAACTCCGCACAATTCCGCACGGCTCCGGCGATCAAAGTGGGACCGGCCCCGCGACGCCGGACGGCTCAAGCGACCACGTTAGGTCGCGCTCATCGCATAGAGTTGCATGCTTGTAGGACAGGCCCTTTAAACCCATGTCCTCTGGTCCTCGATTACCATACTCTGGGCAAGAGACTCTGTGCATCTACCCGATCTATTCCTTTCATGATTTTGTCAGAATCCATTAAATGTTGAAGCAAACATATATTGAAAAGATTTGAACACAAAAGGAGCACATGGACAGGTGACATTCTGGAGCACGTGGATAGGTGACATTTCGGGTCAAGACTCTTTGAGGGATTTCAGATATATGTATAAACTAATTTTAAAAGTGAAAAAAAAAGAAACATACTGCTACTTAGTGGTTCACATAAATTTTATAAAGGAACCGGAAAAGGAAAATAGCCTTATCAAGTCTTTGCAGTCACTAGCTACATGATTTACAGAATGACGCTAGTCTGAGAATAGATGACACTAAGAACTGGGCGCAGGAATGGGCGAGATAGCATGGCTGATATAGCAACAGTTTTGTACTACAAGAAGGAAGGTGTCTTAGTTTAGTTTAGTTTAGAGATACAATGCGGAACCAGGCCCTTCAGCCCACCGAGTCCACGCCGACCAGCGATCCCCGCACATTAACACTATCCTACACACACAAGGGACAATTTATAACTTTACCAAGCCAATTAACCTGCAAACCTGTATGTCTTCGGAGTGTGGGATGAAACTGGAGCTCCCGAGTAAAACCCACGCAGGTCACGGGGAGAACGGGCAAACTCCGTACAGACAGCACCCGTAGTCAGGATCGAACCTGGATCTCTGGCGCTGTTAGGCAGCAACTCTACTGTTGCGCCACTGTGCTGCCCATTTTCTAGTTTCCACCACTGAAATTGTGGTGGAAACTGGCGAGATTGCACCTGGATTGCACCATGTTGTGTACACTATCCAAGGAAGGAGACACTTGCAATTAAAAGTGTGCAGCAAACGTTCACCATTTTCATTCCTGGGATGGAGAAATTGTCCTCCAAGAAATGCAGGCTGGGCCAATACTATCTCGAGTTTATAAGAATCAGAGCAGATCTCATCAGTAGAAAACTCTTATGGTGAGGTAGAAGTGTGGATAACGTTTCCTTCATCTGGTGGCCATATTGATGGCCTGGGATCATCTCAAGAGCTGGTGGCCATTCAGGACAGAAGTGAGAATAAATCTTTTCACCCTGAGTAGGTATGTTGCAAAACTTATCTTGAGCGGCGCTGCAGTTCTGCCACTCCCCGTGGCGCGACTTTGGCGCCTTTCAGAGGGAGGCGGGTTTAAAGTGCCGTTTTTCTCCAGACAGGGCAAATCGATCCATCTCAGGGGATTTCGTTGCTAAAGAGAAATCCCTCCGACATTTGTTTTATGAAGTTATTTTTAAACTACGCTAGATCATTTATTAACTAGAGTAATTTTAAAATCACCTTCTAAAGCCGTGAGCGCCGACAACTGGAAAGATTTTACGTAGGGGATAAAATAAGGTAAGTTTATTTTTACATAAAAACGTGCTTCTTAGGAAGCCTTTAATCAAATTTTCATGTTGCGAAAAGGGGACAAAAATATATATATATATGAACCGGCAGTGTTATTCCTGCCAACTGTGGGTTAAATTCACCGCAAACTGCAAGGTTCCAATCCACCCCGTTCCACTAAAATCCACTCGCAAATTGATTTAAATGGCCATTAATTTACGGGAATTAAACACTAAATCCCTTCCATTTGGCCTATAAATTCATGAAAATGAGATTTTAAAATCATGTTATATTGTGAATTATTGTGTGAATCTTATTTGGACATTTAGGCAATTTAAAAATGTTTATCTTTTCTTAAGAAATGGATAGATATTTAGATCTAGTAATTGAATTTTGTAATTAGCTGCAATTAGGTAACTAACTAATTATATGCTTTAATTTCAGGTCATCCAAGTAAGATTGTTTCATATTTGTTTCAGAATGCTCCAATCTATAATAACTGAAAATTTCATTGAGTTCTCTTAATTCTTAAGAAAGTTATGGGCTTTTGACTGTCCTAGATCACAGCTTTTGAGTTAAGTCAATGGAAAAGCAATGGGGAACAAGATGCTAATTTCCGAGTATGAAAATGGCCATAACTTTTTTAATACAGAAGATATGAAATTGAATTAGGTGTCAAATTAAACTTTGTTTTATGCTTTATCTGATGGGATAAATTGCAGACTTGATTTTGAAAATCTCAACATTTTGTAACATTGCTACCCTGAGTGTGGTAAATCTTTGGAACTCTCCACTTAAAAGATTTACGGAAGCTGAGTAGCTGAGTATATTAAAGGGATTGGAAGGTTTTAATGAAACAACTGGTCCAGTCAATTGTCAGGAGTGTCCATTTATGATATGCACCAGAAACGAACTGGAAAAATGAAACCCTTACTTGCTGCAACTCAGTTAAGTTTATTGTCACGTGTACCAAGATACAGTGAAAAGGTTTTGTTGCGTGCTATCCAGTCAGCAGAAAGACAATACATGATTACAATCGAGCCATTCACAGTGAATAGATGCATGATAAAGGGAATAAAGCAGCCGTTAGTATTCCATCAGATTGTACAGTTTGTATTTCTTGCATGCCTTACTGCAGTAAAATGTGTCAGAAACAGGCAGTGAAACCTTCTCTCGTATTTGCTTTCTGGCTTTGATCTCCTTGTGAGTGTGAAGCAAGCACGAAAGATTAAACACATTTCTGTTTTCTTCTTTCTTTCAGTTTATAATGTTTCTGTGAAGCAGTCTGTGTTTCGTCATGATAAGGGAATAACGTTTAGTGCAAGGCAGAGGCAGTAAAGTCCGATCAAGGATAGTCCGAGAGCCACCAAAGAGGTAGACAGTAGTTCACCACTGCTCTCTGGATGTGGTCGGATGATTCACTTGCTTGATAACAGCTGGGAAGAAACTGTCTCTGAATCTGGAGGTGTGCGTTTTCACACTTCTATACCTTTTACCTGATGGGAGAGGGGAGAAGAGGGAGTGGCCAGGGTGCGACTCATCCTTCATTATGCTGCTGGCCTTGCCGAATGCTGGAGTAACTCAGCGGGACAGGCAGCATCTACTGGAGAGAAGGAATGGGTGACGTTTCAGGTCGAGACCCTTCTTCAGACTGAAAGTCACGAGAGATATAAATGATGATGTAGAGAGATGTAGAACAAATGAATGAAAGAAAATTCTGACTGATTCCCGGGATGTCAGGACTTTCATATGAGGAAAGACTGGATAGACTCGGTTTGTACTCGCTGGAATTTAGAAGATTGAGGGGGGATCTTATAGAAACTTACAAAATTCTTAAGGGGTTGGACAAGCTAGATGCTGGAAGATTGTTCCCGATGTTGGGGGAGTCCAGAACAAGGGGTCACAGTCTAAGGATAAGGGGGAATTCCTTTAGGACCAAGATGAGGAAAACATTCTTTACACAGAGAGTGGGGAGTCTCTGGAATTCTCTGCCACAGAAGGTAGTTGAGGCCAGTTCATTGGCTATATTTAAGAGGGCGTTAGATGTGGCCCTTGTGGCTAAAGGGATCAGGGGGTATGGAGAGAAGGCAGGTACGGGATACTGAGTTGGATGATCAGCCATGATCACATTGAATGGCGGTGCAGGCTCGAAGGGCCGAATGGCCTACTCCTGCACCTATTTTTCTCTGTTTCTATGTTTCCTAAAAGAAACATAACAATGATAAAGAAACCAGGTCATTGTTAGTTGCAGCTTGGTGTAAACAAGAAGCTGGTGCGACTTGGGTGGGCGAGGGGTGGAGAGAGAGGGAATGCCAGGGCTACCTGAAGTGAGATAAATCAATGTTCATACCACTGGGCTGTAAGCTGCCCAAGCGAAATATGAGATGCTGTTCCTCCAATTTGCATTTAGCCTCACTCTGACAATGGAGGAGGCCTAGGACAGAAAGGTCTGTAGGAATGAGAAGGAAAATTAAAGTGATTCACAATCAGGGGATCAGGTAGGTCCAGGCAGACTGAGCAAAGGTGTTCGGCAAAACAATCGCCCAGTCTGCGTTTGGTCTCGCCAATGTATAAGAGTCCACAACTTGAACAACGGACACAGTAGATGAGGTTCGAGGATGAGCAAGTGAACCTCTGCCAAACCTGAAAGGACTGTCAGGGTCCCTGGACAGAGTCAAGGGAGGAGGTATGGGGACAGGTGTTGCATCTTCTGTGGTTGCAGAAAGGGGTACCTGTGGATGGGGTGGTTTGGGTGGGAAGGGTTGAGTTAACCAGGGAGTGGCGGAGGTTACAGTCTCTGTAGAAGGCGGACAAGAGTGGAGATGGGAAGATGTGGCTAGTGGTGGATCCCATTGAGGGCGGTGAAAATATCTGAGGATTAGCATAGAAAATAGGTGCAGGAGTAGGCCATTCCGAACTTCGAGCCAGCACCGCCATTCAATATGTAATTAATTAATTTAAGTAATTTATTAGCTAAGTATGTAAAAACATACAAGGAATTTGATTTGCCATACAATCATACCAAAAAAGCAACAAGACACATAACTACATAAAAATTAACATAAACATCCACCACAGCGCACTGTGATGATAGGCAATAACGTATTATCTTCTTCCCTCTTTATTCTCCCACGGACGGGGCAATCGAACCATCCGCAGTCGGGATGATCGAAGCTCCCGCATCTGGGGGATTGAAGCTTACACGATCGGAACGGTCGAAGCTGCTGCGTTTGGAGCACCCGAAGTCAATCTCGAACCAAGGGACTGCGAACTCCACGATGTGAAGACCGCAGGCTCCCGTGGTTGGAGCTCCCGTCAATCCCTGACAAGGAATCGCAAGCTCCACGGTGTTAAGTGCACAGGCTGCCGAGGTTGGAACTCCCTAAGTCGATCCCCAGCAAAGGGACTGCCAGCTCTACGATATTAGGCCACCGCGCGGACGGAGGTACGATACGGAAAAAGTTGCATCTCCGTCGAGGAAAGAGATTTTCTAAAAATTCCTCGCACCCCCACTCTCCACATAACACAAAACTAAAGATACACTAAACATAATTTAGCAACAGACTAGGAGCAACAAAAGGATGGGGCAGACTGTTGGCGAGGCTGCCATCGTACGGCGCAACCATCTTAAATCATCCTTAATCAGTGCCCCGTTCCTGCCTTTTCCCCATATCCCTTGATTCCTTTACCACAAAGAGCTCTATCTATCTCCCTCTTGAAAACATCCAGTGTATTGGCCACCACTGCCTTCTGTGGCAGAGAATTCCAACTTTCTGGGTGAAAACGTTTTTCTTCATTTCAATCGTAAATGGCTTACCCTTATTCTTAAATTGTGACCCCTGGTTCTGGACTCCCCCAATATGGGGGAACATTTTTCCTGTATCTAGCCTATCCAACCCCTTAAGAATTTTATATGTTTCTAAACAATCCCCTCATATCCTTCTAAATTCCAGTGAATATAAGCCCCGTAGATCAATTTTTTCATCGTATGTCAGTCCCGCATTCCTGGGAATTAACCTGGTGAACCTACACTGCACTCCCTCAATAGCAAGAAGGGGGACCAAACCTGCACACGATACTCCAGGTGTGGTCTCACCATGTGGTCTTATCACATTATGATTATGTGATAAGAAGATTATGTATGTATGCGACGGCTCATGGGGTGAAAGATAACGATTATGGGAACTCTGTCCCTGTTGTGATGGTCTCATCTATGATGGAAGAGGGGAACTCCCACTCCCTAAAGAATGAGGACATCTCGGATGTCCTGTTATGGAACACCTCATCTTGGACGCAGATGTGACGTAGACGGAGGAATTGGGAAGGTTGGCTTGTGTGATAGTCTGGGCTGCGTCCACAATTCTCTACAATTTATGGATGGAGCTGTACCCAAACCGAGTTGTGATGCATCCTGATGAAATCCTTTACAGGTAACCCAATTGAATCTGGTGGGACAGTTTCTTCCCAGCTGTTATCTTGCAACTGAACCGTTCTATCACCAATAGGACAGTGGGGGCGCTGCGAGCCGGCAGCCCTGCCAGCAGCATGTTAGTTTTTTCTACTTTTTTTGTTTTTTTAGTGTGTCTCATTGTGTGTTTTTAATGTTTCTCTGTGTGTCTTGTGTGGGGGGGGGGGGGGGGGTAAGGAGGAAACCGCTTTGGTCGCCTCCTCCTCGGAGAGGCAACTTTTTCCATGTCACCTCCCCCGTGGCCTAACAACGAGGGTCGGTGCTGCCTTTCCCAGAGACGCGCCCGGGGCTTCAGCAGCGGGCGTTGCAAGGACTCTTTCATCGCGGAGCGGGCGAGCCGTCGCCGGGGGCCGCCGGAGGTGAGCGCTCCGTTCGCTGGCCAACGGCAGCCTGAAGCTGCGGTTGTCTGGAGTGGCGTGGTGTCCGGTGCCTGGGATCACTCGTTGGGGACCCCGGAGGAGAAGAAGCTCTGACCACCGGCCCGCGCCCTACTTCTAACTTACTTCTAAGTTAGGGGACTTACTTCTAACCGGGTGTGGCAGGGACTTACCATCCGGAGCGGAATCCCTCGCCGGGGATCCCTGGAGAGGAGCTCCAACTGCCGGCCCTGCGGTCTGCGATACTTCTGGCTGCGGCACAGCGGGGACTTTAGATCTTCGACCGCCGACCTGCGGCCTACACCATCTTGAAGCCACGGTCTCGGGTGGGGAGGCACCGATTCAGGACTTCCCTGGATTTACCTTTGCTGCACATCTGGGCGCCCACAGCTGCGACGGCGGAGGGTTGAGGTCCCGACCACGGGGGAAAATGGAGGAGGACTGGCCAAATGTTGTGCCTTCCACAACAGTGATGAATACTGTGGTGGATGTTTGTGTTAAATTTTTATTGTGTATTGTGTGTTCTTTTTTACTGGACCGCTGCTGGCAAATTCATTTCACTTGCACTTTATGTGCAAGTGACGAATAAAACTTGACTTGACTTGACTAGAGAGAGATCCTGAGCTACAATCTACCTCATTGGAGACTCTGTGAGTATCAGTCTTTTACCCAGTTTCATTGGTTCCTTCACTCTCATATTCTCATTTTCCAGTTCCAAAAATTGTAATCTTAATAGCAATATTCAGCACATATGATGCTTTAGTGTATTCAATACTAAAGTTATAACTATTATTCCCTGTCACATACAGTGTCAAAAAAGGTAAATATACTAATCAATGGCGGTGAACTGTCAGCTAAGCAAAGTCAGAATAATAACAGTTAATTTGCATGCTGTAGATACAGCGCACAAGAAGAAGTTGACATATATAGCTGCTACTTAATGATAGTCAAGTAATATCCTACAATACTGAAATCTGTAGGAGGTATATATTTGAGCATGAGGACACAGATACAAAAACAGTCAGTTTTAGCAATTGACAATCAATTATTAAAGGAGCCAACTTAAAAATTAAAGAATCAATTGATTGGAAAATCATTTGATAGGAAGATACAGAAAATAGATGACTGTCATACAGTCATAGAGTGACACAGTGTGGAAACAGGCCCTTCGGCCCAACTTGCCCACACCGGCCAACATGTCCCAGCTACACTAGTCCCACCTGCCCGCGTTTGGCCCATATCCCTCCAAACCTGTCCTATCCATGTGCCTGTCTAATTATTTCTTGAACGTTGGGATCGTCCCAGCCTCAACTACGTCCTCTGGCAGCTTGTTCCATACCCCACCACCCTATGTATGAAAGGTTTACCCCTCGGATTTCTATTAAATCTTTTCCCCTTCACCTTGAACCTACTGGATGTCCTCTGGTCCTCAATTCCCCTACACTGGGTAAAATATTCCATGCATCTACCCGATTTATTTTTCTCATGATCTTATACATCTCCATAAGATCACCCCTTATCCTTCTTTGCTCCATGGAATAGAGACCCAGCCTACTCAACCTCTCCCTATAGCTCAGACCCTCTAGTCCTTGCAACATCCTTGAAAATCTTTTCTGAACCCTTTCAAGCTTGGCAATATCTTTCCTATAACATGTTGCCCAGAAGAATAATAAATGAGTAACAATACCAAAGATCCACTGTCAGCTGACGAAGTCTGATAATTCATTTACACACTGTCATTATTGCACAAACCAGCCTGCAAGCTATGGCAGGGGAACGATGCTCTGTGAATTGCAAGTCAAGCTTTGATCAAATGGTGTGGTTTTGCATTCGACAAAAAACATTTTTCACATTAACCTCCCTGGGATATTAATGTACATTAATTGTACATATTAAACAAATTAAGCTTAATAAATAAAAGTGCAATCATTATTATCAAGGACCAATGTCACAGGTATATGGATGGAATCCTAACTTGAGATAATATCAAGGCTTCAAACAGTTCGGTTGAATCTTGGACCGCTGTCTGGCTAAAAGCTGAAATCAGTATCGAGGCCAGGAAACATCTCTGGAGAGAGAAACAAAATTAACAATTTACAGTAGCTCAATGAACTTTCATATGACCTTCTCTCCAAAGTTGCTGCCTGATCTCGTGAGTATTTCCATCATTGACTGATTTTTTTACTTCATATTTCCAGAAGGTATCATGTTTTGCTTTGGGAAGGACAGGATGAATGGCCAGACAACCGTTTCTGTGATTTTGATGTTTTGCGGAGAATTCTAGTGCATTAACCTAGCAATGATAAATAATAACGTTGATTTATAAACTGGCTGTTCGTGTTTCATGCGAGTATTTTCAAACAAGACTAAAAAGTGTCGAAGGATAAAATATAATATTCGGGTAGAATGAGCGATAGCTTGCCAATGGTTTAGGTTGCATCTTAATTTAAATCTAAAGTACAGCTCAATGGCACACTAGTTGGTTATGTGAAATAACAATCAGAAAATGGTGGAAAAACAGTGGAGGGCACAGCTCTTTATCTAGGTTCTACTGCGACCTCCGATGCTACTGTTTGAATCTGGATCTTGATGTACTACGCTGAAAAGCTCTAGGTAGAACATCACTCAGCACTGGACAATTTTATACATTTTTACAAGCCAATTAACCAAGCCAATTAACCCACCAACCTGTACATCTTTGGCGTGTGGGAGGAAACCAAAGATCTCGGAGAAAACCCACGCAGGTCACGGGGAGAACGTACAAACTCCGTACAGACAACACCCATAGTCGGGATCGAACCCGGGTCTCTGGCGCCGCATTTTGCCATTTTGGGCCTGTCCCACTTGGGCGACCTAATCCGCGAGTTCTGGCGAGTTTGCCCTCGAGTCATACTCGCAGCATGGTCGACACGAGGTCGTAGGAGATCTTCGTAACTCTCCTTCATGCTCGAGAGTGGTCTCCGTGTACTCGAGGCCTCAGATAGGTCGCGCCTTTTTTTTCAATATGTTAAAAAATGCCCACGAGTAAAAAAAGGGCACCATGGAAAAAATCGATACTTTTTTTACTCCATATAACCAGATAACAATTACAGCACGGAAACAGGCCTTCTCGGCCCTTCCAGTCCGTGCCGACCATTTATTTTCCCCTAGTCCCATCTACCTGCACTCAGACCATACCCCTCCATTCCCTTCCCGTCCATATACCTATCCACTTTACTTTTAAATGTTAAAATCGATCCTGCCTCAACTACTTCTGCTGAAAGATCATTCCACACAGCCACCACTCTCTGAGTAAAGAAGTTCCCCCTCATGTTACCCCTAAACTTCTGTCCCGTAATTCTCATGTCATGCCCTCTTGTTTGAATCTTCCCTACCCTCAATGGGAAAAGCTTATCCATGTCAACTCTGTCTATCCCTTTCATCATTTTAAAGACCTCAATCAAGTCCCCCCTTAACCTTCTGCGCTCCAAAGAATAAAGACCTAACTTGTTCAACCTTTCTCTGTAACTTAGTTGCTGGAACCCAGGCAACATTCTAGTAAATCTCCTCTGTACTCTCTCTATTTTGTTGACATCCTTCCTATAATTAGGCGACCAAAATTGTACACCATACTCCAGAATTGGTCTCACCAATGCCTTGTACAATTTTAACATTACTTCCCTACTCCTATATTCAATGCCCTGATTTATAAAGGCCAGCACACCAAAAGCTTTATTTACCACCCTATCTACATGCGATTCCACCTTCAGGGAACTATGCACAGTTACTCCTAGAAACTCGAAAGTTTAGTCATAGTCGGTCGAAGGTAGTCGTAGATAGTCTTCATCATAATTGAAGAGAGGTCGAAGGGAGGTCGAAGGATATGGAAGGAGGTCATCTTCACTCTCCACTATTAAGTGTCCAATTTTCCAGAAGTTAGTCGTAGCTGGTCGAAGCTGGTCTTCAACATAGTCGAAGGAGGTCTTCAACATGTCATTTTTTTCAAACTCTTCTAAACTCGCCAATTAGGTCGCCCAAGTGGGACAGCCCCTTAAGGCAGCACCTCTACCGCTGCACCACTATGAAGTTTGCACAATCTCCCGACGACTGTACTCTATGTATCTTTCTAGTGTTCTGGTTTCCTCCAACAGCCAAAGATGTGGCCAAGGGTTAATTGATTACTGCAAGTTATCATTAGTGTCGGTAGGAGCCAAATAGCTATAGGGGAGGCTAGATATGTGAGAAAGAATCAGTTGCAAGGCCACAGGGATATAAAGAAAACGGGGAAGGGACTGATGTGATTGCTCTTCTGGAAGGCATCTATGGCATCCTTCTGTTTCATATTAAGTTAGTACAGAAATGTGGAGGAAAATCCGGAGCAGTGGATCTTGGCAACTGATGACATGGGCATCAATGGTGGAATGATTAAATTAAGGAATGTGGAATAATCTGGCATTCGCCTCGGTATGTTGCTGGAAGTGATTGGAGACACGGAGGAAATTACAACATTCAGGAATTAAAAGTAGGAACCAAGCAAAGATTGAAGACATAGCAAAAATAAGCTTATAAAATACAGGGAGTGTGGAAATCCCAAAATAAAGACAAGACAATCCTACTGATATCAGTAAGTCAGGAAGATTTGTAGAGAGATAGGCAAACTTAACTTTTCAAATGGTGGTATATCATTTGGTGAGAACTGAAAAAAAAAATTGTAATGTAACAATTGGAGGGTGAGAAAGGGTGAAGAATGAGAGGAAGAAAGGTATGGATGAAGATTAAGAGAAATTAAACAATACAGGGTGATGGCATAATGGTAAATAGGGAGACAATGAAGGAAACAAAAGAAGAACTAGTGGAATACATTGCAACAGCATTACAGGGGCTATTCGGGAACTCTACATTCTGGAAGCCTGAAATAAGAACAGAAAATGCTGGAAATACTCAGCAGGTCATGCCACATCTGTGGGAAGAAACATAGAAACATAGAAATTAGGTGCAGGAGTAGGCCAATCGGCCCTTCGAGCCTGCACCGCCATTCAATATGATCATGGCTGATCATCCAACTCAGTATCCCGTACCTGCCTTCTCTCCATACCCTCTGATCCCCTTAGCCACAAGGGCCACATCTAACTCCCTCTTAAATATAGCTACTGAACTGGCCTCAACTACCCTCTGTGGCAGAGAGTTCCAGAGACCCACCACTCTCTGTGTGAAAAAAATCCTTCTCATCTCGGTCCTAAAGGATTTCCCCCTTATCCTTAAGCTGTGACCCCTTGTCCTGGACCTCCCCAACATCGGGAACAATCTTCCTACATCTAGCCTGTCCAACCCCTTAAGAATCTTGTAAGTTTCTATAAGATCCCCTCTCAATCTCCTAAATTCTAGAGAGTATAAACCGAGTCTATGCAGTCTTTGTTCATAAGACAGTCCTGACATCCCAGGAATCAGTCTGGTGAACCTTCTCTGCACTCCCTCTATGGCAATAATGTCCTTCCTCAGATTCCTCAGAGAACATCAACTCTGTTTATCCTCTCACAGATGTGGCCTGTTCTGTTTATGTTCCCAGGACTTAAGGTTGGATTTTAAATGAAGATGTTTGTTGTGCTGTATAGTTAAAACAGTTTGACAATGAAACCACCTACATTTTTTATCTTCAGTGTAAATTTGTCTGCACTAAATTGAAAAAGGTATTAGAGAAATGCAACATCACTGGCAGGGTGCATTCAGAGAACCTTAAACAGCGGGAGGGAGGGAGCCTTTCTGTTTTGCAGGAACAATAAAGTGCCTTTGGCAGTGAAAACACGTTGGGATAATTCAAAAGTGAATACTGCTGGGGAGGGTAAGATGTATTTGATTTGGGCATCACACTTGAATGGAAGTATGGAGGATAACAAGTTGAATGTAGTGGCTGATCAGGTAGAGAAGGAGAAGGAAATTTCCATTTGGTTCTGGGAAGGAGAAAAAGTGGAGGGAGTTGAAAGGAGAACAAGGTGGACAAAAATGCTGGAGAAACTCAGCGGGTGAGGCAGCATCTATGGAGCGAAGGAAATGGGCAACGTTTCGGGTCGAGAGCCTTCTTCAGACTGATGTGTGGGCGGGCAGAAGAAAGGAAGAGGCGGAGACAGTGGGCTGAGGGAGAGCTGGGAAGGGGAGGAGAAAGCAGGGACTACCTGAAATTGAAGAAGTCAATGTTCATACCGCTAGGGTGCAAACTGCCCAAGGTGCAAACTGCAATATGAGGTGCTGTTCCTCCAATTTCCGGTGGTGCACGCTCTGGCCATGGAGGAGGCCCAGGACGGAAAGGTCGGATTCGGAATGGGAGGGGGAGTTGAAGTGCTGAGCCACCGGGAGATCAGGTTGGTTATTGCGAACTGAGCGGAGGTGTTTGGCGAAGCAATCGCCAAGCCTACGATGGGTCTCACCAATGTAGATCAGCTGACATCTAGAGCAGCTGATGCAATAGATCAGGTTGGAGGAAGTGCAGGTGAACCTCTGCCGCACCAGGAAAGACGGCTTGCGTCCTTGAATGGAGTCAAGGGGGCAGGTAAAGTGACAAGTGTAGCATTTCCTACGATTGCAAGGGAAAGTGCCAGGAGAGGGGGTGGTTTGGGGGGGAAGGGACGAATTGACCAGGGAGTTACGAAGGGACTGGTCTCTGCGGAAAGCAGACAGGGGAGGAGATGGGAAGGACTCTGCCCTTGTTACGAGTGGGGGGATGGGGAGTGAGAGCAGAGTTGCGGGGTATAGAAGAAACCCTGGTGAGAACCTCATCTATAGTAGAAGAGGGGAGCCCCGTTCCCTGAAGAATGAGGACATCTCCGATGCCCTGGGTGTAGTTGCGGCGTAGATGGAGGAATTGGGAGTAGGGGATGGAGTCCTTACAGGAAGCAGGGTGGGAAGAAGTGTAGTCAGATAGCAATGGGAGTCAGTGGGTTTATAGTAGATGTCAGTCAGAAGTCTATCACCTGCGATGGAGATAGTGAGGTCTAGAAATGGTAGGGAAATGTCGGAAATGGTCCAGGTGTATTTGAGTGCCGGATGGAAGTTAGTGGTGAAATAGATGAAGTCAGTGAGTTGTACATGGGTGCAGGAGGTAGCACCAATGCAGTCGTTGGTGTAGTGGAGGTAGAGTTCAGGGATAGGGGCACGGTACACCTTGAACTAAGATTGTTCGATGTACCCAACAAAGAGGCAGGCATAGCTGGGGCCCATAGCTACGCCTTGTATTTGGAGGAAATGGGAGGAGTCATACGAAAAGTTGTTAAGGGTGAGGACCAGCTCCGCTAGGTGGAGGAGAGTATCTGTAGACGGGGATTGGTTGGTTCTGCGGTCGAGGAAGAAACAGAGGGCTTTAAGACCCTCCTGGTGGGGCATGGAGGTGTAGAGTGACTGGACATCCATGACTTGTGCAGGTAGATGGTCTTGCCATTATGTTTGACGCATATATTGTGGGCCATAAAGCCTGTTCTCATGCTTCTATGTTCTATGCAACCTTTAATTGATTGCATATGTTAAATGCCTCTGGGTTTGACAACTTTTCATATCAAAAAAGTTAGTTAATTAGAATAAATATTGATTTCTGGTGAAATAATCTCACAATTTCTTTTTTGGGATGTAATGTTCATCTGAACATATTAGTAACTCCCTTTTATGCTAATGGTGAAGTTTTCAAACATCAAGCCGAAGGTATTTAAGAAAATCCTTTCTTCTGTAGAATCGGGAAGGTTAGTTGTGGTGTTGCAATCCTAATGGCTCTGGTTTCTTATGTTCTCTTGAGGTTAGTTTAGTTTATTGTCACGTGTACCGAGGTACAGTGAAAAGCTTTTGTTGCATGCTCACCTGTCAGCAGAAAGACAATACATGGGGGGCAGTGTTAGCTGTGAGGAGGATGCTAGGAGACTGCAAGGTGACTTGGGAAGGCTGGGTGAGTGGGCAAATGTTTGGCAGATGCAGTATAATGTGGATAAATGTGAGGTTATCCACTTTGGTGGCAAAAATAGGAAAGCAGACTATTACCTAAATGGAGGCCGATTAGGAAAAGGGGAGATGCAGCGCGACCTGGGTGTCATGGTACACCGGTCATTGAATGTAGGCATGCAGGTGCAGCAGGCAGTGAAGAAAGCCAATGGTATGTTAGCTTTCATAGCAAAAGGATTTGAGTATAGGAGCAGGGAGGTTCTACTTCAGTTGTATAGGGTCTTGGTGAGACCACACCTGGAGTATTGCGTACAGTTCTGGTCTCCAAATCTGAGGAAGGACATTATTGCCATAGAGGGAGTGCAGAGAAGGTTCACCAGACTGATTCCTGGGATGTCAGGACTGTCTTATGAACAAAGACTGCATAGACTCGGTTTATACTCTCTAGAATGTAGGCGATTGAGGGGGGATCTTATAGAAACTTACAAGATTCTTAAGGGGTTGGACAGGCTAGATGCAGGAAGATTGTTCCCGATGTTGGGGAGGTCCAGGACAAGGGGTCACAGCTTAAGGATAAGGGGGAAATCCTTTAGGACCGAGATGAGAAGGGCTTTTTTCACACAGAGAGTGGTGGGTCTCTGGAACTCTCTGCCACAGAGGGTAGTTGAGGCCAGTTCATTGGCTATATTTAAGAGGGAGTTAGATGTGGCCCTTGTGGCTAAGGGGATCAGAGAGTATGGAGAGAAGGCAGGTACGGGATACTGAGTTGGACGATCAGCCATGATCATATTGAATGGCGGTGCAGGCTCGAAGGGCCGAATGGCCTACTCCTGCACCTAATTTCTATGTTTCTATGATTACAGTCACTCCATTTCCAGTGTATAGTTACATGATAATGGGGATAAAGCAGCCGTTTTGATTCCACCAGATTGAGCAGTGTGTATTTTTGCCTGCCTTACTGCGGTAAACTGTGCCAGAGGAAGGCAGAAATGCAGCGACACCTTCTCTCACATTTGCTTTCTGGCTTTGAGCTCCTAGTGAGTGTGAACCATGCACGAAAGATTAAACACATCCCTGTTGTCTCCTTCCTTTGATTTTATAACGTTTCTATGAAGCAGCCGCCTGTGTCTCATCGCCAACACTAAAGATGCTTAGATCAAAAATAGTGGCTTATCTGTTAGATATTGATGGCAGGATTCAAGGAAAACATATGTTACCAAAGAAATATTGAATATCTGGAATCCATTCCCTGAAGTGAGGTGGGAAGAGAAATACATTTTGTATTTGATGAGAATTTGATGTGCTGTTTGGGATGTGTGAACTGGGCGCTGGGAAGTGGAGACGGCTTATTTATTGTCCAATTGGTCTGTCCTTTTCCAGATGGGAAAGTGATCAATGAGCTGTTGGTACCATTCTTGAGACTCTCATTTAATACTTTCAAAAAGTAGGCTCCAATGACAGGATCATTTCAATACGCTGGTAAAACGTGGACATGAAATTGAATCTTGCTTTCATGCCTTGTAAAAATAATGCTTTAAAATATTTATTAGAAAATAAAATATATCCCAAAGATAGCCACAAAATGCTGGAGTAACTCAGTGGGACAGGCAGCATCTCTGGAGCGAAGGAATGGGTGACATTTTGGGTCGAGATCCTTCTTCAGACTGAGAGTCAGGGGAGAGGGAGACAGAGAGCAGCTGCCTGTCCTGCTGAGTTACTCCAGCATTTTGTGTCTATCTTCAGTGTAAACCAGCATCTGCAATTCCTTCCTACACATTTGTCTACTCCACTGCGAAATCTCCTCAAAGTGTGCCTACTTTGAAGAAGTTCTCCTCCTCTCTCCGACGAGAGTTCTGCGACATCCTCTCTCGCTGCTCTCTGTGTCTCCCTCTCCATCACTCATTCCTTCTCTCCAGAGATGCAGTCTGTCCCGCTGAGTTGCTCCAGCATTTTGTGTCTATCTTCGGTGTAAACCAGCATCTGCACTTCCTTCCTACACATGAAATATATCCCTATTTTAAACCCACATTTGGCAAGAAACAAATTATCTGCATTTTAAAAAAACCCCAAATTAATAATAAATTTATTAAAATCTTAATTAATTTTGTTTGGGGTATAATTCATGAAATAGAGAAAACAATACTTTAATTTAGAAATTATTTGGAACAATGAAAATTCTCACCATAAGGAATAAGTTGCTCAATCACTTTGTCTCTCCAGATAGATCCATTCCTCAAGTGCGACAATTTCACTTACCACATTCAGCTGCACAGTTCCATTGCTCGGATATAAGAAACACCAACTTGCTTCTAGTGAGGAGGGGGAATGCATGTTTGTTCATACTTACAGTGTTTGTTGCACCAGCTGCTGTATAGGCAAGGAAACCAGCAAATCTGATTTAAAACATGTGTCTATCTCGCAGACCGGAAAGTTAGCTGCAACAGGAAAGATGCTATTAAACTGGAAAGTGTGCAGAGGAGATTTGCGAGGATGTTGCCAGGAGTTGCGGGTTTGAGCTATAGTGGGGGGGTGGGTGGGGGTTGGGCAGGCTTGGGCTGCATCCTTTGGAGTGTGGGAAGATGAGAAGTGACCTCCTAGAGGAGTATAACTAGAAGACGGGATGTTATGTTGCAGCTTGCCAAGGTGAGTCCACAGTTGGAGTATTGTTTTCAGCTTTGGTCATCCTGCTATTGGAAAGATGTTGTCAAGAGTGCAGAGAAGATTTACGATAATGTTGCCTAGACGTCAGGCCTGGGCTATAGGGAGAGTTTGAGCAGGCTGGGACGTTGTTCCCTGGAGCGCAGGAGGATGAGAGGTGATCTTATAGAGGTGTATAAAATTATGAGAGGATTAGATAGGGTAATTGCACAGTCTTTTACCCAGTTTAGGGGAATCAAGAAGCAGAGGACATCAGTTTAAAGTGAGAGGTGAAAGATTTAATAGGAATCTGAGGAACTATTTGTTTACACACAGGTGGGTATATGGAAAGAGGAAGCGGATGCAGAAACTATAACAACATTTAGAAGACATTTAGACAGGTAACATGGAAACATACAATATAGGTGCAGCAGGAGGCCATTCGGCCCTTTGAGCCATTCAATATGATCATGGCTGATCATCCAAAATCAGTCCCCAGTTCCTTCTTTCTCCCCATATCCCTTGATTCCGATAGCTCTCAGAGCTCTATCTAACTCTCACTTGAATTCATCACATGGAGAGGAAAGTTCCAGAGGGATATGGGCCAAATGCGGGCAGATGGGACTAGTGTAGATGGGGCACCTTGGTTGGCATGTGCAAGCTGGGCTGAAGGGCCGGTTTTATGTACGGTATGTCTCAGTATTGCAGAGTTTCAAGGAGGCAGCCTTCACAGCTTTCAAAGCAAGAAATTCCAAAGACACAACCCTTTGAGAGAAGAGGGTTACACAAAAAGCTGGAGAAACTCAGCGGGTGCAGCAGCATCTAAGGAGCGAAGGAGATAGGCGACGTTTCGGGTCGAGACCCTTCTTCAGACTGGTCAGGGATCAGGGAAACGAGAGATATAAACAGTGATGTGGAGAGATAAGGAACAATGAGTGAAAGATATGCAAAAAAGTATTGGTGATAAAGGAAGCAGGCCATTGTAAGCTGTTTGTGGTGTGAAAATGAGAAGCTAGTGCGACTGGGGGGGGGGGGGGGGGGGAGATGGAGAAGGAATGTCAGGGCCAGAGGGCTGAGGGAGAGGTGGGGGGGAGGCAGTCTGGGTTAACAGAATTGAGAAAATTCAATGTTTAAGCCCAGAGGATGCAGACTCCCCAAGCGGAATATGAGGTGCTGTTCCTCCAACTTGTGGTGTTGATCACTCTGGCCGTGGAGGAGGCCCAGGACCGAGAGGTCGGATACGCAGTGGGAGGGGGAGTTGAAGTGCTGAGCCACCGGGAGGTCGGGTTGGTTATTGCGGACCGAGCGGAGGTGTTCGGCGAAATGATCGCCCAGCCTCCGCTTGGTCTCACCGATGTAGATCAGCTGGCATCTGGAGCAACGGATGCAGTAGATGAGGTTGGAGGAGGTGCAGGTGAACCTCTGTCGGACTTGGAATGACTGCTTGGGTCCCTGAAAGGAGTGGATGGGGGAGGTGAAGGGACAAGTGTAGCATCTCTTGCGGTTGCAAGGGAAAGTGCCCGGGGAAGGAGTGGAGCGGGAGGGAAGGGAAGAATTGACGAGGGAGTTGCGGAGGGAGCGGTCTTTGCGGAAGGCAGACAGGGGGGGAGATGGGAAGATGTGGCGAGTGGAGGAGTCACGTTGGAGGTGACGAAACTGGCGGAGGACTATCTGTTGTATGCGCTGGCTGGTGGGGTGAAAGGTGAGGACTAGGGGGACTCGGCCCTTGTTGTGAGTGGGGGAATGGGGAGAGAGGGCAGTGTTGCGGGGTATGGAGGAGACCCTGGTGCGAGCCTCATCTATAGTGGGGGAGGGGAAACCCAGTTCTCTGAAGAACGAGGACATTTGCGATGACCTGATGAGGAACACGTCATCCTGGGAGCAGATGCGGTGTAGACGGAGGAATTGGGAATAGGGGATGGAGTCCTTACAGGAAGCAGGGTGGGAGGAAGAGTAGTCCAGGTAGCTGTGGGAGTCAGTTGGTTTGTAGTGGATGTCAGTCAGGAGTGTATCACCTGCAATAGAGATGGTGAGGTCAAGGAATGGTAGGGAAATGTCGGAAATGGTCCAAGTATATTTGAGTGCCGGATGGAAGTTGGTGGTGAAATGGATGAAGTCAGTCAGTTCTGCGTTGGTGCAGGAGGTGACACCAAAGCAGTCTTCAATGTAACGGAGGTAAAGGTCGGGGGTGGGGAAACCTTTGAGAGAAGAGATATTTCCACATCTTAATCACAGATGGTTTACCTCCTATTCCTAGACTGTTCCCTGTTCATCTGCCAGAAGGTAGAACATCGTCCCTGCGTTTACCCTGCTAAACCCCCTAAACATCTCACATGTTTCAATAAGATTGATTTGTTATTCTACAATGATTAGCATTAAGGTTAGACCCAACCTGTTCAAACTTTCTGGGGTAGAAAATGTCTCCGTATCGTATCCAGGACAATCTAGTGGTCACAGCTTTTTAGAGTCGACATGGAACTGCAGCAGTGAAACATAGACGGAAGGAACTGCAGCTTTTTGTTCTCCATGTTCCAATTAATGCGATGGTATGTTCCAATGATCCTGTTCCTTGTATGTATGTTCCAATGATCCATTGGATTAGGGGAATCGGTTTTCGGAGAGATAAAGAATTAATGGGAATGGAGGGTTGGGAAAATTGTTGGAGAGTTTAGCTTGGTTGTTGTTTCCATTTACAACTAACTTCTGTATCTCCTGACTGACTGCCCTCATTCAGAGAGAATTTTTCCTCCACCCTGACCCTCAACACTGTACTTTGTTGGGTACAAAGTCCCTGTTCCAGGTGTACACTGGCCCTATCCCCAAACTCTATCTCTGTGAGGGGGTTGGGGGGGAACAAGGAAGGAGCTGACGGGGGTACTTTGTAACTTTGTCCGTACCGTTTATGTGGTGAAAATTTGCATAACTTGGGTACGCAAGCAAAGAATTTCACTCTGCCTTGTCACATGTGCCAATAAAATATTCCATTCTATAAATTATTCCATTCTATCCCCTACTCCCAATTCCTCCGTCTACGCCGCATCTGCGCCCAAGGTGAGGTGTTCCATACCAGCACATCCGAGATGTCCTCGTGGTTTAGGAAACGGGGGTTCCCCTCTTCCATCAGAAATCAGGCCCCCACACGTGTCTCCTCGGTACCCCGCAGCTCTGCCCTTGCTCCCCCTCCCCCCACCAGTCACAACAGGGACAGGGTCCTCAACTTTCACCCCATCAGCCGTCGCAAATTTTCAGCACGACATTTTCGCCACCTCCAGCGGGATCCCGACACTGATCACATCTTCCAGCCTCCACCCCTTACCACAGAGATTGTTCCCTCCGCAAATCTCTGGTTGGCATCACTTCCAACCAAACCACCTCCTCCCCAGGTACTTTCCTCTGCAACCTCAGGAGATGCAACACCTGTCCCTGTACCTCTTCCCTTGGCTCTATCCAAAGACCCCGACAGTCCTTTCAGGTGAGGCAGAGGTTCATTTGCACCTCCTCCAACCTCATCTACTTTATCTCCTGTTCCAGGTGTGGACTCCTATATATCGGCTATATATCATTTCACTGAACACTTCCGCTCAGTTCGCCTAGGCCTGCCCGATCTCCCAGTTGCTAAACACTTTAACTCCCCCTCCCATTCTAATACCGACCTTTCCGTCCTGGGCCTCCTCCCCTGTCAGAGTGCCCAACGTAAATTGAAGGAAAAGCACCTCATTTTCTGCTTGGGCAGCTTACAAACCCAGCAATATTGATTTTGCGAACTTCAAGTAATGCTTGGCTTCCCTCTCTCTCCGTCCCTCCCCCACCCAAATTCTCTGACTCTGTCCTCCTGATTAAATTTAGTGTTGGTATGCCACATTGTCACCTTCCCCTCAGATGACAATGAACCATTAGACATGTCCTTGGAACAGCATCTGCTTTGATGTTTCATTTTCACACCTTATACTTCCATATCTCTAGTTCCCCTCTTCCCTGACTCTCAGTGTGAAGAAGGGTCTCAGCCTGAAAAATTACCCATTTCTTTTCTCCAGAGATGCTGCCTGTCCCGCTGAGTTACTCCAGTATTTCTTTACTCAGAGAGTGGTGGCTGTGTGGAATGAGCTTCCAGCAGAAGTGGTGGAGGCAGGATCGATTTTAACATTTAAAAGTAAAGTGGATAGGTATATGGACGGGAAGGGAATGGAGGGGTATGGTCTGAGTGCAGGTAGATGGGACTAGGGGAAAATAAATGGTCGGCACGGACTGGAAGGGCCGAGAGGGCCTGTTTCCGTGCTGTAATTGTTATATGTTGTTATAGGAGACTTAAGAAGGTCCACCTGTCTCCCCAGATTCTGGTGAACTTCTACCGCTGCACCATCGAGAGCATCCTTACCAACTGCATTACAGTATGGTACGGTAACTGCCCTGTCGCCGACCGGAAGGCTCTGCAGAGGGTGGTGAAGATCGCCCAACGCATCACAGGCTCCTCACTCCCCTCCATTGAGTCTGTCCATAGTAAACGATGCCTACGCAGGGCGCACAGCATCGCCAGGGACAGCTCACACCCCAACCACAGACTGTTTACCCTCCTCCCATCGGGGAGACGCTACAGGTCCCTCCGCTGCCGTACCAGCAGGCTCAAGAACAGCTTCTTCCCTGCGGCTGTCACACATCTCAACGCTGCACCTCAATGACTGCCCCTCTCCACCTTCCCCACCCACACCCCGGACACTGTATATGTATATTAACTCATACTGCTGCGCAATTACCTGTTCATTCGTAAGTTCGCCCTTCGGAGTCACCAACTGCATTTTGTTGCCTCTGTATTGTACACTGCACAATGACAATAAAGATTGAATTGAATTGAATATGGTGTTAAATGGTGTTTATTTTGTGCCTATCTTCAGTGTAAACCTGCATTTGCAGTTCCCTCTTACACATTGTTGTATATATTGTTGTATTTATCATTTGTACATGTGTGCTGTTGACTCTGTGAGCTTCAAATGAATAAGGAATTTCATTGCATGCTGGTGTAGATGACAATAATCTGAATTTAAATTTGAAAATGAAAGCTGAACCAGGATTTTAATAGACTCAACGAAAAACTGCAAACTCAGGGACTGCCACATCCTTTGTTCCACTATCAATATCAAACCAGGGGTTCAATGAAAAGAACGGGGAGGGGGGGGGTACTAGGCATACTTCAGTGAGGGGCGAACTTGGTGGAACTTCAGGAGAGCACTTTTTGCACACCAAACAACATAAGGAAGACAGAGCTAAGCAAACTCAGCAAAGGGATCAGATCAATGCGGTACTGTACTGCCACATCCAGTCATGAATGGTGCTGGATAATTAACCATCTCACTGGAAGAGGACGCTTCAAAATATCTCTGAAGATGGACACAAAATGCTGGAGAAACTCAGCGGGACCGGCAGCATCTCTGGAGAGAAGCAATGGGTGATGTTTCATGTCGAGACTCTTCTTCAGTCTGAAAGAAGGGTCTTGACCCGAAACGTCATCCATTCCTTCTCTCCAGAGATGCTGCCGGTCCCGCTGAGTTACTACAGCTTTTTGTGTCTATCTTCAATTTTCGTGGCCCCGCTCTGGGTATAGAAGTGGGGGCGGATCCGGACCGCAACGGCCGTGAGCCCCAGGCCGAGTTCGGCGATCGTTTGCCTGCTTCTGCTGCTGTTGGAGGTGAGACGTTGCGTCGCGCCAGGGTCTTGGGCCGTTGGCTGTCAGTTACGCGACAGGCCGGTGGCACGCAAAGATTTTGTTCGCTACACGATTTTGGAACGCCGCACGATCACGTGCACAACTCCATATCCCTCCGCGCTTCTCAGTGGGACCAGCCCCGCGCGGCCATACGATGCCCGTGCATCTCAACATGACGACGAGGTCGCGTAATTTGCGTGCAAAGGACACGTAAGTGGGACAGGGCCTTTAGAATTAGGGTCCTGTCCTCATTGCAACCTTGGTCCATACATGGGCAAAAAAATCTGAAGTGAAGTGAGACTAACTTCCCTGGACAAAAATTTAACCATATAACCATTTCACCATATAACAATTACAGCACGGAACCAGGCCATCTCGGCCCTTCAAGTCCGTGCCGAACAACTTTTTTCCCTTAGTCCCACC
Source organism: Raja brachyura (assembly GCA_963514005.1). Next base: position 90,013,233 of record OY740787.1, on the reverse strand, counting down.
TGCCTGCACTCATACCATAACCGTCCATACCCTTCTCATCCATATGCCTATCCAATTTATTTTTAAATGATACCAACGAACCTGCCGCCACCACTTCTGCAGGAAGATCATTCCACACAGCCACCACTCTCTGAGTAAAGAAGATCCCCCTCATGTTACCCCTAAACTTCTGTCCCTTAATTCTAAAGTCATGTCCTCTTGTTTGAATCTTCCTTATTCTCAAAGGGAAAAGCTTGTCCACATCAACTCTGTCTATCCCTCCCATCATTTTAAAGACCTCTATCAAGTCCCCCCTTAACCTTCTGCGCTCCAAAGAATAAAGACCTAACTTACTCAACCTATCTCTGTAGCTTAGTTGTTGAAACCCAGGCAACATTCTAGTAAATCTCCTCTGTACCCTCTCTATTTTGTTGACATCCTTCCTATAATTGGGCGACCAATTTGCCCCACACATTTCCATTATACTTTCCCCCTTTTACCTTGTAGCTATTGCCTCTAGTTTTGAACATTTCCACCCGTGGAAAAAGGTTCTGACTGTCTGTCCTATCTATGTCTCTAATTTTATATACTCCAATCAAATATTCCCTCAATCTCCGACATTCACTCTTGGAGAAAACAATCCAAGTCTATCTAGCCTCTCCCTGTAACTGAAACCCTTTAGTCTAGATAGCATTCTGGTAAATCTCTGCTGCACCCTCTGCAAACCTCCTTAATTTTTCCTGTAGTGGGCAACCAGAACTGCAAACAATAATCCAAATGCGGCCTAATCAATGTCCTTTAGAGCTGCATCATAACTTCCTGACTCTTACAATCAATGCTGGTAGCAATGAAGGAAAGCATATCATACTCCTTCTTCATCCTATCTACTGCTGCCACCTCCAGTGAGCTATGAAGTTGGACTCTGATCCCTCTACACATCAATGCTGTTGAGGGTCCGGCCATGAACTGTTTACTCTCTCCTCACATTCAACCTCCAAAAGTGCAACACCTCACTCTTGCTCGGGTTAAACTCCATCTGCCATTTCTCCGCCCATTTCGGCAGCTGATCTATATCCTGCTGTATCATCTGACAGCATGCCTCGGTGGTTACAACCCCTCCAGTTTTAGAAAGCATTTTATCTGGATGCATCACAGCTTGGTTTAGCAACAGCTCCATCCAAGACTGCAGGAAATTGCAGCGAATTGTGGACGCAGCCCAGACCATCACACAAACCAACCTCCCTTCCATTGACTCCATTTATACCTCACGCTGCCCCGGCAAGGCTAGCAGCATAATCAAAGACGAGTCGCACCCTGGCCACTCCCTCGTCTCCCCTCTCCCATCAGCTAAAAGGTATATTAGCGTGAAAACGCACACCTCCAGATTCAGGGACAGTTTATTTCCAGCTTCCCAGGCAAATGAACCATCCTTCAGCAAGTAGAGGGCTGTGTTGAATCACTATCTACCTCATTGGTGACCCTCCGACTATCTTTCATCAGACTTCATCAGCTTTACCTTGCACTAGACGTTATTCCCTTATCATGTATCTATACACTATGAATGGCTCAATTGTAATCATGTATTGTCTTTCTGCTGACTGGTTAGCACGCAACAAACGTTATTCACTGTACCTTGGTACACCTGGCAATAAACCAAACTGAACTGAAACATCTCCTGAAATCATCATTTACCTCTTATTTCTTATGAACCTTCTGACCAGCAGAGGGTGTTTACAGACTTGCTGTAGTAGATTTTGTAGAACGAGTCGCAGCTGTAATACACAGAATGTCACCATGCTAAAAGGCTAAAACAGGAAGAATCAATTAGGTACAAACATAGAAAATAGGTGCAGGAGGAGGCCATTCGGCCCTTTGAGCCAGCAACTATAACTAAATACAGCTGACGTAGTAAGTATGAAATATAAAATCAGAAAATGCTTGAAATACTCATGGGAAAAAATCAGGCAATGTCTGCAGACAAAGGAAACCAGTAAATGAACAGTCAGGTTGATAATCTTTCCCAAGAATGTGGGCGGCACGGAGGCGTAGCGGCAGAGCGCCGGACACCCTGGTTCGATCATAACGACGAGAGCTTGTCTGTATGAAGTTTGTATGTTCTCCCCATGACCTGCACGGGATTTTCTCCAAGATCTTCGGTTTCCTCCCACACTGCAAAGACGTACATGTTTGGGGCTTAATTGGCTTGGTATACAAAAGTTTACCCTCGCGCGTGTTGGGTAGTGTTACTGTGCAGGGATCACTGGTCAGCGCGGACTCGGTGGGCCGAAGGGCCTGTTTCTGCGCTGTACCTCTAAACTAACACCAACGTGAAGAAATTAGCGCTCTAACAATTGGCAAGCAACCGAAAGAGCTCTGGAAGGAGGAGGGAAGGGAAATTGGAAAGCATGGCAAGGGTTTAGTAAGAAATAGTTGTATTTAGCTGAAAGGAACTCATCTGCAATGCAAGCCTTCCGAAAGGTGCCCATACAAGAATGAAATATTTGATTAGCAATTGTCTTTTTTTGTACATTTTGTATCCGACTCCATTCTAAAATTACAAATTAAATATTCTGAGTGTGAATGGGAACATTAGTTACAGCTTTTGATTATAGGTGTACATTATGTTGCCTCTTCTTTTATGATAAGTGGTTGCAGCTCATAATAATTTATTCAGGTGCTCCTGCATAGAATGCTTCACTCTGGAACATGTCCATCTCAAACATACTACAAAACCACGACAACCCCATCAAACCCTAATTGCATAAAATTCACTGCAAAGTCCCCCTGCCCTTGTCAGACATGAGGCTGCAAAAGCCAAGCATTCTACCATGTTGGAATCTATGTTAGCCATCATGCTGAGGTTTGGCAAGAAGTGGAGCTAGCCATCTTTAAGTTTATTTCTCTCAGCCCATCTCCTCCACAACTTGATCTTTGCCAGCTTCCAGTGATAGTTGCCCACACCGACCAACATGTCCCATCCACACAACCCAATCCCATCTACCTGTGTTTGGCCCATACACCCATTACCCTTTGTTTAAAAACATTACCCCTCAGGTTCCTATTAAATCCCCCCCCCCCCTTCACCTTAAACCCATGTCCTCTGGTTCTAGATTCCCCAACTCTGGGAAAGAGACTTTGTGCTATACCTGATCTATTCTTTCATGATTTTATACACCTCTATAACATCACCCCTCATCGTCCTGCGCTCCGAGGAATAGAATCCCAGCCTGCTCAACCTGTCCCTATAGTTCAGACCCTCTAGTCCACGCAACAGCCTCGTAAATCTTCTCTGCACCCTTTTCAGCTTGACACCAATTTTCCTATAACATGGTGCCCAGAACTGAGCAAAATGCTGGCATCACCATCTCACATAACTGCAACATGCAACTTCTATACTCAATATTCTGACTGATGAAGGCCAATGTGCCAAATGCCTTTTTGACCACTCTATCTATCTATCTGTGAACCTCTGGCCACTGCCGTGACATTTTCCTTAACCAATAATGCAACACCCCCTCCTCATTTACCCTCACCTCTGACTCTCCTGAAACACCTGTACCCTGCAACATTGAGCTGCAAGTCCTGCCCCGCTCTTAACCAGGTCCGCCTGGACTTGCGTGGTCTCCCAGTTGTCAAACAGTTTAACTCCCCTTCCCATTCCACACTGACCTTTCTGTCCTGGGCCTCCTCCACTGTCAGAGTGAGGTCAAACTTAAATTGGAGGAACAGCGCCTCATATTTCGTTTGGGTAGCGGTATGATCTTGTTTTCTCCAATTTCAACTAACCCTTGCTTTTCCTCTCTCTCCATCCCTACCCCACCCAAGTTGTTGTGTTAGTTTCACGGGCATCCTGCTAAGTTTCACTGTCTGTATAAGTCACCTAGCCCACAGGTAACGATGGACTGTTTCCTTGATCATCGTTACTTTCATTTCTTTGTTCTATATCTCTCTAAATCTCACTTCCCTTTCTCCAGACTCTCTCTCTGCCTTCTCGCCATAACCCCTGACACCCGTACTAATCAAGAATCTATCTATCTCTGCCTTAAAAATATCCATTGACTTGGCCTCCACGGCCTTCTGTGGCAAAGAATTCCACAGTTTCACTACCCTCTGACAAAATAAATTCCTTCTCATCTCCTTCCTAAAGAAACATCCTTTAATTCTGAGGCTTTGACCTCTGGTCGGGGTGGGAGAATGCAACCTTCACGTGGTCCGCCCTGTTTCGACAAATGCAATCAACCCGGCGTGCACAATCAAAAAAGATCAAATAGAACAAGTTGCCCGACAACTTTAGGCTGTGCACGCCTTACGAAAGAAGACGAAGAAGAAGACCTCTGGTCGTGGACTCTCCCTGGAGTCTGTGCCTTTTGTTACATCCATGACTAAATATTGTTCATCATCCTATAGCTACTCTTTAGTTTAAATGCAGCGAGTCCCGTGGATGGACTACTGCAGCATTAAGTGACTTGCATAATCCCATATCTATTGTCAAACACCATCTGACCACTGAGGGAATGAAATCAATACTGGTTCTATTGTCGATGTGTGACAATGATTCTGCATCATGATACCTTATATCATCCTATCAAAGCAATACTGTTAAAGCCTTAAGCAAAGCAGGAATGTTAACTGCAAGCTTCAGCCTGGTTGTAACTAAATGTATAAATAATCATAGGCTGAATATAACATAACTGTAAATGATAATCTGGAATAAAAACATCAGTCTTCACCGTCTCCCCCCCCCCCCCCCCCCCTCCAACCTTCACCTAAATATGGATAAAATAGCATTGAACCAGACTGATTCCTGGGATGTCAAGATTGGCTAATGAAGACTGGATAGACTCGGTTTATACTCTCTAGAATTTAGGAGATTGAGAGGGGATCTTATAGAAACTTACAAAATTCTTAAGGGGTTGGACAGGCTAGATGCAGGAAGATTGTTCCCGATGTTGGGGAAGTCCAGGACAAGGGGTCACAGCTTAAGGATAAGGGGGAAATCCTTTAGGACCGAGATGAGAAGGACTTTTTTCACACACAGTGTGGTGGGTCTCTGGATCTCTCTGCCACAGAGGGTAGTTGAGGCCAGTTCATTGGCTATAGGAGTTAGATGTGGCCCTTGTGGCTAAGGGGATCAGAGGGTATGGAGAGAAGGCAGGTACGGGATATTGAGTTGGATGATCAGCCATGATCATATTGAATGGCGGTGCAGGCTCGAAGGGCCGAATGACCTACTCCTGCACCTATTTTATATGTTTCTATGTTTCTATGAAAGTAGAATCTCCTGAGATTCCCAGGGCTAATTCCTGTAACGATAAAGTTGACTAATAGATGAGGCTAGACAGTTTGGGTCTACATTCATTGGAGTTTAAAAGAATGAGGGTGACCTTATCCAGATATACAAGATCCTAAGAGAACTTATACAGGTAGATAATGAGATATTTCCACTGGTGGGAGAGTCGCAAACAAGGGGACAGAGCTACAAAATTAGGGGCTGTTCATTTAAAACTCGAGGCGTGTAAAAATTCTGGAAAGCACTGCCCGAGGGTGATGAAGGCCTAATCATTAGATATACTTGAAGAAGAGAGGAATAAATATTTGACAGATCAAGGAATTGATGGGTATGCGGAACTGGCAGAGAAGACGAGGTGAGGCGAGCATTGATCTGCTATGATCATATTGAACATTGAGGAGTTTGGTGCCCTCCTGTGGTCCTGTTGTATTCTGGAACATCGTGTTACCAAAACAGAATTGACTCAGACAAAGACATTAAAAGGATGGAAGGGAATTCTACAGCAAAACAAGGTGACTGGAAGTGCAATTGAGGTTGCTTTAGAACATTCTGGATTTGCAGTGGATTCTCCCTGAAATGGAGAAATCCAGAGAGAATTTGATTGGGACCATATGTGAGATACGGGTGGCCAAATGGGTGAAAATGTTTGAATCTATAGAATGATAAGTTATTGTCATATGTAGCTAGGTACAGTGTTAAAGAAGGAACTGCAGATGCTGGAGAATCAAGGGTACACAAAAGGCTGCAGAAACTCAGCGGGTGCAGCAGCATCTAAGGAGCGAAGGAGATAGGCGACGTTTTGGGTCGAGACCCTTCTTTTTGTGTACCCTAGTGAAGTGTTTTGTTTCTAGTGCACGTGTCACCACGTTTTGTCAACAGCAAAGTTATAAAAGTTCACCAAAAGGTTCTATTAATGCCTGCTGTCACACATGGCAACAGGTACACATCACCCACCCTCCTCCATCAGGACCCCGTTCATTCTTAGCAGCCCTCACCAGGACCCCCTTTGTTCTGAGCACCCGCCCCCCCCACCCCCCACCCATTTCTCTCACGGCCCTCCTTGCTCTCCGACAGCCCCCCCCCTCACACTCGGGACCCGTTGATGCCAATGGCTCAGGGACGAGCCGGGCCTGATGGAGGGCTTCCCCCCCTCTGTCGGTGAGGACAAGAATCATCACAGATACAATTGTCATGGAAACAAGTCCTTTGGACCTCCGAGTCCGCACCGACCAGCGATCCCCGCACATTAACACTATCCTACACACGCTAGGGACAATTTACAATATTATCGAAGCCAGGTAACCGACAAACCTGTAGGTCTTTGGAGTGTAGGAGGAAACCGGAGAACCTGGAGAAAACCCACACAGTCACGGGGAGAACGTACAGACTCCGTACAGACAAGCACCCGTAGTCAGGATTGAACCCGGGTCTCTGGTGCTGCAGGGCAGCAACTCTACCTACGTGGCCATGGAGAGGAGTTGGTTAGGCCTCTGTTCAGAAAAGAAGCAAATAGTCCTTGTGTGGGCTGAGGAGGAAATGGATACCCATGATGAAAATGAGTTTGTTAACACGGGACAGAGTGTCACAGGTATCACATCTCTAGGTGGGCATCACTTTATATCTGCAGTTCTATGCTTCTACAGAGTTTGGATGATGGGGAAAATAATAAAGCCATGGTGGAACAAGGGCAGGAGGGGGCAAAGGATCTGCCCGGGACAGTTCTGATTCATTGGTGGAAGCAACGGGGGGAGGGTGGGTGTCGGCCTTTATGGGGACGTGGTTCTTGCCCCGTGCTGCCATTGCTGACAGTTGATGGCAGAGTTCCCAAGCTTCAAACTTGAGCCTGAGAGGGCAATGAATGATCTGGGGAGAACCTCCAGCAAGCAACATGTGGCGTGGGACCGACGCCTGAGGTATGTATATGCGGCGCGACGGGCAGCCCAGCGGCAAGCAGCCCTGATGGGCAGTGAAACCCCGGGGGACACGGGTGGGTGGGTGGGTGGGGAGATCCGCTCTGCCCCCGCTCTGCCTCCGCCGCAGTTCATCCCCTCACGGCTGGGCTTTGCAGAGGGCGAGCCCAGGGGAGTGCACCGTCCCTGATCCCCGGGAGCGCGCATTGACAGTCCCTTATCCCCGGGAGCGCGCATTGACAGTCCCTGATCCCCGGGAGCGCGCATTGACTGCCCCTGATCCCCGGGAGCGCGCATTGACAGTCCCTGATCTCCGGGAGCGCGCATTGACATTCCCTGACCCGGGGAGCGCGCATTGACGTTCCCTGATCTCCGGGAGTGCGCATTGACGTTCCCTGATCTCCGGGAGCGCGCATTGACAGTCCCTGATCCCCGGGAGCGCGCATTGACAGTCCCTTATCCCCGGGAGCACGCATTGACTGCCCCTGATCCCCGGGAACGCGCATTGACAGTCCCTGATCCCCGGGAGCGCGCATTGCCAGTCCCTGATCCCCGGGAACGCGCATTGACAGTCCCTGATCCCCGGGAGCGCGCATTGCCAGTCCCTGATCCCCGGGAACGCGCATTGACATTCCCTGATCCCCGGGAGCGCGCATTGACAGTCCCTGATTCCCGGGAACGCGCATTGACTGCCCCTGATTCCCGGGAGCGCGCATTGACTGCCCCTGATCCCCGGGAGCGCGCATTGACAGTCCCTGATCTCCGGGAGCGCGCATTGACATTCCCTGACCCGGGGAGCGCGCATTGACGTTCCCTGATCTCCGGGAGCGCGCATTGACATTCCCTGACCCGGGGAGCGCGCATTGACATTCCCTGATCCCCGGGAGCGCGCATTGCCAGTCCCTGATCCCCGGGAACGCGCATTGACAGTCCCTGATCCCCGGGAGCGCGCATTGCCAGTCCCTGATCCCCGGGAACGCGCATTGACATTCCCTGATCCCCGGGAGCGCGCATTGACAGTCCCTGATTCCCGGGAACGCGCATTGACTGCCCCTGATTCCCGGGAGCGCGCATTGACTGCCCCTGATCCCCGGGAGCGCGCATTGACAGTCCCTGATCTCCGGGAGCGCGCATCGACTGTCCCTGATCCCCGGGAGCGCGCATCGACTGTCCCTGATCCCCGGGAGCGCGCATCGACTGTCCCTGATCCCCGGGAGCGCGCATTAAATGTCCCTGATCCCCGGGAGCGCGCATCGACTGTCCCTGATCCCCGGGAGCGCGCATCGACTGTCCCTGATCCCCGGGAGCGCGCGTCGACAGTACCTGATCCCCGGGAGCGCGCATTAAATGTCCCTGATTCCCGGGAGCGCGCGTCGACAGTACCTGATCCACAGGACACGCGCATTGACTGTCCCTGATCCACGGGAGCGCGCATTGAATGCCCCCGGTCCACGGGAGCGCGCGCGGACCGCCACACGTTGGCGCCAAGGCGAGGACGCGCACCGCTGGCTGGCGAGCGCGCCCCCGCCTGCTGCGCCCCTCCCTCCTCCTGCCGCCTTGTCTGCCCGAGTCAGTCAGTCAGCGCCGAGCCGGCGAGCGGAACCTCCAGCCAGCAGCCCAGGTAGGTGCCGAGCAGAGCAGAGCAGAGCCGGGCTGGGTTGGGTTGGGTTGCATGGGCTGCTGCTGCAGCCTGGTAGCGGGGCAGTGACAATATAGGTGCGGGCGCTCTGTGGTCCAGGGCGGATGACGGCAACATTGGCAGTCGCCACCAGTGCAGGGTAACAATGCTGCAGTCGGCTCCTGCACCTTTTGTTTCTCTCCCCTTGCACTAGCGCAACCTGACACATTGTGTGCCGCTGGGGGTGGGAGAAAAACCCCCCATGCCTGGTAAATCCGCGGCGCCGGAGACCCTCTCCTCAGTCCCATTCTGTCATTTTCAGCACTGTCATCTTTTCTTGGTAACGCCACGGACAACAGGGGAAGGCAGACTATTTATCACACCCAACGCACGACATGTTTGGACGCTTGGAGCTGGACCTTTTTTCCCCGAGACAGATAAAGAAGGTTTTTTTTTTCCGCCGGAGAAAAATGCGCATAATATGACATGTCTTTGTGTGGCGTTAGACAATTCAGGGAAACTGTGCGTCTCTTAATTGAGCCGCTGGTGTGTTGCCGGCTGTCTGCAGCTGATTAGAGTAGGGTGGGGGGGAGGTGGGGGGCTGTCTCTTTTGTTCTGTTCAGCATCCACTTTAATCTGAATTGCATTCCCACGCGATGCACGGTTGCAGACCACAATTAAGAGGCAGTTATTAAAATGCTGAGCATTCAGTTTATCGCGCTGTCGTAATCTAACAATCGATTGAACCACACTTTCACAGAAACAATAAAAATACATGGTCGCGAAGGGGAGAAAAAATGTTTCACTGATGCAGTGCATCTCTTGGGGAAGGGAGAGGGTTTGGCTTTGGCTTCTAATCTTTTGCAACACTTGATTTTTTTTGGGGGGGGGGTGGGGGGGGGGGGTTCATTTAACTGCAATTCTGAAATGAATCTTCTGGAGAACGGGCCATGCATTTGCTGAAGATGACCAAGTGACAGGGTGGTTCAGTGTGAGTGCGGATGACCCGCCTTGTTCCTCAGCCAGCGGATCGCTCACTGTAGGGTATTGCTGCCATCGCATCGGAAAGGGGGTGGTGTCTTGTACTGCAGTGGTTCAGCCCCCTTGCATTGAGAACCTTCACGGTGCCGGAGTGCGCCTGCGGCTCTGCTTCTTTACTAAACGCGTGTTAACTGTGCAAATGGTCACAAAGGGACTGTTGCTGCAAACCCCATCCATCCACCCACCCACCTACCCACCTGCCTGCCAGATGGTGCTGGGAGTAGGGGCAGCCCAGCTCTCCCTTTTGTACACTTCAAGTGAAATGTCTTTTGCTCGTTGACCAATGTGCAAATAGCCAGTTGGTTGGTTCCTTTGTTTAGCATAAGACGCAGTTTTTTTTGTACAGCTGTGATTGTGGTGGCACTTACCTCATGAGTGCCGATTTTTAAAAAAAATATGCTCGAATTTGGGGCCATTTCATTAAAACAATATGGAAAATAGGTGCAGGAGGAGGCCATTTGGCTCTTCGAGTCTAATTTACCAATTTGAACCAGATTTCGAGGGAAAATGGACAAAGAGCTTTTGGCACTGAATGGGCTCAGTGCTGATCAAAAAGAACTAGGGACAGGGAGTAGAAAATCACAAAACAGGTTGGCTGCATCTTGTAAAATGTCATAGAAAGGATTACACCAGGAGAAGGGTAATTGGACAGGAATAGAAGGTTTGTTTTGTTCTGAGTTTATGAACACCTTGACTCAGGGGTGTGACACTGAAAATTGGTGATAGACCAACCGGGGGAACACTAAAGTTAATATCATCCCATTCTTTTGTACGTTCAAAATGTCAAAGTACAAAAGATCATTGCTATGTATTACAAAGGGAAAAAAAAACTGTTCGGGGTGATGTACTGGAGGGGTTCCAGTTATGTCATAAATCACATGGCTCCAAATGAATGGTTCGTGAATGCCATCTTATGTTACTGCTCTCTGGAGTTTAAATAAGTGTTTTTTTAACCAATTACCTGAATTGGTTAATTGGCTCATGACATATACAAAATATGTCGTGTGGATTTTATTCATTTGTCAGGAGATTTAATTTTGTCGACTGTATTCTTGTATTTCTTGGCAAGTTGTACAATGTAGGTCACTTAAATCGGTTTCACCATCAAAATTGTTTTACAAATAATTCAAGCCCCCTTTCTGCTTACACATATTCTTCTTAATGTAAGGTGCCGTCTAATTTTACATTATATTCACAGATAGCAGCAGCCTGCTCTGATAGAGCTAACTGGTTTCTTCTGTCATGATGGTCATTGTTACAATGCTTTCTGACTGGGGATTGGGCATCGGAACTAAGCCTTGATATATCGCCATCTGTGTCTAGACAGATGCACCTTTTCTAGAGGTCAGCAGAGAGCAGCTTGGAGTGAGAAGAATTCTTTTTTTAAATTTTGCTCCCTTACTGGTGTCCTTGGAGCCATCTATCTCTTGCTGACGATAGGCACAAAATGCTGGAGTAACTCAGCAGGTCAGACAGAATCTCTGGAGAAAAGGATAATATTTTAAACGAAATCAGAAGACATTTTATTCAAGTAAAAAATATGTTAAACCAGGGAACGGTGCAAAAACAATATTTGGACATTCTCGGAGGCTATACATATGTCCGAATCAGGAATAGGTGACGTTTTGGGTCGAGGCCCTCCTTCAGACCGAGTCAGGGTAAAAGGAAATGAGAGATATAGACAATGATGTAGAGAGAAAAAGAACGAGTGAATGAAAGATATGCAAAAGCGTAACAAAGGTAAATGAAACAGGCCGCTGTTAGCTGTGCGCTAGGTGAGAATGAACACAGACAATGAGACTCAACAAGACGACTTTGAAGCTGGTACGACTTGGGTGGGGGGAAAGATGGAGAGAGAGGGTTACTTGAAGTTATAGAAATCAATATTCATACTCTATTTATTGCTGCCCTGGAGCAATCAAATCTTGGCCTTCCCTAGTGTTTGTCATATGGTACATACAGAGGATCTGCCAGAATTATATTGACTTTGACAGAGGATCATTTGTTTGTTTATTTTATTTCTTGGTAATTCTGGTAAACTTAAAACAACAACAAAGTCAGGGACTAGTGGTAAGATTTCCAGAAAAGGTGTTTGTGAAACCCATTGTGAGGGGAGTGAAGTGGGCAAAGCTAAACGATAGAATTGTTGAAGCAGCATGCAATAATGATTATGTTACGATGTGGATCACACTGAAGCCAACTGAGCCAGCCCATTGTTTCAACAGAGAATACTGATGTAAAAGGTGTATGTATGTAATTTGAAATTTAAAATTTCCAACATACTTTAAAGCAAAGTTTTTGTTTATGTAAACAAACAATTATCTGCTGTTGTTACTGCTATCAGAATAATCCTGATTGGATAATTCTAAGTACTGTTTTAAAGGAGTGGAAAAACTAATAGAACATGTTTGCCTTCATAATTGCCCAGTGACTGCATTGCAGTGTTTACGTGGAATTACATTTTTTTGTGTATTGCATGATATGGGAGCTTGATATTTCTCCTCAGTCGAATTTGCTTAACAAATTCATTATGTCCTAACAGCTGTGTACAGTCCAATTTATCGAAGACCAGGCATGGCATTAATGCAATGGAAGGATATCACTGGAGTTACTGCACTCTTAAGATTTACATTTACATACACATGTAGATTATGATCCTTTCCTTTGTGATATGAAACGGGCAAAATGAGGAAGCGGGCGGATGAATGACTTCCACTATTGCTCTCCAGCCATATGGAGGTGCATTGGAGCAACAAAGTCCAAAATAATTGAAAAATTAATTGTTTTCACATCCACAGGTACATAAAATCATAGAGTGATACAGTGTGGAAACAGGCCCTTCGGCCCAACTTGTTCACACTGGCCATCATGTCCCATCTGCACTAGTCCACTTGTTCCTGTCTAACTGTTTCTTAAATGATGGGATAGTCCCAGCCTCAGCTACCTCCTGGCGGATTGTTCCGTACACCCACCACCCTTTGTGTGAAAAAATTACCCCTCGAATTCCTATTAAATCTTTTCCCCTTCACCTTGAATGTCCTCTGGTCATTGATTCCCCAACTCTGGGCAAGAGACTCTGTGCATCTACTCGATCTATTCCTCTCATGATTTTGTACACCTCTATAAGATCACCCCTCATCCTCCTGCAATCCATGGAATAGAGACCCAGCCTACTCAACCTCTAGCTCACACCCTCTAGTCCTGCAAACATCCTTGTAAATCTTTTCTGAACCCTTTCAAGTTTGACAATATCTTTCCTATAACACGGTGCCCAGAACTGAACACAATATTCTAAATGCAATCTCACCAATGTCTACGGCAGACAAAAATGCTGGAGAAACTCAGCGGGTGAGGCAGCATGTATGGAGCGAAGCGTTTCGGGTCGAGACCCTTCACTAGTGTGTTACACAACTGCAACATGACCTCCCAACTTCTATACTCAATACTCTGGCTGATGAAGACCAAAGTGCCAAAAGCCTTTTTGACCACTTTATCTATCTGCAACTTGACCTTCAAGGAATCATGCATCTGTACTCCTAGATCCCTCTGCTCTACAACACTACCCAGAGCCTACCATTTACCCTTGTACGATGTCCCAATATGCAACACCTCACACTTCTCTGTATTAAATTCCATCAACCATTCCTCCACCCACCTGGCCAATTGATCCATATCCTGCTGCAATCTTTCATAACCATCTTCACTATCTGCAAAACCACTCACTTACCACCACTAACTGACATTGTTTACGTGACATTTATAAATCAGTTTGTGTTATAAACTATGCATCATTACTCTTGCTACAAATATGCAAGTAATTTTAGATGGAAGGTCCAGAATGACAATTTACTGGATTTGGTCATAATTATGTGCAAGTTAAGCATATTTAATTGACGCTAGACTAAGTGGGACCCGTTGGGTCCCAGCCACATAGGAGGACTGGTCCCCCAACGCAACCTGTTCCCCAATGCAATATTTCACCACTCACCGATTCCCCAATACAACCCGTTCCCCCATTGCAATATTCCACCACTCACCCATAGCCCCTAACTGCGCAGGTGTGGCTCATTTCCCCATATCCCCAGCACTCCCTCCCCCTCCTCTTCATGTGTGGGAGGGGGGTGTGTGGTAAGGGGTTTGTGGGTGAGGAGGGGGTGTGTGGGTGGGAGGGGGAGGGGGGTGTGTGGGAGGAGAGAGCTTGGAGAAAAGACGGGCAAGAGCCATGGGGGAGGGGGGTATCACAGGGGAGGGGGCAGGAGCCAGTGAGGGGGATCAGAGGGGCTGGAGCTGGGGGTGGGGGGGGGCGGTGTGGTTGGGACTCACAGCGGGCGGGTCAGTAACTGGTCGCTCTCCTCCGCCGGAGTCAGATTCTCCGCTTTCCGTTTGGCCGACATCTCTGGCTCCGCACCGCTTCCGGTCCCTCCGACACTTGTGTCCTGTTGGAGACTGCCGCCGGTCTGCCATCAGTGCGGCGGCGGTGCAGGAAGGGGCATCGCAGTCCCGGCCGTGGTGGTGTCTGACGGGAGGAGACCAATCTGCGCATGCGTGTTTAAAAATTTTTTTAAACCTTAATTGAGTGGAACATAACTTGTTGCACTTGAGCACAGAGAATGGTGAGTAAGGCGGTGAAAAATCGTAGCGCTATCGTGTACCGTTTTTGCGCAAATAGAAAATCCACGCAAACCGGAAGATAACAAGATCAGACCTTTAGTTATGTATAGACGAGTCACAGAGCATAAAAATAGGGTCCCAACCTGAGATGGCGATGCTGCCTGGCCTGCTGAGTTACTCCAGCACTTTGTGTCTATCTTTGGGGTAAACCAGCATCTGCATTTCCTTCCGATACATAGAAATAGGTCCTTTGGATCCCCACAATTCTTGGCTATCTAGCCGAATCAAGTTTAGCAGCACTAGTTGGCTTCATGGCCTTTCCGTGGCTTGCCTATCTGGGTAAAAGTTGTAAATAGTGATTGTATCTGATTTCAGCTCTGCCTCTGACAGTGAGTTCCAAATACCAACAACGCCTGTCGTAAACTAAAAATGTTGCCTCAGATCCCCCTGTGAAACTCCTCGTTTTAAACCTATGCTCTATTGTTTTTTGTTGCCCATACCATTAGGGAAAATACTCTGCTATCCATGCCTTTCGTTATCTTGTGTACTTCTATCAGGAAGGAACGGCGGAGGACCCGATGTGGGAGGGGGAAGACTAATGGGCGATGGAGGACCCGAAGTGGGGGGAGGGGGGGAAGAACAAAGGGGGTCCTGGGGGGGGAGAGGAATTTGTAACTTTGTAAACGCCCTTTATGGGTGACTATTTGCATACCTTGGGTACGCAAGCAAAGAATTTCACTGTGACATGTCAGATCTGACAATAAAGTATTCATTTCCATTCAGCATCCTTTGCTCCAGGGAAAACAAATCTAGCTTATCCCATCACAAGAGTCAAGAGTGTTTTATTGTCATATCTCCCACAGAACAATAAAATTCTTAGTCTGCACAACAGAATATGTATACATAGCACTCTGTAAACAATATAATAAATGAGAAAAAAAGGATCACACACACAGACACACAACAATAATGTAAAATGATAAAATTAATGCCCAAGTCTTTGTAGTTCTATTGGCTGTAGGGGCAAAGCTGTTACTGGACATTACAGTTTTTAGGCTCCTGTACCTTCTTCCCGATGGGAGGAGTGAAATGAGTGTGTGGCCAGGGTGTTGCGGGTCTCTGATGATGCTGGCTGCCTATGAGACAGTGACTCCTGTAAGTCCCTTCGATGGTGGGGAGGTCAGAGCCGGAGATGGACTGGGCAGTGTTCACAATTTTTTGCAGTCTTCTTTGCTCCTGGGCGTTCAAGTTGCCAAACCAGGCTATGATGCAACCAGTCAATATGCTCTCTAATGTGCACCTGTACAAGTTCAAGAGAGTCCTCCCTGACATACTGAATCTCCGTAATCTTCTCAGGAAGTCGCGTTGATGGGCTTTCTTTGTCAATGCATCCGTGTGCTGGGTCCGGGAAAAACCAGAGATCTGCACGCCCAGGAATTTGAAGCTTTTGACTCTCTCCACCATCTTGTTGATATAGACATGTTTCTGGGTCCTCGTCCAAAGTCCATAATCAGTTCCTTGATCTTAATGACATTGAGAACTGGTTGTTGTGCCGGCACCATTTGGTCAATCAATAGATCTCACTCCTATACCTTGACTCATTCTCATCTGTAATTTGTCCAACAACGGTGGCGTTTTCGGCAAACTTGAAGAAGGTGTTCTCACTGTGTCCGACTGCACAGTCATGAGTAAAGATAGACACAAAAGGCTGGAGTAACTCAGAGGGTCAGACAGCATCCCTGGAGAAAAGGAATGGGTGACGTTTTGGGTTGAGGCCCATCTTCAGACTGAGAGTCAGGGGAGAGGGAAATGAGAGATACAGACGGTGATATAGAACGATATAGAACAAATGAATGAAAGATATGTAAAAAAGGTTACGATAAGCTGTGAGCTTGCTGAAAACGAGTTACAGACAATGAGACCTGGGTGTCATGGTACACCAGTCATTGAAAGTAGGCATGCAGGTGCAGCAGGCAGTGAAGAAAGCAAATGGTATGTTAGCATTCATAGCGAAAGGATTTGAGTATAGGAGCAGGGAGGTTCTACTGCAGTTGTACAGGGTTTTGGTGAGGCCACACCTGGAGTGTTGTGTACAGTTTTGGTCTCCAAATCTGAGGAAAGACATTCTTGCCATAGAGGGGGTACAGAGAAGATTCACCAGACTGATTCCTGGGATGTCAGGACTTTCATATGAGGAAAGACTGGATAGACTCGGCTTGTACTCGTTGGAATTTAGAAGATTGAGGGGGGATCTTGTAGAAACTTACAAAATTCTTAAGGGGTTGGACAAGCTAGATGAAGGAAGATTGTTCCCGATGTTGGGGGAGTCCAGAACAAGGGGTCACAGTCTAAGGATAAGGGGGAATTCCTTTAGGACCGAGATAAGGAAAACATTCTTTACACAGAGAGTGGTGAGTCTCTGGAATTCTCTGCCACAGAAGGTAGTTGAGGCCAGTTCATTGGCTATATTTAAGAGGGTGTTAGATGTGGCACTTGTGGCTAAAGGGATCAGGTGGTATGGAGAGAAGGCAGGTACAGGATACTGAGTTGGATGATCAGCCATGATCACATTGAATGGCGGTGCAGGCTCGAAGGGCCGAATGGCCTACTCCTACACCTATTTTTCTACATTTTTCTATGTTTCTAACAAGATGACTTTGAAGCTGGTATGACTTGGGTGGGGGAGGGATGGAGTGAGGGGGTGAGTGTTACTTGAAGTTGAGCAAACAACCTTGAGGTGCTCCCGTACTGATAGTTATTGGGGAAGATATGTTGTTGCCAATTCGTACAGACTGTTGATAAGGACATTGTGGATCCAGTTGGAAGGGATGAGTGTATTGAACGCCGATCTGTAGACTATAAACAACAGCCTGACTGACGCATGTGATTTATTGTCCAAGTGCTCCAGTGCGGAGTGGAGAACCAGTGAGATCACACCCTCCGTTGACATGTTGTGACAGTAGGCAAACTATAACGGGTCGAGGTTCTTGTTAGGTAGGAGTCGGTATCTGCCATAACAAACCTCTCGAAGCACTTCATCACCGCAGGCATTAGTGCCATCAGTTGATAGTCATTGAGGCACGTCATTGGTATTATCGATGCCCTCTTAAAGCAGGTGAGAACATCAGACCTCAGTATTGAGAGGTTGAGGATGTCTGCAGCTCCAGCAAGTTGGTCTGCACAGGTCTTGAGAACTCAACCGGGAATACCATCAGGTCCAGACACTTTCCGAAGGTTTACCCCCCCGAAGGATCTTCTGACTTTGGCCTCTATGACTGAGATTGTAATATCATCGGTGTCTATAGGGACCCGGGAAGGCAGTATTCTCCCTATCAAAGCGGGCATAGTAAAACACATCTTCCTGAAGTGATGCTTCGCTGTCGCTTGAGTTGCCCCAATTTCACCTTGCAGGAAGTGATGGCATTCAAGCACTGGCACAGTTGCCGAACATCCGCCTCATCCTCCAGCTAATAGTCTCTTTTAGCCTTTTTGACTGCCTTATTAAGGTCATATCTGGTATAGCTCAGCATTGTCACACTTAAATGCCTGGGATCTGTCCACACAAGCAAGCAGATCTAATGGTTCATCCAAGGCTTCTGGTTGGGAAGCACTCGGATGGTTTTTGTACACACACACACTCCTCCACATCTTATGAAGTCTGTAACGTCTGTGATGTGTTAATTCAGGTCCGTTGCCGAGTCCTTGAACATTGCCCAGTGTACTGACTCCAAGTTATCCTGTAGTCGCTCCTCTGGCTCCCCAGACCAGCTATGTGAAGTCCTCACTGCGGGGGGTGCTCTCTTCAGTTGCAGCCTGTATGCAGGAAGAAGCAGCACTGATGAATAGTCAGATTTCCCTACAGTGAGGGTGAGGGATGGAGCGATAGGCATCTCTGATGGCCGTACAGCAGTGGCCAAGGGATTTTGACCCTCTGGTGCTGCAGGAGACATGTTGATGGAAGTTAGGGAGTGATTTCTTCAGGTTGACTTTGTTGCAGTCCCCGGCTATGATGGTAAAGGCTTCAGGGTACACTGACTGGTGATTGTTGACCACGGCATGCAGCTCCTCCAGTGCCAGACGGACGTCTGCCTGGGGTGGAATGTAGACCCGGTCAGGTAGAAGGGGCGGCACTTCACTGTCAGATGTTCGAGGTGTGGAGAGCAGGAGTTGGACAGGACTGCCGTGTCTGAGCACCACGAATAGGTGACCATGAGGCAGACGCCCCCGCCTCTCCCTTTCCTCGATGCCAGTGTACGGTCCATACGGTGGATGGAGAACCCTTCAGGCTGGACCGCTGAGTCTGGGGAGCTGGGGGTGAACCATGTCTCTGTGAAACAGAACACAGAGCATTCCCTCAGCTCCCTATGATAAGGCATCCTTGCCCTTAAGTCCTCTTTATTTTCCAGTGGCTGAACATTGGCTAGTGGAATGGTTGGGAGAGAGGGTCACAGTCCCCTGCGCTTCAGTCTGATGTAGTCCTGCCCATCGGCCATGTTTCTGGACACAATGGAGGCCTCCCCGGTGTTTCCAATTACCATACTCGCTGTTCCTGCAATCCCCCGTGAGGTTGGGGATTCTCCTGCGATCGGGAATTCCCTTACAGTCGGCAGCTCCGTTGCTGTTGGTAGATCGCAATAGCGCGAACGCGTTTAAATAGATAATCAGCTTGATAGTTGTGCTGCTTCTTTTATACAGGTAGGCTCAGAGCTACTATTTATAATTATTTATCTTGTGCTGCTTGCAATCTCAATGATCTTAATCTTATTAACCAAAGTCTTCCAATCCAGGCAATGTCCTGGTGATTCCGTTCTACATTCACTCCAGCAATTGTGTGCAGCGTTGTTCTCTGAAAGTATGCATGGATTTTGTGTGAAAATATTGCTATAGTTATTGAAGTACCAAAATACTGAAGAACATACCAATGTTTCAGATTTGCTATGAGCAAATGATTCAGTTTTCGATAGCATCTGCTGTCTGGTAAGGTTACCATTTATCTAGCAGAATGCTTTGGCTTGCACATCATTCAATGACTTTGACGTTTTGGAAATTTCAAAATTAGAAAGTGTGCCAGTAGTAGTTTTTTTTATTTATGTAGGAAAGAACTGCAGATGCTGGTTTAAATCGAAGGTAGACACAAAATGCTGGAGTAACTCTGTAGGCAGCATCTCTGGAGAGAAGGAATGGGCGACGTTTCGGGTCGAAACCCTTCTTCAGACTTTTTTATTTAGAGACTTTCAAGTCATGGATTTTGCAGGAAGTATTTGCTTTAGACAATAGACAACAGGTGCAGCAGGAGGCCATTCGGCCCTTCGAGCCAGCACTTTTCTAAACTTTCTGGGCCGGTATTTATACTTATTGAAAATTGCTGAGAAAATATTTAAATGGTGAAATGTATTTTTGTTTAGTTTAATGTTTTTGTTGGTGATGAATGCTGAAGTGCCCCAACCGATCAATTTTGTGATTATCAATTAAGCATTGTGTTTTTGTTCCATTACTTTCCAATTATGTGCAACTGCCTTCCAAACTCGTGCCCTGCCAAACTTTGAATTAGGCACTTTTAGGTTCTCAATGTCAGCAAGACAAAAGAGATCGTGATGGACTTTAGGAAGCGTAACAGCACCCGCATCCCAGTTTGCATTGACGGCGCCGAAGTAAAGATGGTTGAAAACTTCACATTCCTAGGAGTGAATATCACCAACAACTTCTCCTGGACCACCCATATTGAAGCAACGAACATGAAAGCACACTAAGCATTAGAAGGCTTAGGAAGTTCGGAATGTCCCCAACAACCCTCACCAACCTCTACAGATGTGCTGTCGAAAGCATTTTATTGGGATGCATCACAGCTTGGTTTGGGAATAACTCCATTCAAGACCGCAAGAAATTGCAGCGAATAGTGGGTACTGCCCAGACCATCCCACAAACCAACCTTTCTTCTCATTTATACCTCACAGTGCCTCGGCAAGGCCAGCAGCATAATCAAGGATCAGTTGCACCCTGGCCACTCACTCTTCTCCCCTCTCCCATCGGGCAAGAGGTACAGAAATGTAAAAACGCACAGCTCCAGATTCAGGGACAGTTTCTCCCCAGCTATTATCAGGCAACTGAACCATCCTAGCACAACCAGAGAGCAGTCCTGAATCTACCTCATTGGTGACCCTTGGACTATCTTTGATTGGACTTACCATGCACTAAATGTTATTTATTTGTCATGTATCTGTACTCTGTGAATGGCTCGATTGTAGTCATGTCTTGTCTTTCTGATGGCGGGTTAGCACGCAACAAAAGCTTTGCACTGTACCTCGGTACACATGACAATCAACCATCCCGAGCTAAACTAGTATTTGCATATATCATGGGCAGTGGTTTCTTTGTGACAATATGCCCATAAAAACAAACACCATTCATTTAGATTTCCAACTACGCAACATGTATGTTTATTACAGATCACAGGTAATATCATGGGAGAACAAAATTGTAGCAGTCTTTCATTTATTGCTAAGCACATTCTCAACTTCATAGACTTTTAATGATATTTCATTTTATTGTAAATACATGAAAAATAGACGTAGCTGAGAATTGAATAGAGTTGTACAACACAAAAGAATCCCGTAAACATGTGTTAAAGAAGGAACTGCAGATGCTGGAGAATCGAGGGTTACACAAAAAGCTGGAGAAACTCAGCGGGTGCAGCAGCATCTAAGGAGCGAAGGAGATAGGCGACGTTTCGGGTCGAGACTGAAGAAGGGTCTCGACCCGAAACGTTGCCTATCTCCTTCGCTCCTTAGATGCTGCTGCACCCGCTGAGTTTCTCCAGCTTTTTGTGTAACCCCCGTAAACATGTGATTGTGCCTGATTCCATTACCTCCTTTGGCAGTGTTCCAGATATGAACCGCACTGTTTAAAAAAAAATCATCTACCCTTTAAAATTCCTTCCTCTCACTTTAAATCTATGCCTTTTGTTGTTTGTTTTTTGTGTGTACAGACAGTGCCCTCCATAATGTTTGGGACAAAGACCCATCATTTATTTATTTGCCTCTGTACTCCACAATTTGAGATTTGTAATAGAAAAATAATCACATCTGGTTAAAGAGCACATTGTCAGATTTTAATAAAGGCCATTTTTATACATTTTGGTTTCACCATGTAGAAATTACAGCAGTGTTTATACATAGTCCCCCCCCCCATTTCATAATGCGTGTATGTATATATACACACACAACTTTTCTCAATTATTATAGTGTTTATGATCTACTATGTTCATATATTCTGTTGAGCTGCTGCAAGTAAGAATTTTATTGTTCTATTTGGGACATATGACAATAAATCACTCTTGACTCTTTTGACAATTTATGCATCTTTAATGGGGGAAAACGATTCTGAA
Source organism: Raja brachyura (assembly GCA_963514005.1). The sequence goes on along the minus strand of OY740787.1, from coordinate 89,991,400 downwards.
CATCCATCTACGCACGCCATAAGTCTTATAATTGGATCACTCCACAAAGACAAGTCCAGCCGATATAATCTCTCCCCATAACTAAAGTTCTCTCGTCCAGGCAACATGTGGGCAAATTTCCTCTGCACACTCTCTCCAGTGAAATGATATCCTTCGCAAAGTGTAGCCCTCAAAAATGTGCACAATCCTCGTGTAATCTAACCTTTGTTATGTAGAGTTGCAACAATATGTCCTAACTCTTCTATTCTATGCTCTGACCTATGAAGGCGAGAATGTCATATTCTCTCCAGCACCCTATCATTTGCGTTTGGACTTTCAGGAAACTATGAACTTGGACAACTTCATCCTTCAGACCATCAGCATTTTTTAGTGCACTGCCTTTTACTGTTTAGTTTGGGGATACAGCATGGAAACAGGCCCTTCGGCCCTCTGAGTCCGCACCAACCAGCGATTCCCGCACACTAACACTATCCTACACACGCTAGGGACAATTTACACATATACAAAGTCAATTAACCTACTAACCTGTACGTCTTTGGAGTGTGGGAGGAAACCGAAGATCTCAAAAAAAAAATATGCGGTCATGGGGTGAACATACAAACTTCATACATACAGCACCCGTAGTCAGGATCGAACCTGGGTCTCTGGCACTGCAAGCACTGTAAGGCAGCAACTCTGCCGCTGCGCCACCGTGACCGCTCCTAGGGTGTGTAATATCCTCATTTGTCTTCCCAAAGTGCAAAACCTTAGACTCGTCGGGATTAAATTTTGTTTCTCAATGCTCCTTGCAACTTTCCATCTAATCTATATCACACTGCAGTTTTAGACAACATTCTTTGCTATCCACAGAACACCAATTTTCATGTCATCTGCAAACTTACTGATCATACCTCCCACCTTCACAACCAAGTTGTTAATATATAATCTCAAACAGCTCTGATTTGTGTGACACATCACTAGCCACAGATTTCCAATTCGGAAAACATCCTTCCAATGTTACCCTTTGCCTCCAAATGCAAAGCCACGTTTGGATCCAATTAGACAGCTCCCATGTGCCATTAGCTCCCCTTGAATCCCAGCTGCCTTAAACTCCACTTGGATTCCACATGCCTTTAAAAAAGATTAATTAAGGGTCAATATGTTGAAACTCAGATTACTTAAGATCTAGCATTATGCTAACCAATTTAATTTGCTTTGGAAGTGGAATGGACAGTTGATTTTTGCATCCAATTCAAACTTTTAAAATTCAGTGCTTGATTGTGTTCCAAGGGACAGATTTAACTTTGCATTTTCAAACTCTGAATGTTCTTTGCATTTACATTATTTATTAATTTGTTTCATTTGAATAGAATACATCACAAATCTGGAGGTAGTCGTAACTGCTTGGTTCCTAGGGCATTGATGCGTAGGGCATCCTTGTATCAGACTTTTTTTTAAGGATCACATTGAAACAATTTAAGAATACAGGGTATATTTGGTAAAGTGTGAGAGAATTAAACAAAAATATTATTCTCTATTTGTCATGTTCTCACCCATCTTGAGTAGAAATAATCTAAATTGCTAAAATAGTCTTTTATTTGCTTTAATTCAAAATGTGTTATTGTTTGGCCTAATTGTTTTCAGACCTTCATTTGTCCACTTCATTAAATGTTTGTTATGTTACATCAATGAAGCAGTATAGTTTACTCTTGATTTCACATTTGTTTTATGATGATATCATGGGTAGCATCCACTCTTTGTGCAACAAACATTCAAACTGAGCGACTAAAATAGAAAGATAAACAGGATGTGAACTTTTATCCTAAATTTAGACAGGACTGAATACTAGCGTGTCCAAAGATATTAGGATTTTTAGCTGATGTATGTATCGATAATCCTTTTTATTCACTAGTTCGATTGCAGTTTATTGTCGCATACCTAGATACGGTGAAATTCTTTGTTTTACATTTAATCCAGTAAAATCGTACTGTACATAAACACCATTATACGCAAGTACAGAGTGCAATTATTGCAGTGTAAGACTGGTAGACATGTTCTGAGGCACGACACCTTTTCCAGCACCATCTTGTACCTTTCCTTTCTGCACTTCCAACATAGCTTTGTGATATTGAGTAAGAGTTTGCAGATGGCAGTAGAGGTTGTCAGGCTGATGGATGGGATACTCGATGAAGTGAAGGAATTAGTATTTGGTAGCACGTCGCACCATCATAAATTGGGTCTGAATGACTTGTGAGATCCTGCAGTAGGGTGGACCCAAAATGCTGGAGTAACTCAGCAGGACAGGCAGCAACTCTGGAGAGAAGAAATGGGTGACGTTCCGGGTCGAGACCCTCCCTCAGACTGATCGACGTTTCGGATCGAGACTCTTCTTCAGACTGTATAGTAGGGTGTTCCGTTACCAAAAGGAGTTAAACATCTGGCAGTGGTTGCTCAGGACATCCAGTCCTGGATCATGCTGAGGCAGTTGCAGTCTGTATGAGTTGCCACAACCATGTGTTAAGGGCACAAACGTCTGCAGAGGATTGCACTTGGTAATGGCATCTTGTGGTGACTAGGTAGCAGTAATTGGCTGTTCTTCCAGATGCCATTTCCTGGCCAAAATCCAGCAGAACATTTAATACAAAAGGAATGCCAGTTTTGAGCCCCTTCATTGGGTCATATCTCAAGAATCCAAATCCAATTCTGTTGTCTTAAACTGATTATTGACTTTGACCCAGACATTTGCTTAATTATCTCGTGAGCTCTGTACTGGATTATAAGGTATTTTTGATGTTATAACAATCCAGTGGATTATCTCGGTCAGGAATGCTGATTTAAATTGTACAAAACATCTAGATCACTGTTTTCATTGTTTTGTATTGGGATTAGATATAACACCTTTACATCAATGGGCACGGGATAAGGTACTTTAAAACAAAGCAACATAGAGTGCATGTGCATACATATACTTTTGAAAATGGAAAAATATTGCACATTATGAAAATATCAAATACAAGTCCTGGAAATGCTTAGCCGGGCAGGCCATATCAGTGGCAAAAGAAACAAGAGTTAACATTTCAGCTGAACACAATAGAAACATAGAACATAGAAAATAGGTGAAGGAGGAGGCCATTCAGCCCTTCGAGCCAGCACCGCCATTCATTGTGATCATGGCTGATCGTCCGCTATCAATAACCCGTGCCTGCCTTCTCCCCATTTCCCTCGACTCCACTAGCCCCTAGAGCTCTATCCAACTCTCTCTTAAATCCATCCAGTGATTTGGCCTCCACTGCCCTCTGTGGCAGGGAATTCCACAAATTCACAACTCTCTGGGTAAAAAAGTTTTTTCTCAGCTCACTCTCAAATGACCTCCCCTTTATTCTAAGACAGTGGCCCCTGGTTCTGGACTCACCCAACATTGGGAACATATTTCCTGCATCTAGCTTGTCCAGTCCTTTTATAATTTTATAAGTTTCTATAAGATTCACCCTCATCCTTCTAAACTCCAGTGAATACAAGCCTAGTCTTTTCAATCTTTCCTCATATGACAGTCCCGCCATCCCAATGGTTTTTAATTGGAAATAATAATTCTGGTTTCCCTCCCACAGATGGGGCCTGACTTGCTTTATAAAATTCTGTTTTGGGATACAGTCATTGTATCCAAATTCAGCGTTCCTTGCCTATCCTTTTTGGCGTTAAGAAAGGAATTGGCTTTGGTTAGCCCCCAACTATATATGCTGAGGATTCCCTCTTTTGTTCATTAGGGAGGTTTAAATGCAACGGTTGTGGAAGTATTTCCAGATCAGGATGGTAGGGGAACCTGATGGTGAATCCTGCGTAGGAAGGAACTGGAGATGCTAGTTTAAACCAAAGATAGACACAAATTGCTGAATAATGCAGCGGGAGAGGCATCTGGTCTGGAGAGAAGGAATGGGTGACGTTTTGGGTCAAGACTCTTCAACAGACCGAGGGGATCTGAAGAAGGGTCTCGACCCGAAACATCACCCATTCCTTCTCTCCAGAGATGCTGCCAATCCCACTGAGTTCCTCCAGCATTTTGTGGCTATCCATGGTGAATCCTATCTGCTAGCAGATCCCCTTGTCATTGGCAGTAGAGGTCCTGACTCTAGAAGGAGCTGCGTAAGTAGGATAAATGGATAGTTATAATGGATGTTATTGGTAGCACACTCTACAGTGGAGGAGGCTGAATGTTTAGGATGGTGGATTTGGGTGACATCGTTATGAATGAACTTTATTGCCTTCCCTCCCAGTGAGAAATGTTGATTCCGCTGAGTAGGGATGTTCATGTTCAATTCTAGCGCGTGTTGTGTTCTTTTTATTCATATGACTGTATGGTAACTCAAATCTCACTGTACCAATTGGTGCATGAGACAATAAATGTAACTTGAACTTGGCTTGAGCTTTTGAGTAGTGTTGGCTGAGCTAGCGGTGCTGGCTCGAAGGGCCGATTAGCCTACTCCTGCACCTATTGTCTGTTGTTGAACTTTCAGATTGTTTTTGAAGCTATATTCTTTCGGAAAAGTGGAGAGTATTCCATCACCCTTGTAAAATGTTGAAAGAATTTGGAGAATCACTCACTGCAGAATACCAATCCTCTTGCCGGCATTGTTAATGTAGCTGACCCCTAATATATTGATGATCGGGGACTCGCCATGCTACTGCCATAATGTATCAGGGTAGGTTGAGCTTTGCTCTTGCTGGGGAATGTCATTGCCTGATACTTTAGTGGTGCTGATTGATGTCCAAGTCTTGTTGCACGCAGGGATGTTTCATTTGCTGAAGGGTTGTGAATGGAATTGAAATTTAACCAATCATCAGCAACCATCTCTATCGAGGTGGAAGGAAGGTCACTGGTAAATCAGTTGAAGATTGTTGAGATCATTACCTTGAAAAACTCCTGTGATGTCCTGGGCTCAAATGGTTGAGATTCGGCAACCACAGAAATCTCCTTTTGCCTAAGGCCTGACTCCAATTGTTGGAGTGCTTCACCGGTGATGCCCATTGACTAGCTTAACAGGGCATCTTGATGACAGTCTTGGTCAAAAATGGCGTTGATGTCAAAGACAGTCACTTTTATCATGCCTCGGGAATTTGGCTCCCAGATCCACATTTGGACCTCAAGACTCCAATGAGACATTGTGCTGGATGGTTTTGGCAAAACTCAAAAGGGCATCAGAGGGCAAATGATGAGTAATGTGAGTTGAGATTCTCAGTATTGTTGGTAAAGCAGTTCAAGTAAATAAGCAGATTGGAGATAAAATAAACTGCAGACGGTGGAATCTTGAGCGAAGTGCTGGTGCAACTCAGTAGGTCAGGCAGCATCTGTGGAGGAAATGGATAGATGATGTTTTGGCTTGGGATCCTTCTCAACGATACTAAAGCAGAAAAAGCATGCGGATATTTTTCATAGAATATTGCAGTAAGACCTAGCCACGCTAATAAGAAGTGATCCAGAAGTTCCCAAAAACCCTTTGACTAATTTGCATCAAACGGTCTATTTATTTTCTTTAACTTCAGTGATTTGACTCTGTGCAGCAAATGGAATCCCAAATGAATAAATATATTTTTGCAAACTGTTTCTTTTCGCTTTATAGAGATGATGTCCATGTTCTTCAAAATTGGTCTTCTACATCTTCCAAACCGAGAAATTCCCTCAAATACTGTTCTTCGTCGATGGCTGTTGAAATATTTATAGGGGGAGAGTTTTTAAGCTTGGATATGTCAGGAATACATCAGTGTCCTGAATTTGGTACTCTGATGCTGTAATCTGTTAACATTCTTTTGTAACTTAAACTTGGAAATATACCGTTTGATAAAATGCCTCAAAATTGTTTCCCAGAAGTGTTTCCATTACATTTGAGGGTAGCACGGTGACAGAGAGGTAGAGTTACTGCCTTACAGCGCTGGGGACCCGGGTTCGATCCTGACTATGGGAGCCTTCTGTGCAGAGTTTGTACGTTCTCCCCGTGACCGCGTGGGTTTTCTCCGAGATCTTCGGTTTCCTCCCACACTCCAAAGATGTACAGGTTTGTAGGTTAATTGGCTTGAGTTTGTATACTTGGTATAAGTGTAAATTGTCCCCAGAGTGTGTATGCTTGTGTTGGTGTGCGGGGATTGCTGGTCGGTGCGGACTCGATGGGCCGAAGGGCCTGTTTCCGCGCTCTATCTCTAAACTGAACTAAACTGCATATAATGTTTAAAAACTGAAAGAACTGAATCACTTTCCCTTTGATCACTACTGGTTTAGTATTCATTCTGCAGACTAGGAAAACAGACATACAAGGAAGCCACTTACTTGGCATTTCATGCATATTTTTGTTACCAATATTTGGGCTTTCAACATTCCAGGGCAAACATTCAGAAGCAATATCAAACATTGGCGTAGCTTCTCACTTGCAACGACAAGCAGGCGAACTTTGATTTAAAATGGTTAGGGTGTAAAAAAAAAGCGGGTGCAATGTGGAATTTGTAGTCGTTATTGAAGCTGAAGGAAGTAATTTCATCCTGTAACAAAAAAGGAGCTACCAGATGATTACAAAATCAGATATCGACCTTTTTATGGTGGATTTCATGGGGAGGTCAATTGGCAATTGCCCTGTTCATCATCTGCCAGAACTTATGCATTCATCACATTAAGAGGAGTTCAGTGAAGAGCACTAGATAAATGTACGAGCAGAAGATTTGTAAACGATGTGAGCTATTAACCATTGAATCCCCTCATTTAGTTGTACATTCATACGTAGCTCTGGATATTTCACAATTTTTGCATCTCTAATGTAATCGACGTTTGAATTGTTATACAATGTGTTAATAAAGAAAAACAATATTTGGCTGAAATTGTTTTGCAGAAAAGTATAACAAATACAATAGGAGCCATCTATATTTAATGCCGTACTCAAAATCCAAGAGTAAATCAAAATAAGTCACTGATAAATGTCAAAGCACAGTTAGGGAAACTGAAGGAAATGGTGGTGATCTAGTTTCAAGTTAGTTTGCAGCTGTTTTTAAAGCTGGGCTTGCCCGCTTGGTACTTTTGAACATCTTTCGATCTCCAGCTTCAGCTAATATTTTACTGCAGTGAATGCCAATGATCTGATCAGTAATTTCCATTTAAATTGCAGCCTTCGTTGTTGCAACGTGAAGAAGAAAATTCTAGGGTAAATATGTTCATAAGTTATAGGAGCAGAATAAGGCCATTCGGCCCATCAAGTCTACTCCACCTTTCAATCTTGACTGATCTGTCTTTCTCTCTCAATCTATTCTTCTTTTTACTGTGGTATTCATTCTTCTTTACTGTGGTGTATCCATTTTCTGGGCTTTGAAACAGTTGTAAGTTGAGAGCTTCATCTTAAATCCCTGGGGAATTTGTATAGTTCGAATCACTATTAATCAATGATTCCCTCTCCATTTAATCAGCATAGGGGAAAAAATAATTTTTTTAGAAGGTGGAAAATATTCTTGTGCGTTTTGGTTAGTTTGGATATTATGCTACATTCGAAAGTTTAAAAAGAAATTTGTGTCACTTTGGTTTGTTTACTGAGAGAGTAAACAGTTTATATTCTTTTCTCCCTTAAATTCTGTGGAGGCATTTCTCCGTTGGGTCATAAGTGATCAGAGCAGAATTAGGCGATTTGGCCTATTCCGCCATGTAATCATGGCTGATCTATATCTTCTTCCCAACCCCATTCTCCTGCCTTCTCCCCATAACCCCTGACACCCGTAATGATCAGGAATCTATCTATCTCTGCCTTAAAAATATCCATTGATTTTGCCACCACAGCCTTCTGTGGCAAAGAATTCCACAGATTCACCACCCTCTGACTAAAGAAATTCCTCTTTGTCTCCTTAAAGGAACGTCCTTTAATTCTGAGGCTATGCCCTCTAGTCATATTTAGATGAAGAGATTCAAAGTAACATTAGCAAATTTGCAGATGACACAAAGCTGGGTGGCAGTGTGAACTGTGAGGGGGATGCTGTGAGAATACAGGGTGATATGGACAGGTTGGGGGAGTGGGCAGATGCATGGCAGATGCAGTTTAATGTGGATAAATGTGAGGTTATCCACATTGGTAGCAAAAACAGGAAGGCAGATTATTATCTAAATTATGTCAAGTTGGGAAAAGGGGAAGTACAACGGGATCTGGGGGTCCTTGTTCATCAGTCAATGAAAGTAAGCATGCAGGTACAGCAGGCAGTGAAGAAACCGAATGGCATGTTGGCCTTTATAACAAGAGGAGTTGAGTATAGGAGCAAAGAGGTCCTTCTGCAATTGTACAGGGCCCTAACGAGACCACACCTGGAGTATTGTGTGCAGTTTTGGTCCCCTAATTTGAGGAAGGCCATTCTTGCTATTGAGGGAGTGCAGTGTTGGTTTACAAAGTTAATTCCCGGGATGGCAGGACTGTCATATGCTGAGAGAATGGAGCAGCTGGGCTTGTATGCTCTGGAGTTTAGAAGGATGAGAGGGGATTTTATTGAAACATATAAGATTATTAAGCTAGAGGCAGGAAACATGTTCCCGATGTTGTGGGAGTCCAGAACCAGGTGCCACACTTTAAGAATAAGAAGTAAGCCATTTAGAACGGAGATGAGAAAACATTTTTCCACACAGAGAGTTGTGAGTGTTTAATTCTCTGCCTCAGAGGGCGGTGGAGGCAGGTTCTCTGGATAATTTCAAGAGAGAGCTAGATAGGGCTCTTAAAGATAGCGGACTCAGGGGATATGGGGAGAAGGCAGGAACAGGGTACTGATTGGGGTTGATCAGCCATGATCACATTGAATGGTGGTGCTGGCTGGAAGGGCCGAACGGCCTACTCCTGCACCTATTGTCTATTGTCCTAAACTCTCCCACGGGTGGACACATCCATATGCCCACATCAATATCCTACCAACTCTTCTGCACATATGGTTTTGTTGAACCATGCAGTTTTATTTTATTTTTTTTTCTGGATGTAGACACTTGATAAAACCATTCTTAATTTCTCTTGAGAAGGGAATAGAGACCCAGGATTGAGATCCACTGATAATGAATCAACAGTAACATAATTCTAAATCAGAATGGTTTAAAGCCTGTAGAGGAACCTGTGGGTGGAGGTATTACCATGTACCAAATAATTTTACTGTTCTTGATGGTAACGTTTTCAAGTGTGGGCCGTGTTGTTGGAATAAGTCCGATAATAATTGTTGTACTTTTTGAGATAGCACACTATTATTATTATTATAGTGCTTCAGTGATGGAGAGAATATTTAGGACGGTGATTAAGGTGCCAAACCCAGTGGAAGAATGGTCTCCACCTGAAACGTCACCCATTCCTTCTCTCCAGAGATGCTGCCAGTCCCACTGAGTTACTCCAGCTTTTTGTGTCTATCCCCAGTGGTATGAACATTGAATTCTCAAATTTTAAGTAACTTCTACCTGTGCCCCCTTCCCCCCCCCCCCCCCCCAAGCCCTCTTCCTCCACCCTGGTAGATTTACCAGTTCCACAGTTCTCCACATTGTTTTCCTCTTGAGATCACACCCTCCATTGACATCAATGAGCTTACTACGTACCTCTCTGCCTGAGGTCATTTCCATCTGGCCCTGATTGGTCCTGGTCTTTACTCTCCTCCAACTCTTCACTGTTTCCCCCCCCCCCCATCACTTACTTTCAGTCTGAGGGAGGGTCCCGACCTGAAACGTCACCTAGCCTATTTCTGCAGTGATGCTGCCTGAATTACTCCAGCACTTTGTGTCTATCTGCGGGACTCGGTGCCTTATTGTTAATGTGGCACGCAATCTATGCAGTGGACTTCTTATACATACTGGATGTGAGAGGCGAGTCAAATAGTGCAGGACATCCAGCTTCAGCCTTTGGTAGCCACACTAACTGTGGCTCGTACAGTTTAGTCTTTGGTCAGTGGTGATTGCCCAGATGTTGAAGGATGGGCCGCATGCTGATGGAGTATTTGTAGTATCTACTCTTTGCTACCCAAATGTTTATATTATAAGTGGAAACACAGTTCAGGTTGCTTTATGGTGGAAATAAATATAATTATGATGAATGGTCATCAACCTGAATTTCTAATCTTGCATCTCGCCCCACTGCTATTACTGGACCATGCGACTATTTCTGGTATTTTGTGTCTTAATTTCAGAATTCCACTATGAGCAGTATTTTGTTGATGTATGCTAGCCAAGATGTTCTGGTAGTGTCCCTGTGAGGCTTAAACACCGGAAACTCTTTCTACAGTCAAGTAATCTGATATTGATCAGTTTGGCTCTGAACTTCCAAGTCTTAAATTTCTCTCATTCTCAGTGACGAGATGTGGACTCATTTACAGAGGTGTGGTGCAAGCAGTGACCAACCTGGGTTATGGCTCCTGCCAATTGCACCGTATCATTTCCCATTCTATTTGGAATATTGATTGCTTCTCCTTGGAACTTGGATTTTCAAAATGTATTATTTAAAATGTTCAATTTAATTCTTTATCTCCATCAACTTTATTCATAGAGAATGTTGTGTTAGCCTAGTCTTCTGTGCTACTGTCTCAGAATTCAAAGAAATTACTTGGAACATTAGCTATATTCTGCTCATACCTTTTTCTATCTTTAATGTTTCTTCACTGATATTATTGGAGGTATTGTAATCATTTCTTCCTATTATGTTTTGGTTGATCTTCTTTTCCAAATTATCCAGTAACAAACATAAAACAATTGCAATAAGGTCCCACATGGGAATAGTATTGTGGGCTATTTCGATTGAAATCCAACTTCAAATTAAGCATCTGCTGATGGCATATGCTGATCATAGGTGTATATATTTTCTTGTCTGTTCTGCATATGCTTAAGTAGATGTTTCATCTCATTTTATATTTTGTTGAACCACCTCCACTGATCAATTTGATCGAGAATCAATTTAAGAGCAAGTGTGTTTTATTGGCATGTGTCCCGAAATGAGACATTCACATTCTTACTTGCAGCAACACAACAGATATGTCGGCATAACACTCTAAAAAACATATTAAATGAGATGTACCTCCATCTTTTCTTTTTGTGAGAAAACGAATGTCCGGCTTGGAACATGCTGAGTAGGTGGACACAAATTGGGAAGGAATTCAATTTGAAAACCTTGTACACTGCACAGTATAAACGTATCTGATGTTATCTCGTGCCATTCCTTTAGAAACAAGTGTAAATTCCCCCCAACTTGTAGGTATTTTAGTTAGGGGGCGCCGTCCTGTATGGTGCGGCTGCCCAGCCTGCAGCTGTATGTCTTTTCTCCTTTTTTTTTTAGTGTGTTAAAGTGTTTTGTTTTGGAGCCTATTCTTTTTTTATGTGGGGGGGGGGGGGGGGGAGGAAAGGGGGAAACTGCTTTTCCTGGTCCCTACCTGGTCGGAGAGGCAGCTTTTCTCCGGGCTGCATCTTCGACCCGTCCTCGCGGCCTACCAGCGGGCCTGGAGCGGCGTTTCCTGAGGGGCCGCCCAGAACCTCGGCTTCGGCAGCGGCGGAGCGCTGGAGCGCCATTGCGGGGCGGAGCGGGTGATGCCTTGCCTGGGTCGCCGCGCTGGAACTCCGGTGAGCTGAGACCGGCGAGACAAACATCGCGGAGCCGCGGGTCTGTGGAGCAGCCGGCTGCGGGCGGCGGCGCTGAACTTTAACATCGGGAGCCAGGGAGGAACTCCATTCAGCGCGGCCTTGTCGGCTTCGGAAGCCGCGGACTCCCGTAAGGAAGCGGCCGTTCCGGATGTCCCAAGCCGCTGAGAGGATTCTCCTAACGCCGGAGTACCACCACCCGGCGAGAACGGCCTGGAACATCGGGCCTCCGTGAAGACAACTGCGGAGGCCTCAATAGGCCTGACTATGGGTGGACATGGGATGGGGACTGGACATTGTGCCTTCCCTCATAATGGGAACCATTGTGGGGGGATGTTTTTATGTTTAAATCTCTTTATTCGTGTTGTGTCTGTATTCTTTATTTTATGTGCTGCCTGGCAAGAAGCATTTCACTACACCAATTGGTGTATGTGACAAATAAACTAACCTTGAACCTTGAACCTTGAACCTATTTCTCATTTAATATGTTCCAATAAGACCCAGACCCACCTGCCTCCATGGTTACTGGTGGAATTTGCTGCCCCCGGATCCTGGTGGGAAAAGGCATGTTTGCTCGTGCCCCAGTTGGAGCGCGCCAGCTGCGCACATTAGCTTGTTCCATGGCCGGACCCGGTCTCTGCAACCCGTCTGTAGGGGAACTGCCATCGAACCGTTCTGCTGACCATCGGTGCTTTAATCATTCCCACTGTTCTTGCCTCATTGTCGAACTCCTTAACTCATTTCGCGAGGTCTTCCCCAAACAGCAGATTTGGTGGCTGAAGATTGCTGTGTTTACACAGTGCCGCAAATTTTGGGTTGATGGTAGGGCGGATGACACTTTTCCACAAACAATTAATTTCAAAGTGCGAATTGCACATGAGGGCTAAGGCATCCTGCTGTGTATCAGACGGGTGCCCCCCATCCATCGATCTGGCAAATGCAGTAATGCCCGAGGCGAGCAACTTCAGCACCCTCTGAAGCTTCATTTCTTGAGACCTGATGCCGACCCCCATATGGCCCCATATAACGTGATTTACCGTCGGTACTTTAAGCAGCGCAGTTAGCTGAGGTCTCATATTTTTTGGTTGTCTCATCCATAGTCAGCTCTTGCAGCTGATGTGAAGCCAGATAATTTATGGTTGCAGCCAATTCATCACCCAGCGTCTCTCCTGATTCTTTTGGGATGGCAAATCTTGCAGCCAGGAATGGTACTTCTGGCTCGTGCCCTTCATCCCGTGGGGTATGCTGCACCGCTATACCCACGGACTCGGCGTCAGAATCAAACTGACCCTCCAAGAGGGAGCGATTAAGCAGCCCTGTTTCAGGCGTGGCTGGCGCGGGCACTCCCGTAGACCGGCGCATACACAACTCCTCCTGCCGGAGTGTGTCTTGATGGAGCATCCTCTCCATTTTGGACAACCGTGAAAAAACAGTATCCATTCCTGGAGGGGAACCCCCCTGGCCCGACTCATCTGATTCTGTGGGGCGTGTAGACTTTCGAGCCACCTTGCGTGTGGCCATGGTGCTCTCAGGCACCAAGTCTGCAGTCGCTGGTCGACCCGCTAGCGACTGAATAGGCGAACTAGGCGACCGCCTGCCACCCGCACTCCTGTGGTCTTCCATAGCTTTCCCAGCGGCTCGCCTAGACTTCATCCTAGACGCTTTCTCCCTCGTTGAATACTTGATCCTGAAAACAAGAATTACTCCAACACAAAGCGACCAAGTTTAACACTTACCTGAGGTTTTTAGACTTACCGCTGGAGGAGCGACACACCTCCCAGCCGGTCGCGCGCCATGCGTCAGACGTAATGCGCACATGCGGACTGGCGGGGTTCATCACGTGGTCAATCACGTGACTCCGAAGTATAATAGCCCATTGCGTTTTATCTGTTTATTTGTGTGTGTGTGTGTATATATATATATTCAATGGTATATGGTTACACAGATCAGTTCATAACTATTTATTTATGCCTACTATTTTTCTGTTTTGCTGAAGTAAAGCAAGAATTTCATTGTCCTATCTGGGACATGACAATAAACTCTTGAATCTTGAGGAGGTAATGCAATAAAGGGAGCAGGAAAGATGGTCTCAATTGCAATGATGAAGATGTTCATGGAAACGTGGGCGTGCTCTACTTTGAATTTAAATCACATGTTGGATGTGTTGTTGCTTGCTTCATATTCTGCTTTTCTTTTAAACGTAGGTGACTATTTCACAAAGAAATAACTTCACTGAAGATCAGCTATTGAGTCAACAAGAAAAGTCGTGGGAGCCTCTCCTTTTGAAGCAAGTATAATTTAAAAACTAAATATCTGGGTGTGGGTGGCATTGGCAAGTTGAGAACTTGGCGATGATGCATTGCAGGTTATTTCATTTTTCTGAAAAACATCAATGAGCAATGAAGAAGGTCATGAAACAAGCAAATGTTTTTTTTCCACTACCTTCAGGCCAGAGATGAAAGTTGTTTCAATGGGAAATGCAAAGGCTCTGCTGGGGGCTGCATCAGGGAAATGAGGAGTAATAGAGAACTACAGGGCTTAACAACAAAACAACTAAAAACGGAACACAGGCAACCAATCTAAAGTGATTTTACAACCAATGAATCAGAGCTCTGTAGTCCCAGAATGTTGCATGCTCATTTCACCCCACAGATGTTAACTTGCCCACAGATTTCCTCTGGCAGTTATATCTTTTAACATTTTTAGTTAGTGTATACTTGTTACTGCTACCCCGGTTATTTGATTTGTCAGGATACCAGATTCAATCAACGTCTATTGAAGCACATCCCGATGGAACAGCTTCCAGTCCATCCAGTGTTGCTGCAGTCTACCATAAATTAAAACTGTTTCCTCCCATATCTCTCTAACTATCTCTCTAAGTTGTTCTGCTTGATCTGTAACAAAGATGAATAAATATCCTTCACCTGCACCTCATATACACCCCTAACCGTTTTGCAAGAAGCTAGATTTCCAAGTCTAACTTGCCTCCATAACATAGAAGTTGCAGTCTTCAATGTCTTCAGCCAAAGCTTCAATGTGGCAGAAAATAATCCAAAGTCTTTAATAAATGTGTTTTTTTTCCACTGCTGATATGTTGGTTCTTTTGCTGGCCTTGGATTAATAATGTTATTAATACAATCATAGAAGTTGAACATTTGAATTGATGTTCATGATAAATGGCAGGGCTCTTGGGCTGTTGAGGTACAGCAGCTTCTAGGAGTGCAGGTACATATAAAGTAGTGTCACAGATAGATAAGGTGGTCAAGAGGGCTTTCGGCACATTGGCGTCAGGGTTTGACTATAGGGATTCGGATGTTACTTTGCAGCTGTATTGGTGATGCTAAGACCATTATAGGAAATATGTTGTTGAGTTGGATTGAGTCTGAAAAGGGTGTGGGCGGTGCCTTGTGGCAGCGGCTCGACTGCAGTCCATCTGTCTTTTTCTTTCTGTCATGTTTTTGGTTTTAATTTTATTTTTAGCTGTGGATATGTGGGGGGGGGGGGGGCGGCGTTAGGGGAGGGGGAAACTTTGTTGTTGGGGTCTAACATCGTGGAGCCGGCGGCCTCCAACTGGAATCGACCTGGGGCTCCAGTCACAGAGCCTGCGGACTCACCATCGCGGAGCTGGCCAACTTCGGAGCGTGGAGCGCTGTGGTGGCGTGCGGCTGGGACCCGACTTTGGAGTTTCGGCGGCTCCGGTTGCAGGCCCTGTGGACGGTCACATCGGGAGCTCACGGGTCCCTGGTGGGAGACCGCTTTTCGGAGCCCCCGCAATGGCAACATCTCCCGCCCAAATCGAGGGGGAATTACATCGCCCGGCACAGCTTTGAGGGCCGCGGGACTTACCATCGCCCGCTGGGGTGGGGGGTGGGGCTCTAACATCAAAAGCTTCGATCAGCTCGATGCAGCAGTGTGACTGCTTAACTGCAGGAGAAGAAGAATACAGAACAGAGAATGGGGAAGAAATAAGACTTTTGCCTTCCATCACAGTGAGGAGGTGTTTGGAGATTCACTGTGATGGATGTTTGTGTGGAACTATGTTAATTGTGTGTTTTGGTTTTTGCTGTTTTGACTGCAGGAACGTAATTTCGTTTGAACAGTGTATGTTTAATTGACAATAAACGGCATTCTAATTCTAATCTAGTTCTAATTTGCGAGGATGTTGCCAGGACTTGAGGGCCAGAGCTATAGGGAGAGGTTGGGCATGCTTGGACTTTGTCGTCTTCTTCTTGCGTATGGCGTGCACAGCCTAAAGTTGGAGGACAATTGTTCTATTTGATCTTACTTGATTGTGCACGCCGGGTTGATTGCATTCGCCGAAACAGGGCGGACCACGTGAAGGTTGCAATCTCCCACCCCACGCTCGGACTGTATTTCTTGGAGTGCAGGAGAATGGGGAGATCGCACAGTGGAGTATTAGATCATGAGGGGAATAGATACGGTAGATGCACGCAGTCTTTTACCCAATGTAGGGGAATCAAAAAAGAACCAGAGGACGTATGTTTAAGGTGAGAGGGGAAAGATTTAATGGGAATCTGAGGGACAGTGTTTTTACATAGAAGGTGGTGGGTGCATGGAATGAGTTGCCGGGGAGGAAGTAGTTGAGGCAGAAACAATGACAACATTTAAAAGACATTCGGACTGGTACATGGTTAGGAAAGATTTGGAGGGAAATGAGCCAAACGTGGCCAGGCGTGACTAGTGTAGATAGGGCACCTCGATCAGGACGGGCAAGCTGTCTGTTTCCATGCTGTACCACCTTGACTCTATAATATAATTGAATCTCTGGAAATAAACCAACTGCTTTGATATCTGCCATCCAATCTGACTCTTTGGTTCATTTGTGATATCAAGCATCATACAATCGAGAAGATATGGACACAAAAAGCTGGAGTAACGCAGTGGGTCAGACAGCATCTCTGGAGAAAAGGAATAGGTGACATTTGGGGTCGAGACCCTTCTTCATACTGTCGAGGTTAACACATGACTTTCCTTGATTGTAGCAAACTGCAGTATTACAGAGAGGGCAGCGATCATTGATGACTGCTCATTGGCTGGCTTCCCCTTAAAATGAACAATTTAAATAAAAGTCCCAAAATTCAGCTGTAGTTGATTTATATATTGATTTCTATATTTATATAAAACCACTACAGCTATATAAATATATTTATTTAGCGTTCCTTTCTGCTCCTTTATAAGTGCATGAGCCACAGGAGCAGATTTTGGTCATTCGGACCTTTGTGTCTACTTTAATAAAACCCAAAGACTTGACCTCAACAGCTGTCTGTGGTAATGAATTCCGCATATTCACCATCCTCTAATGAAAGAAATTGCTCCTTAAATCCTTCTTTCTAAAAGTACGTCCTTTTATTCTGGGGCTGTGCCCACTGGTCAGTAGACAATAGGTGCAGGAGTAGGCCATTCGGCCCTTCGAGCCAGCAGCGCCATTCACTGTGATCACGGCTGATCATCCACAATCAGTACCCCGTTCCTGCTTTCACCCCATATCCCATATCTTTAAGAGCTCTATCTTGAAAGCATCCAGAGAATTGGCCTCCACTGCCTTCTGAGGCAGAGATTTCCACAGATTCACAACCCTCTGTGTGAAAAGCTTTTTCCTCATCTTCATTCCAAATGGCTTACCCCTTATTATTAAACTGTGGCCCTTGGTTCTGGACTTCCCCAACATGGGGAACAAGTTTCCTGCCTCTAGCGTGGCCAAACCCTGAATATTCTTATATGTTTCAATAAGATATCCTCTCATCCTTCTAAATTCCAGAGTATAAAAGCCCAGCTGCTCCATTCTCTCAGCATATGACAGTTTTGCCATGCCGGGAATTAACCTTGTGAACCTACGCTGCACTCCCTCAATACCAAGAATGTCCTTCCTCAAATTTGGAGACCAAAACTGCACACAATACTCCAGATGTGGCCTCACTAGGGCCCTGTAAATCTACAGAAGGACCTATTTGCTCCTATAATCAACTCCTCTTGTTATGAAGGCCAATATGCCATTTGCTTTCTTCACTGCCTGCTGTACATGCATGGTTACTTTCAGTGACTGATGAACAAGGACCCCGAGGTCCTGCATTCTCCCACTAGTGGAAACATCCTCTCCACATCCACTCTATCCCGGCCTTTCAACATTCAGTCAGCTTCAATGAGGTTCCCCCTTCATTCTTGTAAACCTCCTCTGGACCCTCTTCAACACCAGCACATCCCTCCTCAGATATGGGGCCCAAAACTCCACCAGCATTCCCAAGACCCTTTGCACCTCCAATTTCTAAATCCTGTCCTCATTTAGAAAAAGAGTGTATGCTTTTCTTCCACTACCAAAGTGCATGACCACACACTTTCCGATGCTGCATTCCATCTGCCACTTCTTTGCCCACTCTCCCGACTGTCCAAGCCCTTCTGCAGCCTCCCTGCTTCCTCAACACTATCTGCCCCTCCACCAATCTTTGTGTTAACTGTGGACCTGGCCATAAAGCCATCAATTCCATCATCCAAATCATTAAGATACCACTTGAAAAGCTGTGGACCCAACGCAACCTCTGTGGAACACCACAAGTCATCAGCAGCCAACCAACAAGAAAAAGCCCCCTTTATTCCCACTCTTTGCCTTCTGCCATTCAGCCCATCTTCTATCCATGCTGGTATCTTGCCTTTAATCTCTCTTTCCCTTATTATTTCATTTTGTGCCTGATTTTTGTCATTAAATTTGACCTTCTCAAGGCTTTTCTGTTTACTGCTCAATTACTAATTTAATGAAAAAATGCACCATTCCTCCCATGGTGAAAGTAGAAACCTGGGTGTCTTGTTTCATTTACGGATCAGTAATTAGATCAGATATCAACAACTTTGCAAAGACATTATAAATCCCGCAACAAGTAACTCCTAATGTGCAGGTAAGTCGTAGAATCTGAGGGAAGTTGTGGGAATGCAGGGAGAACAGGATAACTGTGTTAAGGAATAGACATGTGAGCAAAATGGTCTGCCTCGCATATCATCAGGAAATCATCAGATACACTGAAAAGCAGATCAGAGGCATTTGATGGAATTGAACTATTAAAAGAGCATCAGAGAGCCTGGGACTAGGGTCACAGCATCCACCACAGCTGTGAGGTCTCTACAATAACCAGATCCTCCCGGACTACAGAGTGTGACCTTGGGTGATGAATGCAAGAGGTGGACTTGGTGGAGCACAGTACAGTCTAAATGTGTGGGAAGGAACTGCAGATGCTGGTTTACACCGAAGATAGACACAAAATGCTGGAGTAACTCAGCGGGACAGGCAGCTTCTCTGGAGAGAAGGAATGGGTCTGAAGAAGGGTCTCGACTAGAAACGTCACCCATTCCTTCTATCCAGAGATGCTGCCTGGTATGCTGAGTTTTTCCAGCATTTTGTGTCTAACTACTGTGCAGGCTAATGTGCATCATTGAAAGGAGCAGTGGTGAATGGTACTTGGTATTAGATGATATATATTGGCAATGGGAGTTTGCAGGGTCTGTTGGAACATTAGCGGGCAATCATGCGACCAGTAAAGTGGTGGAGCCTGGAGGGACCAAAGTGAGGCCTTTGGTGGCAGATTGGATGACTTGGTGGATATTAATGTGATGAAGACAATTTGGGGGGGGGGGGGGGGGGGCATTGGAAGCTCTGTTCATGGTCAAGGATTCAGAGACGATGTGAGAAAGTTTTAAGTGAATGGTGTATGTTGCTGCGGTCGCTCAAGAAAATGTTGATCTTCCTGGTGTTAAACTGGAGGAAATTGCAGCTGATGCAAGACCTGTGCCGGGCAAGTGTTGTGGCACCATTAGCATTGGAAGGGGAGGGGGGGGGGGGGGGATGATTAAATTCTTGTAAACTTCTACAGGAATAATTAAGTAAATAGCTACGCTTTAATTGTGACTGCCATTTGTAGACATTGCCACTTACAAAACTTTTGAACATAATTGGATCCACTTATTTTGTGTGTTAAAGCAGAGCTTTCAATTGCAGACATGTAGAGCTAACAAAGTAGTTTTCATGTTAATCCAAGGCTAGATTTTCTTTATATTGTAGTTTAGAGTGTACGGCAGTACCAAAAGCAGAAAATAAGCTGTTTATTCTGAATATTAACCTCCATAGTTTTGTTTAAATTCAACGATTGGTAAATGGTAAAGTTTAGTGATATTTAAACGTAGTGCAGTGAGACTGAGCGTTTACGTCCCCCTGCTGTGCTTTGCATATAAATGTACTTTGGCTTTTGAGTGTTGGTTATGCGTTGCCCTTCAGATTTCCCCAGGGATTGCAGGTGTAAAATTGTTTGGCTGTATTTCATGAGGTTGGCCATGAATGAAACTCAAAACAGTTTGCAAGTTCGATTGTTGCATTGCAAATTATGAATTAGTCTCCATTGCAGTAGCTCTTTCAATGGAAAGTTTTATAAAAATTAGATATTGTTACCTGATGTCAGACTGGCTGGGCTAGAATAAACTTTAAGCAAACAGTGTTTTAATCTGTGATTATAATTGTGAAATGCAACGGGAGAACGTGAAAAGGATGATACTCAAGCATACAAACTTTAACGTTAATTGTTTATGATTTAAAAGAGCAACAAGCGCAAGACCGCAAGATCCAATCACAGACCGACTGCCAAGGCATTCTTATCTATTTCAAATTTCTACCTTGTAATTAAAATTGCTAATCAGAATATCATTTCCACACAGCTGAAAGGATCACATGAACGATTTGGACATTGCAAAGGCATGCATTTCAGGGAAACTTTTCAATAACTATTTCATATTTGTTAATGAAATTGTTTTGGTCGATTTAGTCTTTAGATTTTCTTATGGCCGACCTGATGAATCAAAAGAAACACCAGCCATCATTTTACCAAATTTAGTTTACAGGCTTAGCTTGTGAGGTCTGATCACCGAGCTGAACGATGATCGGGTTTATGAGACTGTTGAGTTCATTGTTATTGAAAACCATTCCCAACCCTTGCTTCAGAGTGTGCAGAAAGAAGATGGTTTGTCCTTTGTAAGGTGATAATCTGATACTGATGTTACTGCTGTCTTGTGAATTTGCTAGTAGTCAGTGCCGTCACTGGTGCTCACCAACTACCCTAATCATGCAACGTAAGCAGTCTGAAGAAGAGTCTCAACCCGAATCATCAGCTATTCCTTTTCTCCAGAGATGCTGCCTGACCTGGTAGCATACCCAGCATTTTGTGTCTGTCTTTACCACAAATTATGACTTGTACTCATGACTAAGTTCTAATTTTAGCTTGATATAACCTATGTAAGAAAAATGGTCAGTAAGTTGTCTTGCGATTGCTATATCAACGTTGTTAATGACTTCTCTGATAAGAACAATTTAACAAATGCTACCTAAACAGGTTTGATTGTAGTTGAATGTCCACCAACAGAAACATGGCAGTGTTTCGGGGATAAAATAAGTCTCAAAATACTCGATACTTTGTGGGACCAAAAATCAAAGACCTACAGGTGCTGGAAATGAGAAATAAAATTACAAAATGCTGGAAACATTCACCTGTAGAAAAAGAAGCAGAATTAATGTTTCGGGTCCAGATGTTTGGTCAGAACTGAGAAGGATAAATCAGACCAATTTTCCAAAACATTGTCCCCTTTCATTGAATTTCTTCAACAATAGAATGGTTGAACACAAATTTAAAACCGATGCTTGGGTTGGGTGAGCGGGGGGAGGGAAGGATAGTGGGACACATCTCCGTTTTTCTTTTTTTTCCTCTCACTTTTTTGTCAGTTCTGGATTTTTTGCTTTTTTTTGTATCTTTTTCTTCATTCTTTCCTTTTTATTTAATTTTTTTCTGATACATGTATCAGTTTATAAAATGTTAAAAAATGAAGCTGTATGAAAATTGTATAATTGTTATCCCGATTGCTTTCTTCATGTACAATTGCTTCTAATAAAATAAACATTAAAAAAATAATAATAATTAAAAAAATAAGAACTGAGAATGAGAATACAAATTAATTTTAATATGCAGAGATGGTGGTTGCTGAATATCTTTGATCGGTGAATAAGGATCCCGACCCGAAACGTCGCCTATTCCCTTCACTCCACAGATGCTGCCTCACCCGCTGAGTTTCTCCAGCATCTTTGTCCACCCTCTTTGATAGGTGAGAGCATTTTGCCATGGGTATAACTTGTTGATCAACCAGATGAATTCAACTACAGCTAATCCCTCATGACAACCATCACCTTATCCTCTCCAAGATATTCCTTTCTTCCTCCATTATTCATCCACGCTTTCTACGACATCAAGCTAAGTTGCATTTGCTCTTTTGCAGTTCTGATAAAATGTCTTTGACCTGACATTTTAACTTACGATTTTTTTCCCCCATAGATATTGTTTGATGTGCTGAGTGTTCCAAGCGGTTTGTTTTTATGACTTAGGAAAGAGGAGGTAGGTGAGGGCACATTTCACTAGACCACATAAATATGAGAGATTTATTATCAGCTTGCAAGGCAAACAGCCTATGGATGAGAATTTGATCATTAGAGGAGGTTGGTGGGAGGGCATTTATTGAAAATGTCAATGATTGCTTTGTTATTTGGCTATATAAATCAGTGACTCAGATCCGAAACATCACCAATTCCTTCTCTCCAGAGATGATGTCTGTCCCTCTGCGTTACTCCAGCATTTTGTGTCTACAATGCTGGTTTACACCGAAGGTAGACACAAAGTGCTGGAGTAACTCAGCGGGCAAGGCAGCATTGCTGGGGAGAAGGAATGAGTGATGTTTCCGTCCAAGACCCTTCTTCAGACTGAGAGTCGGGGGAGAGCGAGAAACAGAGAGCAGCGAGAGAGAATGTTGCAGAACTGACGCCGGAGAGAGGAAGAGAACTTCTTCAAAGTCGGCAGAAGAAATGTGTAGGAAGGAACTGCAGATGCTAGTTTACACCGAAGATAGACATAAAATGCTGGAGTAACTCAGCGGGACAGGCAGCTGCTCTCTGTGTCTCCCTCTCACCTGACTCAGTTTGAAGAAGGGTCTCGACCCAAAACGTCACCCATTCTGTCTAGCCAGAGATGCTGCCTGACCCGCTGAGTTACTCCAGCATTTTGTGTCTATCTTCGGTTTAAACCAGCATCTGCAGTTCCTTCATACACAGCTGGCTCTTAAACCTGCTTCAAATGTTCTGAAATTGTGAATTGTATGTCTAAACATTTCCTGCACTTGTAATCTCCAGGGCGAAATCATAAAGCCTTTTGGAGTCAATTAGAGGCACACTTACTCTGGAAAATTAATTCTGACAGGACTAGACGTTATGTTACGTAACCAAATCAACCAGGAACACAATGAATGGCGGTGTTGGCTCGAAGGGCCGAATGGCCTCCTCCTGCATCTATCTTCTATGATTCTATGTCATCCAGGATAAATTAATTTCCAGTACCCTGAGCTGATAGGAATCAATTACGGAAATTAGATTTATGATTATTATCCAGGATGATGCTTAATTTTTACATAACGTTACCTCCAGCCCAGTCAGAATTTAATCAACTCCTAAAAGGTGGGAGAGAAGCAGCAGCCAGAAGCAGAGAGAGCGAGTATCAGCTGGAAGTAGGCGAGTCAGAGGGAAAGAAGATTTAAAAAGAGCGCCAAAGGCCCGGTTCTAGTGCTTACCGTGAAGGTCGGAGAGAAACAGTAGCCAGAAGCAGTGAGAGCGAGTATTGGCTATAAGTACGCGAGTCAGAGGGAAAGAAGATTTAAAAAGAGCCCCAAAGTCGCCAAGAGTCTTCAGCGAGGAAGCTGAGCACCTGATTTGAAATTTGTGATTTTTTTTTTGTCCACTGAAGAAATGGCAGGCAAGTTGGTGCAGTGTGTTTCCTGCATGATGTGGGAAGTCAGGGACACCGCTGGAGCTTCTGGAGACTACACCTGCAGAAATTGAGTCCAGGTGCAGCTCCTGAATGACCCTGTTGGGGAACTGGGGCAGCAGTTGGATGGCCCCAGGGCCATCCGGGAAAACGAGAGTTTCCTGGGCAAGACCTACAGAGAGATTGTCACATCACGGATACAGGAAGAGCGAAGGTGGGTGACTGTGAGAAAGATGAGTAAATGTGGAGCGCAGGAGACCCCGGTGGCTGTACCTAATGAAATCAGGGACACCCTCTTGGGAGCTGACGCCACGACAAGCTTGAATGGTAGCCTGGGCTGTGATTCCAACCCTGGTGCTGAGGCTCAACGGGGAAGAGTGACGTCAGGCAGAGCCGTGGTGCTGGGAGACTCCATCGTCAGAGGTGCGGACAGGAGATTCTGCGGCAGCCGGCGGGACTCCAGGATGGTGTGTTGCCTCCCTGGTGCCAGGGTCCAGGATGTCTCGGACTGGCTGCATGGCATCGTCAAGAGTGAGGGGGAGCAGCCGGGGGTTGTTGTGCAAGTTGGCACAAACGATATCGATCTGAAGAAGAAGGAGGTTCTGCAACAAGAATTTACGGAATTGAGTAGAAGACTGAAGAGCAGAACCTGCAGAGTAGTGATCCCAGGATTGCTTCCAGAACCTCGTGCTAGCGAAGGTAAGAATAGGAAGATAGGAGAAATGAATGTGTGGCTGAGGGGTCGGTGCAGGTGGCAGGGATTCAGATTTCTGGATTATTGGGATCTCTTCCGGGGCAGGGGTGACTTGGATAAAAGGGACGGGCTGCATCTAAACTGGAGGGGGACCAACATCCTAGCGGGAAGGTTTGCTAATGCTACACGGGAGGGTTTAAACTAGATTGGCAGGGGGAAGGGATCTCGTGCAGGACAGGGGCACGTGAGAGGCTAGAAGTTTGTTAGGTAGGGTGGTGTGGGAAAGGTTAGTGGACACAATAGGCAGGTGAAAGGCAGAGAGCGAGGAAGGAGGGTTGGTTTCAACTGCACGTATTTTAATGCAAGGGGCCTGACGGGTAAGGCAGATGAACTCAGGGCATGGATAGGTACGAGCGACTGGGACGTTATAGCCATGACTGAAGCCTGGTTAAGGGAGGGGCAGGACTTGTATCTCAATGTTCTGGGGTACAAGAGCTTCAGGAAAGACAGGGGCGAGGGACAAAGTGGAGGGGGAGTTGCATTGTTGGTTAAGGCTGTGGTCAGAGGTGACATTACGGAATGTCCGTCCAGTGAGGCTGTATGCGTGGAGCTGAGGAAGAAGAAAGGAATGATCACCTTGTTGGGGGTGTACTAGAGCCCCCCGAATAGTCAACGGGAATTAGAAGAACTAAAATGCCAGGAGATTGCAGACAGCTGCAGGTTCAAATCAGGTTGTTGGGGATTTTAACTTTCCCAATATACACTGGGAAAATCATAGCATGAAGGTTCAGATGAGGTGCAATTCCTCAAAAGTGTTCAGGATAGTTTTCTCAAGCAGTATGTGGAGGCCCCCACACGTGAGAAGGCAACGCTGGATCTAGTATTGGGAAATTGGGAAGGGCAAGTTAATGAAGTGTGTGTGGAGGGGTCTTTTGGGACCAGTGACCACAGTTCGATTAGGTTTAAGATAGTTATGGATAGGGATGGAGAAGGTCCACTGGGGTAAGACCAACTTTGAGGGAATGAGAGAAGGTCTTGCTCAAGTTGACTGGAGCAGGTTATTAGATGGGAAAGAAACATGGGCCAAGTGGGATGTTTTTAAAAGCGTACGGAAGAAAGCTTGCATATGTATGTCCCCGTTAGAGTGAAGGGCAAAGCAGGCAAGCATAAGGAAGCTTGGCTGACGAGGAAAATTGAGACATTATTCAAAAGCAAGAAGGATGCATAGGACAGGTATAGGCAGCTGGGATCAAGTGCATCCCTGGAGGAGTTTCTGACGCTAAGGAGTAAATCAAAAAATGGAAATCAAAGGGCAAAAAAAGGCCAAGAGATAGCTCTGGTGGGTAACAATCAGGACAATCCCAAAAGAGTTTACAAAAATATAAGGGGGGAAAAGAGTAAATAGAGAGATAGAGAGAGAGAGAGAGAGAGAGAGTGAGACCTCTCAGGAATAAAAGCGGTCACCTCTGTGTGGAGCCACAGGAGATGGGCAAGGTCCTCAATTAGTATTTCTCCTCCGTATTTACCAAGGAGAAAGACGGTAGGACGGAGGAACTTGGAGCAGCCACTGAAATTGTCTTGAGAGCAGTCAGGGTTACCGTCGAAGAAGTACTGAAGGTACTGTCGTGTTTGAAGGTAGACAAATCTCCAGGGCATGATCGGATATATCCAAGGACATTGCGGGAAACTAGAGAGGAAATTGCGGGAACCTCTTAGTTGAAACTTACGAGTCGTCCTTAAATACAGGAGAGGTGCCAGACGACTGGAGGGTGGCAAATGTTGTGCCTCTTTTCAAGAAGGGCTGCAGGGAAAATGCTGGAAACTATAGGCAGGTGAGCTTAACATCTATAGTTGGTAAGTTACTGGAGAGTATTCTGAGGGATTGGTTCCTAAAGGAACATCCTTTAATTCTGAGATTATGAGCTCTGGTCCTAGACTCCCCCAGTAGTGGAAACATCCTCTCCACATCCACTCTATCCAGGTCTTTCACTATTTGGTAAGTTTCCATGAGGTCCCCCCTCAACCTTCTAAACTCCCATCAAGTACAAGCCCAGTGCCGTCAGATATACATCATATGCTCACCCACTCATTCCATATACGGGCATTTGGATGGGCAAGGGTTGATTAGGGATAGTCAGCATGGTTTGGTACGTGGGAGGTCGTGTCCCACAAATCTGATTGATTTTTTTTAAAGACGTGAGCAAAAAGGTTGGTGTGGGCAGAGCTGTAGATGTTGTGTACATGGTCTTCAGTAAGGCGTTCGACAAGGTTCCGCATGGTCGGCTGCTCTGGAAGGCTAGATCACATGGGATCCAAGGAGTGATAGCTGTATGGTTAGCAAATTGGCTCCATGGAATGAAGCAGAGGGTGATGGTGGAAGGTTGCTTCTCAGACTGGATGCCTGTGACCAGTGGTGTGCCTCAGGGTTCCGTGTTGGGCCCGTTACTGTTGGTCATCCACATCAATGATTTGGCTGAGAACATACAGTAAAGGATTTGCAAGTTTGCTGATGATACAAAAGTAGGTGGTTTTGCAGATAGTGAAGATGGTTGTGAACGATTGCAGAAGGATCTGGATCAATTGGCCAGGTTGGAGGCGGAAAGGTTGATGGAAGTTAATACAGAGTGTTGTATTTTGGGACGTCGAACAAGGGCAGGATCTACATAGTAAATGGTAGGACGTCTTGGTAGTGTTGTAGAGCAGAGGGATCTAGGAGTACAGGTGCATGGTTTCTTGAAGGTCGAGTCACAGGTAGATAAGGTGGTCAAAAAGGCTTTTGGCACTTTGGCCTTCATCAGTCAGAGTATTGAGTATAGAAGTTGGGAGGTCATGTTGCAGTTGTATAAGACATTGGTGAGTGCATTTAGAATATTGTGTTCAGTTCTGGGCACCATCTTATAGGGAAGATATTGTCAAGGTTGAAAGGGTTCAGAACAGATTTACTGGGATATTGCCAGGGCTCAAGAGTGTGAGATATAGGGAGAGGTTGAGTATGGAGCACAGGAGAATAAGAGGATCTTATCGTGGTGTATAAGATCATGAGAGGAATATTGGGTAGATGCCCAGAGTAGGGGAATCGAGGACCAGAGGACTTGGATTCAAGGTGAAGGGGAAAAGATTTAATAGGAATCTGAGCGGTATTTTTTTCACACAAAGGGCTGTGGATGGAACAAGCTGCAGAGGAGATAGTTGAGGCTGGGACTATCACATTGTTTAAGAAACAGTTAGATGGGCACATGGATAGGACAGGTTTGGAGGGATATGGAGCAAGCTCAGGCGGTGGGACGAGTGTTGCTGGGGCAGTGTGGGCCAGTATGGGCGGGTTGGGCCAAAGGGCCTGTTTCCCCACTGAATGACTCTATGAGAGACAGCATCCACCAGAGCAGCCAACAATATATTCCCGAGCCTCAGTAATTAGACACACCATATACATTGCTGCCTTTCGTAAATTGTACTCAAAGTCACGGTGCTTTAACATTGCAACAGTGCATTAGTTAGTATGCTGTAGAGCATTTTAATAGTTTTGCCGGCTGCAATCATGTTGCCTCAAACTTGGCATTGGCCTCATCTAAATGAACCAAGTGACTATTAGGCAAGACCTGAACTTACCATGTAAAGTACTCCCATTGCAGCACACTCTACTTTAACTAACGTTTACTGTGTTCTCATATTGTCCTTTATATTTTATAATTTGTGAAAAGCATCTGGAATTTTATTTAAAGAACCTCAAACAGAGATGCTACCTTTGGTGTCTTGAGCCTGTGCACTACTCTCTGTTATTCCTCATCAATCGGTCTGCTTCCCTTTAAAGTATGTACTGATTTATTTTCCCAAAATGTTCTTGTTTTTTAATACTTTTGTTTGAAGATATTTAATCCCATCTGGCCAATTTGAATTCATGACACCATCTCTGCTTTTCTTTGATCATAAAGAATTCTATTCTATTTCTATTTTAACATAGTTTCCTCATTTTATCATTACTCAAACCAGGCCAATATTCATATTTCCAAAGGACACTGGAAGAATTGCACCTTGTGACTTCCAACCAGAATACAAAGCAAATGAGGCCTTGCTCTGATTTCATCCTTCTCACCGAGTTTTGGCCCTTTTAATTCTACATCTTTTAAACTCCTTTTAACTTTACATGTGGGTCATTGTCAAAAGATTTCTTGGAGTCTATATATTTTGGCATTCTCTTATATTTCTTCCTCAAAGACATCAGAAGGGTTTCTCAAGCCATTTTGTGAATTTAGTTGTTTCCCCCATCTACACGTATGGTAATTAAGGAGTGTGTAATTTTCTCTTCTTCAGATGTCAAGTTATCTGGTTTGTAATTACTTGGATGAATCATTTCTGAACATGATTGCTGCATAGGCTGCTCTCCAGTCCTCTGGCAAACATTCCCATTCAAAGGTCTTGCAGTATGATCTCTAGAGTCTTGATAATTTCCTTCCTCTTGTCTTTAAAGGTCGTGGAATGCTTCCCGCTGGGTTCTGATGCTTCCCTTTAACTCAAATGTTTCCAAATATTTAATTACTGAGACTCCCCACCTTGCTCTTTTCTTCTCAGAAATTGTACAATTTAAATAGGCAATTGAGGTAAAGTTGTAAGTGATGATTTTAATTTTCAGAATAATCGGAACTTCTGCAGCATCAAAGCTAAGAAATGCATGTGATTAGAGCTGTCATTTTTTCCACACAAAATACTTCAGTTCAAAAAGTGATCCAAAAAAAGTGTTCATTTTATGTACAAACATGAAGACATATTCAAATTACAAAATATCAAATCAAGTTTTGTTTTCAAAATGAAAAGTAAAATGAAGAGCCCTTTGGGTCCACCTGCGTCTGTTTAATCTCTCAAGCCTTGAATGTTTACTTCCTTCTGTCTCAATGTGTTGTCAAATGCATCCTGCTGGGTCAGATTTACTCTGTATGGGTGTTTAAAACAAATCTAATTCATGGAGGAATCAAAGACTTGGTTGGTTACAGTTACAGCTTGAATGCTGAGGCTCTACAAGGCAGTGGTCAGACCGCATTTGGAGTATTTTAAGCATTTTTGGGCCCCATATCTGAGGAAGGATGCGCTGGCACTGGAGCGAATTCAGAGGAGGTTTACGACAATTATCCCAGGAATGAGTGGGTGAGCATATGATGAATATTTGACGGCACTGGGCTTGTACTTGATGGGAGTTTAGAAGGTTGAGGGGGGACCTCATGGAAACTTACCAAATAGTGAAAGACCTGGATAGAGTGGATGTGGAGAGGATGTTTCCACTACTGGGGGAGTCTAGGACCAGAGCTCATAATCTCAGAATTAAAGGATGTTCCTTTGGGAAGGAGATGAGGAGGAATTTCTTTAGCTAGAGGGTGGTGAATCTGTGGAATTCATTGCTTCAGAAGGCTGTGGATGCCACGTCAAGGCAGGGCTAGATAGATTCTTGATTAGTGCGGGTGTCGGGGGTTATGGGGAGAGGGCAGGAGCATGGGGTTAAGAGGGAAAGACATCAGCCTTGATTGAATGGCAGAGTAGACGTGATGGGCCAAATGGCTTAATTCTGCTCCTATCACTTATGGCCTTATGAATGCAGGAGGCTTGGTGAGGAGTGGTTTATCGCCTGTTATGTTTAGTATTGACATCATATTAGCTGATGTAAGTCTAGTGGTGTTGGGAGATAGAAATCCGCATTGTCAATCCTGGTGTACAACCATCTACCATCTGTAGCTGAGGGATGAAATTCGAACATGCAGCCAAATCTTTAAATCTTCAGGAATTTGAAAATCTTCATTAAATGCTGACAGGTTGAACTGTGGCGGCTTTAGTTGTTGTTTGCCACATCAACCAAAATGTGCTCGTTGTCAGTGTTTCAGAACTGTAGAAGCATGCGTTTTTAAAATTATCTTCCACTCTATAAAATCCAACAATAAAACGAAGCAGAAGGGACAGATGGAAGTGCTGTCGGAGAGCCCAGTCTAATTTAAACTGCTATTTAGCTGCCTCATTAAATCATCTGGTTTCACCCTATCAGTGTAAATCACCTTGTTCTTGCACCACACATCTCCTCCACACCCCCCCCTTCTACAGATGAGTAACTTGCTTTCTCTCCTCCCCAGTTCCAATGAAGGAAGGATGACCAAGCTGCTCCTTTCACTGTTTCCCTTTCCGTTCATGCAGCCTGCCCTACTGAGTGTTTGCTGCATTTTCTGTTTTTGCTTTAAATCCAGATTTGAAACCACAATATCCTGATTAACAGGCTTTTCAGACTTGGTGGTGATAGGAACTAAAGCAGTGGCTCGGTACAATGCGTTAATGATGCAGGTGTTTATATCAATCTCTCCAATTCCGTGCTTTGAATTGCCAGGAAGAAGTTATCTAGAAAACATCATGTAAGAAGATACACTAATGGTAAAGAGATTAACATTAAACCAGCAAGAAATTCCACTCGGATCATGCACTGATTATATACAAGACAGTTTCAGCAAAGGATTTAATGGCATCACATCAGAGGGACCTCTATATCATTTCCAAAATTTAGTTAATTGTCAATTCAGTAGAAATCCATTTCCTCTTTAAATGCACAATAAGGTGTAAGAAGGAAGCACAGATGCTGGTGTAAACAGAAGATGGACACAAAATGCTGGAGTGACTCAGTGGGTCTCTGGAGAAAATAAATAAGTGACGTTTCGGGTCAAGACCTTTCCTCAGACTGAGAGTCAGGGTAAAGCAGAGAAAAATAGGTTCTCAGTAATTCTAAGGCACAGGAAAACTAGTTGCTTGAGCTCACAGCTGAGATATTTCATTAAATAAAAGAATACAGAATATCAGGGAACATTCTTCCAGTGACTTTCTCCATAGAAACATAGAAACATAGAAATTAGGTGCAGGAGGAGGCCATTCGGCCCTTCGAGCCTGCACCGCCATTCAATATGATCATGGTTGATCATCCAACTCAGTATCCCGTACCTGCCTTCTCTCCATTCCCTCTAATCCCCTTAGCCACAGGGGCCACATCTAACTCCCTCTTAAATATTGCCAATGAACTGACCTCAACTACCCTCTGTGGCAGAGAGTTCCAGAGACTCGCCACTCTCTGTGTGAAAAAAGTATTTCTCATCTCGGTCTTAAAGGATTTCCCTCTTATCCTTAAGCTGTGACCTCTTGTCCTGGACTTCCCCAACATTGGGAACAAACTTCCTGCATCTAGCCTGTCCAACCCCTTAAGAATTTTGTAAGTTTCTATAAGATCCCCTCTCAACCTCCTCAATTCTAGAGTATAAACCAAGTCTGTCCAGTCTTTCTTCATAAGACAGTCCTGACATCCCAGGAATCAGTCTGGTGAACCTTCTCTGCACTCCCTCTATGGCAATAATGTCCTTCCTCAGATTTGGAGACCAAAACTTTACACAATACTCCAGGTGTGGTCTCACCAAGACCCTGTACAACTGAAGTAGAACCTCCCTGCTCCTATACTCAAATCCTTTTGCTATGAAAGCTAACATACCATTCACTTTCTTCACTGCCTGCTGCACCCGCATGCCTACTTTCAATGACTGGTGTACCATGACACCCAGGTCTCGCTGCATCTCCCCTTTTCCTAATCGGCCACCATTTAGATAATAGTCTGCTTTCCTGCTAACCTCACATTTATCCACATTACACTGCATCTGCCAAACATTTGCCCATTCACCTAGCCTATCCAAAGTCACCTTGCAGTCTCCTAGCATCCTCCTCACAGCTAACACTGCCCCCCAGTTTAGTGTCATCCGCAAACTTGGAGATATTACCTTCAATTCCCTCATCCAGATCATTAATATATATTGTAAATAGCTGGGGTCCCAGCACTGAGCCTTGCGGTACCACACTAGTCACTGCCTGCCATTGTGAAAAGGACCCGTTTACTCCTACTCTTTGCTTCCTGTTTGCCAGCCAGTTCTCTATCCACATCAATACTGAACCCCCAATGCCGTATGCTTTAAGTTTGTATACTAATCTCTTATGTGGGACCTTGTCGAAAGCCTTCTGGAAGTCCAGATACACCACATCCACTGGTTCTCCCTTATCCACGCTACTAGTTACATCCTCGAAAAATTCCACAAGATTTGTCAGACATGATTTACCTTTTGTAAATCCATGCAGCCTATCTGGCCCTGGGGATTTATCGGCCTTTAATCCATTCAATTTACCCAACACCACTTCCCGACTAGCCTGGATTTCACTCAATTCCTCCTTTGACCCGCGTCCCCTGCTATTTCCGGCAGATTATTTATGTCTTAGTGAAGACGGAACCAAAGTAGTTATTCAATTGGTCCGCCATATCCTTGCTCCCCATGATCAACTCACCTGCTTCTGACTGTAAGGGACCTACATTTGTTTTAACTAATCTCTTTCTCTTCACATATCTCTAAAAACGTTTGCAGTCAGTTTTTATGTTCCCTGCCAGTTTTCTTTCATAATCTATTTTTCCTTTCCTAATTAAGCCCTTTGTCCTCCTCTGCTGGTCTCTGAATTTCTCCCAGTCCTCTGGTATGCTGCTTTTTCTGGCTACTTTGTACGCATCATCCTTTGCTTTGATACTATCCCTGATTTCCCTTGTTATTCACGGATGCACTACCTTCCCTGATTTATTCTTTTGCCAAACTGGGATGAACAATTTTTGTAGTTCATCCATGCAGTCTTTAAATGTCTTCCATTGCGTATCCACCGTCAACCCTTTTAGAATTAATTGCCAGTCAATCTTGGCCAATTCACATCTCATACCCTTAAAGTTAAGTTCAGAACCATTGTTTCTGAATTAACAATGTCACTCTCCATCCTAATGAAGAACTCGACCATATTTTGGTCACTCTTGCCCAAGGGGGCACGTACAAGAAGACTGCTAACTAACCCCTTCCTCATTACTCAAAACCCAGTCTAAAATAGCCTGCTCTCTCGTTGGTTCCTCTACATGTTGATTTAGATAACGATCCCGCATACATTACAAAAAATCCTCTTCCTCAGCGCCCCTGCCAATTTGATTCACCCAATCTATATGTAGATTCAAGTCACCCATAATAACTGTTTTGCCTTTGTCGCACGCATTTCTAATTTCCTGTTTGATACCATCCCCAACTCCACTACTACTGTCAGGTGGCCTGTACACAACTCCCACTAGCGTTTTCTGCCCCTTAGTGTTTCGCAGCTCTACCCATACCGATTCCACATCCTCCAAGCTAATGTGCTTCCTTTCCATTGAATAAATCTCCTCTCTAACCAGCAACGCTACCCCACCTCCCTTTCCTTTCTCTCTATCCCTCCTGAATATTGAATATTCCTGGATGTTCAGCTCCCAGCCTTGGTCACCCATGAATTTAAACAACTGAGAAAGCATACTGACAACATTCTAAACGGTACATAGAGTAAGGAATGTTTAAGAAAGAACTGCAGATGCTGGAAAAATCGAAGGTAGACAAAAATGCTGGAGAAACCCAGCGGATGAGGCAGCATCTATGGAGAGAAGGAATAGGCGACGTTTCGGGTCAAGACCCTTCTTCAGTCATGGACCCTTTTGGTCCATGATGTCTGTGCTGACCAAAATGCCAATTTAAACACATCCTGTCTACCTACACATGGTCCACCTCGCTCCATTCCTTACCAGTTCATGTGCGTATCTAAATGCCTCTTAAAAGCTACCATCACATTTACTTCCACCATCTTCCCGGGTAGAATGTTCCAGGTACCTACATTCTCCATGTAGGGAAAAAAAACTTGCCTCATAAATCTCCTTTGAACATTCCCCCTCTCACTTTAAAGCTATGCTCCGTAGTATTTGATATTTCTACCCGGAGAAAAATACTCTGCCCGTCGACCCTATCCATGCCTCTCAGAATGTTGTATACTTCTACAGATTGCCTCCGCTCCAGCGAAAACAATCCAGGTGTATCTAACTCTTTAATTAATACGGTCTAATCTAAGCACCTTCCTAATCTAAGCCTCTGGATCCAGCCTCGAACATTTAAAAGACAGTTGGACAGGTACATGGATAGGGAGAATTTAGAGGGATTTCGGTCAAACGCAACAAATGGGACTAGCTTATATTCGACATCTTGGTTGGAAGAGTTGAGTCGAAGGGCCTGTTTCCGTGCTGTATGACTGCTTCTGTAACATGGTGACCCACACTGCATGCAGTACTCTAAATCTGGCCTAACCAAAGTTTTATACAGAAGATAAACACAAAAAGCTGGAGTAACTCAGCGAGACAGGCAGCATCTCTGGGTGGAAGGAATGGGTGACGTTTCGGGTCAAAACGCTTCAGACTGCAGCAGTCAGAAGAAGAGTATCGACTTGAAGCATCACCCAGTCTGAAGAAGGGTCTCCACCCAAAACATCACCCATTCCTTCTATCCATAGATGCTGCTTGTGATGCTGAGTTACTCCAGAATTTTGTGTCTATCTCCAATGTAAACAAGCATCTGCAGTTCCTTCCTACACAAAGTTTTATACAGCTGCAACATGACTTGCCAACTATTATATTTAGTGCTGTGTTGTTTGTCGTCTCTTACCCTATCTGTTCATGTTGCCACTTTCAGGGACTTATGGATTTGCACACCAAGATTGTTCTGACATCAATGCTGCTGAGGGTCCTGCCATTTATTCTATATTTTCCTCTTGCATCTAACCTCTCCCAAAATGCAAAACCACACACTTATCCGGATTAAACTCCATCTGCCGTGTCACTGCTCTTATTTTCAACTGATCTAAATCCTGCTGTATTCTATAACAACCTTTCTGACTATCACAGCTCTGCCAATTTGGACTTTGTTTAAATAGCCATCATTACGTTTGACACACGTCACATCTCCTTTGTAGTAATGATAAACAAACATCCAAAATAACCATTTAGTCTGTGTGTGTGTGTGTGTTGTGTTGTTTTGGCACAAAGTCTTGGAGAAACTTGAGCCGAGAGGCTCTTCTCCCAAATCCCATCCTGTCAGGTTGCAGTTGCCCCATGGCTTTTGATGAGCTACGGATATTCATCCCAGCATTAGCGGAGCACCCTTGAGCATCTCAATACTTCTGTCAAGCACGGCTCTTCGGTACTGATCCTGAGACGATTTCTATTCCCTCCAATCATGACGTGTGTCTCCAGCATTCCTCATACAATTTAGGCATACAACCTGCGGCACCGGAGTCCCGGGATCGATCCCGACTACGGTTCTGTCTGTATGGAGTTTGTACGCTCTCCCCATGACCCGCGTGGGTTTTCCGAGATCTTCGGTTTTCTCCCATGCTCCAAAGACGTACAGGTTTGCAGGTAAATTGGCTTGGTAAATGTGAAAAAAATTGTCCTTGGTGTGTGTAGGATAGTGTTAATATGTGGGGATCACTGGTCGGCGCGGACTTGGTGGGCTGAAGAGCCTGTTTCCGTCCTGTATCTCTGAACTAAGCTAAAGTTGTGGTGTGTGTTGAGTCACCACTGCTTTCTATGACATATAATGGGGGATAGGATTCAACTTCATCATGTCTTCATCTCGTCGTGAAGATAGGTCTTTGGGACCCATTCATTGTTGCAGTGTGTTTTATCTTTGGGGTGCCTTCATTTGTCTTCCCACAATCTCTTTCACTCCTGCTTATTGCATGCTTTTTATTATTGTAAATAGAATTCTAAGTTGTCTACTCCTAAGTTTCTGCACAATTTGGCCCATAACTCGGAATACTGAAGGAAGCTTGGTGGCTCGGTTAAGAGTCTGAATTTTTTTTTTACTACCTTGAGTTCATCACACAAACCAGCCAAACTCCTATCATCATCTTCATCTACACCATGCTGCTTCGGGTAAGCAGCCAACATAATGAGGAACTACTCAGCGGGACAGGCAGGATCTCTGGATGGAAGGAATCGATGACATTTTGGGTTGAGACCCCTCTTCAGACTTCAGACATCTTGATCCGAAACATCACTCATTCCTTCTCTTCAGAGATGCTGCCTGTCCCGCTAAGTTGCTCCGGCATTTTGTGTCTATCTTCGGTGTAAACCAGCGCCATCAGTTCCTTCTTGCACATAATGAAGAACTATTTTTGCCTCTGTTATTTCCTCCTTTCCTCTCTCATGTCAGATGTAAGATACAAAAGCTTGAAACTAAGTACGACCAGGTTCTTACCTGCTAGTATCAGATTAGTGAACAGTCTTCCCATAAATTAGGGTGTAATCCCGATCTTCCAACCTCACAGGATTAGAGGGTGTGAGCTTTAGTGAGAGGTTGAGTAGGCTGGGTCTCCATTCCATGGAGCGCAGGAGGATGAGGGGCGATCTTATAGAGGTGGACAAAATCATGAGAGGAATAGATCGGGTAGAAGCACAGAGTCTCTTGCCCAGAGTGGGGGAATCGAGGACCAGAGAACATAGGTTCAAGGTGAAGGGGAAAAGATTGAATAGGAATTCGAGGGGTATCTTTTTCATACAACGGATAGTGTTAGGATTCGGGGATCGCTGGTCGGTGCGGACTCGGTGAGCCGAAGGGCCTGTATCTGTGCTGTGTCTCGAAAGTAAATCACTAATAATCTTGTTACTGCTGAACAAATCTGCAACATCGCAATTATCTGCTTACAATTTTCCCTTCTGTTAAGAAAGTATTAAAGGACACTCTGTGGTCCAGGTTCAGTGTAAGGATCAGTAAAGGCCAACTGCTTCACTTCTCTGACCGTTTGCATTGTGGTTACAATGTAGCTGAGTCGTACCAAGATTTTCATTTAAGGGATTCATTGGATGTTAACATTATAATAACATCTTTAATTCTGTCTGCTCCCGTTTGCTTCCCATACTTGTTTCGATAAACAATGGAGATTCTTTATCTACTGCATGTTTGTGCAGTCCTTTGCCATCTCAATGGACTCGCAGCTTGTAGCCTCTTGGCATACATCCACATTCTATCTCACGCCTGGCCTTTGCTTGTCACATTCTGACACTTGTGTTTGAAGTTCCCAGTTTTAGCAATCAGCGCTCCTGAAACCGTGTGCCATTATCTCTCTAAGTCACTGGAAGAAAGTCAAAAGAGAAAGCTTGCAACAAGGGTTAATGTCTTAAAGTCAGCAAGCATTTGTACTGTGGCTCCCTCCAAAGTGACAGTCTGCTTTTGGCATTTTCCACTCCGCAATCTTGCAACAACCCAGAATGCTGTTAGTCACGTGGCAACATTTTTACAGTAGTTTAGCCTTAACACTGCTATGTTTGTTCATAACTAATATTACATATGACATGAATCTTATAAACGCTTTTGAAGGTAACGTGATTAGCGCTAATTTGCCATGCTGAGTCCCAAGATTCAGTTAAGTCTTGCCTGCCTTAATCCCAAATTAGATTCTTTATAAAGTTCTGAATGAGACTCAAGGTTTCTCCAAACATGTGGAAATCATCATCAAATAGCAAGGTGGTCTGTGAGTGGAATGGGTATTTTTTTTTCTCTTGTGCTCAAAGTACTTGTCTCTTGAGTAATGGCACTGACGCTGGTGAACACACAAGCAAATTTCACTTGCAGTTTTATTTTGAAAACCAGCGCATTAACATCAAACTATGTAATCCCAAAATTAAAGAGAAGGGCATAGTTTTCCGGTCGAGTTTTTATCTGGCCTTGAACATTAAAAATAAGCAGAACCAACGTAATAGGCCAACATTTTAACCCTGCAATCTACTGCATAGGAATTTAATGCACATTTGTTTTGAAAAGTCTGTGTGCCAAAAACTAGTATAACTGTCGGACCAGAATGTAGCCCAGTTTCCAGACTGATAGAATTATTAGGCATGGAACAGATGTTCCTTGTGTCCTCTGTGATGTTTTTCTAAGTATTCTTCCTTATTCTTGTGCAAGCTATTAACATTAACTTGGTAAATTATCAGAATGACTTTTTATTCTGTGTTTTTCCTCGTTTTCATTGGTCTGAGTTTTAATGTCATTGTACTGACGAACTTTTGGATTAAAAATACTTCCCACAGCAAATTGAGATATTTATTTGACCTCAACAGTCCTTTTTACACTAACCAGTCATTGAGTAATGCTGGCGGGTGTGATCAGGAAATGGGAATCGCTGTTGGAAAAGGAATGTGCAAGATAGGAGTTTCATATTGACCATATGGTGCATAGTAATATTGATCCTGCTGATTCCTTGTTTAATTATTTTAAACTGTGACATTTTAAGACTATTTTAGGTGTTACCATTGGAGATAGTGAGAGGGAAAATTTACTGAGAAAAACATTTACCATCTCCACCCCCCTCCACTTTCTGTAGAAGCGATGCTCTCCTTAACTCCTTTAAACGCTCAACCCATCCCAAACAACCTATCTCTTCTTCAGGCACTTTTCTCTGCAACCGCAGGAGATGTAACACCTGTCTCTGCATCTCCGCTCTCATCTCCATCCAGGGACCCCATCAGTTCTTCCAAGTGAGATAGAAGTTCACACGCACCTCTTTACGTAAGCAAGATCGTGCTGCCTAGGTGACTGTTTTGTTGAACGTGTGTTCAGTCCGCCAAGGACTGCTGGATTTCCCAGTTGCTAACCATTTCCTCTCTCATTCCCATATCTACCTTTCTGTCCTTGGCTTTCTTCATGGTCAGAGTAAGGCCACATGCAAAATGCAAGAACAGCATTTCATATTCCACTGGGGTAGCTTACAACCCAATGTTATGCACAATGATTTATCTAATGTAAAGTAATACCCTGCACTACCCTCTCTTTCCCGTGCCTTTCTCGCCCCGCCAGCCCGCACACACATTTACCCCGCAATCACACACCAACAAGTCATCTTGTTCTTTTCTGCTAATTTGTACGCACATCTCCCAGGCACAAATCCTTCTTTCCCTTCCAACGCCCCCCTGCCACCCATATCCCTCTCTCCAGTTTTGCATTTCATTCTTCCTCTTCTCTCCTTATCTGACACCTTTATCTCTCCCTTTCTCCTTTAGCCTGCTCTGCTTACTTCATCCATCTGCCAATCACCCCCGTCAACTGTTTCCACCTATCACTTGCTAGGTTTTGTCCCGCCCCCACCTCTCTCTTCCAGCTTTATCCCCCTACTCTCATTAGCCCGAAGAAGGGTCCTGACGTTACACACCATTTTCCTCCCCTTTACGTCCATTCCTAATGTGCATTCCCTTTACGAATGCTGCCTGAACCGCCTGGTACCCGCGCCACTTTGCTTTTTTGCACTGGGAAAAAGTAACATATGAAGAATTTGATTACAAATCAAAACTTACCAGAGTCTATTAGCAGGCCTCTGAGATTTCTTGTAATACCAGTTGTTTTGTTTGCATTTTTTGTCTGAACA
The DNA here is from genome assembly GCA_963514005.1 of Raja brachyura. Next base: position 89,951,994 of record OY740787.1, on the reverse strand, counting down.
TGTTTATCGTTTATTTTTTAACTTCTAATTCCTTTTTGGAATAAATTATTATTTTTTCTTTTTCAAATAAGCAGCTACTGAATTCAGTTCTGTTGTTTCTATTGTAACCGTTTATTTTCAATCGTGCAGTCAGACTGAAAGGCCGGTGTAGTAGATTTTTAAGGATGTTAGCTGGCGTTTTGGGATTCTTTTAGGCGGAGTGAAGAAAGTTTTATTGCTGCAGTATCAGCTGTTGAACACATTTATGTAAAAATATTTCTGGATCAATTGTGACTTCTGACACCACTGTTGAATGACTTGATCCTGTCATGCCTGATGTTGACTTGATCCTGTCAAACCTCAATGCCAGAAACACATTAAGTGTGCAAGTGTCATGGATTTCTTCTGGACATAGCTAATGTGCCAGGAACTATAATATGGGCAATACATATTTTCCATTGAAGTTCAGTCTTAAAGTTATAATATATCTAATATCTACATATAAAATCTAGTTCTTGCTGAATTGGAAGAGTGGAAGGGATCGGCTCCAATTTCATGCATTAATTGCAGTTGGTTTTCCCCCTGAAATATCTGCTCCTTCACAGGGGAAAAAAATCCATTGCAAGAAAGTGATTATTTCTTGAGTGCTCAAAGGTTATTGCAAAATCTGACCACTGTAGTATGACTACTCTCATCCTTTACTCATTTTAACCATGATGGTGATCTGTGGTGCTAACTTTTGGCCTTTGTGCATGCTTATGGAAACCACCTTCTTAAAGGAAAGCCAACTGGCAGAGATCCCTTTACGCAAGTGTTTTATGCTTGTGGACCAATTGTGCTAACAAGCTGGTTAGTGTGGATTTGCAGAAATATTATACAATGGCTGTTCGTGTGCCTGGAATCTGATACACCACAATTATTGTACATGTTGCATATGCTTTCTCTGACTCAACCATGTGAGATACATTGGCAACATAATTCATAAATTATTTATATTTTTAGCAAGAAAATAAATGATTTACATTTGAACTTTGAGTATCAACTTTTCCTTCCTCTTGCACTTCTTTGGTAGCTGACGGGTCTTTTTCTTGCTTTCTTTTATTTTACTTCTCTTCATTCATTCTCTTTTTTCCTTTTTTTTCTTTGTTTTGTGATTTAGGTTTCAATGTTAAAAATGAAGCTGTACAATAATTTACTAGAATGTTGCCTGGGTTCCAGCAACTAAGTTACAGAGAAAGGTTGAACAAGTTAGGTCTTTATTCTTTGGAGCGCAGAAGGTTAAGGGGGGACTTGATTGAGGTCTTTAAAATGATGAAAGGGATAGACAGAGTTGACGTGGATAAGCTTTTCCCATTGAGGGTAGGGAAGATTCAAACAAGAGAATTAAGGAACAGAAGTTTAGGGGTAACATGAGGGGGAACTTCTTTACTCAGAGAGTGGTGGCTGGGTGGAATGAGCTTCCAGCAGAAGTGGTGGAGGCAGGATCGATTGTAACATTTAAAAGTAAAGTGGATAGGTATATGGACGGGAAGGGAATGGAGGGGTATGGTCTGAGTGCAAGTAGATGGGGAAAATAAATGGTCGGCACGGACTGGAAGGGCCGAGAGGGCCTGTTTCCGTGCTGTAATTGTTATATGGTTATTATATGGTTATAACTGTTATGTCGATTGCCTTATCCCTGTACAATCGCTTCTAATAAAATTAATTTGAAAAAAAACTTTGAGTATATGAATCCATAGTGCCATGAAAACAAAAATGCAGTCAATTTGGTTGGTCTTCGAATTCAAAATGTTGCTGTACAATATCTCAATGATTTATTTTATCGTAAATAAATCGGGAACATGATGTGCAAGACTGAAGTGGATAATAGTAACTTACCAGTTTGAAGTTTGTTCTTGATTTGATGAGGAGTTACGATGAACGATTACGTGAAGAAGGCCGTCAGTCGTCATGCGCGTCAATCTTCAAAGCAGCGGTGTGGAATCACAGATAAAAAGAAGTTGACCTAAAGATAGTAAGATTAGAAGAACTAGAACTACCAGATGACCTGATAATATGAGGGTTGGGAGCGGTGGGCACGTAATCGCTCATCGTAACTCCTCATAAAATCAAGATCAAACTTCAAACTGGTAAGTTCTCATTTAATTTTACTATTTTACTTCGGAGTCACATGAGTGACTATGTGAAGATTTCAAAGCTCTGTGATTTCACGCCGGTTTGAGTCCAGACGTCACACACTGAATGGATTGACCATGGATGAGTGCGAAAAAATGTTAAAGCATTCAGACATAACATGGTTAAGTAACAAAACTGATGCTTTAATGCAAAATGAAAACAATAATGACCCCGCTCAACCTCGGGGGAAACTATAACAGAATTCAAAATGGTACGTGCAAACACCCCCGGTCCGGCAATGGGTTTGTTATAAAACCGGCGGAACATCCTCTCATTGGCCCATCCTGCAGCTGCTAGGATGTTGCCGAGGGGCACGTCCATAGCCCTTGCTGCCGACGTTGATGCTGCCCTGGTGGAGTGAGATTTGTAAATATCAGTATCTACTCCTGCAAGTGGCAGTACCTCTTTTAGCCATCTGGAGATGGTTTGTGTGGACACCCTATGGTGTGGTTTTTTGTGGTTGATTAGGACAGCTGAGGCTGCTGGTGACTGTAATGTAGTGGTGCAAGTGATCTACCACACACAGTCGGGGATCTTCGGGGTATGCCAAGAACTCAAGCCTGGGTCCTGGCAGCCCGGCCCTGCTCTGTTTTACTAATTCATTAACGATTAAAGTTATGGTGTTGTGCATGTTGCCGAGTTGCAGTTTGTGTAGGGTCTGGACTCCTTGCGCTGTGACGAGCGTCATTAGCATGACCACCTTGAGGGTGAGCTTTAGTAAGGGTAATGTGGTGGCTGGCCCCCATTGTCAGAGTAGCGTCAGCACCACACTTACATCCCATGTGTTGGTATATCGAGGCCTGTGGTGTGCAGTGTTATATATGCCTTTCATGAATCTGGTGATAAGAGGATGCTTCCCCACTGGTAATGCCCCTGTTCCCAGTACTATATATAAGGACAGTGCACTCCTGGCACTGTTGATGGCACTGTAGCCTAATTTTTGGTCATGATATAGAGTTGATAGGAATTCTAAAATGTCTGTGATGCCCACTGTGTCATATGTGATGTTAGATGCCCTGCAATATGTCTCCCACTTTTTGATGTGGGAGACATCCTGCTTTTGATGTGCTGTCCCTCCAGACCGCTGTAATAACATCCACCGTAGTCTCCTCCATAGCCTGGTCCTTTAGCTGGTGCGAGGCCAGGTAGTTAATGGTGGTGGCCAGTTCTTCACCCAGGGCCTCTCCGGTATGGGTGGGTATGGCAAAGTTGGACCCCAATAACGGCACTGTTGCCCCTAGGTCCCCAGGGCATTCCCCTGATGTGCCTCCCTGCTCTGAGTCAGAGTACTGCTGACTCCGTGTACTCCCCTCTATGGATACGGAGATACTTCGCAGCCCTGTATAAGCTGCTGCTAACACGAGCTCCCGTAGAGACCCGCCGTGATATTGCTCCCTCCTCTGGAGCAGATCAGTCTGGAGGCACCTCTCCAAAACGTGCTCCATCTGGGAGAGACGTCTGCAGACGCTTCCCATTGTGGGAGGTGATTCCTCCGGCCCGGACTCATCACAGTCTACGAGTCTAACAGACTTGTGTGTGTCTTTGCTCCCCGGTGGGGCTGCCACGGTGCTCTCCTGTAGCACCAATTCTGCTGCTGCTGGTTCCAACACCGGTGGCCTTGAAGGTGACGGACAGCCGTCCGCTACCCGCAGCACCGCGGTCTTCCGTAGCCGGCTTCGCAGACCGTCTCCGCACCTTCGACATGGTAGGTCCGTACTGTTGAAAGAAAACTTACAACCGAAACCCACCAAGCAATGACCGTAAGTAACTACTTTAAACACTTACCTCTGTTTTTAAAACTTACCGCTGGGGAGATGCAACGCGCCTGCCAGTCCGTCGTTGGCGCATGCTTCAGACATAATGACGTGCATGATGACTGACGGCCTTCTTCACGTAGTCACTCACATGACTCCGAAGTAAAATTGCTGTTTTAGGTGGCTTGTCTCAGAGTCCTCTCTCTTTTACCACATAAAGTAGTTGGAACACACATTGACAGGAACCATACCGTTAGGCAGCTGATACACACATGACAAGTCCACTTATCAGTATCGGACCTTTACAGTTTAAGGATATACTGAAATCTACTGACTTTCCCATTTTCCACCTGTTTTATACCTTCTGATTCTGCATTCCATTGAAGTCAACAGAAAGAATAATTGAGTGGATAAAGTGGATGTCCCCAAATGAGTAGCACGTATGATATTTGTCCTTAAAATGGCAGTTCTCTTGTGTTGAGTTTACCGTGCCTTTATTCGTATTTAACTTTAATCAGCTGCAGTTTCTTGGGATGTTCAAGACTAATCACAATTGAGAAACAACCAGAAACCAATAGTCGAAATAAATTACCCATTAATTCAAGAGTCAAGAGTGTTTTATAGTCATATGCCTCGGATAGAACAGTGAAATTCTTATGTGCATTTCTAACTTGCAGCAGCACAGCAGAACATGTGAACATAGAACACTGTAAACAATATAATAAACGAGAAAAGAGAGTTCAGCATGACATAACGAGGAGTGCATGAGACTCTGCACAGCACGCACCAAAAGCTTTACACTGTACCTCAGTACACGTGACAATAAACTAAACTAACTGGAGATCAGGAAGAGAAAAGAGAACTTGGTTTATTTTGCAAGGATAGTATAAAGAGAGACAGAATTTCAGTATTAGAATTGGCTTTTCATTTATACGTTCTCTTGATTGATCAATTAAAAACAAAAGAGAAACATGATAGTGAAACAAAACCTCAATCCGAATTACGCTAGCCAATCTGCTTGATTGAGTGCTGGCATTTAAACCCTTGTATTCACAATGGGTTTAAACCCTTGTAATAGTAAGATTAAACGAGAACTTACCAGTTTGAGGTTTGATCTTTATTTTATGAGGAGTTGCGATGAGGGATTTCGTGAAGAACCCGCCAGCACGCATGCGCGACATACTTCAAAGCCGCGGTGTGGAATCACAGAAAAAACCAAGCCAAGAAATGACTTGTTATAGTAAGATTGAAGAGACTCTAGTTACCAGTTGACTTTGTGATCGAGGGTTGGGAGCGGAGGGCACGAAATCCCTCATCGCAACTCCTCATAAAATAAAGATCAAACCTCAAACTGGTAAGTTCTCGTTTAATCTTACTATTTCATTTCGGAGTCACGTGAGTGACTTCGTGAAGACTTCAAAGCTTCTGTGATTTCACGCCCTGGGCAACGTCCATGCTATCACACACGCTACTGAAAAGGTGGACAGCAGTAATCAATTTCCGTCACTGTTTCTCTGAAAAAATAATAACATTTATTAATAACAACAAGAAAGGACCCCTCACTGAGGGGGAACTGTATGTTCTCGGCCTGCATCCAGCACGGCTCCTGCGAACATTCCAGGTACGGTGACGGGTTTATTGTAAAACCGTTGAAAAGTGGCTTCACTGGCCCATCCCGCTGTGGCAAGTATCTGGTCCATGGGCACCTCCATGGCCTTTGCCGCCGATGTTGATGCTGCCCTGGTGGAATGGGATTTAAAAACATTAGTGTCAATACCTGCCTTGTTTAAGACGATCCTGAGCCATCGGGATATCGTCTGTACCGTCACTCTATGGTGAGGTTTTTTGTGACTGATGAACAGGTATTGCTCCATTCCCCTTATTTTCCTCGTCACTTTGATATAGTGGCGGATATGGGTGGCTATGCATAGCCTAGCATCAGCGGGGAATGCTGGAAACTCCAGCTGCAGCCCTGTAAACCCAGGTCTATGCTGCTTGAGCAATTCATCAATGAAAAAAGTGACCCGTTCAGGGGTAGAGATCATTCTGTCGATCTTGGCCTTGTGAAGCGTTTGCACCCTTTGTGCTGAAGTAAGTGCCATCAACATCACCACCTTCAGGGTGAGTTTGTCCAGTTCGATCCCCGTCATGGGTGACCACGTTCTTAGTAGGGTCAGTACTTTACCAATATCCCATGTGACGTTGTAACGGGGCCTCGGCGGGTTGGAATTAAATATCCCCCGCATAAGTTTGGAGACCAATTTATTGGATCCTACCTCAATATTGAGGTAGGACGATAGCGCACTCCTGGCGCTATTGATGGCACTATAGCTGAGATGTTGATCATGGTGTAGCCCCGCAAGAAATTCCAGCACATCTGTGATGGAGACGGAGTCATATGCAACGTCCATGCGGCCGTAATAGGATTTCCATTTCCTGATGTGCGATAAGTACTGCCGTCTTGAGGACTCCCTGCATGATGCTCCCATGGTATCCATTGTCCTTGAAGATAGACCATACTGAAGTAGTGGCCTGTTCAGATCCTGCAAGCCAATAGATTCAAGTGACTAAAGCAGGGGTGTGGTTCCCCTGTGGCAGGGTTCGTCACCAATAGTGGGCAACCCTCTAAGAGGACCCATGGTTGAATTATCATTCCAAGGACCACCGGATACCATGATTGCGTAGGCCAGTCGGGTATAATGAGGATGCCCTTGGCAGCATCGAGCTGGATTTTCCGCAATACCCGACTGATGAGGCAGAATGGAGGAAAGGCATAGAAGAACCATTTCCCCCAGTCTAGCGAGAATGCGTCCATCGCCATTGCCCCAGGATCTGGCTCCCATGATACGTATGTTGGTACCTGATGGTTCAACCGTGACGCAAAAAGGTCAATATCCGGTTTACCAAATTTGGCTGTAATTTTGCTGAATATTTGGGGGTTCAACATCCACTCGATGTTGTCATTGAATTTCCGTGACCTGGTGTCCGCCACTGTATTGAGCTCACCTGGCAAGTAGGTAGCTGAGATCCAAATATTCCGTTGAATACACCAGAGCCAAATTATATTTGCCAATTCATCACATGAAATTGACCTGGTACCGCCCATATGATTCAGATAAGCCACCGCAGTGGTATTGTCTATTTGGAGACGGACATGAGTGTTAGTCATGTTTGAACAATAGGCTCTTAGTCCGTGGAATGCTCCTAGCATCTCCAAATAGTTTATCCCTTGTGCTGACAACAAAGTAGCTTCAAGTGAGTCCCATCTACCTCCACAACTGGTGTTGTTGTCCGTAGCTCCCCAGCCATGGGAGCTTGCATCTGTTTGCAAGTATACCATTGGACGAGGCACAATGATGGGTTTGAATGAGTTATGGATATTGCCAATCCACCATAGTAACTCAATTTTTGCCTTAACCGGCAACTGCATAGGTCTATCATAATGTCCAGCATTAAATTTTAATGCTGCTATTTTTGACCTTTGTAAATTCTGATAGTGTAAAGGTCCATATTGAGCAGCTGGAAATACTGCTACAATTTTGCCAATTACCCTGGCAGTTAATCTGATAGACGGTATACTGGCGCAGACCAGGTTCTTGCATGCTTGAAACACATCACCAACTTTGTTAGTTGGGATGGTGGTGATCATGCGATTGGAGTCTATCGTGAACCCCAAGTAGTCCATGATCTGTGCGGGGAGGAACTTTGATTTGTCTGGATGGATTATAAACCCCATTTTTTGAAAAATTTCCACTGTGGCTGAAACCGCCAATTCTGCTGATTCCAGAGTGTGCCCAATTATCAGAATGTCATCCAAATAGGCCATGACCGTATGATTTTGTCTCCGCAGTGTAGATAACACTGGCTTGAGTAGTTTGGTGAACAGTCTGGGGGCTGTAGTAAGCCCATTGGGCAATGCTTTGTATTGCCAAAGCTGATCCATCCAGGTAAACTTCAAGAACTTCCTATGATGTTCCCGAATGGATACTGAATAGTATGCATCTTTTAAATCAATGCATGCCATGAAGCAGCCCTTCGAAATCAAAGATTTGGCTGTTTCAAATGTGTCCATTTTGAAATGGGTGTATTTTACAAAGGTATTCAAGTGAGTTAAATCTATAATGACCCGGCATCCACCGTCTTTTTTAGTTTTAGTAAATATATTGGATACAAATTCAATTGGTTCATGTGTGGTTCTTTCTATCACACCTTTCTCTTGTAAACTCAAGATTTCAGCATAGCTTTCTGCCAATTCTTTTTTGGAAAGTGCAAATTTGCGATTCGGCATATGCTGGGGTGGAGGCAATTGGCCATGAACAAACTCAATCTCATAGCCCTGAATACTTTGCAAGATAAACTCATCTGAAGTGATGGTTTCCCAAGCCTCCTTAAATCCCCGTAATCTGCCCCCAACTCGTGAGGTTAGACATGCAAGTGCATGGAATCCAGACCCCCTTACCTTCATGGTTATCGGCGGTCCCTGGGATTTTTGGTGGGACGTGGAGGTGCTGGGTTGCGTGGTTGGTGCGGAATCCGCATCTTCCATGCTGGCCGCTGAGGGCCTAGCCCTAAAAAAGGCCTGGGCTGAGGAGGCTGTTGATATTGAGGAGGTGCCGGAATGTAGGTCCTTGTCGGCCTGTCGGTTTGACCTCGTGGCCTGAAGTAAGGTGTCTTCTTGGCCGAAGGTCTGGTCACAAAATGTGATCTCATCAGACCTATGGTTTTCGCATGGTCATCCAGATCTTTGACCTGCTTTGGGAGGTCTTCTCCGAACAGCTGTCTAGGTGGGGGGGTAGGAGGTGCTCTGCATAGTCCCGCAAATTTGGGATTCAATGAAGGTTTTATAATGCTTTTCCTGAAAGCGTTGATCTCGTACTGCGTATTGCAGAGCAGAGCTAGAGCATCCTCCTGTTCGGTGCTTAGATCAACCCCGTCTACCGACTTTGCAAAAGCGGTGATCCCAGACGTAAGTAGCTTTAGAATTCTCTGCAGTTTCACTTCCTGCGCTCTGATGCCCGGGCTGATATTACCCCAGATTGGCGTGTTCACAATTGGCACGTTGAGTGAATTGCAGTTCCCTGGAGCCTTGTGTCTCTCCATGGCCTTTGCAAGGACCTCCTCCTGCAGTTGATGGTTCGTGAGGTAATCTATGGTTGCGGCCAGTTTGATGTTGAGGGGTTGTCCTGATGATACGGGTAACCCGAATTTGGCTGCCACATCCAGCAGATCTTCCTGAGGGACCTCAGGTGCTGCTGGGGCATGTACCAGGATTTCCTCCTCATCTGGTCTTATGCTGTCCATAGATGGTGACGGGGATATATCCATGAGTCCCCTGGAGCTATGTGTGTCCTGTTTCTGATTAAGTAGAACTCGCTCCAATATCCTCTCCATACGATCCAAGCGCCCTTCATCGGGCGTGTGTGGGAGGTAAGAGACCTCGCGCCCGAAGGAACTTCTGAGGCTCCTATCAGCAGTCTGTACCTCGTCGAGGTAATATCGGTACTGTGACGATGTGTCGCTACCAGCCGCCTCGGCGAAGCTGAGCGATTCCCGCGCGGACCTGCTCAAGCGCCTCCTTTTCGCTGAGCTGGACCCGGCTGCCTCTAAGGGCATGGGTGGGGAGAGGTCGGCACCTAACGCCGCAGCGTGGTGACCCGACGTCCGCGCGGGCTTGCCGACTGTCCTTGATCTGGACCCAGACGGCGTACGGTCCCGACCTGCCCCCAGCGGGGGAAGCGGTGACCTAGGCGAGGCTCCACCCTTGTGACTCCTCCTGGTCCCCCTGGGTGGTGAGTCGACACTGGCCCTTCTTGGTCTGCCAGTGGACTCGGGCCTGCCTGATTCACCAGACCACTTCCTAGTGGCTCCTGGTGAGACCTCAACCCACGAAGGGCTAGGTAGTTGAACTGTATCCCTGCTTCCTTCGAGAGGGCTCAGGGAGAAGGGCCGTGCATCAGCACGCGAATCCCTCTTGCTCGTCTCTGCGAACGACCCAGTGGGTGAGAGAGAAATGGAGTCAGGATGCACCTGCTCCGGCGCTGTACCGGCTGATTGCTCTGCAGGCACCCCGCTAGGGCATGGCTGCGTCGGTAAACCGGATCCTGTGAATACAGGGCTCCCCGGCTTGCGCGCCTTTTTCCCGGCCCGTCCTCTTGCCGTGGAGGGGGGCTCCGGGTTGGGTTGCCGACAACTCCTTGCAGAAGTTTTACGGCCTTTACTTTTCCCACTGTCCATGTCTCTGTGGAAGAAAACACAATTATTCACACAGAACAACCAACTCAAGGTTGTTTGTACTTACCTGAGTGGCCCTTATGAAGGGCTGGTGATGAGCCGCGCTCCTCTCCAGCCGTCGACTGCAATGCGAGCGACGATATGTCGCGCATGCGTGCTGGCGGGTTCTTCACGAAGTCACTCACGTGACTCCGAAATGAAATCATAATCATAGATGGCATATTTTTAACACAGAGAGTGGTGGGTCTCTGGAACTCTCTGCCACAGAGGGTAGTTGAGGCCAGTTCATTGGCTATATTTAAGAGGGAGTTAAATGTGGCCCTTGTGGCTAAGGGGATCAGGGGGTATGGAGAGAAGGCAGGTACGGGATACTGAGTTGGATGATCAGCCATGATCACATTGAATGTTGGTGCAGGTTCGAAGGGCCGAATGGCCTACTCCTGCACCTAATTTCTATGTTTCTATGTTTCTAAATGCCCTGAGGAAGAATGCATTTCAAGCTGCATCTCAAGAACTCAGCATATTCTTGAAGGAAAATGTATTCTCCTCTATAAATGTATCCTCCACTCTGCAACATATCCTACTTTTAGCTTAATATGTTTGCAAACTTGTATTCCCTTTTAGCAATGTCACAGATTCTGTTTTTTTAGTTAAAACTAAAATTCGATAAATGGTTTTGCATGTAAGGTTCCATGTTAAATATCCTAAAAAAAAATTATTACAATGTTTATTTTCTTATGTGCAAAGCGTGGAAATGTATGTGTTGCCACACTTTACATGAATGAGTAGGGGAAACCACATTGTTGAATGTTTCCAAAGTCACCATATCCAACCTCATATTCTCAGAACTGTGACCAGCAAAACCTGTGCCACGCTGATGTCCGTTATCGAATGAATAGGATGATTGTTCTTCCGGTTTCTTTGCAGAGAGCCCTGTCCCATTATAATCCAGTTAATAGAAGCATCCCACCAAATAAATAGACTCTTTGTAGTCTACTTTTAATGTTCGTCTTGCTTAGTATTTGAAGAGCGGTGAGTTCAAGAACTGAAAAATACTGGTCACAGTTTGTATAATTTAGGAGCCTTCAGGCCTTTCTGGTGTTTTACAAACATAAATAGTATTGTGATTTATTGTGCACTATTCAATTATATATTTTAAAACTTTTTTGAATTAATCGTAGTTTAGTTTAGAGATCCAGCGTGGAAACGGGCCCTTCGTCCCTCCGAGTTTGCACTGACCAGCGATCCCCACACATTAACACTTTCCTACACACACTAGGGACAATTTACATTCATACCAAGCCAATTAACCTACATATCTGTAAGTCTTTGGAGTGTGGGAGGAAATCGAGGATGTTGGTGAAAACCCAGGCGGTCACGGGATTCTGCACAAACTCTGTACAGACAGCACCCGCAGTCAGGATTGGTCTGGGTCTCTGGCACTCTAAGGCATCACCTCTAGGTTAACCTATAATGAAATGCCATAAATGTATACCAAATCATATTTTACAATCTGCGGCAAAAATGATTATAGGCACAAAGTGCTGGAGTAATTACTCAGCGGTCAGGCAACATCTCTAGGAAAAAAAGGATGGATGACGCTTCGGGTCGGAAACAGAAAAATAGGTGCCCGAGTAGGCCATTCGGCCCTTTGAGTCAGCACCGCCATTCAATATGATCATGGCTGTTCATCTAAAATCAGTGCCCCGTTCCTGCTTTTTCCCCATATCCCTCGATTCCTTTAGCCCTAAGAGTTAAATCTAACTCTCTCTTGAAAACATCCAGTGGATTGGCCTCCACTGCCTTCCGTTGCAGAGAATTCCACAGATTCACAACTCTGGGTGCAGTCAGAAAGGATGGGATCCGACCTGGAACATCACGCATCCTTTTTCTCCAGAGATGCTGCCTGACCCACGGACTAACTCCAGCACTTTATGTCTATATCCAGTATCAACCAGCATCTGCAGTTCCTTTCTAGGCAAACATGATGAAATAACTTGACTGTTTTTGTCTGAATGCAGTGTAGGTAATGGAGTTAGAGAATTGAGTGGTATCATTTCTCATCTCTGATGTGCTTTTGACCAACATTGAGCACTTCCAGATGAGGCATTCAAAAGCAGCTGCATCTCATATTCTTAAATCGTCGATATGATCCTTTTATTTCCTGCACCAGCTGGCTGTGTGGTCTTCAGAGGAAGATTCACAGATTAATACCTAATTATGGACAGTTCTGTCTGGTCCTGTTCCCACTAAACGCTGCTTTAAGATCGCTCAAACTGGGGATGCAGATTCCTTTGGAACAAAGTTTCATGCCATTAGTTTCAACTAGTTTTAACCACTGTGTCGACTGCTAAAGGCGTATTAGTATGGCACTAGTTTCCAAAATGGTACAGATAGAATTAATTTATTGTACACAAAACAGCTGTAATTTACTATATTACTATATTACTATACACAATACTATATTAAAGGGTTACATTTTGATGGCAGGTTTGTTAATGAATGCAGCTTTTTTTTTTAATGAAAATTGCTTTGGGAATTGTGTTGTGACATTGAATTGTTGCGATTGTAATTAGATGTTTTTTTCTGATCATGAATGAAAAAGCTTCTTGTAGGTGAGGCAAACAATATACTGTTTTAGTACAGATATTCCCAAAGTGAACTGTGGGTGAAGAACTCTTCAAAGCTCTACAGTGTGTTTATTTTATTAAAATTCCCTCAGGTTGCACTTTTTGAAAAACGATGTGATGAGACTTCAGTTCAGGTTAGTGATACAGCACGGAATCATCCCCTTCAGCACTCCGAGGCTGTGCCAACCAGCGATCCCCGCACACAAACACTATCCCACACACATCAGGGACAATTTACATCTAGACCAAGCCAATTAGCCGACAAACCTGTACGTCTTTGGGGTGTGGGAGGAAACCGAGCTTCCCGGAGAAAACCCACGCAGGTCACGTGGAGAACGTACAAATCCGTACAGACAGCACCCGTAGTCAGGATCGAACCAGGGTCTCTGGCGCTGTAAGGCAGCAACTCTACTGCTGCGCCACCATGCTGCCCTAATGAATGAAATGGCACTTTTTACATATGAAATATAATTCATCAAATTGAAGTTCAGGAAAAGGCCTTTCAGCCCACTGTGCCAGTACCAGCAAAAAAAGACCATTAAATAACATTTGAACTCTTGGACAGTAATGTGGGTCGAAATGATGAAACATTTTGGTTAATAAGCGGCAAAAATTGTTGACCATAAAATGTCCATTTAGTTCACATATCTCCATGAGAAGAAACTGAGAATTTGGTTTTAAAGTACCAGACAAGTTGAAAATATTTTTATTTTACATTTATAATTTTCCATTTTATTGACTGAAAGCTGCTCTGTGTAACTGAGAAGTGAAAAGGCTGCAGATGCTGGGCATCGTAAATATGTAACAGAATTTGTTAGAAATATCCAGCAGATGAGCAAAGAGCTAACAGTTGTTTTCTGATGATGGGTCATCAGCCTGGATTGTTAACTCCATTTCTGCTTCTCAGATGTTACCCAATGTGCTGAATATTTCCCATTCTTCTCTTGAATGTCCTGGTGGAAGGAAGTTCTCAGTCTATCAACTGCTGTTAAAGTTGTATAATTCACTTATATTGAGTAATGAGATAGGGGAAGATAGTTCCCTGGATCTGGATAAACAGGGTCTGATCAGGAACAGTCAACATGGATTTGTGCCCGGAAGGTCATGTTTGAAAAACCTCCTTGAATTTTTTGAAGATGTTACTAGGGAAATTGATGAGGGTAAAGCAGTGGATGTTGCCTATATGGATTTCAGTAAGGCCTTTGACAAGGTCCCCCATGGAAGGTTGGTTAAGAATGTTCAATCTTGTGGGTGTTAATGGCGGAGTAGCAAGATGGATTCAACAGTGGCTGAATGGGAGATGCCAGAGAGTAATGGTGGATGGCTGTTTGTCAGGTTGGAAGCCGGTGACCAGTGGGGTGACTCAGGGATCTGTGTTGGGTCCACTGTTGTTTGTCATGTACACCAATGATCTGGATGATGGGGTGGAAAATTGGAGAAGTAAGTATGCAGATGATACTAAGATGGGTGGTGTTGTGGATAATGAAGTAGATTTTCAAAGTCTACAGAGAGATTTGGGCCATTTGGAAAAGTGGGCTGAAAGATGGCAGATGGAGTTTAATGCTGATAAGTGTGAGGTGCTACATCTTGGCAGGACAAATCAAAATAGGACGTACATGGTAAATGGTGGGGAATTGAGGAATGCTGTGGAACAGAGGGATCTAGGAATAACTGTGCATAGTGCCCTGAAGTTGGAATCGTATGTAGATAGGGTGGTAAAGAAAGCTTTTGGTGTGCTGGCCTTTATAAATCAGAGCATTGAATATAGGAGTAGGGAAGTAATGTTAAAATTGTACAAGGCATTGGTAAGATCAATTTTGGAGTATGGTGTACAATTTTGGTCGCCTAATTATAGAAAGGATGTCAACAAAATAGAGAGAGTACAGAGGAGATTTACTAGAATGTTGCCTGGGTTCCAGCAACTAAGTTACAGAGAAAGGTTGAACAAGTTAGGTCTTTATTCTTTGGAGCGCAGAAGGTTAAGGGGGGGCTTGATTGAGGTCTTTAAAATGATGAAAGGGATAGACAGAGTTGACATGGATAAGCTTTTCCCATTGAGGGTAGGGAAGATTCAAACAAGAGAATTAAGGAACAGAAGTTTAGGGGTAACATGAGGGGGAACTTCTTTACTCAGAGAGTGGTGGCTGTGTGGAATGAGCTTCCAGCAGAAGTGGTGGAGGCAGGATCGATTTTAACATTTAAAAGTAAAGTGGATAGGTATGTGGACGGGAAGGGAATGGAGGGTTATGGTCTGAGTGCGGGTAGATGGGACTAGGGGAAAATAAATGTTCGGCACGGACTGGAAGGGCCGAGAGGGCCTGTTTCCGTGCTGTAATTGGTTATATGGTTATTTCTGCCCCTGCCAGTTAATGCGCCTCAACGTTGTTCTGTAGGTAATTGCCTTGTTTTTACAAACATGGTAGAGTTCATTACTTTTATGTTCAGAAGACACTCTGCTTCTTGTTAAATCTAACATGCAATTGAGTAAAATATAGATAAATGTGAGGCTATCCACTTTGGCGGCAAAAACAAGGGGCAGATTAATATCTCAATGGGGTTAGGTTAGGTAAGGGGGAGGTACAGCGAGACTGGGTGTCCTTGTACACCGGTCACTGAACGTTGGCGTGCAGGTACAGCAGGCAGTGAAGAAAGCTAATGGAATGTTGGCCTTCATAACACGAGGATTTCAGTATAGGAGTAAAGAGGTCCTTCTGCGGTTGTATAGGGCTCTGGTGAGACCACATCTGGAGTATTGTGTACAGTTTTGGTCTCCTAATTTGAGGAAGGACATCCTTGTGAGTAAGGCAGTGCAACGTAGGTTCACGAGATTGATCCCTGGGATGGCGGGACTGTCATATGAGGAAAGATTGAAAAGACTGGGCTTGTTTAGAAGACTGGAGTTTAGAAGGATGAGAGGGGATCTTATAGAAACTTATAGAAGGACTGGACAAGCTAGGCGCAGGAAAAATATTCCCAATGTTGGGCGAATCCAGAACCAGGGGCCACAGTCTTAGAATAAAGGGGAGGCCATTTAAGACTGAGATGAGAAAAAACTTTTTCACCCAGAGAGATGTAAATTTGTGGAATTCCCTGCCACAGAGGGCAGTGGAGGCCAAATCACTGGAGGGATTTAAGAGAGAGCTACATTAGATAGATAGATAGATAGATAGATAGAGAGTTAGATAGAGCTCAGGGTGCTATTGGAATCAAGGGATATGGGGAGAAGGCAGGCACGGATTATTAATTGGGGACGATCAGCCATGATCACAATGAATGGCGGTGCTGGCTCGAAGGGAAGAATGTCCTCCTCCTGCACCTATTTTCTATGTTTCTATTTGTGAATAACGTATTCCAATTCCAATTTGACATTTTATTTCCTTAATAGCTGAATATCCACTGTAGCCCTCATCAACCTATCTGATGATGCACTTAGAATAAAATTAACCAGCTGACTGTGATTCATATTTCCACTTTATTATGCCTCTATCTGTCTTGATTAGTTGTTTGTGAAAAAAAAAATCTGCATAAGCAAAGAACTGCTTTTCCGAAGCTGAATAACGACATGTGATTCAGGAAATGCTGATGTCCCACAACAAATTCTGCTTAAGGATTTATGTAGCATTGAAAATTTGCTTTCCCATTGGCCTTGGAGTGACAGAACTTTATATCCAAAGACTTTGTGGACTGCTTCAAATTATTGTGGCAAATTGTTCTGACATTTCACAAGTTGTATAATCTAGATTTATAAATGCCGATTTTCCTTTCCAATTTGTCTTGAATAATTGAATAAGCTTCCAGTATACAATAGAGTATATGTTTCTTCTTTTGCTCTACGCCTCACTCTGACAATGGAGGAGGCCCAGGACAGATTTGTCCTCCATTGTCAAAGTGAGGCCTAGCACAGATTTGAGGAACAGCACCTCATAATTTGCTTGGGCAGCTTACAACCCCGCAGAATGAATATTGACTTATCTAAATTCAAGTAACACTTACTTTTCCTCTCATCACCCCCCCCCCCCCCCTTCTCTGTTCCCCGACCAGTCTGACGGTCCCCTATTACATTTTATCTCAGTTTGCTTTGTTGTTACCTTCTCCTAGCTAACAACGATCTATTTTACATTTCCATTCATCTCCATCCCCATTGACTCGTTTTCACACCTTATATTTTCTTATCTCCCTCCCCCTAGACAGTCTGAAGAAGGGTCTCAACCCGAAACGCCACCCATTCCTTCTAACCAAAGATGCTGCCTGTCCCACTGAGTTACTCCAGCATTTTGTATCGCTCTGCAATTTAAACCAGCATCTGCAGTTCCTTTGATACACATATGTTTCTTCTGCCTGTTATTGCTCTTTTGATCCGTTTGCATCATCCGTTTCAAAAATGGAGGCTGTGCACTGCTCTCTTCAGAGAGTCTGCTAAGTCTTTAACTCCTCTCCCCTTCCCCTCCCTCCATGCATGCAAGTGCGTGCGCGTACACATGCATGCACACACACTTTACATAACCACAGTGAATTAGTCTTGTTGTACCCCTCGGGTTCTGTTTTCTCATTTTTAATTTCTGTGTCACATTAAACCCAGGATTTGTTTCTCATTTGAGGATCTTAACTTACAAATCTTTCACTATAATCGTTTTACAATATTTTGTAAAATATAATGGTCTCTCTCCCTTGTTTATTTTCCCGAATGTGCAGATACTTTTGTGATGTCCCCTTTTTAAAAAGCTAATACAGGAGGAAAAGATGGATAGTTTGTTGCTTGCTTTCTTTGCTATTTGAATGAATGAATGAATGAATAAGTTTATTGGCCAAGTATTCACATACAAGGAATTTGCCTTGGTGCTCCGCCCGCAAGTGACAACATGACATACAGTGACAGTTAGGAATGACACATAAAACACCAAACATTAATAATAAACATTTTTTGATTAAACATACGAATTAAATAAAATACCAGAGCAAAATACCAGAGCAAAATACCAGAGGCTACAGATTTTTGGCTGTTGAGTAGAGCTACTACTCGTGGATAAAAACTGTTTTTATGTCTGGCTGTGGCGGCTTTGACAGTCCGGAGTCGCCTTCCAGAGGGAAGTGATTCGAAGAGTTTATGGCCTGGTTGAGAGAGGTCAGAGATGATCTTGCCCGCTCGCTTCCTGGCCCTTGCAGTGTACAGCTCATCAATGGAGGGAAGGTTGCAGCCAATAACCTTCTCGGCTGATCGGACGATTCGCTGCAGCCTCCAGGTGTCGTGCTTGGTGGCTGAGCCAAACCAGACCATGATGGAGAAGGTGA
Source organism: Raja brachyura (assembly GCA_963514005.1). The sequence continues at coordinate 89,933,936 of OY740787.1, read as the reverse complement.
GGACAGACTCTACGATGGCCGTGTAGAATTGGGTCATCATTGCCTGTGGCAGATTGTGCTTCCTCAGCTGCCGCAGGAAGTACATCCTTTGTTGTGTCTTTTTGACTGTGGAGTCGATGGTGGCCCCCCACTTAAGGTCCTTGGAGATGATGGTTCCCAGGAACTTAAAAGACCCCACAGATGTGACTGTGATGTTGTTGATGGTGAGTGGGGTGAGGGGAGGAGGAGCTCTCCTAAAGTCTACACTCAATTCCACTGTCTTAAGAGCATTGAGCTCGAGGTTGTTGCTACGGCACCAGGATGCCAGCTGTGACACTTCCTGTCCGTCGGCAGATTCCTTCCCATCCTGGATCAGTCCAATCGGTTGTGTCGTCCGCAAACTTGAGAAGCTTGACAGAAGTGTCTGTGGAGGTGCAGTCATTGGTGTAGAGAGAGGAGAGGAGAGAATACGCAGCCTTGCGGTGCTCCTATGCTGAGGGTTTGCGGGTCCGAGATGTCCTTTCCCAACCTCACAGGCTGCTTCCTGTCTGTCAGGAAGTTGGTGATTCACTGACAGCGTGTTCAGGCACAGTCAACTCGGAAAGTTTGGAGTGGAGTAGCTCTGGCACAATGGTGTTGAATGCAGAACTAAAATCAACAAACAGGGTCCTCGCATAGGTCCCCTGGTGGTCTAGGTGCTGGAGGATGAAGTGCAGGCCCAGGTTGACTGCATCATCCACAGATCTATTGTGCATGATGCAGTCGATATGCAAACTGCAGAGGATCCAGCAGGGGGTTTGTAATATTTTTCAGCTTGGCCAGCACAAGCCTTTCATGGGTCTTCATGACTTCAGAGGTCAGTGCGACAGGCCTGTAGTCATTAACACCAGTAATCCTTGCCTTTTTAGGTACTGGGCCAATAGTGGAGACTTTGAAACATGCAGGGACAGTACAGGTTTGCAGGGACTGGTTGAGGGAGAGGGTGTGGGGGGGAGGGGGGTTTGGGGGGGGGGGAGGGGGGTTTGGGGGGGGGAGGGGGGTTTGGGGGGGGGGGAGGGGGGTTTGGGGGAGGGGGGTTTGGGGGGGGGGGAGGGGGGTTTGGGGGGGGGGGAGGGGGAAAAGGGGGTGTGGGTGAGGATGGTGTTATGTGGGAGAGGGGTTGATGGTGTGGGGGGGTTGTGTGGCAGAGGGGGGTGGCGTGGGCGAGGAGTGGTGGTGTGGGAGGGGGGTGTGTGGGGGAGAGAGTGGGGTTGTGTGGGAGGGGGTTGGTGCAGTGGGGGGAGTGTGGGAGGGGGTTGTGTGGGGAGGGGTTGTGGTGTGGGGGAGGTGTGGGTGTGGGGGAGCGGGAGGGTTGTGTGGCAGAGGGGGGTGGCGTGGGGGAGGGGTGGTGGTGTGTGGGAGAGAGTGGGGATGTGTGGAAGGGGGTGTTGCAGTGGGGGGAGTGTGTGGGAAGGGGGTTGTGTGGGGGAGGGTGTGGAGGAGGGGCGAGTGTGGGGCTGGGGGGAGGAACAGGAGAGGGGTAAAGGGGGTGTGTGTTGGGGGGAAGGGGGTTGTGTGGTGGGAGGGGTAAAGGGGCAGTGTGGGGGTGGGGGGGGGGGAGGGGGTCCACTCAGTTCACCCTTTCATAAAACGTGGCTACACTTTCTGAATATGGAACTAAGGAAAACATTTTCATACACCAGAATTATCAATAATGCAAATACGTTTAAGATAAGAAGTTATCTGCTTTTTTTAGAGACTATAGTTAAATGCCTTTAAGAATATAATCAGCAAGTGATAGAGGCAAAATGTTATAAAAATTTGCCGATGTAATCGATGATTTTGTTTTAAATGTTTACAGAAGCATGGGTTTAATGTGGATGAGAAGTTGTTTAAATGACTCCCATTAAATAATGTAATTTTGCCACAGAATCACCTATATCCTGAAACATCATCATGAGTAAAGATTGAAAAGTGATAATACTGGACACGTTGAGCAGTTAAAAACATTTGCTGGGATGCTGGAGATTTGTGGTGGTTAATGAACAATAGAAAGGTCGCTTGGTGGCACAGACACCAGCCTTCTTAATATTGATCAGATGTTTATCAAGATATCAGGCAGTCTTGCCCATCACATTGATTAGCAGTTCTGCACATAAGGACTTCCTTAACTTTTGGATATGAAAACATTTGAGGGCCTGTCCCACTGTACGAGTTAATTCCGAGTTTCCTCTGATTCGAACTAGGAGAATTACGGTAATAGCCACTCATAGGTACTCAGGGCTGTCGTGGACATTTTTCAACATGTCTTCACGAGCTTACCGTGTTTCCCGACTACCGGCCGTTAGCGTTACAAGCCGCTAAGAGCCGTACAAGCTCCGTACATTCTACGTGCTTACCACTAGTTCGATTTTTTTAAAAACTCGGGAGAGCTCTTGAATTACCTCGTACAGTGGGACAGGCCCTTTAGATTAGTTGTGAAATTGCAAGGATCGGTTCCACAATACGATAAGGCGAATATATTCCCACTTTGTGTTTATGCTTGCATGAATATGATTTTGTTTAAAGAAAGGATTGTATAATTATTGTTTATAATGGAAGAACAGCCTATGAGGAGGGAATATTTTGTGTTGGTAGCAGCTCAGGCACTATGCAATGTTTGTGATATTGTTTTTCCCATAACATTGTATTAGAAATTAGACTTTTGAATTAGAAATTTCTACTTGCATTGAACATTTTTTATGACTATCCTTGTGTATAGGAATCAACGCATCCATTGAAAAATATTCAGCAGGTGCCAAAACTCTAGAGTAACACTACATCATGGAACACATTCGCAAAATGATGTATCTTTTAACATCTTTATATCCCAATGTCAGCCGTCTAAGTGCCAACATACATACTTTTTGTAGGCCCCCTCGGTCATGACTGACCATGGGTGATGCCTCCTAGTTGTTGGCTGCTTGGTCCAAACCTCGGTTAGAGCAGCGTCGCTTGTGGCTGGAGAGGCTAGTGTGGGTGTGACAGTCTCTGTGGCAAAGGTCACATTTGTGTGTGTGTGGTCTCTGGTTTGTTGAGGTTGCTGCGCTCCTTTCTGCCTGCCTGCTTGTCTGCCGTTGCGTTCAACAGTTTCCCTTCCCCCGTTTTGAGATATTGGTACAGGGTACCTATCCACCTCGTGCGGTCGGCTGCGAGACTCTCCCAGGACTCCACATCGATGTCGAGCGCCCGCCTTCATATCTCTCTTGCAGACATCCTTGTAACGTAGCTGGGGGCGGCCGATGGGTCTCCTCCCAGATGTCAGCTCTCCATAGAGGATGTCTTTTGGAATACGGCCATCCTCCATGCGGTGGACACGGCCCAGCCACCGCAGTCTGCGCTGCCTGAGTAGAGTGTACGCACTATTACTTATGTTAACCTATGTTCGGTTCTAGTTGCAATATTTTATTTTATTGAACGTGAGATGTTAACTCTGTTTCTCTTTCCACAGATGCTGGCTGACTCGCTGAGTAATTCCAGCATTTCCTGTTTTCGATGTTTAGTTTTGTTAAATGAGATGCGGGATACCTAATTTTGAGAACTACTTTTCATCGTGAATAATTTGCAATTATAAAACACCCGGTGAGCTTCTCCAGCCTTTTGTGTACCCTCGATTTTCCAGCATCTGCAGTTCCTTCTTTAACAACATGTTATGTAAAAATCGTGAGTTGCTTCACAAGAGCGTGATAGCACCACATTTGAAATGGAGTCATGTAATGATGATTACGTTATCTAAAGCTTGCTTGTCCAAGAAGGTTTTGTGGAGAGACTTTGGAGAAGAGCATCCGAGCACTGGAAAGATTTAAGAGAGGAATTCGAGCAGAACCTGGTTGAACTGAGCTGCTGCTATGTCTGAAGGTAGACACAAAATGCTGGAGTAACTCAGCGGGACAGGCAGCATCTCTGGAGAGAAGGAATGGGTGACGTTTCGGCTCGAGACCCTTCTTCAGGCTGCTCTTTCTGAATGGCTTACTGTTGCGCTCATGTGCCATTTCATCACCTTTGTATTAGAATTTTCTCCGTATCATCACAAAACAACAGTAATATGAAATAATTAAAATTCTCATCTCTCAATACCCCTGGGTGCATCTGAGTGTATTACTGCTGTCCAAGTGCAGTCACTCCATGATGTAGGAAGCCTGCAGTCGTTTAGTCAGACTAATGTACAGGTGATTTTTCTCACAAATTCATGTAATTAAAGTAAATATTGGCCTGAAGAGCAGGGATATTTCTGCTGCATTTCATGGCATTAGGAGTATAGGAGCACGGAGGTCCTACTGCAGTTGTACAGGGCCCTGGTGAGACCACATCTGGAGTATTGTGTGCAGTTTTGGTCCCCTAATTTGAGCAAGGACATTATTGCTATTGAGGGAGTGCAGTTCACCAGGTTAATTCACGGGATGGCGGGACTGACATATGATGAAAGAATGGATCGACTGGGCTTATATTCACTGGAATTTAGAAGGATAAGAGGGAATCTTATTGAAACATGTAAAATTCTTAAAGGATTGGACTGGCTAGATGCAGGAAAAAATGTTCCCCCATGTTGGGGGAGTCAAGAACCTGGGGTCACAGTTTAAGGAAAAGGGGTAGACCATTTAGGACTGAGATGAGGAAAAATCTTTTCACCCAGAGAGTTATGAATTTGTGGAATTCTCTGCCACAGAAGGCAGTGGAGGCCGATTCACTGGATGTTTTCAAGCGAGAGTTAGATTTATCTCTTGGAGCCGATTGAATTAATGGATATGGGGAGAAAGCAGGAATGGGGTACTGATTCTGGATAATCAGCCATGATCGTATTGGATGGCGGTGCTGGCACCTGCACCTATTTTCTATGTTACTATGACAGTTCTGACAGTGCAGCATTCCCTGGGTAATATATTAATGGACCAGCCTAGGATTTTTCCCCCTGATCGCTGGGTGAGTATTTGAAGTGAGGTTGGTGGCAACTGAACAAAAGCTAATTTCATATTTGCCACAAATGACAAGACTCATTGTAAGTGTTGACTTGTGTTGTGAGCCCTGCTATTTTATAACATTGCTTAAATAATAAAAAGATACACACTTAATAATATGTTCATCAGCATACTGTAAACGGAAAACTAATTGTAGGTTAATAGTGGTAAAATGGTCAGACTTGGCTCTGATTGCATTGTAAAACTGCCAATTTCTGAAGTAATTACATGCAGTAATCAATGTAAAGTAGCGTGAAATTGTTACATTTTATTGCATGACATGCAAGTGTATGTTTAATTCACAATTGCAGCTCGGAGAGGCCATACAATCTAATTTTTTGTGGACCATAATTTATACTTTATACTTCCTGGCTTACTATCTGTGAGAATCCTTGGTAATATCAGGTGGTTGGATTCCCTTAGATTGGTGTTTGATGTCACTGTTGTGAGGTAAGCTGGTTACTTGACGTGGAGATACCTAGATCTGTGTGGATAGCTTTCTGCAAGATTCCTGGTGAGTACCATATTGCTTCACCACCCACCGTATATACCCAGATCTTAATATGTTTAAAGGACAATAATAACATCTAGCATCTGGATATGGTGTATCTTTTATTAATAGTGTTAACGCTATGCAGGAGCCCACCAAACGTTTTAAGCAAGCTTGGATCAAGCGCCGATATATTCCGTCTACTGTATCTGCTGGTGCAGGTGCGGACTCCCATATATTGGCGAGGCCAGGCTTGGCGATCGTTTTGCTGAACACCTCCGCTCAGTTTGCCTAAACCTACCTGATCTGCTGATTGCTAAACACTTTAGCTCCCCCTCTCATTCCCACACCGACCTTTCTATCCTGGACCCCCTGTCAGAGTGAGGCCCAGTGCAAATTGGAGGCACAACACCTCATATTTCCCTTGGGCAGCTTAAAACCCAGTGGTAAGAATGTCAACTTCTCTAACTTCAAGTAACACTTGCTTGCCCTGTCTCTTCATCCCTCCCCCTTCCCAGTTCTCCGACCAGTCTGACTGTCCCCCGATAACATTGTATCTCTGTTTGCTTTGTTGTAATCTTCTAGCAAACATTGACCTATTCTATATTTTCCTTGAACCTCATCTCTTTTAATCTCTCGTTTTCACGCACATTTACCCTTCCTTATCACTGTGTCTCCCTCACCCCTGACTCTCAGTCTAAAGAAGGGTCTCGATCCAAGACGTCACCCATCCCTTCTCTCCAGAGATGCTGCCTGTCCTGCTAAGTTACCCCAGCATTTTGTGTCTATCGCCAATATTTTCTTGTTGCTTTTGTGGGAGACAGTATAATGTGCAATGAATGTGACGGAAATAGACTGCATGCTCACGCAATTATGTCAGGTTTACACAGTAAGCCTGTCTGTTGGCTCTGGACATGCATACTTCACTAGTGAAGTATTTCCTCTATGATTGAAAAACATAAGTCGTGTGTTTTAATGGGAGCTGTGCACTTGGAATAAATGACCATAATTTCATGTGCAAATGATGCTAAGTACTTCAGGAAATTGTAAGAACATGTCTGCATTTTTAACGTAATCAATGTAATTTAAATAGCTTTGGGAAAGGTACAGAGGAACACATTTAAGTCGGATTTTAAAAAAATCTCGAGGGGCATAAATTCAAGTGTAAATGTTTTTTTTTCAATTAAAATGCACATTTTGTAATAAAAAGTGGCAGTATTAATAGTTTCCAAACCAAAGAAAAGTTTAAATTTTGAATATCATGAGATTACAAATATTTTTTCTTTGGTAGCAAAGCTAAATTATTGCTCAACGATGTTTAAATGTGTTTTTTGCAAGAATCAAAATGAAAGGGAATTCCACTTTATCTTTAAAAGAGAGAAAACGCGTGTAATTTGGCCGTAATGTGTGAGCTTCCTGTATTTTTCTGCAAAGACAAATTGTTAATGTTTCAGGCAGTTTATAGATTGTATTCTGTCAGTTTTAATAGCAGATGAATAACTCTCACTAGCAGCCTGCTTGCTACTGGAGAGCGACTGTCAGCTTATCGGTGGGTGAAAATATGAAGTACAATTCGTTAACCAGACCAATTTACCCAGAATGACGACAATTATTGTGATCTTAAAATTAGCGTCCATTGTGTGTTCTTCATCATTTGTGTTAGATGCAAGAAGAAGGCCATACATGTTTATGGAGCCTGCTTGTCACCAGTTCAGTCAAACCTTTGTTGTTGTCAGCCTTTAAGTAAAAGGAATTTGTGCAGTTCTCTGCCTTTTCCCTGGGATGTGTTTGGCACAAATGCAAAAGTCGTCAAGGGAACAATGTTCCACAAACGGATTAAAGATTTTAGGATTCTGGGTAACGAAGAAAAATGTAAAGGAATCCCTCACGTCTGGGGGAAAAAAGTGCTAATTGATACCAGGGATTTCATAAACAAGGTAAGATTTCTTTGGCACCATTGTATCCGTGCAAATATACTATAACGGAGCATTTGTTATTTTGACCCACTTGTGACCTTGTATTGCCAATCCAGCAGGGATGTTGGTGGGGTAATTTAAATAACGCGGCAGACCCTACATTTTGCAGTTGTGTGACTGTCCCGCTGAGCTCGGGGGAAGTGTGAGCTGCCAAGTCCTGTGTGCAGTAACTTTTTTTAAATTTTGGGGTGAGGTGGGGAGGGATTAATTACTCGTTACCATTATGATTGTGGGGTCCACTTTAAGCGCAGGCATGGAAAGTTAAATAAGGTTACAAAATGTCGCCTGCTCTTTCTTTAAAGCACTGCGTCATTTTCTTTCTGGTTTTATTAATGAGGCAAAAATGGAATCTGACACAAAAAAAAAACAGGATTCCGAAAATATTAATCTGTGGAGAGGGAAAGATTATCAAATGCCAGGCTAGTGATTTCCTCCTTTTCCCGCATCTTAAAATATGTTCGCTTTTATCATTTCTCGCTTCTGATGCAAAATTATTGATGTGGAACATTCTCCGTATCCACTGCCTGACCTCCTGAGCATTTCCACTGTTCCCTTTTGAACTTTTAATTTTGCAGCAGCTGCTGAACGTTGATTTCCTTGGCCTGCATTCGATTGATCCAATGCTTCTACCAATAACCAACATGTCACTTTCATTGTTTCACCTTTTCCTAACTTATTATTTGCTCATCACTTCATTTACATTCCATTAAAAGCTGTACACTATCGCTTTCTAGGAGAAAAATAAATAACTTCACCTAATTCATACTCTACAGTGTCCTCCATAATGTTTGGGACAAGGACCCATCATTTATTTATTTGCCTCTGTACTCCACAATTTGAGACTTGCAATGGAAAAAAATCACATGTGGTTAAAGTGCATATTGTCAGATTTTATTAAAGGGTATTTTTATACAATTTGGTTTCACCAGTAGAAATTACAGCAGCAATGATAATCACAATGGGCTCTCAGGCTGCCGCGTGCCACATCACCCGCCCCTACCCCCCCGGTTAATCACACTCCCCCGCCCCCCCCCCCCCCCCCCCCCCAACGGTACAGTGAAACATAATATTCCACCATCTTCCGCTAACGTCAGGGGGAGGGCCTCATTTCAAAAACAGTTTCATCAGCTCGCCAACACACACCGTTGGGGGAAGCAGACCCAGCGGGTCTACACTTAGTCTAGTTGTGTCATAAACTTTCCTGGACACACTTAATAAATTCTGCCTGTTCTCAATCTTTCGCATTATGGCAGTCACAGTCGATCTTAATGAACAAAGTCAGCTACTATTACAATCCTCCTTTCCCTTCATGTATCATTGAGTTCCATACATATTTACTCAAATTCCTGCTGCTTATTGGGGCAATGTAGGATAATTCCATCAAAATGAGCAACCCTTCCTTATGTCTAAGTTTTGACCATATACCATAATTGGAATCCCCCTTGGAATATCCTCTCTCAGGACTGCCTTGATGTTTTCCCTAATCGATAGTGCAACTAGTTGTCCTCTCATAATATCACAATCCCATGTACTCATCCATGCTCTGAGTTCATCTGCCTCAGGTTTTCTGCATTAAAATAAATGTAGTTTAGCCTATCAGACCTCCTTTGCTCCCTGAGTTGTCCCTGCTGGATTTGCTCGCATCAACATCTATATTTGCTTCAACCTCCTTGTCTGATGCACTTTGACTTTGGGACCCTTTTGGTTCTCTCCTGCACTGGTGCGGACTCCATTGCTAAATTTTAACCACATCTATTGGGCTGAAGGAGTTTGCCGTCTCAACAGCAACTGATTCTCATTACGCAGCTTGAGGTCTCTCTGCCATCATATTGAAATGTAGGAAGGTTGAATTGTTTTGTGATTCTATTACAATGCAGCAGGCAACTGGATTGCAATCTTCAAAAACCTATGCAGCCCAGCAATTATTTTTCACCTATTAACAGCCTCAAAAATGATATTCCTTTCAAGTCTTCAACGCCTTGTTCATCCTGTGTGAACATTGCCAGTCACATCACGATGTACCTTCCTTAACTCCAGCCTTTCTGCTGCTCCCCTTAAGACATCACACTTGGTCTCAGATTTAATTTCCTTGCTATTGTCTCCTTCATGCTTTTGCATGCCCCAGACTGTACCTTTTGCATGCCCCAGACTGTACCTTTTGCATGCCCCAGACTGTACCTTTTGCTTGCCCCAGACTGTACCTTTTGCATGCCCCAGACTGTACCTTTTGCATGCCCCAGACTGTACCTTTTGCATGCCCCAGACTGTACCTTTTGCTTGCTGTCTTCGGCTTGAGAAAGAACATAATAGATTGATTTGATTCGATGACAAAATCTGAGAATAAGTCACAAATTAAGAATTTAAAAATATATATATATGTTATAATGCACAAGCAGATTAAATACAAAATGTAAATCAATGCAGATGTTATTAAAGAGACTTGACAATGCTGTTGCAATGCATGCAGCCAAACAAGCTCTATTGGGCAGCCTGCCCAGAATCTGAATAGATGGATCTCAGTGTGTATGATAGTGGGAATGTGGCAATTGGCTTTGAGTTCAAAAGCAAAAAACAAAATCTCTAATTATCTGTGGGTTTTGTGGGCTGGATTGACTCTGGACTCTGATTTAAGTTGGTCATTGATTTTGTCCATTGATGAGACTCTTGAAGGAATCACAGTAGGGGAGGGTACTTTTGAAACTGTACTAATCATTTTTGATGATCTCAAAGCTAGAAGGAGGGAAAAAAATGATAACTAAAAATAATGAACGAGCAATAATTCTGGTGGGCAGGCTTGCTAATGCTACACGGGAGGGTTTAAACTAGATTGGCAGCGAGTGAGGGGTTAAAAGTTTGTATGGAGGGTGGTGTGGGAAAGGTTAGTGGACGGAATAGGCAGGTAAAAGGCAGAGAGCGAGGAAGGAGGGTTGGTTTCAACTGCAAGTATTTTAATGCAAGGGGCCTGATGGGTAAGGCAGATTAACTCAGGGCATGGATAGGTACGAGTGTCTGGGATGTTGTAGCCATGACTGAAACCTGGTTAAGGGAGGGGCAGGACTGGCATCTCAATGTTCCGGGGTACAGGAGCTTCAGGAGAGACGGGTGAGGGAAAAAGAGGAGGGGGGGGGGTTGCATGTTTGGTTAAGGACGTTGTCACGGCAGTGTTCAGAGGTGACGGTTCGTCCAGTGAGGCTGTATGGGTGGAGCTGAGGAACAAGAAAGGGATGATCACCTTGTTGGGGGTGTACTACAGACCCCCGAATAGTCAATGGGAATTAGAAGAACAAATATGCCAGGAGATTGGAGACAAATGGATGTCAACATTTCATTTGCAAATAAGGTCAAATAAGGTTGTTGTAGTAGGGGATTTTAACTTTCCCAATATACACTGGGAAAATCATAGTGTGAAGGGTTTAAACAGGGTGCAATTCCTCAAAAGTGTTGAGGAGAGTTTTCTCCAGCAGCATGTGGAGGCCCCCACACGTGAGAGGGCAACGCTGGATCTAGTATTTGGAAATTGGGAAGGGCATGTTCATGAAGTGTGTGTGGAGGAGCCCTTTGGGACCAGTGACCACAGTTTGATTAGGTTTAAGATAGTTATTGATAGGGACGGAGCGGGTCCACGTGTTAAATGCTCCACTGGGGTAAGGCCAGCATGAGGGTATAAGAGGGTACTCGCTCAAGTTGACTGGAGCAGGTTATTTGAGGGGAAAGGAACATCGGCCAAATGGGATGTTTTTAAAAGTGCGCTGACAAAAGCTCAGGATACGTACAAACCCGTTAGAGTGAAGGGCAAAGCAGGCAAATGTAAGGAAGCTTGGCTGACGAGGGAAATTGAGGCATTGGTCAAAAACAAGAAGGATGCATGGGACAGGTATAGGCAGCTGGGATCAAGTGCATCCCTGGAGGAGTTTTGGGAACTAAGGAGTAAACTGAAAAAGGAGATCAGAAGGGCAAAAAGGGGTCAGGGGATAGCTCTGGTGGGTAACATAAAGGACAATCCCAAAATATTTTATAAATGCATAAGGGGAAGGTTGTTTCTCGGGACTGGAGGCCTGTGACTAGTGGTGTGCCTTAGGGTTCATTGCTGGGCCTGTTACTGTTTGACATCTACATCAATGATTTGGATCAGAATATACAGGGCAAGTTTGCTGATGATACCAAAGTGGGTGGTTGTGAAGATGGTTGTGAAAGATTGTAGCATGATCTGGATCGATTGGCCAGGTGGGCTGAGGAATGGTTGACGGAATTTAATACAAAGAAGTGTGAGGTGTTGTATTTTGGGACGTCTAACAAGGGCAGGACATACACAGTGAATGGTAGGCCTTTGGGGAGTGTTGTAGAGCAGAGGGATCTAGGAGTACAGGTGCATGGTTCCTTGAAGGCGCAGGTAGATAAGGTGGTCAAAAAGGCTTTGGCTCTTTGGCCTTCATCAGCCAGAGTATTGAGTATAGAAGTTGGGAGGTAATGTCAGTTGTATAAGACGTTTCAGAGACTGCATTTAGAATATTGTGTTCAGCACCATGTTATAGGAAAGATGTTGTCAAGCTTGAAAGGGTTCGGAGAAGATTTGCAAGGATGTTGCCAGGACTAGAGGGTGTGAGTTATAGGGAGAGGTTGAGTAAGCTGTGTCTCTATTTCTTGGAGCACAGGAGGATGAGGGATGATCTTATAGAGGTGGACAAAATCAAGTGAGGAATAGATCGGGTAGATTAATAGGAATCTGAGGGGTAACTTTTTCACACGAAGGGTGATGGGTGTATGGAACAAGCTGCCGGATGAGGTAGTTGAGGCTGGGACTTTTAAGAAACAGTTAGACAGGTACATGGATAGGACAGGTTTAGAGGGATATGGACCAAGCGCAGGCAGGTGGGACTAGTGTAGCTGGGACATGTTGGCCCATCTATGACTTTATGACTCTAATGCAACACTATTTCTTCAAGTGTTTTCTACGATGCAATATCAAGAATAAATGATGTCTTTGATGCACAGAATATTGTAAATATTAATGTTTCATATCAAACACAAGTTCTGCACAGCTCTGCTCAGCATAAAATAAAATTAACTGAAACAGTAGGTGATATTCCTATGGGGGGTACACAAAATGGTGGAGAAACTCAGCGGGTGCAGCAGCATCTATGGAGCGAAGGAGCTAGGCAACATTTCGGGCCAAAACCGTTCTTCAGATATTGCTATACTTCAGAGAGCCTAATTAATAAATTAGCAGAACATTGAAAAACATATTTAATGTTTTATACAATGGATTACTTCACGCTCTGTTCAATGTGTAAATCTTCTGAAATTTGAGATGCATTGAATATATTTAATACCATTGAATACAAGCCTAAAATCAACATTTATAAAACAATTTCTTCCCAATTGCATGTTAAAATTAGTATGGTCACAATGCGTTAGGGAACTCTTGCTGAAGAGAGAAGAGAATGGATCCCTATGTTTGAAATCTTTACTCCCTCTGTTGTCACAGGGCAGTTATTGTGCAACATGCAGAGTGTGCCAAAGCTGCACTGTTCTGCACTGTTGAAGCAGACTTTTTAATTAAGAGGTAACGTAGATTATGTCTGAAGGGATGAAGAGTTGACATGTTCAGTGTTTCTCGCAGTGGCGAAGTCAATAGTCAGATTTATTCATCACATACACAATGAAGTGCAGTGAAATGAACTTGCCAGCTGCGGTATAATAAAAAAAGAACACACCATACACAATAAAAACATTTAACACAAAACATCCACCACAGCATTCGTCACTGTGGCAGAAGGCACAAAGTTCAGTCAGTCCTCCTCCATTTTCCCCCGTGTTTGGGACCACAACCCTCCGCAGTCGCTGATGTACAGGCAAGGTAAGTGTGGATTAGTGTGGCCATTTTCTGCCAAAGGTATAATTAGTGTACAAAACATGATAAAGAAAAGAGAGTTACGGGGTACAGTTCAATTGATCAATTCAAGAGATGGAATTAAAATTTCAACGTTTCATTTCAATTCTTTGCATAAGCTGAGTGAAATTAAAACTAAATTAATAGTACCAGATGGTCCAACAAACAATCTGTGGGAGCAACTCAGCGGGTCAAGCCACATCTGTGGAGGGAAATGGACAGGGTTGGGGCCCTACATTTGGACTACGAGTGGTGGAGAGACAGTTGGATGGTATGCAGTTTATGGTTAGGAGATACAAAGAGACTTGGGAGTGCTGCTGTAGGATTGCCAAAATATCAATTTGAAGGTTGAATCGGTCGTAAGGAAAGCAAATGAAATGTTGACATCCATTTTGAGAGGGCTAGAATATAAAAGCAGGGATGCAAGGCGGCTTCAGACCGCATCTGGAGTATTGTGAGCCGTTTTGAGCCCCATATCTGAGTGGGATGTGCTGGCTTCGGAGAGGGATCAGAGGAAGTTTATGAGAATATCCCAGGGATGATTTGTACAAAATTATGAGAGGAATAGATTGGGTATAAGCACAGAGTCTCTTTCCCAGAGTAGGGGAATCGAGAACCAGAGGACATAGGTTTAAGGTGAGGGGGGGAAATTTAATTGGAACCTGAGGGCTAGGATGAGGGGGGGAGTTGTTCTTTAAAAAGTAAAAGCAAGTCATCAACATTATGATGTGACGAATATTTCTGTTCCGAACCCAGTGTATTTTTCATTTGTCACATATTTGGGTTGAGACAACATTGACAGAAGTGGCCCTGTACTCGCTGGAGTACTAGAAGGATGAGGGGGGACCCTCATTGAAACTTACCGAATAGTGAAAGGCCTGGATAGAGCGGATGTGGAGAGGATGTTTCCACTACTGGGAGTGTCCAGGACAATTGGACACAGCCGCAGAATTTGAAAGGCATTCCTTTGGGAAGACCAGGAATTTGTTTAGCCAGAGTGTAGTGAATCAGTGGAATTCATTGCCACAGATGGCTGTTGAGGCCAAGTCATTTGGTATTTTTAAAGCAGAGATTAATTGGTTCTTGATTAATAAGAGTGCAAAGGTTATGGGGGGGAGGTAGGAGAATGGGGTTGAGAGGGATTAATAGATCAGCAATGGCAGAGTAGACACGATGGGCCAAATGGCCTAATTCTGCTCCTATGATTATGTGTGTAATGTCCCAATGGTTGCCCTAATGTATTCTGTGGTCGGGAGCAATTCAGTTTCAATGAATGCGAGCAAGGTGTTATCAAAATAATTATAGCTTTCATAAGCGAGATTAGCAATTTGTATTTTATTAGATGAATACTAAATTACATAGGATAGATAAACAAGGTGAGATTTTTCAACTTTGCTGCAGCCTTCCAAAGGTTTAGTGACTGGAATAGTTGCGAAATGGCTTGTGCTTCCTGCCACTACCTGATTAACTTTCTTCTTTTCCCCCTCAACCTCGTTGAATGTGGTCACTTTCCTCGTGTTGCATGTAAATAGCAACAGGAACAGATTAGGATATAGTTGATTTCATCTCTAAATTAATATGGGCTGCTTTGCACAAAGATAGTGAGGATGGCAAAAGTGGCAGAACATGGAGTGCATTGAGGTAGAAACAATATTTCAGCCGCGATTCAATGCCAAGAGTCACGAGAGTTTTATTGTCATGTGTCCCAGATAGGACAATGAAATTCTTGCTTGCTGCAGCACAACAGAATATGTAAACATAATACAGAACAGGAGATAAAAGTTCAGTGTGTCTATAGATCATAGACCGTATATACACAATAAATAAACAAAAAATAACAGATATAGTTCAAAATAATCATAGACTGTTATATAGAGCTTATTTGATGTCGTGATTAAAAGCCTGATGGCTGTGGGGAAGAAGCTGTTCCTGAACCAGGATGCTAGCTCAATCTTGGCTGTTCCTTCTGCGGAGATTTGTTCCTGTCCACTGAATTTTGGGTTGCAGTCAACCTGAGCTCAATCACTGGATTTTGTCTGCAAGAGGCATTCTCATGTTGGCACTGCTAACATTGGGCTCCATTGGCTTTCATGGCTGTGGGAAACTAGCCAGGAGCCCACCATGGAAACTTCACGACCTCTGCTCAGAAAGTGAGTTTAGAATGGGGCTGCAACAAAGGAAAGCTGTAAATGAGGAGCTGAATCTCTCCAAACACGCTCAGATGTCCCGTCACCATTCTCCTTTGCCTATAACACGCTTTAGAACAGTTATTAAATTATTTCAAGGGTGCGCTGATATCTTTTAGTTTTTGAGCATCACCATCCAAAAAGTTTCTCAAAGAAAACCTACTGGGGGTATACTTGGCACATTCTAATTACATTGGCATGTTCACGTAGAGGATGGCCTGTCGTAATTGTTGAATTATGAGGCTGTTGGGTCTGCAACCCTGTGATAAATTACAATAGTGGACCACTTGCTGTTCCTTTGTTTCCCGTTGTGATGCTTGCCGTTGGAGGATGAGTTAGTGAAAAGCTATTTGAATGGTTCTCATGCAGTTTGACTAATGCAGGAGGGACAGCAAATATATGACTTTACTGATGAATTTGCAGAGTGACTAATGATTATAAGAGCAATAGTAAACACACAATATATTCACACTCAGTAACACAGTTGTGCGCTTTAATCAGTGTTCAGAAGATCCAGTACCATTCTGTTGGATTTGTCATTCAAAGCTTTTCACAAAATTGTGTGTATTTTGAATGCTGAATCCTGTCGATCAACATTCACGTTTGCAACTGTCCTATCTAACTGTCTGCACAGAGAACTGATGTCACGTCATTGAACTCATCTGCTTGAATGTTTTTGCGAACAAACTTCGGCCAAATATTCAGTTGAATGTTCGTAAGGTCATAAATGATAGGTGCAGAATTAGGCCATTCGGCCCATCAAGTCTACTCCGCCATTCAATCATGGCTGATCTATCTCTCCCTCCTAACCGCATTCTCCTGCCTTCTCCCCATAAACCCTGACACCCGTACTAATCAAGAATTTGGCAATCTCCACCTTAAAAATATGATTAAATTAATTATCAGAATGGTCGTTGATGGTGACACGATACGTTGCATTCAAATAAATATCATGATGAACAAAGGCAGGCAAATCATCTTGGGTAACCACATTTAATTTACTTAGGCAGGAATAAGTCCTGATTAAGTGAGTTCGGTATTCCGAAAAATGCAAGGAATCATGGGATATGTCAAAGGTCAAATGCTTTAAAGAAAAGACGGAAGTACTGTACATACAGTGAGTATCTGAGGAACAGGGGCACCAGGTAGCGTGAGAACGGGGTGTAACAGAGAGAGAGAGGGGCAGATGCGAGTGAGGGACTGGGGGGGGGGGGGGGGGAGACTGGATGAGCGGAGAGACATTCTCGGCAGCTGCATGCACGCATACTCGCGTCTCATCCGCAGCCAGGATTGAACCCGGCACCGCAAGCCACTGGGTCCATGCCCGTCCCGCCCCACCACCCGAGGGTCCGGACGGACGGGACACCGAACCCTAGCCAGCAAGGAGAAGAAGCACCGACCCCAGTTCAACTCCGCCTCTCCCGCCGGGCCAACCAACAGCCTTGGACCGACGACACCAGCGGCCCCAGGCCCACAGCCAGCGTGGAGAAGAAGTGCCAGCTCCAGCCCAACCCCGCTCCAACTCCAGAGGAACCCGCTCCTCGACGGACCGCTACAGCAACGTGACAATTCACCCACAGCCTGGCCGCTCCCTCAGCCGCCACGCCTAGTACAAACCTAGTACACCCCACACCACCGGCTCCTGCCCCTACGGTACCCACTGCCACTTCATCCACAGCCACGAGGCGGAGTGAGGGCCCCGGCCTTGCCTGAGCCAGAGCGCCAGCCTGGGCTCGGCGCTAGACCGGGCCGCACTGCAGGGGACCTTAAGCTGGGGCTGGGCAAGGGTGGGGGAGGAGGTTGCTACTGCCGCCAGCACCAGCAGCACCAGCAGATTCTAGCAGACTGGGCATTCATTCAGTTAAGCTCCTTGCTTGGTGCATCAAAAGGCATGTAATCAGACCAGCGGGTGACAAACGTTTGCTCAAATTCACAGCCCTTTGGGTGTTTTTCATTATGTGCTGTCTTTTCAATGCTTTATTTTTTTTCCCCACAATTTTCAATTCAATGGTGCCTGAGTTTTAAAAATGCCAAAGACCTTTTGCATGTTCCGTTTATATACCAGATCTGTTTGACAGTGAGCCTGGGGGGGGTTGTACTCATTGGCTGGTGAGGTAGATTCTGTCATTCATGCAGGAAAATGCACAACATTTACACCAGGACCTCCTGGAGGAGCTTCACAGAGGAGGAGGAGGCTCCTCGGACTTACTGCAGGGAAAAGGGCACTTTACAAACAGGGGGCTGTTACGCTGATACAGCTCATGGATCAGTGGAGGATTCCAACCTGGGGCTTCTGATAATGTTTGCTTAACATGTTTTTCTTTCACCTCCCCTGCCCCCTCTCCCAGTTCAAAGCAGTAGTCAGATTCTTTAAAAATTACAAATTGAGATCTAACTATGGAATAATCGTTACATTATATAAAATCATATGGATTTGTGTGAGAGATACATCTTCTAGATGCGCTGGGACACATCCTCAGTGATGTGACCTGGGGTCATCGGGTGTTTCGGGTCTCACAGCATCGGCCACCCTCGCCCAGGCGACCCAGCCGGGGTTGATCAAGCCCCGACTTGCGTCCCAGCAGCAACCGCCCACGGATCAGTCCTCTTAATCCAAAGCCACCTAGTGGCTTTCTCTGCGGCTTCACTTGCGGATTGAATGGCCCTCTTCTTTGCCAGCCCCGTAATGCCCAACTGGTTGAGGACTTTGCAGAGTGAGCGTCCTGCAAAGCCCCTGCAGCCCACCTCTATCGGCTCATAGTCTGTCTTCCAGCCTCTGTCCTGGCACATCTCCACCAGTTCCTGGTACTATGCGCGTTTCCTCTCATTAGCCTCTTCAATACGCTCTTCCCAGGGCACTGCAGGCTCCAGAATGATCAGCTGTTTTGTCACCGGAGGTGATGATGATGTCTGGCCGGAGTGATGTTGCTGTTGCAACAGAATACTATTGAAATTCTAGTGAAATACTACTGAAATACTTTTTTTCCCACAATTTTTACTTCATGCAGCATGCACTTGACAGGCATAACATTCTTGAGAAATGTTAACTGTGTTGCATCATACACAATATTTTCTATCTTTTCAGTGCGTTACAAGATCCCTGTTTGTTTTTTGCAACCAGTAATGAAAAGTCAAGATAGACTTGCAGGCAGGCAAGTGCAAGGTGTTGCATTGTCACTTGTTAACCCAGCGCAGGACCTTCACAGTGTCGTAGAGCAGAGGGATCTAAGACTGCAGGTACATAGTTCCTTGAAAGTGGCGTCACAGGTGGATAGTGTGATCAAGTAGGCTCTCGGTACATTGGCCTTCGTCGGCCAGGGTACAGAAGTTGGGACGTTATGTTACAGGTGCACAAGACATTGGGGATGCCGCATTTGGAGTGTTCAGCTTTGGTCACTCTGCTATGGGAAGGATGTTATAGAAACATAGAAATTAGGTGCAGGAGTAGGCCATTCGGCCCTTCAAGCCTGCACCGCCTTTCAATATGATCATGGCTGATCATCCAACTCAGTATCCTGTACCTGCCTTCTCTCCATACCCCCTGATCCCCTTAGCCACAAGTGCCACATCTAACTCCCTCTTAAATATAGCCAATGAACTGGCCTCAACTACCCTCTGTGGCAGAGAGTTCCAGAGACCCACCACTCTCTGTGTGAAAAAAGTATTTCTCATCTTGGTCCTAAAGGATTTCCCCCTTATCCTTAAGCTGTGACCCCTTATCCTGGACCTCCCCAAAGATGGAAAGAGTGCAAGGAAGATTTACAAGGATGTTGCCAGGACTTGTGGGCCTACTATAGGGAGTGCTTGGGCAGGCTAGGACTTTAGTGCTTGGAGTCCTTCGAGGTGTATACAATTATAAGGGGAATAGATTGGGTAAATGCACAGAGTCTTTTAACCAGAGTAGGGGAATCAAGAATCAGGGGACACAAGTTTAAGGTGAGAGGGAAATAGTTTAATAAGAATTTGAGGGGCACGTTTTTCGCACATAGGGTGAATGGAACAAGGCAGCAGAGGAAGTTGAGGTAGTGCATGTACTATAACGACATTTAAAAGATATTTGCACAAGTTCATGGATAGGAATGGTATATAGGCATATGAGCCTAATGCAAACAGGTGGAACTAGTGTAAATGGGCATTTTGGTTGGCATAGGCAATTTGGGCCGAAGGGCCTGTTTTTGTGTTTTATGACTATGACTTTCCTAATGACTCTCTAACTGCTTGCCAACAATGATTTAAAGATGTCCACTTAGGTTAGAGGAATTTATAGGGAGACTATTATCTAAATGAAGAAAGAATGTAGATTAGCAGTACAAAGGGATGATCATTTTTTTGTGCAGGAATCACAAAAGGTTAGCATGTAGATGTTAGTAGATATAGTAAGTGATTTGGAACAATGGTCTTGATTGCAAGAGGGTTGGGATTTAGAAATAGTGAAGTCTTGTTGCAATTGTGCAGGATACTGGTGAGGCTGAGTCTGAAATACCATGCACAACTTTGGTTTTCTTGTTAAAGAAAGGATATACTAATGTTAAATGTCCCAAAGAGATTACATCAGCCAATTCCTAGGATGAGCATGTTGTTCTATCATGAGCTGGTAAAGAAATTCAATCAGCATAACTTTGGTGTTTTAAAGAATGAGGGGTAATCTTATTGAAATTTAGAACATTCTTGTGGGGGACATGACGGGGTAGTTATCAAGATGTTTCTGTTCATAGGTGAATTTTGTATGAGATTCAAATAGCTACTGGATTAGAGGGCAGTCATTTAAAACTGAGGTTTAGTTTGGAGATACAGCGCGGATACACAGGTCCCTCGGCCCACCTGGTCTACGCCGACCAGCGACCCTCGCACACGAACGCTATCCTACACACACTAGGGACAATTTACAATTATACCATGCCAATTATACCACTACAAACCTGTATGTCTTTGGAGTGTGGGAGGAAAGTGGAGATCCCAGAGAAAACCCACGCAGGTCACGGGGAGAACGTAATAACTCTGTACAGATAAGCGGACCCGGGTCCCTGGCACTGTAAGGCAGCAACTCTACCGATGCGCCCTGTTGAGCAAATTCTCTCAGAGGGTGGTGAATTTCTGGAATTTTTAATCCCAAGACATTGTGGAAATGAGATCCAATGAGCATTTAAAAAGGAAGTAGATAGCCATCATCGTCTTGAGTGGTGGGGTAAGCTTGAGGGGATAAGTTGCCTTCTCCAGCTGCAAACACGTTCTTGCATTCAGCTGGACTCCTGAACAACTGAAGTAAAAATAGCAAGGTGTCAGATTTCTGAGTGATACCAATTCATCGATCTCCATTAACAGTGTAACAAACAGTGTATGTATGTATGGTGCCATAGGGAGGACTGCGATCACCGTTGAGGAACGCCAGTGTGAACTTGCTCCAGCCACTGTTCTATGAGCAGAGGTATTTAGCTTCCCCATTTACAACCTGAACAATATTCAGATTTTGTTTGGTTTCCAACAAAAATGTACTTTTGAGATACTCGCTATGAATATCCTCTCCCACTTAACCCCAATGTCAAAGGTTGTGTGTGTGAGAATGGAAGAGGGTGACAAATGAAACATCATTCACCTGTATGGAGTTTGTACGTTCTCCCCGTGACCTGCGTGGGTTTTCTCCGAGATCTTCAGTTTCCTCCCATACTCCAAAGACTTACAGGTTTGTAGGCTAATTGGCTTTGTATAAATGTAAAATTGTCTCCGGTATGTGTAGGATAGTATTAAGGGCCTGTCCCACTGTCCGAGGTAATTCAAGGGTTCCGCCGAGTTTCCCCTGATTCGAACTCGGAGAATTAGCGGTAATACCCGCTCGTAGGTACTCGGGGCTCTCGTGGACATTTTTCAACACGTTGAAAAAACTTTGCGAGCTTGCCGCGTTTCCCGAATACCTGCCATTAACGTTACGAGCCTCTAAGAGATGTCCCGAGCTCCGACGTACCTGCTACGTACATTCTACGTACTTCTCACGAGTGTGATTTTTTTTTTAAACTCGGGAGAGCTCTTAGGTGAACTCGTATAGTGGGAGAGGCCCTTTAGGGTGCGGGTATCGTTGGTTGGTGCGGACTCGGTGGGCCGAAGGGCCTGTATGTGTGTTGTGTCTCGAAAGTAAATCACAAGTAATCTTGTTACTGCTGAACAAATCTGCAAAATCACAATTATCTGCTTACAATTTTCCCTTCTGTTAAGAAAGTATTAGAGGATAGTCTGTGGTCCAGGTTGTGTGTAAGGATCAGTAAATGTCAACTGCTTCACTTCTGTGACCATTTGCATTGCGCTTATAATGTAGCTGACTCACACTCCCTGGATTTTCATTTAAGGGATTCATTGGATGTTAACATTACAATAAAATGTTGACTTCTGTCTGCTTCTTTCCACATTCCAAAGACGTACAGGTATGTAGGTTAGTTGGCTTGGTAAATATTTTAAAAATAAATTGTCCCTAATGTGTGTAGGCTAGTGTTAAGGTGCGAGGATCGCTGCTCAGCGCGGGCCTGGTGGGCCGAAAAGGGCCAGTTTCAGCGCTGTGTCTCCAAACTAACTAAAATCTGCCAACTCTGTATGGACACACTTTCATTTGTACGACATTCAATTGCCTGCTGTGGGAAGATGGGATATTTGATTAATGTATATAAATGTATTTAAATCAGGCTCCCTTGGCCCACTTTGATAATTATTGTGCCTGTGTCGCTTTCTCAGGGTTGGGAAACTCGAGGGTAAAAGCTGTGTGCTGCCAATGTTATATTACAGATCTAACAGTTGTGGACCGGGTGGGTGTGTGTGGTCTGACAATGAAGCCCTTTGGCTTCAATTCAAATCTTCTCTCAGACCTCCTGATGGTTTGGATCAGTTGCCAAGGAGGCCCAGCAGCCTGCTGCCATGCCTAGGATCCAGGCTGTTTATCTGGCCATGTGGTGGGAGACGGCTACACATGTTAACGAGGGACTGCAGTTATGATTACTGGGACCACAACCTCCAGCTTTCTGGCTTCCTCCGCCTGACACACTCTCGGCGTCTTTCAATCTACCTCTTCAAAAAAAAAACAGGGCTCCTGTCCTGTGACGGTGCAGTGGGCAGCACGGTGGTCAGCGGTACAGTTACAGCCTTACACCGCCAGAGAACCGGGTTCAATCCTGACCACGGGCGCTGTCTGTACTGAGTTAGTCCGTTCTCCCCGTGACCTGGGCAGGTTTTTCCAGGAGCTCTGGTTTCCCCCCACACTCCAAAGAAATACAGGTTTGTAGGTTAATTGGCTTGTTATAAATGTAAATTGTCCCTAGTGTGTGTAGGATAGTGTTACTCCTACGGGGATCGCTGGTCGGTGTGGACTCAGTGGGGCGAAGGGCCTGTTTCCACGCTGTGTCTGTAAAGTAAACTAAAGAAAATGAGTGCTGTGGAAACACAATTGAATGAATATTGAGAGGCTACACAAAAGGCTGGAGAAACTCAGCGGGTGCAGCAGCATCTCGGGAGCGAAGGAGATAGGCGTTGTGCAGAAGTCTACTGGGGATGTGGGGGGGGTTATGGTAGGTGCTGTGGTTGATGCATGCTGAGGTGAAGAGGTGGTAGTAGAAATATTAGAGCAAGGGAGGTCCCGGACTTCTTGTTAAGAAACTGAAAACATTAATTAACTTAATAAGTCTCTTCTGGTTCTGGCCCTGACAGGTTTGACCTTGCACAGAAGATTCTGCAGCAATTCTACGTTGGTTAGAGTCACCGAACCATCTATATAGTCATGTACTCTGAGGACGCGCTGCACTTTTAGAGAGGAGTTTGCGAGCTTCAAGTTTGTGACCTCACAGCTTACGATACGATACAATAGAACTTTATTTATCCCAGGAGGGAAGTTGATCCAAGGCAACATTTTCCCAGATCAGGGGAGGGAAGAGGTGATTTGATTTTGATTTTCCTTGTTGGATTGTTGTGGTTTCAGCCAGCTGGTATGGGTTAAAATTGAGCGCCATGTTAATCTGCAGTGCGATTATAAATAGCAGCAACCCGACTCTGTCACATTCACAATTTGTGCTGGTGCCTGAATGGGACGGATTTGAATGTCTTTGGAGAGTAATTATCTGCCAGCCCCATGCACTCCCATGTCATTCTTGTTCCAGCTCAGCGTGTCCCTGTAGGTGGAAGAAATCAGCTTAATCCAAAAATATGTCGACTAATGAATGGCTAATTCCTGAAGAGCTTTTATCTGACAAGGACCAGTCTTTACATTTTAAATCTGCAGTCAATTTTCTTTTAATCTATCTATTTTGCAAAGAGTTGAGTTTTTGTTCTGTTGTATTGGATTCTTTTCCCGCGTGAAGGCAGAGCCCGTGATGTTTCAGTTCCTATTCTCCAGGCATCCTGTAGTTTCTGTCTTGCACACCCCACGTGATTGCCTGTGTCCTGCCTTCCCAGACTACAGATGGCTGGAGGCTGTCCTTTGAGCTTGCTGGCTGAACCGACTGAGCAGACACTTTGCGCTGCTCGAGCATAGGCCTGGAGGTTCAGTGGAAACCGAAATATGCTTTCACTTTTTCTTTTTTTTATTTGCTCTTGGCAATATTTTCTCTTTTTTTCCTTCCTCCTCCCCCCCCGAAGGATTTGAATTCTCGTTCAACAAGTACCAGATGCCTTGTGATGCCTCGTACAATTGCAAGATCTGCTTCTGTGTATTCGGATGTCGAGTGCTGGAGTATAGAATATGTTTGTGGATTTATTTGGTCTGTTGCTGTGAATCATTATAATCAAAATTAAAAAAATATGGCCATGCAGACCTCAACAGAAGGTCATAAGTGATAGTAGCAGAATTAGGCCATTCGGCCCATCAAGCCTACTTTGCCATTCAATCATGGATGATCTATCTCTCATAACCCCATTCGCCTGCGTTCTCCCCATAACGCGTGACACCTGTACTCATCAAGAATCTATCTAGGGTTACACAAAAAGCTGGAGAAACTCAGCGGGGGTAGCAGCATCTAAGGAGCGAAGGAGATAGGCGACATTTCGGGTCGAGACCCTTCTTCAGAATCTATCTATCTCTGCTTTAAAAAATATTGTATCCATTGACTTGCCTCCACAGCTCTTTGTGGCAAAGAATTCCACAGATTACCCAAACTCTGATGAAATACATTTCTCCTCATCTCCTTCCTAAAAGAACATCCTTTAATTCTGAGGCTATGCCCACTGGTCACAGACTCTCCCACTAGTGGAAACATCCTCTCCACATCCACTTTATCCAAGCCTCTCACTATTCGGTAAGTTTCAATGAATTCCCCCTTAATAATCCTTCTAAACCCCAGCGAGTACAAGCTCAGTATTTGTCCCAACCCTCATTACTTAGTCTAATTTAAGACTAAATAACTTAAAGCTATGCCTCATCTGTGCTTTAATTTTTATCGAACCAAGGATTTTTATAACATTCATAATTGTGGTTAGTTGAATTTTTTAACTGTTAGCAGTTTGCTGAGCCAATTTGATTGCTTTCATGCTTTTTTCAAATGAAATATATCATGGAACTGGCTTTGCCTTTACTTCTTCAGATTTAAGCAGTATTCATTTATAGTGCATGTAATTAGTTTAGTTTAATATTATTGTCACGTATACCGAGGTACAGTTGCCTGCTATCCAGTCAGCAGAAAGAACGTACATGATTACAATCAAGCCATTTGCAGTATATAGATACATGAGAAGGGAATAACATTTAATACAAGGTAAAGCCAGCAAAGGAGGTAGATAAACTGGTAGATAAACTGTCTGAAGAAGGGTTTCGGCCTGAAACGTTGCCTATCTCCTTCGCTCCTTAGATGCTGCTGCACCCGCTGAGTTTCTCCAGCCTTTTGTGTACCCTCGATTTTCCAGCATCTGCAGTTCCTTCTTTAACACAGGTAGATAAACTGTGTAGGAAGGAACTGCAGATGCTGGTTGAAACCGCAGATAGACACAAAAAGCTGGAGGAACTCAGCGGGACAGGCAACTGTATTAGGCTTTTGACCATTTAGATTCAAATCAAATACTTTGCAGTCAGATTTAACATAGAATATAGGACAGTACTGCAGAGGGAGAGATTTTTCGGCTCAATATCTGTGTTGACCATGTTACCAATTTAAATTGCACATCTGTCTGCATGTGGCCTATATCCCTCCCTGTCCATATGTCTAACTAAATGCCTCTTAAACATAGCTATTGTAATTTTGTTAATTAAATCACACTTTAAGTGCAATGGCGCGGCAGAAATGTATTTGTAAAGTGTTCCACCAGTTATCTAAGTGGGAATTCCCTACAAAACCCTAAATCATGTCAGCATCCATAAGTGGTGTCACAGCTGAGCCCTCTTATGTCTGTGCCCAACATTTAGATAATTATTGACATCATGGGGATGAAATTGCTGGATTAGGAACTAGAGACCTATACTGCTGATCCAGTAGTCTGCTGATCCAATATTCACATCCCAAATGCAATCTGATGGATTTAAATGTCAGTAAGTCTGGAGTAAAAATAGTACAGGCAACCTCCACGTTATAGGAAGGAACTGCTGATGCTGGTTATAACCATATAACCATATAACAATTACAGCACGGAAACAGGCCTTCTCGGCCCTTCCAGTCCGTGCCGACCATTTATTTTCCCCTAGTCCCATCTACCTGCACTCAGACCATACCCCTCCATCCCCTTCCCGTCCATATACCTATCCATTTTACTTTTAAATGTTAAAATCGATCCTGCCTCCACCACTTCTGCTGGAAGATCATTCCACACAGCCACCCTTAATTCTCATGTCATGCCCTCTTGTTTGAATCTTCCCTACCCTCAATGGGAAAAGCTTATCCACGTCAACTCTGTCTATTCCTTTCATCATTTTAAAGACCTCAATCAAGTCCCCCCCTTAACCTTCTGCGCTCCAAAGAATAAAGACCTATTCTATGGTTCTATTCTGCATTTTGATCTATGCTGTATTTTCCTTAACCCACGTCTCATTTTCACACCTTACACTTCCTTATCTCTGTGTCTCCCTCTCCCCTGACTCGGTGTCAGAAGAAGTGTCTCGACCTGGAACGTCACCAATACCTTCTATCCGGAGATGCTGCCGGTCCCGCTGAGTTCCACCACATATTGTGTCTATCCCCATGTTATGAACATTTGCATTGTGGAAATTTACCCGTATGGAATTCACAAATCACTACTGAAAACAGAGGTACAGAATAAAATTATCTTGTAGTATATATAAGAACAAAATAAGTAAGCACATAATGAGAAAGTAACAACACATTTTTGTCTATTTTTATGTTTTCAACTCGTGTTTCTTGATATATGCTCAGGTAATGTGGTA
Source organism: Raja brachyura (assembly GCA_963514005.1). Next base: position 89,907,107 of record OY740787.1, on the reverse strand, counting down.
TCTGGCCATCCTGGCCACACACTCATCTCCCCGCTACCTTCAGGTAGAAGGTACAGGAGCCTGAAGACTGCAACGTCCAGGTTCAGGAATAGCTCCTTCCCCACAGCCATCAGGCTATTAAATTCAACTCAAACAAAACTCTGAACATTAATAGCCCATTATCTGTTTATTTGCACTTTATCTGTTTATTTATTCATGTGTGCATATATTTATATAATGGTATATGGACACACTGATCTGTTCTGTATTCATGCCTACTATATTCTGTTGTGCTGAAGCAAAGCAAGAATTTCATTGTCTTATCAGGGACACGTGACAATAAATTCTCTTGAATCTAGAATCTGTTTTACATGGTACATTTATTTTGCTATCCAGAAGTTTTTTCAATCACTTTCCATATTATTCACCATCATGTAGGTATGTTGCAAAACCTACCTTTAGCGGTGCTGCAGTTCTGCCGCTCCCCGTGTGCGCGACTTTGGCGCCTTTCAGAGGGGGGCGGGCTTAAAGTGCCGTTTTTCGACAGACTGGGATAATCGATGAATGTCGGGCGATTTCGTTGCGGAGAAAAATCGCTCCGACATTTCATCAATGAAGGTATTTTTAAATTACTCTAAATTATTTATTAACTAGAGTAATTTAAAAATCACCTTCAAAAGCCGTGAGCACTGACAACCGGAAGGATTTTCCGTAGGGGAGAAAAAAAGGTAGTTTATTTTTATATTAAAAGTTGGTTTTTCGGGAGGCTTTAATAATATTTTTATGTTGCGAAATGGGGTCCCAAAAAATGTATGAACAAACAGTATTTTTCCCCCCGACTTCACCGCAACGTTCCAATCCACCGCATTCCACTAAAACCCACTCGCTAGTTGATTTAAATGGCCATTAATTTACAGGCATAAAACACTAAATTCCTTCCATTTGGCCCAGAAATTCATGAAAATGAGATTTAAAAATTATGTTATATTGTGGATTATTGTGTGAATGTTATTTGGACACTTAGGCAATTTAAAAAAAGTTTATCTTTTCTTAAGAAATAGATAGATGTTTAGATCTACTCATTGAATTTTGTAATTAGCTACAATTAGATAACTAACTAATTATATGCTTTAATTTCAGGTAATCCAAGTAAGATTGTTTCATATTTGTTTCAGAATGTTTCAATCTATAATAACTGAAAATTTCATTGAGTTCTCTTAATTTTTAAGAAGGTTATGGGCTTTTAACTTCCAGATCACAGCTTTTGAGTTAAGTCAATTGAAAGGCAATGGGGAACAAGATGCTAATTTACGAGTATGAAAATGGCCATAACTTTCTTAATACTGAAGATATGAAAGTGAATTAGGTGTCAAATTAAACTCCTTTTTATGCTTTATCTGATGGGATAAATTGCAGACTTGATTTTTTACATCTCAAAATGTTGTAACTTTGCTACATCATGCGGCCTGAAATAGGGCCAGCAACGTTTTGTGAAAATTGTGAACTTAAACTACTGCTGCTACTTGATTGTGAGGTATGTCATGCAACTATGTTGACCACATTTGATATGCATTTAGAAGTCAAGAATGTCTCCATTTAAACTGAAGGCTGGAAGGCTGGAAACAATTTATGCTGTAGTAACTCAACGGGACAGGCAGCATCTCTGGATGCAACAGATTGTGTTTATCTCCAGCCATTTGTGTTTATTTTCAGTGTAAACCAGCATCTGCCATTCCTTCCTACACAAGATGGTAAACAACTGCAGTCTTGCCTCATCAGGTGCAGCTGCTGGTCACTTTAGAGATTGCCCTGTCCTTTTCTAAAGCAAAACTCTTAAGTGGGCTTCACTGTGAACCAGCAACAACAAGACCTGTTAATGCTGCTGAGTCTTGTAGGAACACATCTCCACTTGTGACATAGGGAATGATTAGGGAATATGGTTTCATGTTACAGAATATCATGATACGGACTGGTTTCTAGTAATGCAACCCCTCGGTAATGTAGGGTTCGTCTTTATTCGTTTTTTTAGTAACCTCAAAGATGCTGGAGTACTGTACAGGAAGTAATTGCAGATGCTGGTTTACATCGAAGATAGACACAAAATGCTGGAGTAACTCAACCGAACAGGCCGCATCTCTGTATAGAAAGAATGGGTGACGTTTCGGGTCAAGATCCTGAAAGAGGATCGCGACCCGAAATGTCATCCATTCCTTCCAAGCAGAGATGCTGCCCGTCCCGCTGAGTTACTCCAGCATTTTGTGTCTATCTCTACCTGGAGAATAAACTTGACTTGTACAAGTTGATCTTCCTAATCTTACCTCCTGAAGGAAAGGAAATCTACAGTTCTTAATTGGTCTGAACTATACATGACTCCAAACTCACAAAGTGGTTGATTCTTCATAATGAACAGTGGTACGATAGTCCCGCTGCCGAACATTTCCAGTGAACAGGGTCCAATCTTGAACTCCACTGTTATTGTTGAGTTTGCACATTCTCCAAATGACCATATGGGTTTTTCTCAGGTGTCTAGTTTCCTACCATATCCCAAAGACCTGCATATATTGGTAGGTCAATTGACCACTGTCTATTGTCCTTTTGCAGGTGGGTAGTAGAATCTGACGGGCATTAATAGGAATGTGGGGAAAATAACATTTGGATTGTTTGATTGTTGGCATGACCTGCCATATGTCTGTGATTTTGCATTCTGAAATGGCCTACAGTATAACTTAAATCATGGGTCAATTAGTAATGAAAACATGCTGGTCGTGATATCCGCATGCATCATTAACATCCAATATCAATTAAAACCTAAAGGAATGAGGAGTTAACATTTATAACATCTATTGGCTCCCTGGGTAATAGACATGACTAATGGAAAACTGATTTTCCGCAGTCTCTCCCATACATTTTAAGGTATTTTTCAAGATGATGATAAAATGTCCCATGGTATTCATTAGCGAACAGGTACAGTATATATTCTATTGGTTTAATTATGGGCAGTGATATGGTGATTATTCAGTAAAAATGAAATAATTACAAGTGTATGTTTAGTGATATGACATGGGATATTGTAGGATTCAGAAGGTTTTGCTTTACGGGGAATCGATTTATGGACAATTCTTGGGAATGGATCGCGTACACAATGCCTTTACATCTTCAGATTTAAACAGTTTGTTAATTGAACTGCCTGTAATTTATTTTGTCAGAGATTCTTTGACTGTAATCCATATTTTAGCAATTGGTTGAAAGAATCTCTTGATGTTAAACCGCCATTGAAATATGTAGAGTTGGTAAGTATAATCAGGATATGCATCTTGCCTTGCTTCATGGCCCGTGGTGCTAAATTACCAGCAATGTCTTTTGTCTCGTGTTTGTTAATCATGGGACAGCGAGCCCAGCTGCGATCAGGGGCCTTGATAGAGCCTGTGAATTTTCTGCAGAATGTGGGTCAATCAACTCGCCTGCATTAACTAGTTTAATAAAAGTGCTTTAGATCATAGCTTTGTCGACAGTTTATATTTGTTTTGTATTTTTCAATAATCTATCTCTAATTGAAACTATAAAGAATGTAAACTTTAGTTATACAGATGGACCGTCACATGGATAGCAACCATCTCACTTTCCAAACTGAAATTGAGCGATGATGGTACATGTTTGTATAATTCCTGCAAGAAAATCTCAAAGCTGAGGCCCATCATTTTCTGTGCTAGTCTAGTGATTGGAATCGGTTGTTGGTTCAACTTGCCTTTTCATCTTTCATTGCAACAATTTATTGTACAGCAAGAACCAACAACATGATGGTTCTACAGGGCAGTTGAGGTCTGTTTGGACAAGGCAAGCAAAAATATGATTCATTTTGGAAATGTACCTTCATCACCACCAGAGCCACTGAATGATTCACAGGGTTCAATATGTTCAGCTTACGTTTCAGGTTTTGCGGCCTTTTGGCTGTAGTGAAAATGTAATTCTGTTGTTTACATGGGCTAAGCAAGCAGTGCATTTTTATGGAGTCCAGATACTTGTTGTGCAATTTACTGTGTCTTTCTACTTGCCTTCAGGGTGCCCATCTGCCACTGAACAGATCACTGGGTTATTTGGAGACTAGACAGAATATTTATAGCAAGAAACTCGCTGATGTATAAACCAGTCGAGCCATTGTCGGGTATTGTTAAAAGGATGTGGACGTATGCATGCATTTGTTTGTCAGTGAATAACCACTGAAGTCATTTTATTGAGACAAATTTAGTGTCTCTAATGCAGTAACTGGTACATAAGACGCATTAAGAAAGAAGAGTGTTTAATCGCAGGTCTTGATTTACATTATTATCACAGAACAAGTTTAAATATATTAATGAACGACGATAATCCAGTTTAGAATATTATATGCCAGTGGCGGGAAATCTGGTATATAAATAAATAAATGAAAGAAGACTACAGCCGTACTAACTAAACTAATGCATCTTTCTGGAAATCGGCAGTCATTTATACATCCCGAGCAATGTTGTTTTGGCTCTGTAAAAGAGAAACATTTGGTTAAAATATAGGTACTGTACATAAGAAAAGATGTACCTATACAGTTCAGTAGAACTGTACCTATACAGTGCAGTTGTACAGGAGATTGTCTGAATAGTTACAGAGTCGCTGAAACACAGAAGAGATGGGATCAACTCAGAGAGAGGGACAGCTTGTAAACTGGTCCTTTGGCCCAGCGAGTACATGCTGACCATCAACCACACATTCACAATAATCCAAACTTCTCATCATCTCTCTCCCAGATCCCATTCACTCGCCTGCATCTAGGGCCAATTTACAATGGCAATCTGTCCATCTTGAGGATGTTGAAGGCTATTGGAGGAAACCCAAGCAGGCACAGGAAGAATTTGCAACCTCTACATAGACAGAACCCCTGAGGTCAAGATTGAACCTGGGGCTCTGTCACTGTGTGAGAGCAGCTCTTTTGTTGGGCCATCATGTTGGCCAATGTGAGAAATCTGAATTGGAGGGCAAGAGAGTATGGGGAAGGATCCTTGGAGCTGGTAAGACTGTGGAAGGATATAAATAAAGGCATGAGAATTATTCATACAAAGCCTTGTTGAACAACATAGGTCAGCTATGAAATGTGATGACTGAAGCTCACTGTGAATGGTGTGAAAAGTCAATCGTAAAGGGCCTGTCCCACCAGCATGCAACTCCATGCGATGAGCGCGACCTAACGTGGTCGCTTGAGCCGTCCGGCGTCGCGGGGCCGGTCCCACTTCGATCGCCGGAGCCGTGCGGAATTGTGCGGAGTTCGTCCCGACATCGCGCGGGGCTCCGAAAAACTGACTATGTTCAAAAATTCCGCGCGGCAACGGCTTGTCGGCTCGCAGTCGCCTCGACGCATTACACACCGCTTCGACATCATGCCTCCGTGAACCTATCTGTAGGTGCCTCCGTGACCCTCTCTGTGAGTGGCTCCGTGGCCCTCTGTGTGTATGCCTCTGTGCCCCTCTCTGTGTGCCCCTCTGTCCTGGCGAACTTACCTTAAGACTTCGCTCCAAGTTTGCCTCACTTTGCGCCGCGTTGCGCCACTCACCCGACCTCCGCGCGGCCCTCGCTGCCGGTTTGGTGGCGCATGCTTGTGGGAACGGCCCTGTACAGGGGATCACCCGACCTCCGCGGCCCCCGCATCTAGCTTGATCGCGCTCATCGCATGGAGTCGGATGCTGATAGGACAGGCCCTTAAAGCACAGGTGTTTGAGGTGTGATAATTGAGGCAAATCCCACTGGTATAAGGATAATCCTTCAGATTATATCCCAAAAGCCTGTCTTGTGGATGTGATAGGGGCAAAATGATTGATGATTGGAATTGTGTGCAATGGTGTAGAAGAAAGTTGCAGACACCCCCTCCCCACAGGAGGGTATAAGGAAAGCAGGGGCATAATTTCAGAATAGGGAGTGGCCCACGTCAGACAGGCGAGGAGTCATTGCCTCTCTCTGAGATTCATGAATCCTTGAAATTCTCTTCAGCAGAGGGCTTTGGAGGCAGAATCATTGGATATGTTCAAGGCAGATTTTGACAACATCTAAACTACAAGAGAGTGATAGCGAGAAAGTAATGTTCGGGCCAAGTATGGATCAGCCATGTCTGAAGAAGGGTCTCGACCCGAGATCTGTCTGAAGAAGGGTCTCGACCCGAAAGGTCACCAATTCCTCCTCTCCAGAGATGCTGCCTGTCCCGCTGTGTTTTGTGTCTACCGTTAAGCCATGACCTTATCAGGCTTAAGGGGAGGAATTATAAAGGGCGGATGAGCTTCTAGCGAGCCAACGGCCATCCACAATACAGTAGAAGTTGCAATGACTCGTACATAGCCTAATGTCCCTGTCCCACTTAGGAAACCTGAACGGAAACCTCTGGAGACCTTGCGCCCCATCCAAGGTTTCCGTGAGGTTCCCGGAGGTTCCGTTCGCTCTCCATGAGTCACCAGAGGTTTTGGTCACTTGCCTGGAAAGCCTCGCCTGAAGCGTGAACTGCATCTACTGATCAAAGATCCTATAGGATCTTTGCTAACGACTGCGTACGCGCACACACACACACACACACACACACACACACACACACACACACACACACACACACACACACACACTCTCACTCCAAAGGTGGGGGCCAGGGACAGCGGACGAGCGCTGTCTGCGCGATGAAGAGGAAGGTAAACGGCTGCCACAAAACACGGTAAGTACTTTAGAGAGCACAGGAGGGGGGGAGAGAAGGACAGAGAAAGGGGGGGAGAAGGGGAGAGAATGGGGGGGGGAGGAGTGGAAACAGTTTTAAGAGGTATAATAAAGTTAGCGGACATTTGATCTTCTAGGCCCTGAAAACCAAAGATCCGATAGGATCTTTGCTGAAAACTCCAATGAGCCAAAATGGCCGGTCAGTGAAAGCAATTGCCTTCGACTGCCTGTAAGTAAATAGCAACCCCACTCCACTGGCTTCGACCAAACGGCAACCTATTTTTAGTCGACGCTGTTTTTGTTTTGACTACGCGGAAACCACTTTCCACCATTGGGGAGAGTGACCGGAACCTCCGGGAACCTCACGGAAACCTTGGGTGGGGCGCAAGTTTCCGTAAGGTTTCCTAAGTGGGACAGGGGCTTTAGTAATCTTCTTCTTCTTGCATATGGCGTGCACGGCCTAAAGTTGTAGGACAACTTATTCTATTTAATCTTATTTGATTGTGCAGGCTAGGTTGATTGCATTCGTTGAAACAGGGAGGATCACGCGAAGGTTGCAATCTCCCACCCTATTGTAAGGAACGATGATAAAGCACACACACCAAAATCCAACACTTCCAGCGGCGGAGGTCCGCATGAACTGTAGGACAGAGATGTGTGGTGCGTCCGTCACCGTTCCCGTTGGAAACCAGCACCACTGCGTTGCTAATGTTTTCAACGATGATGAGTGAATGAATGAACTAGTCAATTGGAGGAAGGTGGTGAGATTTGTCAGATCAAAGTGGCGGATTTAGATCAGTGTGATGGAGCCCATGGATCTGGGCAATCCACTCAAGGACTTTGAAAGGAAACACAAGTTCCTGATGTGAGTTGTATGTGTGGAGAGATGTCAAAGTTGAGGTTTTATTAAAGTTGAGCAGAGTTTTTAAGCAATTCTAATGGCACTGTTATAGTGCATCATAGTATTTTAAATATGATGAAGTTATCCATTTTAATGACTTTGAATGTTCGTTTTTCCTTGTCAGTATTGACTTGTTCTGTCTGAAGGCTTTCCCATGATGATCATTGTGGTGAAAGGAGTTTTGCAAAAGGAAACATTAATTGCAATGCAGACAAGCCACAAATATCAGGAAAATAGTCAGGAGTTGAGATTTTCATTCAAAGCAAAATGTTACTATTCAAAACATCCAGCCGGAGTTTGAAAAGGCCAGAGAGTTTGATGAAAACTGATGAAGAATTAATATTTTGCCGAAGGTTTTGCCAACAATGGGTGATGCGGCAAGGCAAATGGTATTAGGAAGTGACTTCCATAGCTCAGGAATGTGCTAAAAATGAAGGTCGTACAGCTGTGAGCAGGCGATGAAAGTGAGAAGACTTGAGGCCAAGTGGAACGACTGCCTCAGTTGTGCTGCAAGGCTGGCAAAAGATTTAGGCTTGAATGGAGGGAAAGTCACACAGGGACCTTGATAAATACCGAGAGCCATTGGGAAGGCTGAACAATTGCAGACGTTTGATGAACGGGATGTGGTGGAAGGTAAGATCCAAGTCTTAGGCTTCTGATTGATGTGAAGTCACTGTTCAAGAGAAGATAAAAGGTTAATAGTGGAGGTATGAAAGTCCTTTGAGGGTTTTGTGGTCGAGCAGGAATAAAATCTAACGCAGGTAATATTTCAGAGCTTTGTAACAGTGGTGTGGAAAGTGAAGCTGAACTGAGAGTCTAGTAAACCATTAATGCAAACGGCCAAGGGAGGGGGTGGAATGGGAGGCATTGATGCAACATTTCTATATAGAACTTGTGCTTCACCTGCATTGGGTTGGGTGATGTTGACGAACTGATGTGGAGCAATCAGCACCGTTTGTCTGTGATAATCGCATAGTGGAAGAATCTTAATAAGGTGGTTATGGTACCCATTTCATGCCTCAGTCAGATGGAGCATTCTGATGATTCTCATCCATAGCGATAATAAACAGCATCTGAAAGGGAAAATAAATTGTGTCAAGGCATGATAAACATTATATTGCATCTTTATAAAAGTTTAATACAATGCCAGATCACTTGCAAATTATGTTTTTTTGGAAAAATAATTTAAATAATTGTAATAAGGAACAGTACAGCACAGGAACAGGCCCGTTGGCCAACAACATCCATGCCAAAGATAGTGCCCAGTTAAACCAATCTCCTGTCTGCAGGCGATCCATATCCCTTCATCCCCTGTATATTTCGTGTACATAGAATAGTGCAGCGCAGGAGCTGGTCCTTCAGCCCACAATGTCCATGCTGAACATGACGCCAAGCTAAACTAATTTCCACAAGTAAAAAAGGTTGTGAATTAGGTCGTGAAAGTGGGACAGGCCCTTTAAAGCCCTGTCGCACGGTACGAGTTCATTCCAAGAGCTTTCCCGAGTTTAAAGAAAATCAAACTCGTGGTAAGCACGGAGAATGAACGTAACGGGTACGTCGGAGCTCGGGGACGTCTCTTAGCGGCTCCTAACGCTAACGGCAGGTTCTCGGGAAGACTCGCTAATGGCAGGTAAGACTCGTGAAGATTTTTCAACGTGTTGAAGAATGTCCACAAGAGCCCCGAGTACCGACGAGTGGCCATTACCGTAAATCTCCGAGTTCGAATCGGGGCAAACTCGGGAGAACTCTTGGAATGAACTTGTACCGTGGGACAGGGCTTTAAAGGGCCTGTCCCACTTTCACGACCTAACTCGCAACCTTTTTTACTCGTGGACATGTTTCATCAGGCTAGAAAAAAGGCCCCGACCTACTTGATGCCATGAGTACCTACGACTAGCATCACGGCCTACTACGACCTACCTACGACCTCGTGCCGACCATGCTATGAGTATGAGTCAAGGGCAAACTCGTCAGAGGTCGTGAATTAGGTCGTGAAAGTGGGACAGGCCCTTAAAGGTATGCAGTTTTAGCTACTCGTCACCTGTGAGGCAGATGTGATTAAGATTCTTGAGAAGATCCATCAATTCTGTCCAAAGAAGATAGTTATGCAAGCAATAAAGACCAATGTTTCGATGAATTACATTTTTAGAGGGTTTTCTTTGAACACCCATAGTAATCAGAAAATTGACAGAAAATCTATGTACAGTAATTCAAATGCTGTATTGCTATATTGACCACTGTACTTTTTAATCTTTTAATCAAAACCGGTTATTTATATATTTCAATATTATGCCAAATGTTCATCTGTTAGCAATTCTTTTATGGCAAGTGGTGAAGCAATTTCCCGATTGGCAAACACCATCTTAAAACAAAAACCACTGATTCTTCTCGCACGTCTCAGACTGCACCGTGCACATTTTTTTGTGAAAATGTACAAAACGCCAAAAAATAACGGTATTCTGATCTTGTAAAACCGAATGTTTGAGAGATTGATTTGCTGAGCTTGTATTTTCTGACGCGATGTATGACTTTGCAAAGGATTAGTACCTCCACTCCAAGAGGTGCACTTGACTGGGTACATTTGAAATTAAAATCGCCATTGGGGAGGATGTGTCGCCAACTCCCGGCCAGCCACTTAAACAGATGAGAGTGCAGCAGTATGTTTTCATAACAGTATCGGCAGCTCACCATTAGCCACCCCCACACCACCACTGCACCCCCACCCCCACACCTCGTCCAGCCTTCTAGAGATTTCTGAGGCTGCTGTGTTGCTAGCAGCGCTGCAAGAGATTTTTAACTTGCAGCAGCATTCAACCCTCCAGAGACAATTGGGTGTATTTATTTTGTGCGTGAGAGGGGTGAATTGGGCTGCGTTAGAATTACAATGCGGTCATCTGAAAATAAAAATGATGCAGTACAGGCCATCAGCTGGTAAGATCATTTGGAAGTGGTTGCTTTAGAATTAGGAAGAACATTTAAAATGAAAGTCATTTAAAAAAAAAAAGGATTCAGCAGGGATGATGGTGCATTTCAATTTTAGTCCAAAGCTGACTGTAATGATTTATTTTGCAGATTACGTCTGATTCTTTTCACATCAGAAATTGTGAAAGATCTGCTCGGAAGGTATGGTCCTTAGTTCTTTCTTAAATGATAATGCAGAATAATTGTTGAAATATTCACTGTCATTACAAATGAGGTACCCTAAATGTGGCTGTTCATGATATGAATGTCTTTCATGATGAACTTCTCTGGGATTGCATTTGGAAATATGAAAGACTATTATTTTGAAAGACCATTATTTTACTGGAGAGGAAGAAATCTAGATTTTGTTTCATTTTGTCATTTTCCCCCCACACACACAATCTGTCAGGCAGCAGACAGAACACTGTAAAAATCAAAATGGGGCATTGCATAGTTAAATGGAAACTATGGGCTAATTACAAAGAAATGGGAATTTTGTTAGATTACGTTTTAAACATTATTAAACCATAATGATGCTATTATAATTTAGTTATTTCTCAATTGTAAAAAATCGTGTAACATCTATCCAGCAAATCTCAAAAATGGTAAGTAAACAAAATGCAATCAGACAGGCTTATTTCCAAGTTTACAAAACATTTTGTTTCCCATTATTTGGATCATTTGAAGCTAATTCTTGGTAGCATTAATTAGAGTGACGTTTAGGAATGTTATATATATATGTGGGCAAGTGTATATATATCTGTGTATATGTGTAAACACACACACTGAACTCGTTTATTATATTATTTACAGTGTACTATGTTTACATGTTGTGCTGCTGCTAGTAAGAATTTCATTATTTCTATCTGGGACATATGATAATAAAACACTCTTGACTCTTGAGAAATAGCTTATGGTTTGTACTTGTATGTGCCAACTCCTGAGAACCATAGCCTCTTCTCGATCAAGCCTGCTCCCACTCCAGCTCCGTTGATAATTCAGGCACTGCTTTTGTCCTGCGCCCCACCCTTCGCCCCATCTACTTCATAATGCAGGCGTCCTCCCAATTCTCAGGTACAATTCTGCCTCTGCCGCGCAACATTACAGATGTGAAAGGACGGCAGGTAAGAATGTGATTGAGGGCAATTGTGATCATCTCATAATCAAAGAACTAGGAAGCACTAGATAGACACAAAAAGCTGGAGTAACTCAGTGGGTCTGGCAGCATCTCTGGAGAAAATGAATAGGTGATGTTTTGGGTCGAGACCCTTCTTCAAACTGTAAAGAAGGGTCTCGACCCGAAATGTCACGTATTCCTTTTCTCAAGAGATGCTGTCAGACCCGCTGAGTTACTCCAGCGTTTTGTGTCTATATTCGGTTTAAACCAGCATCTGCAGTTCCTTCCTACACAACTAGGAAGCACTCACTGGCTAGACTTCTGCTGTGTAAGTAACTAATCAGACTAGATAAGACGATTGCCTGTGTCCTTGAAGTTGTGCCTTGTATAAATCGACATTTTAGGAGAGGAAGATAGGAAATTAGGAAGGGGGAAAATAACTTCTATACTGGCTGATGTAATTGAACGTAATACAATTGAACAGTCTTGCTCATTCAGTGGATAAATGGTTAACTTTTGTTCATATTATGTTCAGTAATTTAGCTCGTTAAACACTCGTTGTGTAGCATTTAGACTTGCAAATTTTTCACATCTGGATTTAAACAGCTGATAAATTGCACAATGCCAAATCTTTGGTTGAAACTTCATGACTATCTTGTGGTAAATCTAGCGGGAAATCTTCATTGGCTGAAGTCTCATTGATTCTCTAATTACCAAAGTGTAAAATAAATAAAGTACCCTTTTTGATTTTTAATATGTGTGTCTGATTTTCTAGTTTGAAAAATATTTTTACAGATGTATTTTAATAGGCATGTACAAGATGTGATCTGATTTATAGTGTTTCAAATGAGATTATCACCTCGATTTGAAATGTGTTTAAAAGTTCCAAAAATATGTGCTTTATTCAAGTAACGTATTGGAAAGGAAGCATCAAGGGAAAGCAAATAGTGAAAGCTGAAAACAAGGCACAAGGCAAATCTTATAACCATATAATTTGTCTTATCTATTAAATTTGAGCACAGTGTAAATACCGATCAATAATCTAGGATTTGATCAGATTAACTATGACAACTCATTGTATCAATGGGATGATTCATCTTGTTTATCTTGTTTTTGGTCGACTGGAGATTCACTCACACCTATTACATTTCATTCCCCATTCCTCTGAATCTGGATTTAGATTGAAGCTCATCTGTGAAACAAGCAAGAGAAAATGATCCATATTTGTCCAAACTCTCCTTATAGCTAATGCCCTCTGATCTAGGCAGCATTTGGGTGCACCCTTATGCACCCCTCTCTCCCCCCTAAAGCCTCCACATCCTTCCTGTAATGGGGCAATCAGAGCTATACACAATAATCCAAATGAGGCTGACCAAACATTTATAAAGTTGCAACATGAATTCTTATACTCAGCTCCCCCAATGATGAAGACACGTAGTAAGCAAAATAAGTTGCTGGTGGAAAGATGGACAGGTACATCAAATAAGAATGTGATTTTTTTTTTTTTCTCAATGGCCAGGTATAAAGGCACTATATCAAATGGCCATTATACTGCAATAAGGTCGATGAAGTTGTGGCATAAATAGCCTAAATTAACTTGATCTGATCACCATTACAAAAAATAGAGTGTGCAGAGGTACCAAAGTTCGGAACTAAACTTGGCTTGGTTTACGGTATTTTGGAAGGATACACGCAAAAGCAAAAAGGGTGGAGCAGGGCCATTAATAAGGACCAGTAATGAGAGAGGATCTTGGCTTGGCAGATTGTAAAATGGAATTAGAAACTATTTGGGTGGAGCTAAGAAGACGCAGTGACAAAAAAGGATGGGTATTGTTTTGAGTCCCAAAGGACAATAGACAAAGGACGTTCATTATCACAGATAATATTGGTGTAGTGAAATTTGACTTGCCAATTGCAGCACACAAATAAAGATAAGGCACAACATCAAAGAATTTACCAGTAAACCTTAAAAATCCCCCCCCAATGGTTCCCACTGTGGGGGAAGGCACAATGTCCAGTCCCGTCCCCTGTTCACCCATAGTCGGGCCTATTGAGGCCTCCGCAGTCGCCGCTACGGCAGCCCGATGCTTCCCTTTGGACACACATTGTCAACTTGAGAAGAATCTCCTGATTCCCACTCTGCGTTCAATCCAAAGAGATCAGTTTTTGGTGCCAGTTATTCAAAATTGATGTCAACAGTTTGATTAGGGAGGGTACACAAAAAGCTGGAGAAACTCAGCGGGTGCAGCAGCATCTAAGGAGCGAAGGAGATAGGCGACGTTTCGGGTCGAGACCCTTCTTCACTTTGATTAGGGACACTGAATGTAACATTTCTAAATTTGCTGATGACACAAAACTACGTGGGAACGCGAGTTGTGCTGATGATGCAACTGATGATGGAAAAATGAAAGATTATCCACTTTTAGAGGAAATACCACGCTGAATATTTTTTGATGGTACGTGATTGAAAAATGCTGATGTTCAAAGTGAAAAAAGCACTGGTGACTACTGATACTGGTATCCGTGTACATGTCGCTTACAGCTTATGTAGCCGCAGCAGGCAGTTAGGAAGGCAAGTGATATTGTTCCACCAAGGCCTTTATTGATAGAAGATTTGAGTGCAGGAGATATGGTAAAACCACACCTAGGGCTGCACAAGAGCAATTGTGGTCTCATTTTGTGAGTTTAGAAATGTTTCCCCTAATTAAAGAATCTATTATCAGGTACCACTGTTTCAAAATAGTTCTCGTGTCACCTCATTTGACTTTCTGTGAATACTCTCCAATTGACTTGATAAGGAGACTAAAACAATACTCAGTTCTCCAGCAATGAAAAACGACCTGTAGTTCCTGGAATCTGAAGCCTAAGTAGAAAATGTTGGAAGAGCTCAGCCGGTCAAGCAGCAGCTGTGGAAAGAGAAATCAGTATCGAGGAAGGACATTGCAGCAAGACATTACTATTTTCATGCTGCATCCCATTCATGCAGTTCGCTTTCCCAATCATTTGCTGCACCTGTATGCTAAATTTGTGCATTTAATTTTATGCAAACCCTGAACCCTCTGTCTAGCACCATTTTGTGACATTTCCCCATTTAAACGTTACTCTGCTTATTTGTTCTGTCAGCCAAAATGGATTGTGTCACACTTCCCACATTTTACGCAATCCTTGGTCATACATTTGTCCAGGTCTGTGTTTCATTGGCCAATTGCACACTCCATATACATAGTTCTACCCAGTAATTAATATTGTTCATAGAGCGTGGGGCATGAAGAGATGGAATGGTTTAGAAATACAGTGCAGAAACAGCCCCTTCAACCCACTGAGTCCACACCGACCAGCGATCCCCGTACACTAACACTATCCTACACACACTAGGGACTTTTTACATCTGTACCACAGCAATTAACCTACAAACCTGTACGTCTTTGGAATGTGGGAGGAAACCGAAGAACTTGGAGAAAACCCTCGCAGGTCAAGGGGAGAACATACTGTACAAACTCTGTACAGCCAGCACCCGTAGTCAGGATCGAACCAGGGTCTCTAGTGCTATAAGGCAGCAACTCTCGCACTGTGCCACAACATGTAGAGAACAGTGTGACTGTTGTTTCATCACAGCTAACAATTTCTAAAACGTTCATGTTCCATGAAGTTTTAATTGACAAATTATTACCAAATGTGTGCGAGAATGGGCCGATAAATGGTAAGCCAAACCTCCCGACATTGAGTGCATGAATGAACCTTACTGATGAATAATAGGCCTTTCGGAAAAGATGCTGCGGGTTCAAAGGAACTCTATATCTATAGCTGTTCTTTTTTTGCTTACTTTGCAGTTGAATGTAATTACGTCTGATCCTACAGGGGCACGCAGGCTGTATTTCCCACAACATGGAAAAGCTGCCCTGGTTTTCACTGTCAAAAAGAACCACGGCAGGCAGAAAAATTCTCAAAATGGCACAAAAGCATTTTGCAGAGCATAGGATCATGCATACTCTAACTAGAGTGTGGAGTTAAAGTGAATAACTCCCTGATTCTGTGTTAAAGAAGGAACTGCAGATGCTGGAGAATCGAGGGTTACACAAAAAGCTGGAGAAACTCAGCGGGTGCAGCAGCATCGACCCAGCAGTCTGAAGAAGGGTCTCGACCCGAAACGTTGCCTATCTCCTTCGCTCCTTAGATGCTGCTGCACCCGCTGAGTTTCTCCAGCTTTTTGTGTAACTCCCTGATTCTTGCAGCTTGGCCTTTTACATTGAAATTGGTGCACTGTGGACCATGTAAACCCCAAGGTGACTATACTGTTCCAAACATGATATCTAAACATTATATATAAACCCACACTTTAGATTTTAATTCAGTGTCTAAAGATACTATGCGTAGGAAGGATCTGCAGATGCTGGTTTGCACAGAGAATAGATAGAGACGAACGAAGAGACAGATAGGGGAATCGAAGAGATACTCCAGCCTTTTGTGTCTACCTAAAGATACCATTTTGTCTTAATTTAATTTTAAACTTGAATTGGAGCAAATAAAATGAAGACTGCGCTCAACCTTTATGCTTGCCAAAGATGGAACACTGGTTCCTTTAAATACAACAATGTATTGGAAAATATGATTCTTGGAAATGTGAAAAGTTCCTCATTTAACAAATGTTCATTTAATGACCGCTGAAAAAAATGGCTGGTTGAAATACTTGACGCTCATTATCTCAGTGACGTTGAGTGGCTCAAATGTTCCGTTAACCACACAAATGCTTTACCAAGTGGATTGAAATCATCTAGTCAGCAATTAATGTCAGGATGTTAAAGAAGGAACTGCAGGTGCTGGAGAATCGAGGGTTACACAAAAGGCTGGAGAAACTCAGCGGGTGCAGCAGCATCTAAGGAGCGAAGGAGATGGGCGACGTTTCGGGTCGAGACCAGACTGGTCAGGGATCAGGGAAACGAGAGATATAGACGGTGATGTGGAGAGATAAAGACCAATGAATGAAAGATATGCAAAAAAGTATCGATGATAAAGGAAACAGGCCATTGTAAGCTGTTTGTAGTGTGAAAATGAGAAGCTAGTGCGACTTGGGTGGGGGAGAGATAGAGAGAGAGGGAATGCCAGGGCCCGAGGGTGGGAAGGGGAGGAGCCAGCAAGGGTTAACAGAATTGAAAAAATTCAATGTTTCAGCCCAGACAATTAATGTCAGGATGTGTTCATTAATTTTGCTGTGCAGAAGCGAGCACAGTTTGATGGGTTTTACGGGGTACTGATTGGGGATGATCAGCCTTGGTCACATTGAATGGCAGTGCTGGCTCGAAGGGCCGAATGGCCTACTCCTGCACCAATTGTCTATTGTTTATTAGGGGTTTGCAGTGCAGTTCCTACCTCATGAATTATCTCTGTTTGAAATGAGCAGATGATTTGACCAGAAAATACTTATCATCCGCTAAGGTTGATTTCAACGTTGCCATTTGTAAAGTTTCAGCTCAGTCGTTACTTTGAGCAAAACTACAGGGGCTTTCCATTGCTTTCCTTTTGTAATTAGTTTGATACTCACCAGGAAAATTAAAAACTGTTCTTTTCTCTATTAACTTAAGGGCCTGTCCCACTTGGGTGTCATTTGCGCTTGATTTACGCGACAGGCCGGTAGTGATCGACGTGCGAAAATCGTCAAGCAGCACGACAGTCGCACGGCAAGTGCTCTTGAGGGCCCTGCTTTTGGGAGCCATTTGCGATGTCGTTTGTACTTAGTCCGATCTCCGTGGCAAGGATTTTCCCAGTGAAAATCAAAGATGCTATGGTGAAAAATATTCAAAACTACGCGCGCTTTATACCCGGGTGGCCACGTGGTGCGGCGCTCAAATGACACGCAAATGGCGTGCGGGCGGCGCATGGTTACGGATGTTGACGCACGGTGATGCATAATAAATTAGCATAGGCATTACCATGCGTCACCACGCGCTACACGTATCCAATCCGTACGTCAGCGCATGCCATCAGTACGTCCGCGTGCGCAAGCGATACGTCACGCAGGTGGCGCGCGAGGACTTTGAGCACTGCAAAATCCTGGGGCGCTGCGCGTTACCACGCGTCACTTCATACGCCACCACGCCTGCACGCGTCACGAAGCGCAAACCAATTTTTAGGATGTCGCGTAAATGACGCCCAAGTGGGACTGGCCCTTTAAGCCTTTGATTGAGACCATTGATCTGCAAGTTGTAACTGGCATAATTAAAACAATGCAAAATGTCATGAATGCGCCATTTTCGAATTATGATGTTAACTTCAAGCATTTTTTAGTCAAAAGTCGGAAGAATCAGGAACATTCATCTGGGTGAGTTTAAATATCATTCACTCAAATGTCTCATTTTCTATTTTTCCCATTTGAACATAGTCCACACTGTACTTCAAATATCATTGGTCAACATTTCAGCCCTGCCAAGTGACCCGAACAGAAACATGCTTCAGGTTGCCTTAAGTACAAGAAGATTTTGGAAAACATGGACAGCGGAATTTTGCCTTCTGACAAAAGTGAAAACGTTCTCATTTACTAAACCGATTGAAGTTGTAAGTAGACGAATCATAAGCATTACCTCGTGGCAATTTTATATAAACCAGTTAATTGATCTCTTAACAAGAATGGGGGTTGGCAAAGAATAAGGGTTTGTAACAGATTTCCAAGCTTAACTTTCTTAGGAAAGCTCAATGAATTTTGAATGTTCTTTGTATGGACACATCAGGTGCCACAAAGCTGATTATTCTGAACCTTGTAAGATCTATTTTTTTTAAAAAGTTTCATAATGCATGATTTGAATGCAACATTTTTGTTATACTGATCCGACCCGAAACGTCACCCATTCTTTCTCACGAGAGAGGCTGCCTGTCCCTCTGAGTTACTCCAGCATTTTGTGCAACCTTCGATTTAAACCAGCATCTGCAGATCTTTCCTGGACAGTTTTTCTATGTTAGGCATGGGTTAAAATAATTTCATTGTTATGATGTTTACTTCTCATCAGCTTTTCTTTATTTGTAGCTGAGGGGCAAATGTCAAAATACTGTAAGGGTAAACAAAACTGGAACAGAGCCTTTTGTAAAATACGTCAGTGCTACAGGCTAGGAAAAAAACACATTAGCTTTGCTGTTGAGATATATATCACCCTATTCCCTTCCCACTGTGATGTGAGTGAACATATATGTCAAGTTTATGGGGAGAAGGCAGGAGAATGGTGTTAGGAGGGAGAGATAGATCAGCCATGATTGAATGGCAGAGGAGACTTGATGGGCCGAATGGCCTAATTCTGTTCTTCATGACCCTTATGAACATTTATCAATATTGCAATACTTGTTTTCATTCTCTTACACTTAATTACCATTTGTTGGTGCATATTATTGATTCTTACTTCTACTCTTTTACATTTAAATATTAATACTAAGGAGATTCTACTTGCTCACTGCAAACTGCTTGCTTGTATCCAGTTTTGCTCTTTTTTTTCTATCAGATGAAAGTTGCAGTTATCTTTATTTTTAAAAAAAAGAGTTTTATGTCACAAAATTGTTAAAAAAAAAAAAAAAGATTCCTTTTGTTTTGTCAGAGGGCATTGGAGGCTGGTTCTCTGGATACTTTCAAGCAAGAGCTAGATAGGGCTCTTGAAGATGGCAGAGTCGGGGGATATGGGGGGAAGACAGGAACGGGGTACTGATTGTGGATGATCAGCCATGATCACAGTGAATGGCGGTGCTGGCTCGAAGGGCCGAATGGCCTCCTCCTGCACCTATTGTCTATAAACACAATGTTCTTTACTTATCATTGCTGGAGTTGGTCAGTCATCTGTTGAATGGAGAGCAATGGAACATAAGTTCTGCCTTTTCTCATCAAGTTCCTCGTTTTTAGACCCTTTTAGTAGGTATGTTACAAAACATCCTTTAGCGGTGCTGCAGTTCTGTCACTGCCCATGTGCGCGACTTTGGCACCTTTGAGAGGGGGGCAGGTTTAAAATGCGTTTTTTCTTCAGACTATTCAAACCGATTTTGAACAGGCTGTTTAGTTGCTGAAGAAAAATCGCTTCAACTGCCGTTTTATTAAGTTTATTAAAATTAGTGCTGGATAATTTAAATGCTAAAGTAAAATTTAAATAATCTTCTAATGCCAACAACGGGACTTATCTCACGTAGGGGACAAGGCAAGGTACACCGTTTATTTTTTCATTTAAACTTGCTTCTTAGTCTGCCTTTAATCAAAATTTCACATTGCGAAAAGGTGACTTCGGACCCATACGAACCGGCAGTATTTTTCCTGCTGATATGGGGTTTAAATTCACCACAACCGCAAGGTTCCAATCGATCGCGTACCACAAAATCCCACTCGCAAGATGATTAAAATGGCCATTAATGTATGGGAATTAAACGCTAAATTCCTTCCATTTGGCTTATAAATTAATGACAATAAGATTTAAAAATCATGTTATATTGTGAATTCTTGTGTGAATGTTATTTGGGCACTTAGGCTTTTTAAAAATGCTAACCTTTTCTTATGAAATGGATAGATGTTTAGATCTAGTAATTGAATTTTGTAATTAGCTACAATTAGGTAACTAACTAATTATATGCTTTAATTTCAGGTCACCCAAGTAAGATTGTTTCATATTTGTTTCAGAATACTTCAATCTATAATAACTGAACATTTCATTCATGTCTCTTAATTTTTAAGAAAGTTATGGGCTTTTGACTGTCCTCGATCACAGCTTTTGTGTTAAGTCAATGGAAAAGCAATAGGGAACCAGATGCTAATTTCCGAGTATGAAAATGGCCATAACTTTTTTAATACTGAAGATATGAAAGTGAATTGGGTGTCAAAATAAACTTCTTTTTATGCTTTATCTGATGGGATAAATTGCAGACTTGAGCATCGAGTTTGAACAATGTAAAAAGGAACGTGTATCAGCCAACTTTGTGCTTCCAAGTGCACAATTCAGAACAATTCACTGTTGTAACAATTCCGGTGAATATGATACGATACAACTTTATTTATCCCAGAGGGAAATTGGTTTGCAACCAGTCAAAAGATACAGTGGCAAGGCATTGAAAGTGTCATGTGCATTACAATAATAATAACATTTAAGTGCCCAGTTATTGCACAGCACATATGTAATATTGCACACATATGAAATTAAATTATCGTGGAAAGTCCAGGATGAGGGATGTGCAACGATCCCTCTTCCTGGATCTTGGGTCAGTCTACCCCACGACAGAAGGGGGAGGAGTTGTATGGTTTGATAGCCACAGGGAAAAAGGATCTCCTGTGGCATTCTGTGCTGCATCTTGGTGGAACCAGTCTGTTGCTGAAGGTGCTCCTCAGGTTGACCAGTTTGTGATGAAAGGGGTGAGCTGTATTGTCCAAGATGCTCTGCAGTTTGTGGAGCATCCTCCCTTCCAAGACCACCTCCCATGAATCCAACTCCACTCCCAGGATAAAGAGAATAATTCAGTATTCCAAGCCATGAGTGTCACAGAGCAGAATTTGAGGTGTTCTGATATTTTTGCTTTGTAAATGCAATAACATAGCGATATGTTGCATTCCCCAAAGAACATTTATGATATTTTATGGAATACTTTTTTGACCTTTTTCTAGATGAAAAGCAGCCATTTGCTGCTTCTGAACAGTTAATAGCTATGGGTGGAAGAACTGGGCCAGGTCACAAGTCCTTTAATAAGGTTACTCAGCCGTCTATATTCAGTGAACAGAGACGCTGCTTGTCCCTCTGAGTTACTCCATCATTTTGTGTCTATCTTCAGCATAAACCAGCATCTGCAGTTTCTTCCTACAAACTTTGATAAATTAATTGGGTAAATGGACCAGTTACTAATTCCAACATAATGTGAAAGTTTTCATGGATCTTAACAACTTTTTTAAAACTTTAAACTGATTTATTTTTGGAACAGTTATTTTCCTTTCATCAGTGTACTACATAATTGACTATTCATCAATGGAGCAAGTTGGACGGCTGAAATTGTTTGCATTTCACAATGAGGACAGAATGCTTTTCGTCATCTTTCTCTTTTATGAACACTTTATTTCCATTTTGCTTCTGTACCAATATTACACATTGGGCATAATTTAGTTTTTTTCAATGAAATTAGCATACTAGTACTACTTCAGTCTGATGGAGGGTCCCAATCCACAATGTTGTCTGCCTAATTTCCTGCACATAGGCTACCAGACCTGCTCGATTCCCCAGCAATTTATTTTTTCTCAAGATTTCAGCAGTCTCTCATGTCTCCACTTAGAAGCTGCTTATAAATAGATAAATGGCTCTCTTACCAAAAAAAAGTTAAGTAGTTCATAAAATGCAGATATTTAGGAAATACAATGAATTCCAATGTTATTCCGGTTTGTTTGAAATGGTAAAAATAGCAGGTTCACCCAGGTAATGCTGACAGACCACTAAGTATGACACTGTTTATAAATGTTTGGAACTAGGTACCACAAATTTGGCTGTTTGATATTATGAGCGTCACAGAGTCCTTAAATCACACAGCACAGAAACATGCCCTTAGGCCCGACGTGCATGCCAACATAGATGCCCCATTTACACTAGCACCAGTTGTTTGCATTTGCCCCATATTCCTCTTAACTTTTCCTATCCATGTAACTGTGCAAATGCTTTTTGAAATATTTTATAGTACATGCCTCAACTACCCTCGAGGGCAGCTCGTTCCATATACCCACCTCTCTCTGTGTGAACACCCTTCATCCACTTATTCATGTATGAATTGATTTATCTATTCATTTATTTGTTTATTTGATTATTTATTTACTTGTCTATTATTTTTTGTCTGTCTACATATTTTCTGATATTTCTTAAGCTTGCTCGAAATATAAACAGAAAATGCTGCGAATAGTCAGCTGGTTAGGTAGCATCTGTGCAAGGCGAATCGGATATTGCTTCAGCTTGGGAATATCATATTTGAGGCAAGTTCTAAGGTGGAGAGAGGAATACGCACAGGATGTTTGTTAGGCAAAAGTGATTTAAATGAACAAGAGAGGGAAATATTGTAAGGGTGAAGCAGTAATGGAATTAGGTTCTTCTGCAGTCGCATAGGGGTCTGGTGAGACCACATCTGGAGTATTGCGTACAGTTTTGGTCTCCTAATTTGAGGAAGGACATCCTTGTGATTGAGGCAGTGCAGCGTAGGTTCACGAGATTGATCCCTGGGATGGCGGGACTGTCATATGAGGAAAGATTGAAAAGACTTGGCTTGTATTCACTGGAGTTTAGGATGAGGGGGGATCTTATAGAAACATGTAAAATTATAAAAGGACTGGACAAGCTAGATGCAGGAAAAATGGTCCCAATGTTGGGTGAGTCCTGAACCAGGGGCCCCAGTCTCAGAATAAAGGGGAGGCCATTTAAGACTGAGGTGAGAAAAAACTTTTTTCACCCAGAGAGTTGTGAATTTGTAGAATTCCCTGCCACAGATTGATTTAAGAGAGAGTTAGATGGAGCTCTAGGGGCTAGTGGAATCAAGGGATATGGGGAGAAGGCAGGCACGGGTTATTGATTGGGGTCGAACAGCCATGATCGCAATGAATGGCGGTGCTGGCTCGAAGGGCCGAATGGCCTCCTCCTGCACCTATTTCCTATGTTTCTATCTATGTTTCTATGAGTGGTAATTAGTTACACATTGTAAATCATGTATCCTGCACTTAAATTTATTCTGTCAATGATGACTTCCTAAAAGGCCGACACCTTATTCTTTACCAGTTAGTGCAAGGATAATGAATGTGACCAGGCTGACTTCCACACCCAACCTTTCCTTAGCATGGCGGCAAGATGAGAACTGAGATGAGGACAGACTTTTTCACCCAGAGAGTTGTGAATCTGTGGAATTCTCTGTGTAAACCTGTTGGTTTGCATCGAAGATAGACACAAAATGTTGGAACGACTCAGCGGGGCAGGCAGCATCTCTGGAGAGAAGGAATGCTTGGCGTTTCAGGTCAAGACCCTTCTTCAGACTTGTATCTTGTGGTTTGAAGTGGCCATTCTGGTCGGTGCTCAGTGTTAGTTATTTACATACGGTGACTCTCATCTCTTATGCTCGTTCCCTATGATGCCAGAGGACCTGTGGCCTGGCTGGCTTCCTGCATCCATCTCTGCTAACTTGCACCCTTGTTTCTGTGGTGCCTGTCTCTGTACCATGTCTCATGTACGCTTTTCCACTTGAGAGGGAAAGATATTAGAAACGGATAGAGAGAGGGAGGGAGCAGGAAGGAATACCGAATATCGAAAATGCAAAACTGAAAAGGTTCTTGTGCCAAACAGCATCACAAGATTGCTGTGGTAATCTCTTTATTTTGCTGATAGATGCTTGAAGAAGAAGCACACTTTATATTGTGCTGTTGCTGAAAGACCTCGCTCAGCTGTATCTTGAAGTGGTTTGTCTTGGCTTTAATGGTTCTTGGTAGTAAATTTTTCCCCTTACAACATAGAAGCAGGTCGAGCTGCATTATCATGTGATGACTACCTGTTCCTAACCCCATGTATCTTTACTTGGTCACATATTTGTGTCGAGATAGCACTGATAGCACTGGGCCTGTACTCGCTAGAGTTTGGAAGGATGAGGGGTCCTCATTGAAACTTACCGAATAATGAAAGGCCTGGATGGAGTGGATGTGGAGAGGATGTTCTCACTAGTGGGAGAGTCTTGGATTCTCAGAGCCTCAGAATTAAATGATATTCCTTTAGGAAGGAGATGATGAGGAATTTCAGAGGGGTGAATCCGTGGAATTCATTGCCACGGAAGGCTGTGGAGGCCAAGTCAATGGATATTGTTAAGGTAAAGATAGATAGATTCTTGATTAGTATGGGTGTCAGGGATTATGGGGAGAAGGCAGGAGAATGGGGTTAGGAGGGAGAGATAGATCAGCCACGATTGAATGGTGGAGTAGACTAATTCTGCTCCTATCACTTATGACCTTATGGGACCGTTCTTCAGACTCTGAGTGATGGTGCTTTTAAAACGAACCAGTATTGTGCACATGATTAAGATGGTAAAGGCAGCTGATTAAACTTGTATGAAGGCCCGGCTTTCCATGAAATAAAAGTAGCTAATAAATTCAGTAGCTGTTAGTGACTGATGAACCGCGCTAAATACAGTGTGCCTGAACCATTATAATTATGGTTAAAAATATGAATTTAAGATTAAATCACTCAGCCCCTCAATCTTGTTCTACAATTTAATACATTTGGAGCCAATCTGATTATAACCTCAACCTTGCACTTCCAACCACAAACATTCACCACTTTATCTCGTACCTGCCTACTTCTGCCTTAGAAATGTTGCCAGAAGATTTTACTACCATCAAGACTCCAGAATTGTCTCCCTTTGAGGAAAAAAATTCAAAGGACTCTTAAATGGTTGACCCTATTTCTAGATTCTCACACAAAAAGAGCCAACTACTTTATATTCACCTGTCCAAAGTTCTCTGGGTCAGTTTTGAGCCCCTGAACTTCTTAAGATAATTCATCCATTCCAGCTAGTTAGCGTTCTCTGAACTGCTTATGTTGCATTAACATCTCTTCAAAAATAAGGAGAATAATATTATACATGGGGGCGTAGGAAGGAACGGCAGATGCTGGTTTACATTGAAGATAGACACAAAATGCTGGAGTAACTCAGTGGGTCAGACAACATCTCTGGAGAGATGGATGGGTGACGTTTTGGGTCGAGACCCTTCTTCGGACTTGTATCTTGCGGTTTGATGCGGCCATCAAAGGAATTCAAAGCCATCAAAGGAATGGGGCCATTCAAGGAATAGGTGATGTTTCAGGTCGAGATCCTTCTTCACATCTTCAGGTAGTCCAGATGTGGTCTTGCTAATGTCTCGTATAACTGAAGTGGATCCCTACTTGCATATTGAAATACCCTAGAAATGAACAATAATATTCTGTTAACTTTGCTAAAGTTGCTTAAAAACTGTAATTAGTATAGTCTTTTGTAATGAAACACCTAGATCTCTTGCACCTGCGTGTCTCAACATATCAAGACTTAATTTTAAAAATAGTTTTCTGCTGAAATGAATCATCACACTTTATCATATTTTATACTCAAGTTGCCAGATTCTTGCCCATTCTCTCAATCTATCGACATTCCTTGATGATATATCTATAATTTTATCAGAGTGGTAGTGTGATAACTTAATTGAAGGAGGGATTGATTTACCATACATGGCTCTCACAAATTGATAGAAACATAGAAAATAGGTGCAGGAGTAGGCCATTCGGCCCTTTGAGCCTGCACCGCCATTCAATATGATCATGGCTGATCCCTTTAGCCCCAAGGGCCACATCTAACTCCCTCTTAAATATAGCCAATTAACTGGCCTCAACTACCTTCTGTGGCAGAGAATTCCACAGATTCACCACTCTCTGTGTGAAAAATGTTTTTCTCGTCTCGGTCCTAAAAGGTTAAACCATTATAGGTTTTTTCGCTTAATTTAGTAATCGCAAATAGGATCGACCTTGCGTGGGTTTTCTCCGAGATCTTCGGTTTCCTCCCGCACTCCAAAGATGTAGAGGTTTGCAGGTTAATTGGCTTGGTTTATTTGTAAAAAATGTCCCTAGTGGGTGTAGGATAGCGTTAATATGCAGGGATCGCTGGTCAGCGCGGACCCAGTGGGCCGAAGGGCCTGTTTCCGCGCTGTATCGCTAAACTAAACTAAACTAAAGGGCAAAGTGATCTCATACTTAACAGAATCACCCAAAGCAATTGAACATGAATGGAGGAGTGAAAATGAACACGGGAACATCCCCACGACTAATGTTCTGGAGCCCAGCTTGTGAGTACTGAAGGTTTTTAAAGGTTGCAGATGTTTTAGCCATGTTTACCAGAAGTGTGGAGTGCATGGTCTCCTACACTACAGAAAGCAGCCTCCAGCCAATTTGACCCATGCCAAAATGATGCTGAGAAACTGTTGAAAATACCATAGGCAACAAGGTTATACCACCACACAACAATTACAGTTGATGCATTTAACCTGCATTCCATAAATGGTTGTGTTTCTAGCAACCAACAAACTGCAGACAGAGGCACTGCAGGTGTTTCTGCAGCGTTACTTGGCTCCAGAGATCATCAGAACCTTTCTACAAATAATGCAGCTGAATTCAACAGGCAGTGTCAATAATGTTCTTTAATATCGCCAGAATTTAATTGAAGTGCATCGAGGAGCTCTGGTAAAATGTCAGTCAGTGATCATGAAGGGAATCATGCCTTGTAATTTTTGGAGGTCAATCATCTTAATGCCAGGACGTGACACCGGGTATTCCTCAGAGCATTGTTGCCAGCCCAGCTATCTTTAACTGCTTCATCACAAGAGAGAGTACCAGTGATGGAAAGGAAAGGTTAGATGAATATGGGCCAAACGTGGGCAAATGGGACTAGCTTGCATCGGGCATCTTGGATGGCATGGACATTTTGGATAGGGCATCTTAGACGGCAGGGCCTGATTCTGTGCTGTACGACTCTCTGGCTATAATTCCAGGTGACTTATTTTCTCTGTTGGTGTCACTCAGCTAATTCTTTTGTGCCTTGTCCATCTATCAGAATAATTCTTGTTTCGTCCTCCTCCCGAAAGCTGCCTCAGCCGCTGGGTGTTTCCTGCAGCAGCTATTGTCTGCATCTTTCAGCTCTTACAAGTTCTATTATCCTCTCCCTCTCCCTCTCCCTCTCCCCCTCCCCCTCCCCCTCCCCCTCCCCCTCCCCCTCCCCCTCCCCCTCCCCCTCCCCCTCCCCCTCCCCCTCCCCCTCCCCCTCCCCCTCCCCCTCCCCCTCCCCCTCCCCCTCCCCCTCTCTCTCTCTCTCGCATGCTCTCTCTCTCTCTCTCGCATGCTCTCTCTCGCATGCTCTCTCTCGCATGCTCTCTCTCGCATGCTCTCTCTCTCTCTCTCTCTCACATGCTCTC
Organism: Raja brachyura; assembly: GCA_963514005.1. The sequence continues at coordinate 89,879,495 of OY740787.1, read as the reverse complement.
TCTCTCTCTCTCTCTCGCATGCTCTCTCTCTCTCTCTCTCTCTCGCATGCTCTCTCTCTCTCTCTCTCTCGCATGCTCTCTCTCTCTCTCTCTCTCTCGCATGCTCTCTCTCTCTCTCTCTCTCTCTCTCGCACTCTCTCTCTCTCTCTCACTACCTTAATGAGCCTGTCAACCAGATTGGCTTACTGAGCAGCTTGTTACCATGGCAACGCCAGCCTCCTTCTATTCAATATAGAGGTCGTTTGAGGATTCGGCGTCGAATATTTGTAATATCCGTCCATATAGATGAGCATTTGGGAGACTGACGATATGGATTTGTTGGCTGATGTTGGGCTGCAGACATCTAATCACATGTGGGAACTAGATTTGTAGCTTCATTTTGGATTTGCTGTTCAGGTCCCAAATGATCCTTACAAACGTAACCTGGGGAAGACCTGTATTTGTTTCACCTTTTTAGTTTAGCTTAGTTTTGTGATACAGCACGGAAACAGGCCCTTCATCCTACCGACACCGCGTCGACCAGCAATCCCCGCACGCTAACGCAATCCTACACACACACTAGGGACAATTTTACAATTATACCAGGACAATTAACCGGAAAACCTGCACGTTTTTAGGAGTGGTAGGAAACCAGAGATCCCTTGAGAAAACCCACGAGGTCACGGGGAGAACGTACAAACTCCGTACAGACAGCACCCGTATTCGGGACCGCAGCAGGGTCTCTGAGGCTGTAAGGGCAGTAAGGCATCAACTCTACCGCTGCGTCACCATGCCACCTTTTGTCCCATCCCTTTTCCTCTCTGTAGTATCACTAATATCTCTTCTTTGCCCCAGTTCTTTTTCAGGGTTGTGGACTAGAAATTGTCTTTCTTTTTCTCCTACCACTGGTGCTATCTCAGCAGCTCAGTGGGTTCCATGGTCTTCAGTGTTTATTTCAGATTTCTAACATCTGCGTTTTTTTTTGTTACTTTCGAAGTCAATGTGATTTGGTGGAAAGGAAGTCAAGTTTGAGTTGCATTTTGATTTGATTCGCATTTTCTGCAGAAGCACCAGCAATGTGTGGTGAGAAACAAGAAGCTGGAGGAGGTGCCAGATTTAGATTTCCATGTTTATGATAAAGGGCCTGTCCCACTTGGCCATCATTTGCGCCTCATTTGTGTGTCATATGTAAAATAGGTTGCCGCGTCGTTACGCTCAAATCACGCGTCATCATGCCGTCTGGTGCGCGTGACGCCATTAGAATACCCTGCGGTGTGCGGCGACGCATGGCTAAGCATGGTGACGTAACCATGCATCACAACGTGATACACGTGAGATGTCGGGACGCCAGCGTGCGATGCCAATGTGGCAGCGTGCGTACGTGATACACCACGCAGGTGGCGCGCGAGGATTTCGTGCAGCACAACTCCACACTCCTCCACGCCTCTCCGTGCGTCCGTTCCGCACCACTCACACGCTATCCGTGCGTCACACCTATTTCACATATGACACGTAAATTAGGCGCAAATGACGGCCAAGCGGGCCAGGCCCTTAAGGTGAGGTATCGAATGTTGTGTGTGAAAAAAACTCATGGTATATTGGCATGGGTAGAAAATCAGTGGCCTAACAGGAAACATTTTATAGCTGGCAGGATGTCATGAGACATGTGGCACTGGGATCTGCTTCATTTTTTTTACAATTTATAATAATGATGTGACTAATGCTACATCAATGCTAATTTTGCTGTTGGGACAAAGATATGCAGGATAGCCAGTGCTGGTGTATAGAAGATTGTGGTGAGCTTCATTCAGGTCATAAGTGATAGGTACAGAATTAGGCCATTCAGCCCACAAAGTCTAGTCCGCCATTCAATCGTGGCTGATCTATCTCTCTGTCCTCACCCCATTCTCCTGCCTTCTCCCCAGAGCCCCTGACACCCATGAACATTATGAATATGTGCTTTCACTGAGCTGTGACTCTGACAATGTGGGAAGTAGCCCACACTCTGGTTCACACTGACGATCGACACAAAATGCTGGAGCAACACAGCGGGACAGGCAGCATCTCTGGATAGAAGGAATGGGTGACATTTTGGGTCGAGACCCATCTTCAGATTCTGAGTTTCGAAGAAGGGTCCCATTCCTTCTCTCCAGAGATGCTGCCTGTCCCGCTGAGTTACTCCAGCATTTTGTGCCTACCTAACCATTTATTATTATCTACTTGACCTTCTAAGAAAGCATTCAAAACAGGGGCAACATTAACAGAAGCTGTTGCCAGCTTCTACTGACTCTAGCTTAAATTTGCAGTAGGAAAAATGTTGGCTTTTCCTCAGTAGAATGTAATCACTACAATAACATGCACTCTTCCTAAAATACATTGTTTTTATCTAAAATTATTATTTTAAAACTTTTTATAGTTGCCCTAGACTAACTTTGGCAGGAAACTAGAGAAACTTGGAATGCAGGAAAGCTGACAAGTAGTAGTTTAGGGTTACACAAAAAGCTGGCAGCAGCATCTAAGGAGCGAAGGAGCTAGGCGACGTTTCGGGTCGAGACCCTTCTTCAGACCCTACAACTACTACTACAAGTAGTAGTTTAGTTTAGTTTAGAGATACAGCGTGGAAACAGGCCCTTCAGGTCAGACCCACCGAGTCTGCAGCGTTCAGTGATTCCCCGCACACTAGCACTAGTTCTAAACACATGAGGGACAATTAGCCTACAAACTTGTACTTCTTTGCAATGTGGGAAGAAACCGGATCTTCCCGGGGAAAACCCACGCTGGTCACGGGGAGAACGTACAACCTCCGTACAGACAGCACCCATAGTTACTGATGCATGATGTTTCTATTAAAGAGTTGTGGGCCTGTCCCACTTGGCGTTTTTTTTTTAGGCGACTTGTCGGCGACTGTCATAGTCTTAGCAGGTCGGCGAAAAACCGGCGCCAACCTACGTCATCCTGGCGACAACCTACCGCAGCGCCTACGCCAGGAGAAGTCAAGCTACGCTCATTGGCGTCAAACCCACTGTCACCGCAAAATTATCAACATGGTGAAAATTCAGCGGCGACCAGAAAAACAGTACGACTTTTTGCGCGACTGAGGAGAATACTCCTGGCGAACACCGGCGAACATGTGGTGACAAACTAGTCGCCTGTGGTTGCATAAAATATCGCCAAAGTAGGACAGGCCCATTAACATTAGGATAAATGAAGAGGTTCCAAGCCTTGTAAATCTGGCCAATGATCTTTTGATACATTGTAGTATTGCACAATATTGTCTGAATTTAAAGGGTCAATTTCAAAAGGCTTCTAGCAGATTTATGGCCACACTTAACGAAAATAATGTCTAACGCTTTGCGTGAAACTAGATGAAGGAACTAAAAGGAAACTGACAGCAAAGATCCACAGATCAAGGCTGGCATTCAAGGGAGAACAGTGGAAGCACATTGAATAGCAATTAGAAGGAAAATTGTAACTACTGCAGCTCTGGAGTCGTGGCTTCCAACATTTTAACCCTCCCTTGTAGGTACAGATTGGCTTGTTGTGCACTTAGTGTATTTGATTGTTTTTTACATCTTGTGTTCTGAAATTCTGTTCTATTACATACATAAAGAGGTCTAGCTTAATGGCCATTTAGCTTGGTATTCATTAGATCAATATTAGTTACAGATACAAACACATGCACACGCGTGTGCGTATATATGTATGTGTGTGTATCTCAATATGATATAAATAATGACTACCAAGCTAAATATATATGTATTATTATGTACATACATATTTATATAATACATAAATATATATTATATAAATATGTATGTATATGTCTAATATATATATATATATATTTATTAGACTTAGTCGGACCCATTGGGTCCCAGTCACACGGGAGGCCTGGTCCCCCAATGCAACCCATTCCCCCAATGCAATATTCCACCACTCACCTGTTCCCCCAATGCAACCCGTTCCCCCAAAGTAATATTGCACCACTGGGGAGGGGGTGTGGGGGAAGGGGGGGTGGAGGAGAGAGGGGTGTGGGAGAGGGTGGGGGAGGGGAGGTGTGGGGGAGGGGGGGTGTGGTGGGAGGGTGGGGACGGCCTTCAAAACCTTCATGAACCTTGAAACCCTTCATAACTTTTGTACTATTTCGCCGATCGGAACAAACATATTTGACTTGCAGCAGAGGAGAATGGTGAGTAAGGTGGCGAAAAATCGTAGCGCTATGGGGGATCGTCTTTGCGCAATTTTAATTACAAAGCAGACAGGAAGTGGTCAAGATTAGAGTTTTAGTGATAGAAGATAGATAGATAGATAGATATGTCTATTGATGGGTCAGACACGAACAGTGTGAATCGTGGCTGAGGAATCAAAGCCAGCACTGTGATTGGAGCCGCAAGTGGAAAACAGTCAGTTGTGTGTTAAGCAATTCTTTCTCAACTTCATCTTGCCAGCGGTTTTGCAATTTATAATTTGCTGAGCGATTTCCTTCTGTGATGTGCTGCTTGCCAGCTCAGAAGAGAGATGGTTGAATTGTTTATAGACTCCATCAAGTGTTGTTCTTACTGGGAGCAAAACTGTGCGGAGCGTAACTACGTGACTGGCTCGCGTTGTTTATAAGTTTCTGGATCAAATTGGAAAGTCTTGGACTTGGTTGTGATGGTGCACGGTTGGTGACCTATGCTATGTTAAACTATGATATTTAGCAGAGTAAATGCTTTGCAACACAGACGCCCACATTCACTACAATTGAAGGTTATGCTTCAAATGTCATCAGTCTTTACGTTCGGAAACTACATTGTGTTATGGGGAAAAATCCATATTGTAGGAATAGGGCTTCTCAACTTCACATTGAAACAGTCCCCATTGTGACCATTGAATCGTTAGGGAACATTTCATAAGAGCACAATTTCCTTCAATTCTAAACCAGAAGAAGGGTTTCGACCCGAAACGTCGCCTATCTCCTTCGCTCCTTAGATGCTGCTGCACCCGCTGAGTTTCTCCAGCTTTTTGTGTAACCCCTTCCTTCAATTCTAAGCAGGTAGAATATAGAATAATGATTATCTCAACAGTAAATTGAGTGATTGCTATTTTGTGGAATTGACCACCAAAGCATGAACAAAATGTACTATAACTGTGATATAATTGAACTAAGCACTTTTAAAAAAGTAACTGAAGGAGGAAGATAAAACTAGACAAGACAATTGGTGAATCTCGTTCCTTTTCTATCCAGAGAGGATGCTGAGTAGGTAGCTGTTCCCAGTGTGCTTTGGCACGCAGAAACACAGGCGTGGATCTGTCTTACGATTTGGGTCACTGCTTTTATTGTGCTGTGCCAACATTCATTCGGAAGTGAAAGAAACTGTTCTGTTACAAAGAACTAATGTTCCTCACCCGGATGTCTAAAAGTGCAGAGGTAACCAAGCACAGCCCGAAGAAACGTCACCTATTCCTTCTCTCCAGAGGTGCTGTCTGACCCGCTGAGTTACTCCAGCAGTTTGTGTCTATCTTCAAGCAGAAGATGAACCAGGTCATTTAGAAGAAGGGTGAAATGGGCTATTTCTTATGTTAACATTGATATTGTAGACAGTATTTTTGTGCTGCCTGGCCTATTAACTAATATCACAGGACGTGCATGCTTTAGAGCTTAATCAACTACCTAAGTAATGAGAGTTATATAATTTTCAACGAGGCTGGAGTACTGGCAACTTAATTACCAAGAGTGTGGAAGCCAACCTTCCTTGTGAAGCACACTAATTAATTTCCATCTTTATGGTACTGATTAATCATTGACGCTCGTGTCATTATACCACAGGTGGGTGGCACAGTGGCGCAGCGGTAGAGTTGCTGCCTTAAAGCGCTCGCAGCGCCAGAGACCCAGGTTCGATACCGACTACGGGTGCTGTCGGTACGGAGTTTGTAGGTTCTCCCCATGACCGCGTGGGTTTTCTCCAAGTTCTTCGGATCCGTCCCACATTTTACAGACGTATAGGTCTGTAGGTTAATCGGTTTGGGTTTGTATACTTGCTATAAGTGTAAATTGTTCCTAGTGTGTGTAGGCTTGTGTTAATGTGCGGGAATCGCTGATCGGTGTGGACTGGGTGGGCTGAAGGGCCTGTTTCCGCACTGTGTCTCGAAACTGAACTAAGGTGTATAAATCTGCAGAAAGGAAAGTGATGCAACAGTACACCATAGCACCACCATTTTTGGACCACCTTACCATTGTCCTGTGGTGTGCTGTATCAAGTTTCATTCAGATTATGGTATATTTTACAAGTTCCCATTTTAAACTTTACAAAACCCCACTTTGAAAAAAAATCTTTCATCTACTCTGGCAGTTAGCAGCATATAATGTCACAATGGGATCTCATTTACATAAACTGCCTATCAGCATTGTCCCACCGCACAATTACATCACAATGGGATCTCATTTACATAAACAAAGTCTGTTTTAAAAAACACAGCAGCATTCCATTTAGATTGATGTTATATTTTACAAGTTATTCACATTTTAACCTTAAAAAAATGAACGTTTCACTTAAGAAAATCAAACTTTTCACTTTAAAACTTGCTCTGCCTGTTACAATGTTGTCAAATGACAGAACGCCCGGTTCAATGCGAGATTTGTTACATTGTAGTAAGGAGTGAGGTGGTGGTGGAGGGGAGACAGGACAATAAAAAATAGACAATAGGTGCAGTAGGCCATTTGGCCCTTCGAGCCAGCACCGCCATTCAATGTGATCATGGCTGATCATCCCCAATCAGTACCCCGTTCCTGCCTTCTCCACATATCCCCTGACTCCGCTATTTTTAAGAGCCCTATCTAGCTATCTCTTGAAAGCATCCAGAGAACCTGCACCCACCGACCTCTGAGGCAGAGAATTCCACAGACTCACCACTCTCTGTGAGAAAAAGTGTTTCCTCGTCGCCATTCTAAATGACTTACTCCTTATTCTTAAACTGAGGCCCCTGGTTCTGGACTCCCCCAACATCGGGAACATGTTTCCTGCCTCTAGTGTGACCAAGCCCTTAACAATCTTATATGTTTCAATGAGATCCCCTCTCATCCTTCTAAACTCCAGAGTGCACAAGCCCAGCTGCTCCATTCTCTCAGCATATGAGAGTCCCGCCATCCCGGGAATTAACCTTGTAAACCTACGCTGCACTCCCTCAATAGCAAGAATATCCTTCCTCAAATTAGGGAACCAAAACTGCACACAATACTCAAGGTGTGGTCTCACTAGGGCTCTGTACAACTGCAGAAGGACATCTTTGCTCCTATATTCGATTCCTCTTGTTATAAAGGCCAACATGCCATTGGCTTTCTTCACTGCCTGCTGTACCTGCATGCTTACTTTCATAGACTGATGAACAAGGACCCCCAGATCCCGTTATACTTCCCCTTTCCCAACTTGACGCCATTTAGATAGTAATCTACCTTCCTGTTTTTGCTACCAAAGTGTATAACCTCGCATTTATCCGCATTAAACTTCATCTGCCATGCATCTTCCCACTCTCCCAACCTGTCAAAGTCACCCTGCATTCTCATAGCATCCTCCTCACAGTTCACGCTGCCACCTAGCTTTGTGTCATCTGCAAATTTGCTAATGTTACTTTGAATCCCAATGCAATGAGAGATATGTTACATCGTTGTCAGGAGAGGGAGGGAGGGGAGGAGGAGCAATGTCATTTAAACGTTGTGTTTAGTGGGGGAGTGGGAGAGGTGAGGAGGGGGGTAGGGAGGGGGAGAGGGATTATGGAGGGAAAGAGGGAGTGACTGAGGGTAGGGGAAAGGAGAGGGAGGGAGAGGTGAGGGAGGGAGGGGAGGAGGAGAGGGGAAAGAAAAGGGAGGGTGAGGAGGGGGAGGGAGTGCTGGGGGATGAGGGGAAATGAGCTGCAACTGCGCAGTTGGGGGCTATGTGTGAGTGGTGGAATATTGCGTTGGGGGAACGGGTGAGTGGTGGAATATTGAGTTGGGGGAACAGGGCCCATTGGTCTAGTAATTTTATAAACTTTTATCAGGTTTTTCTGAAACCTCAAAGATTCCAGAGAAAACAATCCAAATCTGTCGTACCTCTCCCTGTAGTTAATACCCCTAAAACCAAACAACATCCTGGTAAACCACCTCTGCACCCTTTCCAAAGCCTCCACGTGCATCCTTTCTGTAACGGGGCAACTAGAAGTGCAAGCAATCTTCTAAATGTGACCAACCCAAAGTCCCGTGAAGCTGCATCATAACTTTAGTTTAGTTTACAGATACAATGCGGAAACAGCCTCTTTGGCCCACCGAGTCCGCGCCGACCAGCGATCTCCGCACACTGACACTATCCTACACTCTACGGACAATTTACAATGATACCAAGACAATGAATCTACAAACCTGTACGTCTTTGGAGTGTGGGTGGACACCGGAGCACCCGCTGAAAGCCCACGCGGTGATGAGCAGAACATGCAAACACCGTAAAGACAGGACCCATAGTCGGGATTGAACTCGGGTCTCCAGCACTGTGAGGCTGTGAGCAAAAAAACAAATGCTGGATGAACTCAACGGGTTGGGCAGCAACTGTGAAGGGATTGCACAGACAACATTGCAGTCGGGACCCATCGTCAGACCGATTGGAGTAGGGGGTGAAATGCTGGAAAAGAGAAGTGGGGATCGGATCAAACCTGGCAAGAGATAGATAGATGCAGATGATGGGGGGGGGGGGTGGGGGTGATCGGCAGATGGGTGGAGTAAGTGACAAAGGCGAGCGATGAAAGAGGGAAGGAAGGAAATGAAGGAGTGAATTTAAAGTTGGAGGGAGGAATAAGGACGGACTCAGACGGGGAGGAGAATGAGGGTGGATAGGAGAGAAATGTGGGACCCAGGGAAGGGGAAGAGCCTACAGTGGAGCTCGGTGATGGTGGGACAAACGTGCGCCCACTGGCATGAGGGGGACAGTGGAAATGGAGTGGGGTAGCAAAGGATGTTTCATGAAATTGGAGGATTCAGAATTCACTGGTCATACCGTTGGGTTGTAAGTTGCCCAAGCGGAATAGTTTCTGTGTGGCCTCACTCTGGCACCAAAGGAAGCCAGGGACAGAAAGGTTGGCATGGGAATGGGAACTCAAATGGTAAAGGGGCTGTCCCACCCGGGCGACCTAATCCGCGAATTCAGGTGAGTTTGCCCTCGACTCATATTCGCAGCATGGTCGCCACGAGGTAGTAGGTGGTCTTCGTAACTCTCCTTCATGCTGGAGGGTGGTCTCCGCGTACTCGAGGCCTCAGCTAGGTCGCGGCGTTTTTTTCAATATGTTAAAAAATGCCCGCGAGTAAAACAAGGTCGCCATGGAAAAAATCGATACTTTTTTTACTCCTAGGTTTAGTCGTAGTAGGTTGGCATGTTAGTTGTAGGTAATCGAGGGTAGTCGAAGGTAGTCGTAGATAGTCTTCATCATAGTCGAAGGGAGGTCGAAGGAGGTCGTCTTTATTCTCCACTATTCAGTGTCCAATTGTCCCGAAGCTAGTCGAAGCTGGTCTTCTACATAGTCGAAGGAGGTCTTCAACATGTCATTTTTATCAAACTCTTCTAAACTCGTCAATTAGGTTGCCCAAGTGGGACAGCCCCTTTAGCCTTCGGGACCTCCAGCAGTGCCTGGTAGACAGAGTGCAAGTGTTCAATTAAACAGTTGTCTCGTCCATGCTTGGTCTCCCCAATATAAAGAAAGCCACCTCAAGGGACAAGTGTTACATCTGCAGTTGCTGGGGAAAGTGCCTGGGGAGAGGGTAGGGTGGGTTTGGTCAGAAGGAATGAGCGAAACAATTTGCTGCGGGAGTATGGTTACGGAAAGCAGACGTGGTTGGGGATGGGAAGATGTGACTGGTAGTGGGATCTTGTTGAAGGATCCCGACCTGAAACGTCATTTGAACATTCCCGCTGCAGGTACAACCTGACCCGCTGAGTTCCTCCAGCACTATATTTTTTTGCATAAAGGGCCTGTCCCACTTACGCGACCTTTGCAGGGGACTGCCGGCATCCGTCATAGGTCGCCGAAATGTTCAACATGTTGAAAATTCAGCAGCGTCAGAAAAATGCTACGACTCTTTGGAGACCTCTCACAACCATAGGAGACCTCTCACGACCGTACAGGCGACCCCTGGCGACATGTCGCGGGTGACCTCTCATGTCCAGAGGAGACCTCTCACGACCAAACAGTCAATGTGCATACCGCTGGGGTGTAAGCTGCCCAATCAAAATATGAGGTGCTGTTCCCCCATTTGCACTGGGTCTCACTCTGACAATGGATGAGGTCCAGGACAGAAAGGTCAGTGCGGGAATGGGAGGGGGAATTAAAGTGTTGAGATCAGGTAGGTTTAGGCGGACAGAGAGGAGGTGTTCAGCGAAATGATCTCCAAGCCTACGTTTGATCTTGCCGATGTACAGAAGTTGACACCTGGAACAGCAGATACAGAAGATGAGGTTGGAGGAGGTGCAAGTGAACCTCTGCCTCACCCGGAAAGACTGTTGGGGTCCTTGGATGGAGTCGAGGGGGGAGGTATAGCGACAGGTGCATCTCATGTGGTTGCAGGGGCAGGTATCTGGGGAGGGGGTGGTTTGGGTGGGAACGGATGAGTTGACCAGGGAGTTGTGGAGGGAATAGTCTCTGCGGCAAGCGGGGATTGGTGGAGAAGGGGAGATGTGGCTAGTAGTGGGATCCCGTTAGAGGTGGCGAAAATGTCAAAGGATTATCTGCTGTATGCGACAGCTGATGGGGTGGAAGGTGAGGACAAGGGGGACGGTCCATGTTATGAATAAGGGGAAGGAGGAGCAAGAGCAGAGATGCAGGAAATTGAGGAGACCCTAGTGAAGGCTTCATCTATAATGGAAGAGAGGAACCCCGTTCCCTAAAGAACGAGGACATCTCAGATGCCCTGGTATGAAACACCTCATCCTGGGCGCAGTTGCAGAGTAGATGGAAGAATTGGGAGGAGGGGTCAGTAGGAAGCAGGGTGGGAAGAACTGTAGTCCAGATAGCTATGGGAGTCAGTAGGTTTATAATAGATGTCAGTCGATAGTCTGTCTCCTTTGATGGAGATGGTGAGATATAGAAACGATAGGAGATACCAAAGATGGTCCAAGTGAATTTAAGTGCATGATGGAAATTAGTTGTGAAGTTAATTAATTCAGGGCAGGAGGTTAATGCAGTGCACCGATGCAGTCATCAATATAGCGGAGATAGAGTTCGGGGATAGGGCCAGTGTAAGGCTGGAACAGGGATTGTATAAAGCACCCTACAAAGAGGCAGGCATAGCTGGGGCCCATGCGAGTGATCATAGATACGCATCGGATTTGGAGGAAGTGCGAGGAGTCAAAAGAGGATCAGCTCTGCTAGGCAGAGGACAGTGTTAGCAGACGGAAATTGGCTGGTTCTGAGGTCGAGGAAGAAACAGAGGTCTTTGAGGCCTTCCTGGTGGGGGATGGTGTAGAGTGACTGGACATCCATAGTAAAGATGAGGGAGTGGGGGCCAGGAAAATGGAAGTAATTGAAGAGACAAAGAGTGTGTGAGGTGTCTTGGACATAGGTAGAGAGAGATTGGACCAGGGTGGATAAGATGGAGTCGAGGTATTTGGATTTAAATAAGATTAACATGCTGCTCTTCATTAAGGAGCATATGGTCCCCTTAAACCCATTATTGTTTTATATTTTCTTGTACTAGCTATGGATCTATGAAGATTTATGTCCACACTATGTTCTCTAATTGTTCAGCTTAACGTATGTAATTTCGAGTTTTCACCTTTTAAATATTTCATAAATCTGCATGGGATTCAGCAATTTGCAACTGTCACTTTAAGTTATACATACACATGATTTTAAAATGCATTAATTGAAAATAGCCTCCAGAAGAGCAGCTGTGATGTATTGGCTTGTGCATCAGTAGAATAGGATGGAACTGAAATGGTCCTTGGCACCTGGTTTACAAGGAGGATCAGTTCTCTAAATAGTCCTTTGAATTGTTAACTTCAAAGCTCTGATGCCTACTGATAGCTTAGTAGTTCTGTTGCATCTGTGGTTTAGTAAACAGTAAATCAATGCACTCAAGGCTTTTATGGCAAAGTTTTTAAAAACAGAGATGAAAGCGACTTTGTTTTTTAAAGAAGACCAGCGTATGATTTGTTGTTTGAGAGGAACCCTAGTTAATGTTTCAATCTGTTTTTTACAGCTATGCCTTTCTCCCTTGTGGTATTTTAATGCAACTAACATTATTTGAAAAAAACACTGATTTGTTTCCCTTTGAGTCCAAATAAATGCTTGAGCCATGTGTAGTTTTCTGCCTGAGACAGGAAGAACTGCTTGTAAGTCTTTGTTCCACTCATTTATTTATGTTCATAAGTGGTATTGAGCAGATTAGGCCGTTCAGCCCACTAAGTCTACTCTGCCATTCAATCATGGCTGATCTATCTCTCCCTCCTAACCCCGTTCTCCTGCCTTCTCCCTATAACCCTTGACATGTGTACTAATCAGGAATCTATGTATCTCTGTCTTAAAAATATCCATTGATTTGATCTCCACAGCCTTCCATGGCAATGAATTCTACATATTCACCACCCTCTGACTAAAAAAAAAATCCTCCTCATCTCCTTCCTGAAAGAAGTCCTTTAACTCTGAGGCTATGACCTCTAGTCCCAGACTCTCCCACCAATGGAAACACCCTCTCCACATCCACTCTATCCAGGCCTTTCACTATTCGGTATGTTTCAGTGAGGTTTTCCTCATCCTTCTAAACTCCAGCGAATACAGGCCCAGTGCCGACAAACGCTGTTGAAACTTAATGCTAGATAAATAAATAGTCAATCACAGGCAACTTTTCTAAAGTACTTACCACTTGTTTATTCGCAAACAATTATTCTAGTATTAAATTAAATGATCTCTCATTTGATTATTTAGGCTTATTTGTTCCAGTCCTAGTTTCAAAATCAGATTGTTATATCTGCCCTCAGAGCAGTTGGAATCGTGGCATAGTCCAGACTAATCTATGGACTTTTAAAACTTAAATCTGTACAGATGACCATCAGCTTTACTGACGTTTTGGACCTGATGGAGTTATTTATGAAAGGACACTCCTGGTAGTTAAAGAGAATATTCACAACAGCTTTTGAAATGTCGTTTTGAGTAACTATTTTCCAGCAGATTTTAAACAGTAACAAAGAAAATACTGTATTTTGCAACTTTGATCTGTATTTCCTTTGACATATTTGGAACGTGATAAATAGTGACATTGTTTTCTTCACACAGTACTTTCAATGCCCTTGCCAAGCTTATAACCAAATGGGAATCGTGAGTAACAACATCGTGGGCTGGAGTTACAACCGCGTATTCAGGCATACAATATTCAGTAGATGGAAGTCAAAGACTTACTAAGTGACGAATGGTGTTGTACTCATGTTTGGTGCTTCCAGCATTACATGGGAATTGGCACTGAGACCCTAGGCTAGAACATAGCTGGTATAATATCTGAAACCCCATTGATTACAAAGGTGATTCTCGATGGCAGATCTGAATGCAAGGCGAAAATTATATTTTAAAATATTTCAAAGTTTATGTGTTTTCTTTTTCTCAATTAATAAAAATATTTTATTACTTATTTCATTTCTTTTTTTAAAATATTTTTTTATTAGAGGTAAGCAATAAATTGGCAAACATATTATGGTGGATGTAGCAATGTTACAAAATTTTGAGATTTTAAAAATCAAGTCTGCAATTTATCCCATCAGATAAAGCATAAAAAGAAGTTTAATTTGACACCTAATTTACTTTCATATCTTCAGTATTAAGAAAATTATGGCCATTTTCATACTCGGAAATGAGCATCTTGCTTCCCATTGCCTTTCAATTGACTTAACTCAAAAGCTGTGATCTGGAAAAGTTAAATGTCCATAACATTCTTAAAAATTAAGAGAACTCAATGAAATTTTCAGTTATTATAGATTGAAGCATTCTGAAACAAATATTAAACAATCTTACTTGGATGACCTGAAATTAAAGCATATAATTAGTTAGTTATCTAATTGTAGCTAATTACAAAATTCAATGAGTAGATCTAAACATCTATCAATTTCTTAAGAAAAGATAAACTTTTTAAAAATTGCCTAAGTGTCCAAATAACATTCACACAATAATCCACAATATAACATAATTTTTAAATCTAATTTTCATGAATTTCTGGGCCAAATGGAAGGATTTTAGTGTTTTATGCCTGTAAATTAATGGCCATTTAAATCAACTAGCGAGTGGGTTTTAGTGGAATGCGGTGGATTGGAACGTTGCGGTTAGCAGTGAAGTCGGGGGGAAAAATACTGGGGGTTCATACATTTTTTGGGGAACCCATTTCGCAACATAAAAATATTATTAATGCCTCCCGAAAAACCAACTTTTAATATAAAAATAAACTATTTACCTTTTTTTCTTCCCTACGCAAAATGCTTCCGGTTGTCTGCGCTCACGGCTTTTGAAGGTGATTTTTAAATTACTCTAGTTAATAAATAATCTAGAGTAATTTAAAAATACCACCATTGATGAAATGTCGGAGCGATTTTTCTTCAGCAACCAAATCGCCCGACATTCATCGATAATCCAGGCCTGTGGAAAAACGGCACTTTAAGCCCGCCCCCCTCTGCAAGGCGCGAAAGTCGCGCACACGGGGAGCGGCAGAAGTGCAGCGCCGGTAAAGGTAAGTTTTGTAACATACCTAGTAGAAGTATTTTGTGTACATCAATCATACATTATTAATATTATCAATTAAATAATTCTGCCTCTAATAGTTTTTTTTTAATAGATTAAGAGTAATAAAAAAAGCAAGAGAGAGAAAAAAAAAGAGAGAAAAAAAAAATCATAAGGAATGAAATAATTTACCATTAATACATCATTGGAGATAAGATCAAGGAATATAGAATATAACTTTTCATCTAATCCTGAGTACAAGTTTCCGTTAGGGTTCCCTGCCGAACCGATCTACCCTTTTAAGTAATCAATGAAAGAAGACCATATTCTAACAAAGAGTTCTTGTTTGTCCATTAAGGCAAATTTCATTTCTAATAGTTTTTAATCTTCTCTCAGTATTGGAGAAACTTAAAAAATGTTCAGGTCTTGGCAGTTTGGGAGGTCAACTATAAGGGCAAAGTATAATAATTGACAGAATTAATGCACAGATCCAAGTCCACAGCTTTCTGCAAGTTGATCGAGTGGTGAAGAAGGTGTATGGTATGCTTGGCTTCATCAGTCAGAGCATTAAGAAGGAACTGCAGATGCTGGTTTAAACCGAAGATGGTCTGAAGAAGGGTCTCGACCCGACACGTCACCCATTCCTTCTCTCCAGAGATGCTGCCTGTCTCGCTGAGTTACTCCAGCATTTTGTGTCTATCATTAGGCATATGAGTCAGGAAGCCATGTTCCAGCCTTTTGTAACTTTTTAATTTAAAGTTTTTTTTTAATGTTTGGTTTGACCTCAAAGATCAACACAAAATGCTGGAGTAACTCAGCGGAACAGGCAGTGTCCCTGAAGAGAAGGAATGGGTGATGTATTGGGTCGAGACCCTACTTCAGACTGCATCTGCAGTTCTTTCCTACACATTTGGTTTGACCTCATGTGGACTGTTATGTACAATTCCCGTCACCCCATTGCAAGAAGGATGTGGAGACTTTGGAGAGGATGTAATGGGAGTTTAGGATTAGAGGCTATTAGCAATAAGGAAAAGTTGAACAAATCTGGATTGTTTTCTCTGGTGTGTAAGAGATTTAGGGAAAACATGATCAAAGTTTATTAAACTGTCCGAGGCATAGATAGACAGTCCTGTGGCGTCAGCTAATACACAGACCACTTATGATCGAACCCTCGTCAGTAGGTACGAAGGCTGGCATGTGACGTCACGGCCTAGGGGGAGTGTCCCGCTACTTAAGCTTATCTCACCTCGAGACCAGGAAGTCCACAGGTAGCTGAGCCCGAGAGAACAGCCTCGCTCAGCTACAGCAGCAATGATAATTACGTTAGCGGACCAACTTAACATGTAACACCTGAGTAAAACTACTGTTCAAACCTGCCTGACGTCTGGCCTTATTCACCACGTTTGGTGCCGCTACAGTCCAAATCTTTTATCCAGCGTGGAAATGTCAAGGACTAGAGCGCATAGCATAAATGAGAGAGGGGCAAAGTTTAAAACAGATATGTGGGACATGTTTTTTAAATGGAGAATGGTGGGTGCCTGAAAGATGCGGGCATGGGCAGTGGTTGAAGCAGATACCATACAGCTTTTGAGAGGCTTTTAGATAAGCAAATGAATATGCAGGGATACGGGATACACGTGCAGGCAAAAAGTAATTAAGTTAGCATCATGTTTGGCACAGACATTGTCGGCTGAAGGGCCTGTCCCTGTGGTGTGCTGTTCTTTGGATAGAAGGAATGGGTGACTTTTCGGGCCTGAAGAAAAGTCTCGACCCAAAACGTCACCCATTCCTTCTATCCAGAGATGCTGCCTGTCCCGCTGAGTTCCTCCAGCTTTTTGTGTCTATCTTTGGTGTCAACCAGCATAAGGTCATAAGGAATTGGAGTAGAACTAGGCCATTCGGCCCTTCAAATCTACTCCGCCATTCAATCATGGCTGATCTATCTCCCGCCTAACCCCATTCTCCTGTCTTCTCCCCATAACTGCTGACACCTGTACTAATCAAGAAACTGCATCTGCAGTTCCTTCCTACATTGTATAGCAATGTTACAAAATTTTGAGATTTTAAACATCAAGTCTGCAATTTATCCCATCAGATAAAGCATAAAAATAAGTTTAATTTGACACCTAATTCACTTTGATATCTTCAGTATTAAGAAAGTTATGACCATTTTCATACTCGGTAATTAGCATCTTGTTCCCCATTGCCTTTCAATTGACTTAACTCAAAAGCTGTGATCTAGAATAGTCAAAAGCCCATAACTTTCTTAAAAATTAAGACAACTCAATGACATTTTCAGTTATTATAGATTGAAGCATTCTGAAACAAATATTAAACAATCTTACTTGGTTGACCTGAAATTAAAGCATATAATTAGTTAGTTATCTAATTGTAGCTAATTACAAAATTCAATGAGTAGATCTAAACATCTATCCATTTCTTAAGAAACGATAAACTTTTTAAAATTTGCCTAAGTGTCCAAATAACATTCACACAATAATCCACAATCTAACATAATTTTTAAATCTCATTTTCATGAATTTCTAGTTGAAATGGAAGGAATTTAGTGTTTAATGCCTGTAAATTAATGGCCATTTAAATCAACTAGCGAGTGGGTTTTAGTGGAATGCGGTGGATTGGAATGTTGCGGTTTGCGGTGAAGTCGGGAGGAAAAATACTGTTGGTTCATACATTTTTTTTGGACCCCATTTCGCAACATGAAAATGTGATTAAAGCCTCCCTAAAAACCAACTTTTAATATAAAAAGAAACTGTGTACCTTTTTTTCTCCCCTACGCAAAATCCTTCCCGTTGTCGGCGCTCACGGCTTTTGAAGGTGATTTTTAAATTACTCTAGTTAATAAATAATCTAGCGTAATTTAAAAATACCTTCGTGTATGAAATGTCGGAGCGATTTTTCTTCCGCAACGAAATCGCCCGACATGGATCGATTTTCCCAGTCTGCGGAAAAACGGCACTTTAAGCTCGCCCCCCTCTGAAAGGCGCCAAAGTCACGCACACAGGGAGCGGCAGAACTGCAGCGCTGCTCAAGGTAAGTTTTGTAACATACCCACATTGTACTGTTCTTTGCTCTCTCTGCTGCCGATGTTGCCCTTCAAAGGTGATGAGTGGTGCTCTGGGGCAGGATCTCAGCAGCACATAGGTTGAGGCCTTGCCATCACTCAGACTTCATTGCTCAACTCCAGGTTGTGCAGGGCCAGTAAAGTTGACCCTCCATACCCAGCCTAGGTAACTACAGGCCTCTGGATTTAGTGGCTAGTGACAGTGCATGATCTGGCCTCAGGATGCCTGGGAAACAGAGTTAACAATAGTGATAAAAATAACGTATAATGTTGGTAACATTGGATGGGCAAAGCGTCGCTATATTGGTAAGTGATCAGAGTGACATGTGTGAGTTTGCATGAGACCACTGGTGTGACCAGTGTTGTCGCTCAGGGATCAGTGCCAGCCCCAGTGATGTTTGCCATCTGCATCAATGATTTGGATGAGAATGTTCAAGGCGTGATTGGAAAGTTTAGAGATGTCGCCAAAATAGATCTGGACAGTGAAGATGGTTCTTGGGAATTATAATGGGATCTTGATCAGCTGGACAAGTGGGCCAAGGAATGGCAACTGGAATTTAATTCAGATAAGTGCAAGGTGTAGCCTTTTGGGAAGTCAAACTAAAGTAGAACCTTTAGAGTGAACAGTAAGGCCCAGGAAAGTGTCGTAGAGCAGGGGGTCTGGGAAGGCATCCCAGGTAGATCGGTTGGTAAAGAAGGCTTTCGGTACATATTATCAGTGATGAGGTTGGGACATTATGTTAGTTGTAAAAGCCGTTGATGAGTTTTTTTTCTCTTCTTCTTCTTTCTTCTCTCTCTCGTTATGTACGATGCTTAGATATTCTGTTGTGCTGCAGCAAGTAAGAATTTCACTGTTCTATGACAATAAAACACTCTTGACTCTTGAGTCTGCAGTTGTAGTATTATGCCCAGTTCTTCTTGGCCAGCTACCGGAAAGGTGCCATTTTGCTGGAAAGGGCGGTGAGCAGATATACGAGGATGTTGCCAGGACTTGAGGGTCTGTGGGACCAAGACTTTTTCTTGGGGTGCAGGAGGCTGAGGGGTGATCATATGGTGGTTGCGTAAAGTCAAGAGAAGAATAGATAGAGCAAATGCACAGTCTTTTTCCCATGCTAAGGGAATCAATAACTAGAGGGCATAGGTTTAAGGTGGGAGGGGAAAGATTTATTAGGAACCTGAGGGGAAGCTTTTTCATCTGACGGTGCCGGGTATGTGGAAAATGCTGCCAGAGGAAGTAGTGAGACGGGTACATAAACATTTAAAAGACATTTGAACAAGCACATGAATAGCAAAGGTTTAGTTAGAGGATTATGGGCCAAATGAGGCTTGCTTCGATGGTGCATCTTGGCCTTCTTGGACGAGTTGGATCTTTTTCAGTGCTAAATGACTCTGACAATTATCCTTAGTGGCTTATGGAAAAATCAAGCAGTTTGTTCATGCTTTCTGGACAAATGCAATGTGACATTTCTGCTGAGTAACAGCATCAACTTCAAGGGCGTTCCATGGCTTTGATGGATTTTTCATTTTGATAGTTTAGTGATGTAAATGAAGAAGCGATACATCTCGAGCTTGCTTCATGGTTCTTACTGTGACGTGAGAAACGGGGATTTAGTCTCAGTCGTTGTGAGTGATTTTTCTGATTAAAACTGATCCATGACTCAGATCGGAAACATTCACCAGGAACCCGCTGGGTGATTAAGTGCGCAAATCCCCGATATTATATTCCCGCAGCAATCTTATGCTGGTCATCCGTTCCATGCTTAGCATTCCAATGTGTAGGATGAGATCCAGCATTATATCTGACAAAAATATTCCACTGAGCATTATGGAGCATTGTAACACTCACACGCACAATGCAACTCAAGTGTTTACATGGTGATCTGTAATTCTGATAAAATTGTATCTGCAGTTGGCAATATCAAACTTTAAAAAAAAAAACATATTTTCAAATGTAATTTTAGTTTAGTGATACAGTGTGGAAACAGGCCCATCGATCCACCGGGTCCGCTCCGACCAGCGATCCCCGCACATTAACATTATCCTACATCCACTAGGGACATTTTTTACATTCACCAAGGCAAGTAACCTACAAACCTGTACATCTTTGGAGTGTGGGAGGAAACCGAAGATCTCGGAGAAAACCCACGTAGATCACAGGGAGAACGTACAAACTCCATACAGACAGCACCCGTAGTCGGGATCCAACCCGGGTCTCCGGCGCTGCATTCGCTGTAAGGCAGCAACTCTACCGTACTGTCCTCCTGTTCTCAGTGGCGGAGATTTGGCAGCTTCCTGAATGGTTGTGATCAGTTGGTTGATCTTGTATTGAGCAAATATGGTGGAAGAAGTGAAGATTTAGGTACAAAATGCTGGAATAACTCAGCGGGTTAGGCAGCATCTCTGGAGAAAAGGAATAGGTGATGTTTTGGGTCGAGACCTTTCATCAGAAAGTCAGGAGAAAGGGGAACGAGAGAGATAGGCGAGAGAGAGAGAGGTAGGAGAAATTGTCATTGTAATTAATTTATTAGCCAAGTATGTAAAAATGTTAATGGAAGATATGCAAAAAGCAATGATGATCAGGGAAATGTGGGTCACTCATTAGGTCATTGTTAGCTGTGGGATGGGTGATAACAAATACAAACAGGAACCCAACAGGACAACAAGTGAATTCACAGTTGCACCCGCACTGCAAATTTGAAAACCGCACACAAATATATCACTTATTGGTGTCAGTCTTTGTGGCAGCTCTGTACAGATATAGCTTAACCCTGTCATACTTTTACAAAAGTAATTGCATTTGGAATGGATTTGGGGTTTCCTAATATAAATGTTTCCACCAGTCTTTTCCAATTGTAATGGGAGACAACGTGTTGTGAATAGCAGCTGAATTTTCTTGTGTGGCTAGCAAGTTAAAGAAATCTCTGCCATAAGCAAGTTGTGGCAGTCCCTGGGGGTTTGGCCACTCCTTGGGTCATCCCCCTCAGCTCTTGAGGGACAGGAACGATTGTCTGCCCACTGGGTTTCCCGGGTCCGGCTTGCCGGCGTTCTGTGTGTTTGGCATGATTCATTAGACGACTTCTGAACCTGCCTGGTGTCTGGCATTTTCCTGACCTCATCCAGGCCACTACAAAGACTTGTTTTGAATCGATTCAACTCAAGGATATTCCATTGGATAAGAAAACTTGAATTGAAAGATACACCTGGAAATGGGCAACCTGCATACCATGTCCTTGCTGACGATCGATCACCTGTTTGTACTAGTTTTTGTTATTCCACTTTCTCATCCACTCCCTACACACTGGGGGGGGGGGGGGCGGGTTTACATAGGCCAATTAACCTACGCACCTGCTCGTCTGTGGGAGGAAACTGGAGCACCCAGACAAAACCCACGTGATCACAAGGAGAACATGCAAACGCTACACAGATATGCCCGCGGTCAGGATCGAACCCGCGTCTCTAGCGCTGTGAGGTAGTGCCATCATAGTACCACACATTTTATTTCATCTGATGAGAATTCAACAAGTCTGGTTACTAAGAAACTTTGAATTGCGATAGAATAAAATATGTTTATAAAGTGTTTAAAGGAATCTGTTCAGCTGAGCAGTTCAGTTCTGGTATTTAAAGCATACAAAGGTGGCCTTCCTCATGTAATTGGAAAGAGAAGGATAATGAAAGTGATTTTTCTGCACTAGAAGCCATATATTCGAAAATTGCTTAATGGCGAGGATTAAATAGTCAGGAGGTCACTCTAAAGGCAATGCTTGGAAAAATAAATAACGCTTCCCAAGTGCAGAAATATTCATATCAAATGTGACCTGGACTAGTTTGTCCTTATTTGAAATCATTTTAATAGATCATTATTTATTTCAAGCCATTATATTTGTCACCTCTTGACTGACTCTTTTCATCCAGGCTAACAAGACATTTTGATGAAATTCCCATTTCTTTCCAGCTCATGGGAGAGTTTAGAAAATAACAAGATATTTTATTTCTGTCACAATGAATTATGAAATGTTTCACTGGTGTCTGATGAAGATGATGTTATGATGATCTAATATGATGAAGCTGAGTCATTGGAGACAAGCTTATGTTTAAATCTAGGATCTCATTGCAAATCTGCCATGAGATCTTAGCTGCCTTCTAAAAATGTATAAAATGCCAACATTTTCTCATTCTTATAAATATGGGCCAGATGCCTGTGACCAGCACCAGATCCAGCACCAAATTGAACATTTGACACCAACACTGAAGATTGTATAGGAGTGATGTAGTTAGTGCAGCCACCCCCACACAGCATCAGAGACTGGGCTCAACCCTGAACAGGGCTCTCGCTTAACTTTTTTTCCCTGTTGCCGGGCAACCTTGGCAGCTTTTTAGGTTGCCAAATGACAATTTAGGTGGTCATTTAAGGCGGTCTGCATGACGCGTGCGATAATGTGCTCGGACGAAGTGCATAGTTACCAGTGGGAATTACGCTCAATGAAGCATTCACATATTATGTTCAAGAAGGAACTTCAGATGCTGGAAAATCGAAGGTAGACAAAAGTGCTGGAGAAACTCAGCGGGTGCAGCAGCATCTATGGAGTGAAGGAAATAGGAACCGTTTCAGGCTGAAACCCATCAGTCTGAAGAAGGGTTGTGGCCCGAAATGTTGCCAATTTCCTTCGCTCCATAGATGTTGCCGCATCCGCTGGGTTTCTCCAGCACTTTTGTCTACATTCACATATTATTTCTGCTTCAAATAACTCACAAACTAAACATATTCACCAATCAAGACATGATATATACCACAATGACATGCAGCAAAATTATAATACAATATCTCAACTCTTTTTACACATTGCAATGAATGCAATTTCTATTAGTTCTTTCCACTTCCAAACAAAAATGTGGTTGGATTATTCAGCATATGATCAACCTGTGTCAATAAATCCTGGACCATGGTAACATATATGCTTAACCATGCACACTACAGATTGATGCATAGCATGGGTCGTTATTGCTATTGGCACAGAAACACTCTCGCTTCCCACATAATTTATCCATAACAAAATATACAGGTTGCAAGGAAATTTCTAAAGGCATTTTATGATAACAGCTGTTAAAACCGACTATACCCATCTGACAGGTTAAACATTACACTAACTGACAAGAAATGGCCAAAGGACATAACTGCAGCAAATGTTCTTTTGGAAATATGTTTAAAGGTGTCAAAACAAATAATAACATTGGGAATTAAAACACATTTGATTGCATTCTGTTATCAAACATAGTCAATGTTCGCTCTGAAGACCATGAAGCACAATAGGGTCAGGGGGTGTGTGAATCAGTGCGGGGTGGATAGATGGAGGGGGGGTTTGAGAAGGCAATCGGTGCGGAATGGATGGATTGAGGCAGGTGAATTAGTACGTGTTGCTTGGAGTATGTAAAATTGTGAGGGGAGAGCACGGGGGATGTCAGTGGTGTTGAATGGGGGATCAGTACGGGATGGGTGGGGGGGGGGACAGCACAGGATGAATGGGGGGAGGATCAGAACAGGATGAATGGGGGTAGACAAAAATGATGGAGAAATTCAGTGGGTGAGGCAGCATCTATGGAGCTAAGGAAATAGGCAACGTTACAGGACGAGACCCTTCTTCAGACTGTTCCCCCCATTCTTCTTGAATGGGGGGATCAGCACAGGATGGATGGGGGGGATCAGCACAGGATGAGTGGGGGTGGGGGGTCAGGACCGTGTGGATCGGAGGTTCTGTGCAGGATGAATGGGGGAATCAGTAAAAGGATGAATGGGGGATCAGTACGGGATGAATGAGGGGATCAGTAAAAGATGAATGGGAAGATCACTACAGGATGGATGAGGGGGTTTGGTTCAGGGTAAATGGGGGGTGGGTCAGTACAGAATGAATGGAAGGATTAGTGCAGTATGAATGGGGGGGAGAAGTGCAGGATGGATGGGAAGGGGGGGTCAGTACGGGATGAATTGGAGGACCAGTGTACGATGGATGGATGGGGGGGGAAGGGGTGGCGGCGGCAGGAGAATCAATGCACAAGGTGGGTAGGCTGATGAATAGATTGGGGGGGTAGATAGGGGAGCGCAGGGGATGTCAGTGAGGACTGAATAGAGGAGGGAATGGGAATCAGTGCGAGATGGAGAGGAGGGGTCCCAGGATAAGAGAGGTGAGAGAGGGGGAGGGGAAGGGGCAGAGGAGGTGGGGAGGAGGGAAGATCAGCGCTTCTCGGACAACATCGCCCGCTGCCTTGGCCGTCCCTGTCCAACGCCAAAGTGTCGCAGCCAAAGCGGGAGGCGGTTGGGAGTCACTCGCCACGGTGCAGCTCAAAGATCCTATAGCTATAGGATCTTTGGTGCAGCGGCAACAGCGGCCGTGACAGCGGCTCCACCGCCTCCTCCTCCTCACCCCGCCCGGCGGAAGGAGGCCTCCCTCTCCCTCTCTCTCCATCCCTCCCTCCCTCCTCCCTGCCTCGGCGGTGAGAGGGGTTGTTTTGAAAGCGCCGTTAGCGGGTTTGTCAGGAAGCAGCCGTTATCTGGGCGATAGCGGCCGCTGCCTGCAAATCAAAAGATACTGCTGCAAATCCACCAACAGCGTTTTCAAATCAACCCCTCTCACACACCGAGGTCGGAGGAGGGAGGGAGGGAGGGATAGAGAGAGGGAGAGGAAGGCCTCCTTCCGCCGGGCGCGGTGCGGGCCCGTCATTCGCTCCGACCCTTTGTCACCCCGCTCCTAGTATCTTTGCCCCGCACTACAGCTGTTGTCGCCGCCGCCGACACGAAACGTCGCGTTCCTATTCGCCAGAGATGCTGCCTGACCCGCTGAATTACCTCAGTTTTTTGTGTCTTTCGGTATAAACCAGTATTTGCGTGCCAAGCCTGGCAAAATGACTCGCCGTTTAGGTTGCCCGGCGGCACTTTGAGTGGTCATTGGCACCCGGGCAACCGCTAATTTCGAGCCCTGCTGAACTCGGATGCTGTTAGTGCGGAGATTTCTCATTCATCCTGCAACTGCCTAGCTCTGGTTTACTCCTACATCCTAATGATGTTGGTAGATTAATTGACCTGTAGATCTGTGTAGAATCTGGGGGATGTTGATGGGAGGGTAGAGGGAGGGGGAGGGGTTAGAGAGGGAGGAGTAGGGGGGTGTGCGGCGTCACGGGGGAGGGCTGATTCCCGACTCACACATAGATCCCAATACTGACCACTCCCTAGAGAGGGAGGGGGGGGGTAGAGAGGGAGGGGTGGGCAGAGAAGGAGGGGGTGGGCAGAGAAGGAGGGGGCAGAGAGGGAGAGGGGCAGAGAGGGAGAGGGAGGGGAGTAGAGAGGGATGGGGAGGGGGTAGAGAGGGAGACTCAGCAGGACAGACAGCATCTCTGGAAAGGAATGGGTAGCATTTCAAGTCTGAAGAATGGTCTCGACCGAAAAAGTCGGCCATTCCTTCCCTCCAGAGATGCTGCCTGACCCGCTGAGTTAGTCCAGCATTTTGTGCCTATCTTCAGTATGCAGCTGGGGCTTCCAAACGTTTCAGCGTGAGGGCCACATTATATATTTGGCACATTTGTGCGGGCCATAGGAAAAAAAAGAAATGTCAGTTTTATAAATGTAATGAGAGAGAGAGAGAGAGAAAGAGAGAGAGAGGACAGATAGTGAAAGAGAAGAGGTCAGATAGAGAAAGAGAGAGGGCAGAGAGAGAGAGAGAGAGGGCAGAGAGAGAGGGCAAGAGTGACAGGGCAGAGAGAGAGAGGCAGAGAAGGGAGGGAGAGGGTAGAGAGGCAGAGAGGGCAGAGGCAGAGAGAGGGCAGAGGGAAGGCAGAGGCAGGGAGGGCAGAGAGAGAGTGCAGAGAGAGGGCACAGAGAGGGCAGAGAGAAGACAGAGACAGAGAGAGGGCAGAGACAGAGAGAGGGCAGGCCACTGCCAGCACATTACTGAACGAGACGTGTTTAAACTCCAGCGTCTGATGGATGCCGTTGTAGTTGGGGATATTGATGCCGGCTGGGATGCCGCTGCCAGCGAAGGTGAGTACGTCGAGGGAGGTGAAGTCGGGCTTGGGGAATCGGTCCTTCTCAAAGGGATGGGGCCAGGGTAGCTGGGGCGGCAGCACTCAGCAGAGGGCACCAGCCGGGTGAACTTGGCACTCATGTCCTTGTTCACTATCCTTCAACCCTTCAAACCCTGAACCCTTCAAACTCCCCTCTTGTGTGCAGTGCGCTGAGCGTGCGGGGCCAAACGGGTCCCAGCGGGGCCGAGTGAGTTGGATGCTGGAGGGGGAGGGGGAGGAGGGAGAGGGGCAGAGAGGGAGGTGGTTAGAGAGAGGGGGAGTTGAGTGGGGGGGGGGGGGGATGGAGGGTAGAGTTAGAGAGGGCAAGGGATCCCAGCTGGGCCGATTAGGTTGCAATGCCCCGCGCGCCCCGAGGGTGCAAGTGGATTGTGACGTCAGTCGGCATTTTTTTCCTTCAAAATTAGAACGTTGAAAACTTTAATATTTTGAAGCTGTTTTTAAAAGGTTTATAACTTGAGAAATATAGGTTGAAACGCGACAGGAAGATGTGTATCCGGTCGGGGGAGAGAATGTGAGTAGCATGTGTGAAAATGGGAGGGCTGTGGCCAAGCGTTTGGAAGAGGATACAAATTAAGGAGATTAAAAGAAAGCCAACACATCCCTGGCTCACACTAACACTTCGAATGCTGAGACCAAAGGGAAGAGTTTTAGTATAATACAGATGGCTGGTTGATAATGAATGCCGAGTAGCTGGGTGGAGGGGCATATTTCTGTGACCTAAATCTCCATGAAGAACAGCAGAACTTCCAGCCTTGCATGGATCTGGTTTTATTGTCATTTTGCCTTCATCCCTAAGCTCGAGGTGGAGTTGTTTTGTTCAGAGTTCCCATCTCCAATTGTTGTGCTGGCAAGATAGAATTGCAGTCCCCATTTAATTGAATTGGGGTTCTTGACCTTGAGACTGAATGGAATAAAAATTCCAATTCTTTCTTCGTGTTTTGAATGCATCGACATTTTACATTGTTGATTTTAATTATCGATCGCAATCATAATTCTCTTTCAAGTGTACCTGAATATCTATATAATATTTATCAATCATTTACAAGAACATAAACCTCTCACACTTGGCAGTGTAAAGGGCCTGTCCCACTTACGCTATTTTTTAGGCGACTAGGCTATCGCCGGGCTGTCGCCAGTATGGTCATGAGACGTCTCCTCAATTGCCCAAAGAGTCGTAGCGTCTTTTTGGTTGCCGCTGGATTATCAACATGTTTCGGCAACTGTGGGTTGACGCCAATGAGCATAGCTTGACTTCTGACATAGGTGCTGTTGTAGGTTGTCCCCAGGTGACGCTGGTTGTCGCTGGGCGCTGACTTCGGTGAATTCCATTGGCAACTACCTACGTCAACCGGCCACAGGTTCTGGCGAATGAATTGTCTTCAGTTGTCGCCGACAGGGTCATAGTTTGTCGTAGCTTGTCGCAGGTGGACTTCGGTTGACTTCGGTTGTCGTAGGTTGTCGCGGGTGTGGTCGTAGGTGGACGTCCTGATGGGTCGCCGGTTGTCGGTAGCTTGACGCCGACTAGGTGGTAGGTTGTTGTAGCTTGTCGTACACATTGTCGTGGGGGGGGGGGGGGGGGGTCCAGCCGCGGTTTTTCGGCGACCTGCTACGACTATGACTCGCCTAAAAAAAACGCTTAAGTGGGACTTGCCCTTAAGGCACCACCCCTTCCGTAGCTATTTCATGGAGCACAGCCCACAATAGTGTCCTGACTGACCTCTCGATGCCTTGCCTCATGTCCTGTGTGTGTGTGGCAGGACAACTCATTTGGTCCACTGCTCCCAATTCCAAATATCCATATCTAACTGAACTACATTAATCCTATTCTAATCAAACCTTGGATAGAAATGCAATTCCTTATTTCAATAATGTATTTAATTTGGGAGGAATCCTTAGGAACAAGAAAAATCAGTTCTTCTCTGCTCCTCCAGCCACATTTATTCTCCTCCTTGTTTGATTTTAATTATCCTTTCATCCCCGAGGTACCGTCTTGTAAATGTACAAGTTTGATGCAGGCATCTGTTATTGAGGAATATGGAAAGCAAGTATAATTGCTCAAAGGCATCAGATAAAATGTGATTTAAAAACTTGCACCCTTTACGTACATTTCTGAACAAAAAAAGAACTTTCTGCAGAATATTGTCCTGTCATTTTGCCTGGAGGCGATGGATTGAAACAGATCCAAATCTATTTTTCATATCATCTTTTTTGTAAATCTGATTGGAATTTCATACAGTTTTCCCTCAGAAATAAAATTTTCAATGTAGAATAGAATAGAATGCCTTTTATTGTCATTCAAGCAGCTTGGTTTGAACAAAATTGTATTTTCTACAGTCTTACATTACAAAGGAAACCGAGACCCACACTTAACCCAGTTTACATAAACATCCATCACAGTGAATCTGCAACATCTCCTCACTGTGATGGAAGGCACTGTGATAGAAATGGTTCTAATAAATAGATTTGGAATATTTTAAGAAAAATCTTCATCTTGTATTGAACACATGGTGGCCGATTAGGAAAAGGGAAGATGCAGCGCGACCTGGGTGTACACCAGTCATTGAAAGTAGGCATGCAGGATGAGCAGGCAGTGAAGAAAGCGAATGGTATGTTAGCTTTCATAGCAAAAGGATTTGAGTATAGGAGCAGGGAGGTTCTACTTCAGTTGTACAGGGTCTTGGTGAGACCACACCTGGAGTATTGCGTACAGTTTTGGTCTCCAAATCTGAGGAAGGACATTATTGCCATAGAGGGAGTGCAGAGAAGGTTCACCAGACTGATTCCTGGGATGTCAGGACTGTCTTATGAAGAGAGACTGGATAGACTCGGTTTACACTCTCTAGAATTTAGGAGATTGAGAGGGGATCTTATAGAAACTTACAACATTCTTAAGGGGTTGGACAGACTAGATGCAGGAAGATTGTTCCCGATGTTGGGGAAGTCCAGAACAAGGGGTCACAGCTTAAGGATAACGGGGAAATCCTTTAAGTCCGAGATGAGAAAGACTATTTTCACACAGAGTGGTGAGTCTCTGGAACTCTTTGCCACAGAGGGTAGTTGAGGCCAGTTCATTGGCTATATTTAAGAGGGAGTTAGATGTGGCCCTTGTGGCTAAGGGGATCAGAGGGTATGGAGAGAAGGCAGGTACGGGATACTGAGTTGGATGATCAGCCATGATCATATTGAATGGCGGTGCAGGCTCAAAGGGCCGAATGGCCTAATCCTGCACCTAATTTCTATGTTTCTATGTTCTATGTAACACCTTCATAGTGTTTTGTAATGCGGGAGCAAAAGAGGAGAGAGGTATTTTTATGTGACTCGCACAAAATCTCAACCATTCATGGTGGTCGTGACTCCATTATACAGAGAGCAGAACGATGAGGCTCAAGTAGAGTGATGAAAGAAATCTGCAGAGACAATCTCAAGTAACGATAGATTTGAGTGCAAGTGCAACTGAACAATAATTAAAATGGACACAAAATGCCGGAGTTAAAGCCCTGTCCCACTGTACGAGTTCATTCAAGAGCTCTCCCGAGTACAAAAAAAATCAAACTCGTGGTAAGTACGTAGCGGGTACGTTGGAGCTTGGGGCGTTCCTTAGCGGCTTGTAATGTTAACGGCAGGTAGTCGGGAAATGCGGTAAGCTCGGGAAGACTCGTGAAAATTTTTCAACATGTTGAAAAATGTCCACGAGAGCCCCGAGTACCTACGAGCGGCTATTACCGTAAATCTCCGAGTTCGAATCAGGGCAAACTCGGGAGAGCTCTTGAATTAACTCGTACAGTGGGACAGGGCTATAAATCAGTGGGACAAGCAGAATCTATGGAGAGAAGGAATGGATGACATTTCAGACTTCCGCAAACTTAGAGTCAGGGGAGAGGGAGACAGAGGGTACAAAGGGAATGTAAGGTAGGAATCGCAGACCTTTCTTCAGACTCGACCCAAAACATCACCCATTCCTTCCCTCCAGAGATGCTGCCTGACCCGCTGAGTTACACCAGCTTTTTGGGTCCATCTTTGGTGTAAACCAGCAGGTCTGCAGTTCCCTCCGGAACAATAATGAAGGTGTTTTCATCCATTGAGACACGAGACCACGATGCCTGTAAAATTGTAACCGAGGCAATAAATAATTAAGGATGTGTTGTTTAGCTGTTTCTTTTTCAATAGATGGGATGCAATTGCAAATTTAGAGAGAAAGCAGCACCTGAATGGAGAGATTGTTAAACTGGCACCTGCAAACTTGAGTCAGAAATGGAACAGGCTCTCTTTCTGAAATTTGAAGAATAAAATACAGTAATCCGTGATAGTTTCATTGTGGCACCTTCTAAACTGAAGCTCGTAGATTAATGGAAATGTAGAGCAAAGAAACGGGCCCATTCTGTCAACCTTGTCTGCGACCTTGATGCCTATCTGTGCTAATCCCATTTACCCAGAATAGGCTGGTATCCAAGTACCTGTCCAAATGTCTTTTAAACACTAATTGTCCCTGCCTCTGCCGCATCCTCTGACTGTCTATTCCAGATTGCCTCGGTCTGTTAAGGCCATGAAAGATAGACACAAAATGCCGGAGTAACTCAGCGGGTCAGGCAGCATCTCTGGAGAAAAGAAATAGGTGACATTTTGGGTCGATACCCTTCATCAGACTGTGGAAGGGACTCGACCGGAAACATCACCTATTCCTTTTCTCTAGAAATGCTGCCTGACCCGCTGAGTTACTCCAGTCTTAAGAAGGGTCTCGACCCGAAACGTCGCCTATCTCCTTCGCTCCTTAGATGCTGCTGCACCCGCTGAGTTTCTCCAGCTTTTTGTGTAACCCTCGATTCTCCAGCATCTGGGTCCCCATCCTACTCCTTCCAAAGTCCACAATCAGTTCCTTGGTTTTGCAGGTGTTGAGGTGAGACCGGAAGAACGTCTCGTTAATGTTTTAAGCACAGGCTTGACAGAGAGAATGGCTTTCTCCTGTCTTGATTCTAGAGCCTTGAGTCCAAGATGAGGAGATATAAGCTGAATGTTTTTGTCTAGTACTGGGGGCATGACAATGCATCTTGTGCTTTGTACAGTGTTTGGACACATTTAGTATTATAACACAGCGCAGCATAACATGGAATAACAAGCTGCATAGCAAAACCAATTAACTTTACATTGGCAAGAAAACAGAGAATCCTTTTTCAATAATTAGATGGAAAGACTAATAATTAAAAAATGTTGAAGTGAGAAGCACTCGCAAAGTAACAATTTAAGTATAAGGTTGTGACAAAAGATTTCATGATTTTGTAAAAATAAATCACTAGTTCGATCCTCACTATTTCCATGACAGTGTCAAGAAACTCACTAATTTTAGAACTGCAATTCCACAGCAGCTCAGCAAGTTTGCAGATGACAGTAAAGTGGATGGTATTGTAGATAGAGAGGATGGCTGCCAACATTTACAGCAGGATCTTGATTAGTTCGGCAGGTGGGCTGAGGAATGGTTGATGGAATTTAATATAGAGAAGTGCAAGGTGTTGCATTTTAGGAAGTCCAACATGGGCTGGACCTACACGGTGAATAGTCGGGCTCTGGGGAGTGCTGCAGGGGTGCAGCTTGCAACGGTTCACTTTTTAATTCCATCAGGACAATTGCATCCTGACATTTCGCAAAGATCCTCCCACCTACATACCTTATTCAGATTCTTCCTTCCAACTGAATTCCCACACATTTGCAGGTTTAAGGAGGACTCTCTATAACTTCTACAGGTGCACAGTAGAGAGCTTGCTGGCCGGTTGCATCGTGGCTTGGTTCGGCAACTTGAGCGCCCTGGAGAGGAAAAGACTACAAAAAGTAGTAAGCACTACCCAGTCCATCATCGGTTCTGACCTTCCTTCCATCGAGGGGATTTATCGCAGTCGCTGCCTCAAAAAGGCTGGCAGCATCATCAAAAACCCACACCATCCTGGCCACACACTCATCTCCCTGCTACCTTCAGGTAGAAGGTACAGGAGCCTGAAGACTGCAACGACCAGGTTCAGGAATAGCTACTTCCCCACAGCCATCAGGCTATTAAACCTGGCTTGGACAAAACTCTGCACATTAATAACCCATTATCTGTTATTTGCACTTGATCAGTTTATTTATTCATGTGTGTATATATTTATATAATGGTATATGGACACACTGATCTGTTTTGTAGTCAATGCCTACTATGTTCTGTTGTGCTGAAGCAAAGCAAGAATGTCATTGTCCTATCAGGGACACATGACAATAAACTCACTTGAACTTGAATCTTGGCAGATACCCATCAGCATATTTGATGAAATTAATTTTTCTCATCACTTTGCCAACAAAGCCTTTGGGTGATTGAGAGAAAGCTGTTTGGAGATTAAAACCTCAGATCTGACACTGAACCCATGGTCTAATGTGCAGCAATGTGCCCCCTGCCTTGCCACAAGACCTGGACTAACTGCACAGTTCTTCACCCAGAGTGAGTGAATCAAGAATCAAAGGGTTTAAGGTGAGAGGGGAAAGATTTAATAGGAACAGAGGGTGATGGGCATATGGGATGAGCTGCCAGAGGAGTCAGTTGAGGCGGATATTATAACTGTAGTGGCACCTAGTGGTGAGGCTGGGAAGTCAGAACCCTCGTCATTGGTTAGCTCGGTCAAGTGACCGCGGGGATTCTTTTCACAGTTTTTTAGTTATCAGCGCTCCTCCCAGCGACAGGAGCTGCGTTCTTAAGTTCAACTAGGCACGCGTATTTACGGGTCTCTGTTGTTTTTTTGTGAATAAAAAACTATTTCCCTCAACCTGCCTGGTCTCGCTTCATAACAAGATTTACAAAAACATTTGTTGTTCAAAGCATTTTTCAAAATCCAACTGATTAAATACCACGAAGGAAGGAACTGCAGATGCTGGTTAAGACTAAAGATAGACATATAGTGCTGGAGTAACTCAGCGGGACAGGCAGCATCTCTGGATAGGAATGGGTGATGTTTTGGGTCGAGACTGAAGAAGGGTCTCAACCTGAAACGTCTCCTTTTCCTTCTCTCCAGAAATGCTGCCTGTCCCGCTGAGTTACACCAGCATTTTGTGTCTATCTCTGATTAAATACATTATTGGTGGAAATGCCTACGTTCCGGTTGCAATACAAACAGCCCCACCAAGTCCACACCGACCAGCAATCCCTGCACACTAACACCATCCTACACACACTAGGGACAATTTTACATATACTCCAAGCCAATTAACCTACACACTTGTGTGTCTTTGGAGTGTGGGAGGAAACCTAAGATCTAGGAAGAACCCACGCTGGTCATGGGGAGAACGTACAAACTCCGTACAGACAGCACCCGTAGTCAGGATCGAATTCAGGTCTCTGGTGCTGCAAGGCAGTAACTCTACCGTTGTGCCACCGTGCCACTTGTGATGTGTACCTTCCCTCCTTTGCATATTCTAAGCACAATCTCATCTCTGTCTGTCTCTTTTCATTCCTTTTTTCTTTCACTTCAGTCTGAAGAAAGGTCTTGACTAGAAACGTCACCTATTCCTTCGCTCCATAGATGCTGCCTCATCCGCTGAATTTCTCCAGCAGTTTTGCCTACCATCTGAAATGTATTAATCAGTTTGCTACAGGTGATTTTTGTAGTGAGTGTAATAAATATATTTTAAACTATTATTAAATTTAGGTGCATTTTTAAGGTCCAGGTTTGTCCCGCATTCCCATGCAGATCATATTTTAAATAATAACATGGAGCAAAAGTTATTCATTTTGCCAAGTCTAGCGTGTTTGTCCATTGTATACATTCTTGATTTCATTGCCAGAAATAAAATATTAAACCCAGAATTGTTTCAGCAATAAATCTACGAGTTTGTAGCGGCCTATTTAAGCCTATGCTTAAATATAAAAATACAAAGTTATAAATCACAAAGTACTAATCATCTATTTTTTGCTGTAGGCAGGATAATTACACAGATTTTTATTTAGCTCTGATTGCCGTGGAAGGATTAACTATCCAATTTTATTGTTGGAATGATCCTTTTTGTTGAAAGTCACAGCGGCTTATTGAATTTTATTCTCAATGTGTTTGTAAAATGTGACTGCAATCTGCCCACAAATGCAGTTTTTAAGAAACCGCCTCTTTTTAATAATGATGTTTCTTTTAAAAAAAATCATCCGTTCAGGAACAATGATAAATTACTCATTTTCTAAACAGGGTTCAGAATAGATATGTGAAAGACATTGCTTTTCAGAGCCTATTTCAAAGTATCTCACCCTGCAATCATCGGAAGGAAGATTTTGAGTTGAAATCGCATGTCAAAGAGAACAAAAGTCTACCTGTAATGAAATTGCTGTAAAATGCGTATAACATGAGTCATAGAATCATAGAACTGAACAGCTTCAAATCAGACCCTTCAGCCCGTCCTGTCCATGCCGATCAAGTTGGCATTTTAGGCTGGTCCCATTTGGCCTAACCCCTCAAAACCCTGTGTAAGAAGGAACTGCGGATGCTGGTTTAAACCCAAGATAGATGCAAAAAGCTGGAGGAACTCAGTGGGACAGGCAGCATCTCCAGAGAAACTGCCTGTCCCGCTGAGTTAATCCAGGTTTTGTGTTCCTCCAAACCCTTGCTATCTATATATCTATCCAGATGTTTTTTGGAAGTTGCAATTATATCTGCTTCCGAAGCAGCTTCTGTTTTCCACCTTCTGAGCAAAAAAAGAAAATGGCTCTAAACCTCTCCGCTCTCCCCCCTCCCCCATCATCTTAAGCTTGTGACCTAATGGTTTAAAATCATCGATCCTGGAGAAAAGACTGAGTGTGCAGTTTATCCATGCCCCTCATGATTTTATACATTTCAAATAAAGTCACCCCTCACCCACCCACGTTCCAAATAAAAATGTCCCAGCCTTTCCAGCAAGTCCTGGTAGCATCGATGTGAATCTCTTTTAAAGAAAATAATTGTTTACATGATTGCTATTTAATAAAAAACCTTTTACTAAAACAGTAATCACAAATCATTACTTTGTACATCGAACAGTGAGTGCAACGTAAGACTTAGATGCAATGTAGCATTTTGTTTTGCAATTTCAGAAAACCCGCCTAGATGACTAAGAACATAAAATCCCTCAGTTTGTCAATGTTGTGGACATCACATCAAGTGATTTTTATTGGAAGCTGACATGATCAATTTAGTTGCTGGTCGTAACTGAGAGTTAGGGGAGAAGGAGACAATGAGACATGGAAGAGTAAGGTGTGAAAATAAGACATCAAAGGGGACGAATTTCAAGGAAAACATAGAATAGATCATTGCTAACTGTCTTCTGAATAAATCTGGTCTACATTTTCTTTGACTTTGTCCACTTTCATGTCTCGTATTTGCACCTTACCATTCCATATCTATGTATCTCCCTCCCCTGACTCTCAGTCTGAGGAAGGGTCTCGACCCGAAGTGTCACCTATTCCTTCTCTCCAGAGACGCTGCCTGTCGTGCCGGGTTACTCCAGCATTTTGTGTCTATCTTTGGTGTAAACCAGCATCTACAGTTCTTTCCTTTACGTTTCTGTGAATTGATTGATGAATAGGTTTTAGGCATGGATAACTCTTCAAATTGGTTTTGTGGGCTCTTTGAAGCCCACTTGAGTCAAACTTTTATTTTATTTGAAAGGTTCGAGCGTTGTGCTTTCTTAGCCCTCAATGGCATTGTAATCTCAGTCACTGAGACTGACATTAGAAGATCCTTTATGTGGAAGAACCCTCTACTCCGCATTGGACCACTTGGACAATAAGAACACACAAGTCAGGTGGTTTTCATTGACTAATGCTTGACATGCAACACAATCATCCCCATCAAACTTGTTGCCAAACTCAGAGGACTGGGTGTCTATGCATTCCTTTGCAACTAGGTCCATGACTTCCTCATCAACGGACCACAATCAGTACAAATTGGCAGCACCGCTTCCTCCCCGATAACCATCAGCACAGGGGCACCTCAAGGTTGTCCGCTCACCCCCTGCTCTACTCACTCTATGCCTATGACTGTGTATCGAGACGCAGTTCCAACTCCACCTTTACATTTGCTGGCGACATTACCATTGGTGGATGAATTACAGGGAATGATGAGTCAGGGTAGAGGAGGGAGGTCGAACATCTGATTGAATGGTTCCAGGACAACAACCTTGCTCCCAATGACATAAGATGAAGGAGTTGATTGTTGAGTTTAGAAGAAGAACGCTGAGGATCCATGAACCTGTCTTCATTGATGGGCCAGTGGTGGAGAGAATCAACGATTTCAAGTTCCTACGCATGCGTATCGCTGTAGATCTATCTGTCTTGGGCTCAGCATATTGATCACAAAGATTCCCATCAATGCCTCCACCTTAGAAGATTCACTGGAAGAGTGCCTCTTGTATTCACTGTGGTTTAGAAGGATGAGGGGGGATCTTATAGAAACATATAAAATAATAAAAGGACTGGACAAGCTAGATGCAGGAAAAATGTTCCCAATGTTGGGTGAGTCCAGAACCAGGGGCCACAGTCTTAGAATAAAGGGGAAGCTATTTAAGACTGAGGTGAGAAAAAAACGTTTTCACCCAGAGAGTTGTGAATTTGTGGAATTCCCTGCCACAGAGGGCAGTGGAGGTCAAATCACTGGATGGATTTAAGAGAGAGTTAGATAGAGCTCTTGGGGCTAGTGGAATCAAGGGACATGGGGAGAAGGCAGGTACGGGTTATTGATTGGGGACGATCAGCTATGATCACATTGAATGGCGGTGCAGGCTCGAAGGGCCGAATGGCCTCCTCCTGCACCTATGTTCTATGTGTCTATGTTTCCAAGATTGAGGAGATTCGGTATCTTGCTGAATCCTCTCTTGAACTTCCACAGGGATACAGGCAAATGCATATTTGTTGCATCACAGTCTGGTTTGGCGACTCAAGCGCCCAGGAATGAAGGAGATTCCAGAAAGTGCTGGACATTGCCTGGTCCATCACAGGTATTGATCACACGGATCTATCGGAGTTGCTGCCTCAAAATGGATGCCAACATCGTCAAGAACCCACACTACCCTGGCCACGCTCCCATTTTATTCCTGCCATCGAGAAGAAGTAAATGGGGACTGAAATCTGTAACGTCCAGGCTCAGGAACAGCTTCCTCACAAGGGGCACCAAGCTCTTGAATGCTACAAACACCAACTAAATGATGAACCACAGACAGTCTTGGTCGCACTAGGGACTCTGGGATTTTGTTTTGCATTAATATTGGTTTCTAAATCTAGTCAACAATCATTTGTTTATTGTGTTACCATTGAGCACAGTGTTTGTAGACCTATTATGCTGCTGCAAGTAAGAATTTCATTGATCCATTTTCAGTACAGATGGTAATTAAACATTCTTGACTCTTGTGTCATTCTAAGTGCAGAGTTGTGAAATGAACTTTTCTTTTGGTGAAGGGAGACACAAAATGATGGTGTAACTCAGTGGGTCAGACAGCATCTCTGGAGATAATGAACAGATGACATTTCAAGTCTGGACCCTTATTTAGACTGATTGTAGTAGGGAGAGAGAGAAAACAAAATAGTGAAAAAAGGGTTGATTTCCACTTATTATAGCAATGTTACAACATTTTGAGATTTAAAAAATCAAGTCTGCAATTTATTCCATCAGATAAAGCATAAAAAGAAGTTTAATTTGACACCTAAGTCACTTTCATATCTTCAGTATTAAGAAAGTTATGATCATTTTCATACTCGGAAATTAGCATCTTGTTCCCCATTGCCTTTCAATTGACTTAACTCAAAAGCTGTGATCTAGAACAGTCAAAAGCCCATAACTTAAAAATTAAGAGAACTT
This sequence comes from Raja brachyura, assembly GCA_963514005.1. The sequence goes on along the minus strand of OY740787.1, from coordinate 89,841,845 downwards.
GATGAAATTTTCAATTATTATAGATTGAAGCATTCTGAAACAAATATGAAACAATCTTACTTGTATGACCTGAAATTAAAGCATATAATTAGTTAGTTATCTCATTGTAGCTAATTACAAAATGCAATGAGTGGATCTAAACATCTATCCATTGCTTCAGAAAAGATAAACTTTTTTAAAATTGACGAAGTGTCCAAATAACATTCACACAATAATCCACAATATAACATAATTTTTAAATCTCATTTTCATGAATTTCTGGGCCAAATAGAAGGAATTTAGTGTTTAATGCCTGTAACTTAATGGCCATTTAAATCAACTAGCGAGTGGGTTTTAGTGCAACGCGGTGGATTAGAACGTTGCGGTTTGCAGTGAAGTCAGTATGAAAAATACAGCCGGTTCCTACACTTTTTTTTGTCCCCTTTTTGCAACATGAAAATGTGATTTAAAGCCTTCCTAAAAACCAAGTTTTTATGTAAAAATAAACTGTGTAGCTTCTTTTATCGCCTACCTTAGGTCCGTTCCGCTGTCACCGTTCAGAGCTTTAGAAGATGATTTTTAAACTACTCTAGTTAATAAATAATCTAGCGTAGTTTAAAAATACCTTTATGAATGAAATGTCGGAGCGATTTCTCTTTAGCGACGAAATCGCCCGACATGGATCGACTTGGACTGCCTAGAAAAAATCGGCATTTTAAACCCGCCCCCCTTTGAAAGGCGCCAAAGTCGCGCAAACGGGGAGCGGCAGAACTGCAGCGCTGCTAAAGGTAGGTATTGTAACATACCTACTTATTATGCTTTTTTCCCTGACCAATCAGACTATCCCCATCACATTTTTGCTGTTTAGCAAAGGCTCCATGTGGCACTCCTGGGGTGATTTAAAAATATGTTGGACTTGGATAACATCAATTTCCTTGGATAATATTAATAACAAAGCACCCTGGCCGCTCCCTCTTCTCCCCTCTCCCATCAGGCAAAAGGGATAGAAGTGTGAAAACGCACATCACCGGATTCGGGGACAGTTTCTTCCCAGCTGTTATCAGGCAACTGAATGATCCCACCACAACCAGAGAGCAGTGCTTTTTCTTCTTATCGGGTCCACACACAAGATTGGAAGTTGATCAGCCAGAGCTGAACACACTTCTCGGCATCTGCACAATGGTGTCTGTCTTGCGCTTGTCTGAAGAAGGGTCTCGACCCGAAACGTCGCCTATCTCCTTCACTCCTTAGATGCTGCTGCACCCGCTGAGTTTCTCCAGCTTTTTGTGTAACCCTTGATCAGACTGTGCTGGCTTTACCTTGCACTAAACGTTATTCCCTTATCATGTACCTGTACATTGATAATGGATTGATTGTAATCATGTATTTGCTGACTGGTGAGCACGCGACAAAAACGCCTTTCGCTGTACCTCGGTACACGTGACAATAAACTAAACGAAAGTAATTTGGAATGTCTGAATCGAAGGTCGGCTCCTACTTAAATTGCTTTCAGCTTTAACACTTGTGTTAATTGTGTAAATTGCAGCTATAAGAAGAGTCTCGACCGGAAACGTAACCTATTCCTTATCTCCGGAGATGCTGCAGGTCCTGCATCTGCAGTTCCTCCATACACAGTAGGGATGTCGTGTTGGGACTTTGATTGGAACACACATTAAGCATTGTGCACAGTTCTGGTCTCAGCACTATTGGAAGTATGTAATTTCATAGCAGAAACTGCACAGAACGTTCACCAGGACGATGCCTGCATTAGATGACTTAAGTTATTGGAAGAGATTGGATAAGCTCCTATGGAAGTTTTGATAATGGAATTTAATGCAGAGAAATGTGAGGTGTTACATTTTGGGAAGTCTAACATGGGCAGGGCCTACACAGTGAATGGTAGAGTGTTATTGACCAGAGGGATCTAGGAATGCAGGTGCATGGTTCCTTGAAGGTAGAGTCGCAGGTATATCAGGTGGTCAAAATGGATTTTGGCACATTGGCCTTCATCAGAGTATTGAGTATAGAAATTGGGAGGTCACGTTGCAGTTATATAAGACATTGATGGGGCCGTATTTCGAGCATTGTGTTCAGTTCTGGGCACCACGTTATAGGAAAGATGTTGTCAAGCTAGAAAGGGTACAGAGAAGATTTACAAGGATGTTGCTAGGACTCGAATGTGGGAGCTTTAGGGAGAGATTAAGTAGGCTGGGATTCTATTCCTTGGAGAGCAGGAGGATGTGGGGCGATCTTATAGAGGTATAAAAAATCATAAGATAAATAGATCCGGTGGATGCACAGAGCCTCCTGCCCTGAGTAGGGAATTTGAGAACCAAGAGGACACATGTTTATGGAGAAGGGGAAAAGATTTAATAGGAATCTGAGGGGTAAATTTTTCGCACAAAGGATGGTGGGTGTATGGAACAAGATGCCAAAGGAGATAGTTGGGGCAAGGACTATTGCAACATTTAAGAGACAGTTAGACAGGTACATGGAAGGACAGGTTTGGCAAGACATAGGCCACATGCAGGAAGGTTGGACTAGTGTAGTTAGGACATGCCAACCGGTGTTGGTGTTGGGCTGAAGGGTCTGTTTCCACATTGTATGACTCTATCACTTTAAGCTGGGTTTGTTTTGTGTGGAATGAAGCAATACTGTGAGATGATGTATCACATTATAAGGGGTCTAGATTGGGTAGATCGTCAGAATAATTTTCACATGATAATGGTATAAAAAAAGGGAATAAGGTTGAGGAGAGAATTAGTTTTAAAGGTAAATTGAGCGGAATGTGCTTGACACAGCGCTGGATACATCGCGGAGCGGGCGATGCCTTACCTGGATCGCCGTTGAAGCTCCGGAGTGTTGGGCTTCAACATCGGAGCTGTGGTTCCAGCGCGGGCGGCACTGACTTCAACATCGTGGAGTCCTGCGGCCCTTTGCCGAGGGCCGCCAGCGTTGAATCTACGCCCAGCGCGGCCTGTGGACTTCGGGAGCCTCTGACTCCAGTAGGAGGTGGCCGATTCGGATGTCCAAGCCGCCGAGGATGTCCCTCAGTCCCAACGTAAGACTTCCATCACCCCGGCGAGCGGGCCTGAACATCAGGCTGCCCATAGCGGCGGCAGCGGGGGGTTTGGGAGCCTCCCGACCACGAGAGGACAACAGAGGAGGATGACTGAATTCTGGAGCGTTCCCTCACAGTGGGAAACATTGATCCCGCTGTGTGGGGATGTCTGTGTTAAAGACTATCGTGTTCTGTGCTCTTTATTATTCGTTTGGCTGTATGGTGACCACATATTTCACCGTACCAATTGGTACATGTGACAAATAAATGTATCTTGCATCTTGTACAGAGCGTGATTGAAATCTGGAATTTACTGCTGCAGGAAGAGGTGCATCGGATACAATCCCTGCCTCTAAGAGACATTTAGACAGGCACTTCAATAGACAAGGATTAGAAGGATATGGGCCCAGAGTGGGCACATGGATGTCGTGTAAGTTAGGTGAAAGGCAACATAGTGAACTGAAGGGCGCTTCGCTGTGCTGTTAAGCATCTTTTTAACAATAATTATTTGTTGTTGGATTAACTCTTGGGATAACCTCTTCAGAAACTAATTATTTTACAGCCTTTAGAAATATCTGCAACACTGCTGCTCTGTTTCAGCTCATCAGGATCGTTGAATACCATTGATGCGATTATTTATTTTAAAAGACAAAGATTGCGTGGGAATATGCAAAGTTATCCCTGCACATTAACATTGCTCTACACACACTAGGGTCATTTTATTTACAATGACACCAAGCCAATTAACCTACAAACCTGTACTTCTTTGGAGTATGGGAGGAAACCGAAGATCTCGGAGAAAACCCACACAGTTGACGGGGAGAACGTAAAACTCCATATAGAGAGCACCCGCAGTCAGGATCGAACCTGGGGTCTCTGGCGCTGTAAGGCAGTAACTCTACCGCTGCGCTATCGTGTTCCCCACTTGTTAAGCATTATTAGAATAAGTAATGCAGAACATTATGCAGGTTTGCTAACAAAGACATCTGATCGCCAATATTTGTATTTTACACAGGAGCAGTGGAAACATTTTCCATTATGTCATATATAAACAATTGGACTATGTCTTCTTGAGTCCAAAATATGTCAACATTTAGATATTTTTCTGCACCCTTAAGATCAAACCTAGTGGGAATTGTGAGCTGAAAATGGCATAACTGGACCAGTGAAGCACTTCAGGACACAACATGCTGGAGCTAATAAGCGGGTCAGGCAGCATCTCTGGAGAACAAGGATAGGTGACGTTTTGGGGGCGAGACCCTTCTTCAGACTGATTTTAGGTAGGGGGGAAGAAAGCAGGACAAAATGTGGCAGGTAATAGATCGACACAGATGAGGAGGGGTTTTGATAAGCACTTGGTTGGAATAAAGGTCAGAGATAGGAAAGGAAGGTGTGAGGCAGGTTTGAAGAATTGCCAATTGTAAAGCTTGCGGGAGGAAAGTAGCAGGGGGGGAAGAGGGGTGGAGGAGAGAAATAGGTGGGAGTCCGCATGGGGAAGGAAGGGGGGGCTGGGGGGAGGTTTACAGCATTACCTAAAATTGGATAATTCAATGTCCATACCATTGGGTTTCACCCTTACACCTGTAGCCTGAGGATCAACTTTGCCGTTGCTTCAACTTTCCAGTTCAAAGATTTAGAAATATAAGCATGGCTCCCACAATGAGCTGAAAGAGGGTGAGAGATAGATGAGATTACAAGAAGGATGTCATGGTAGAAATCAGGGAACAAAGTTTGACCCTATAAAGATTTATTAATTTACCTCGTGGAAAGCTCTCAAGGGAATTAGCTGATATTAATCCACTGGAATGGGCATGGGGACAGGAAGAATGATCTGGATAATGATGTTTTCAGCCACTGGAGACGGTGGGTTGTATGTATTTGAATTTTTCTTGGATATCATACTTTCATGTCATATTTTGCTTTGGAAAAACAGGGCGGAAACGGGCCCTTCGGCCCAAAGAGTCCGCGCCGACCAGCGATCACACACGAAGGACAATTGTACATTTACACTAAGCAAATTAACCTACAAACCTGTACGTATTTGGAGTGCGGGAGGTAACTGAAGATCTCGGAGAAGACCCACGCAGTCACGGGGAGAACGTTCCAATTCCGTACAGACAGCACCCGTAGTTGGGATGGAACCCACGTCTCTGGCACGCTGTAAGGCAGCAACTCTACCGCTGCACCACCGTGCCGCCCCCATATTTTGAAGGTTCCTATGCAATTGCCATTCCGTCAGCAGCATACAGGATCTGCAGTTGACTGGCCCATGCATTTGTTACTGTTATTGTTTAGCTGGCAGTAATTGCATCAGAGGATGAGGGGAAAGGCCAAGATTTGAGGCTTTGCTTCGGGTGGCCATACTATGCAAGGATTATCACAAGACTGCTATCATTGCCTGTGGGAATCTGGTATTGGGGCAAGAAAAGTTAGCTGGTGTTCCAGCTTCTGCTTTTAATTAAACTATCCAGGGCTATCAGTAACTCAGTGAAAGGCCAGTGACTTCTAGAAAACAATTTGACGCATTGATAACTTGTATTCCTTGTAACCAAACTTTCCCCTCCACATCAGATTAATCACAATTACGTTTCTGCTAATTATGCCAATTTACCCACCTTCCAGAAGGCCTTAAAATGGAGCTGCTTCATTTGTAGGTCAAGCATTTTAATTGGAACCAATCTTTTATTCAGTGGGAATCTCACGGGGGTAGACCGTGTAAAGAGGCTGGTTTGGGTCTTATGTTTGCAATTTAAGTAGCATGACAATGGCATGCTTTCACAATCGTGCTGCTTTTCATTTGGTCACATATGTTCACTTTAAATAAGAAGCCGGAGGGTTTTTTTTGCTCCAAGAAATATAAAATGGTGTCCATGTGTAAACTTGATGTTTTCTATAGTGACAACATGATACTCTGCAACAAAGTGAGGTAAGGAGGCAAGAAAAAAGTAATTAATACTGTGCTGAAGGCAATTCATAGGCTTGATGGGGAAGACCGTTGATCGCGACACGGAGAGAGGCATGAAACAAAAAAATGTTTGAATGTAATCTTTGGAGGATAGGGATGGGTTGTAAGTTTGAGGAACAGTTAGAAACATAGAAGCATAGAAATTAGGTGCAGGAGTAGGCCATTCGGCCCTTCGAGCCTGCACCGCCATTCAATATGATCATGGCTGATCATCCAACTCAGTATCCCGTACCTGCCTTCTCTCCATACCCCCGATCCCCTTAGCCACAAGGACCATATCTAACTCCCTTTTAAATATAGCCAATGAACTGGCCTCAACTACCCTCTGTGGCAGAGAGTTCCAGAGACCCACCACTCTCTGTGTGAAAAAAGTCCTTCTCATCTCGGTCCTAAAGGATTTCCCCCTTATCCTTAAGCTGTGGCCCCTTGTCCTGGACCTCCCCAACATTGGGAACAATCTTCCTGCATCTAGCCTGTCCAACCCCTTAAGAATTTTGTAAGTTTCTATAAGATTGCTTCTCAATCTCCTAAATTCTAGAGAGTATAAACCGAGTCTATGCAGTCTTTGTTCATAAGACAGTCCTGACATCCCAGGAATCAGTCTGGTGAACCTTCTCTGCACTCCCTCTATGGCAATAATGTCCTTCCTCAGATTTGGAGACCAGAACTGTACGCAATGATAGTTAGTTCACTGTGGGGCATAGACCAGGCTGGGAATTTCCTGGAGTACGCATTCCTTGAGCTGTCCCCTGCACGACTTCAGAGTTTTCAGTGAAATAAGAATTGGGAGCCATCATTCAGAATCAGCCATTCAAAGTCAAATCAAATCAATTCAAATGTCTTGTCACATGCACAAGTATGGCAAGGTACAGGTACAATGAGAATTCTTGCTTGCAGCAGCATCACTAGCACTCAGCCTCAGATAAATGCACAAAAACAAATCATACATAAATTCTTTATTTGCTTAAGAAGGAACTGCAGATGCAGGAAAATCGAAGGTAGACAAAAATGCTGGAGAATCTCAGCGGGGGAGGCAGCATCTATGGAGCGAAGGAAATAGGCAACGTTTCGGTTCGAAAGCCTTCTTCAGAAGAAACCCTATTTCCTTCACTCCATCGATGCTGCCTCACCCAATACATAAATTCTACTTGCATTCCCCAAGATTATTGTCTGCACTGAGCCCAGGACACAGCATCCAAACCGACCCACCAATGAAAGCTATAAGCAGTGACAGTGGTCCATTAAATTTAATAATATTGACATTTAAAACTATTATGATAGACACCCCAAGAGTTAAGGGTGCATGTCATCATTCTTCAGCATTATTCAGCAACGCGTGTCAGGGGTTATGGGGAGGAGGCAGGAGAAGGGTTAGGAGGGAGAGATAGATCAACCATGATTAAATGACAGAGTAGACTTGATGGGCTGAATGGCCTAATCCTGCTCCTGTCACTTATGGACTTATGATCATTCCTCGATTTCACCCCACATCCCTTCTATAGGTTAGTGTTCACAGTGTTAAATATTCGCTAATGGTGTCTTTGTAACCCTTCTTAATCACGTTTGGTGTGAGGGATTGAGTGGATCTTTGCCAATGGAATAATTTCACAGACAGATGAGATTTTGTCAATGACATTTAATATTTAATATTACTCTCTCAAACAGCAGTGAGTATGGCTTTGATTAAGAAGTCACCATTGTGCAAAAAGTCAATTTTTCTACTGGTTCTTTTGTTTAGTGAGATATTGTTACTGTGTGGAAGTGGCTGTGTAATATGCTTTGCCAGCATTTTTATACCTCTATTCCCTTCTATCTGCTATAAACAATTGCTTGTGTTGCCATAAGATAATGGGTAGCAAGATCACTTAAATGAGAGAACACCACAAATAAATTTGTTCCTTAATTACGTTGTGATAAAACATGGCATGTTATCGCTGTATTTTAAACAAAACCAGACCTTTGATGCCGTCATTGCTGCCAAGCTGAAAAAATTGTGCTCTCAGCATTGAGTTCAATCCTTGGTCATTCTGTGCAATCTGCCGCAGGGCTTCATCATTTCCACAAGAGGACAGATGTTCGCATTAACTGGTTGACCCAAATGCACAAAGAGAGTCTGAGTCGGCATTGTGACTTTGAATGAGCAGGAAGTAGTTCACATTCGTCTTGCATTCTATGCAGGAGACAGTTCTCACTGGAGCGATCACTCCTGCTATTCTGCCGCAGAAGCTGACCCCTTGATACTGGGCTGCAGCATCTTGAGTTTGGAGAAGGTTTCCACCGACCATGAGTGAGTGATTTCTGTGCTTGAACAAAGGCAAGTAGGGATTCTGGTTATAGACACAAAGTGCTGGAGTCTGCTTCTTCTTGCGTGTGGCGTGCACAGCCTAAAGTTGTAGGTCAACTTGTTCTATTTGATCTTTTTATTTGTGCACGTCGGGTTGATTGCATTAGTCGAAACAGCATGGACCACGTGAAGGTTGCAATCTCCCACCCCAATGCTGGAATAACTTTGTGGGACAGGCAGCATCTCTGAAGAGAAGGAATGGGTGACGTTTCGGATCTAGACCCTTCTTCAGACTGAAGACGGGTCTCGACCCGAAACGTCACCCATTCCTTCTCCCCAGAAGTGCTGGCTGTCCGGCTGAGTTACTCCGGCATTTTGCGTCTATCTTCGGTATAAACCAGCATCTGCAGTTCCTCCCGACACAATTGGCATTCTGGCTGGTGGGCGGATGGGGCGGGTAGGCAAGAATACTACATATTTCCATCACCAATCACTCTCCAGAACCGCAAGAATTTTACACCTCTCTTGCTGACAACGTTTTCATTAGGGAGGTGGTTACAACTTAGCATTGAATCTCTGATGAAACAAAAACCACAACATGCTGGAGTAATTCAGCGGGTCAGACAGCATCCCTGGCGATCATTTTGGTTCAGGACAATGCAGACTGAATGTTGGGGGGAGGGGGGGGGGTGTGTGAGAAAGATGAAAGAGAGGAGGCGCAGGACAAAGACTGCCTGGTAAAATGGTTTCTGATAGGTAGATGGAGGTCAAAGGCCAGAGATTAAAAAACAAAAGGTGTGAGACAAAAGGATTGAAGAGTTACGAAAGCCTGCGGAAGGAATGTAGTTGTAAGGGGAGGGGAGAAGTCGGTTCAAGTCCAGGTGAGGCACAGGGGAGTGGGTGGGAGGCATGTGGGGGAAGAAGAGAGAGCGGGAGAATGTTATAGTTACCTTAAGTTGGAGAATTCAATGTAGAAACAAAGAAGAGTGGGAGTCGGTAGGTTTGCGTCTACCGTAAACTAACCGACATCCATTGGTATCTGGACTACACTCCCTCCCACCCTGCCTCCTGCGGAGATGCTTTTCCCTACTTTCAATTCCTCCATCTCCGCTGAATCTGCTCCCAAGATGACACTTTCCATTCTAGGGCGTCCAAGATGTTACCTTTCTTTAGTAAATGTGGTTCCCCACTTCTGTCACAGATGGATCTCTCACCCGCGTCTCCTCGGTGTCCCATGGTCCAGACGGAACAAGGACAGAGTTCCCCTGGTCATCGCCTCTCACCCCATCAGCTGCTGCATCCAACACATCATCCTCCGACATTCCCAGCACCTCCAATGTCATCCCACCACTTGTCACATCTTCCCATCTCCACCCCTTTCCACCTTGTGCAGACTGTTCCCTCCGCAACTCCTCGGTTCATTTATCCCTTCCCAATCCACTCCCTCCCCAGGTACATTCCCCTGTAACCGCAGGTGATGCAGCACCTGTCCCTATGCCTCTTCCATCAGCTCCATCCAGGGACCCCAGCGACCTTTCCAGGTGAGACAGAGGTTCACGTGCACCTCCTCTAACCTCATCCACTGCGTCCGGTGTTCCCGATGTGGTCGCCTGTACATCGGGAACCAAACGTAGACATGGCGATCGTTTTGCGGAACACTTGTACTCTATCCGCCCAGGCCCACTTTCAGTCTCATAGTTCTGCCTTAATCTTCATGTCACCCAGAATGAAAAATGACTGGAGTTACACAAAAGGCTGGAGAAACGCAGCGGCTGCAGCAGCATCTAAGGAGTGAAGGAGATAGGTGACGTTTCGGGTCGAGACCCTTCTTCAGACTGGTCAGGGATCAGGGAAACGAGAGATATAGACGGTGATGTGGAGAGATAAAGAACAATGAATGAAAGATATGCAAAAAAGTATCGATGATAAAGGAAACAGGCCATTGTAAGCTGTTTGTCGTGTGAAAATGAGAAGCTAGTGCGACTTGGGTGGGGGAGAGATAGAGAGAGAGGGAATGCCAGGGCCCGGGGGCTGAGGGAGAGGTGGGAAGGGGAGGAGACAGCAAGGGTTAACAGAATTGAGAAAATTCAATGTTCAAGCCCAGAGGATGCAGACTCCCCAAGCGGAATATGAGGTGCTGTTCCTCCAACTTGCTGTGTTGCTCACTCTGGCCGTGGAGGAGGCCCAGGACCGAGAGGTCGGATACGGAATGGGAGGGTGAGTTGAAGTGCTGAGCCACCGGGAGGTCGGGTTGATTATTGCGGACCGGGCAGAGATGTTCGGCGAAACGATCGCCCAGCCTCCGCTTGGTCTCACCGATGTAGATCAGCTGGCATCTGGAGCAACGAGTCATTTTGAAAAATGACTGGCTTGATGAAGCAATAACTTTAATGGAAGCTTTTGATGTCTCTTTCAATAGGTTCTCTTTCATATTATTAACATATTTTCTTCATATTTACATTATTCATGGTGTCCATGTCAAGCACATTACCTACCACCTGTTTCTGATGAACTTGTTCAATGACTGTTTTAATTTGCAAAAAAGTTTTTCTGCTGATCAGATTTTTGTTTGGACTGTTTTACGCATTTCTGAAAGCACCCCTTCGATAATAGTGTTCCTCATGTAGTTTTTGCTTGTGCAGCCTCACTTCCATCTGTGTTTTTTTTTAAAACCATGTGTTTCAGAATGTTGCTCTAGGCTAACTTGAGGTTATTTATTTTTAAACATGAGTCAAATTGGAGTGACGAGAGTTGGCACAACTTCTATCCAACTCAATTAGTGCGCAGTATCCCAAAGTGACTGTCAGCTTTTCCTTTCTTACTGGATGCTGTTTTTGCAAAACATACTTCATGCAATGTTCTGTTCAGTTTAGTTTATTGTCACGTGTACTGAGGTACAGTGAAAAGCTTTTGTTGCGTGCTAACCAGTCAACGGAAAAACAATACATGATTACAATCGAGCCATTTACCGTGTATCGATACATGATAAGGGAGTAATGTTTAGTGCAAGGTAAAGCCAACAAAGATAGTCTGAGTGTTAAAGAAGGAACTGCAGATGCTGGAGAATCGAGGGTTACACAAAAAGCTGGAGAAACTCAGCGGGTGCAGCAGCATCTAAGGAGTGAAGGAGATAGGCGACGTTTCGGGTCGAGACCCTTCTTCAGATCTGAAGGTCATCAAAGAGATAGATGGTCATTCAGCACTGCTCTCTGGTTGTGGTAGAATGATTCAGTTGCCTGATAACCGCTGGGAAGAAACTGTCCCTGAATCACGAGGTGTGCGTATTCACACTTCTAGATGCTTTGCCCGATGGGAGAGGGGAGAAGAGGGAGTGGCCAGGGTGCGACTCGTCCTTGATTATGCTGCTGGCCTTGCCGAGGCAACGTGAGGTATAAATGGAGCCAATAGAAGGGTGATTCAAAATGCTGGAGTATCTCAGCGGGACAGGCAGCATCTCTGGAGAGAAGGAATGGGTGACGTTTCGGCTCGAGACCCTTCTTCAGAAGGGAGGTGGGTTTGTGTGATGGCCTGGGCTGCGTCCACAATTCACTGCAATTTATTTTGGTCCCAAACCAAGCTGTCATGCATGATGATAAAATGCTTTCTGCAGAAGATGCACCAGATGTGTATATGCACTAGAATTTTCTAGAGCAATCTATTAGTGGAAGACTTGATTTTGCTGCAACCTAATTATGACTGAAGTTAACATTCAAAAGTATTTTTCCTTTATTTTGAGAATTGTATAGATTTGTAAAATGAAACATATGTAGTCTGTAAGCAGGCAATAAAGAATAGGTGACCATCTCTCATTGCTCTGGTGTTGGAGAAGGAATTGTATACCAATGTAAATGCAGTTTTTTTCAATATAACATGGTAATTGAAATTAGTACTTTATTTAACTTTCAAGAATGCATGCTTGATTTATTTATTATTTCAAAGAACTTCATTGAAATTTTGGTTTTGCTCACAGTTGTGCTTTCTGAATTCCCTCTCAGTTTGTTATTATATTCTCTATCCTATTCCTTCGCACACATTCTTGTTGCACTTGCTCTTGTTCCCTTCCATTCCACTTGGCTCGCTCACAAATGCTACCTTGTTTCTTTTTTGGTAATCATTCTCGGATAAGCCCATGTTTGTGGATGTCCTTGCATCATGGAGAGTCATAGAGTGATATAGTGTAGAAACAGGCCTTTTGGCCCAACTTGCCCACACCGACCAACATGTCCCACCTGTCTGTGTTTGATCCATGTCCCTCCAAACCTGTCCTATCCATGTATCCATGTATCCTATCCTGTCCTATCCTGTCCCTTCACCTCCCCCATCCACTCCTTTCAGGGACCCAAGCAGTCCTTCCAAGTCCGACAGAGGTTCACCTGCACCTCCTCCAACCTCATCTACTGCATCCGTTGCTCCAGATGCCAGCTGATCTACATCGGTGAGACCAAGCGGAGGCTGGGCGATCGTTTCGCCGAACACCTCTGCTCGGTCTGCAATAACCAACCCGACCTCCCGGTGGCTCAGCACTTCAACTCCCCCTCCCATTCCGTATCCGACCTCTCGGTCCTGGGCCTCCTCCACGGCCAGAGTGAGCAACACCGCAAGTTGGAGGAACAGCACCTCATATTCCGCTTGGGGAGTCTGCATCCTCTGGGCTTAAACATTGAATTTTCTCAATTCTGTTAACCCAGGCTGCCTCCTTCCCTTCCCACCTCTCCCTCAGCCCTCGGGCCCTGGCATTCCTTCTCTCTCTATCTCTCCCCCACCCAAGTCGCACTAGCTTCTCATTTTCACACTACAAACAGCTTACAATGGCCTGTTTCCTTTATCATCGATACATTTTTGCATATCTTTCATTCATTGTTCTTTATCTCTCCACATCACAGTCTATATCTCTCGTTTCCCTGATCCCTGACCAGTCTGAAGAAGGGTCTCGACCCGAAACGTCGCCTATCTCCTTCGCTCCTTAGATGCTGCTGCACCCGCTGAGTTTCTCCAGCTTTTTGTGTAACCCCCTATCCATGTACTAACTGTTTCTTAACAATTGGGATAGTCCCTGCCTCAACTACCTCCTCTGGCATCTTGCTCCATACACCCACCATCCTTTGTGTGAAAAGGTTACCCCTCAGATTCCTATTAACTCTTTTCCCCCTTCACCATAAACCTATGTCCTCTGGTTCTCAAATTCCCTCCTCAGGGTAGGAGGCTCTGTGCATCTACCGGATCTATTCCTCTCATTATTTTGTATACCTCTATAAGATCACGCTTCAACCTCCTGCGCTCCAAGGAATAGAATCCCAGCCTACTCCTATAGCTAGGAATAGAACCTCTCCCTGTAGCTCACACCTACGAGTCCTGGCAACATCCTCGTAAATCTTCTCTGCACCCTTTCCAGCTTGACAACATCTTTCCTATAACGTGGTGCCCAGAACTGAACAAAGTACTCTAAATGTGTCATCAATGTCTTATACAACTGCAACATGACCTCCCAACTTCTATACTCAATACTCTGACTGATGAAGGCCAATGCGCCAAAATCCATTTTGACCACCCTATCTACCTGCGACCATCACCAGAGCAATGAGAGATGGCCACCTATTCTTTATTGCCTGCTTACAGACGACATATGATTCATTTTATAAACCTCTATTATTCTCAAAATAAAGGAAAAATACTTTGAATGTTAACTTCAGTCATAAATTGGGTTGCAGCAAAATCAAGAGTCTACCACAAATGTATTGCTCCAGAAACATCTAGTGCATATACACATCTTCAGGGAAACATGCACCTGCATTCCTAGATCCTCGATTCACCTACTCTGGGCAAGAGACTCTGTACATCTATCCGATCAATTCCTCTCATGATTTTACACACCTCTATAAGATCGCCCCTCATCCTCCTGCGCTCCAAGGAATAAAGTCCCAATTATGTGATTCTCACTTGCAGATCTACCATTGGTGCTTTCATTTAGCCTCATCTTTAATAGTTAGGCTTTGAAAAGTAGTACAAGTTTGTGTGATATATTGTCATCATGTTGGGGGAGTGGGGTGGCAGGGAAGGGAGTGCAGAGTCAGCTCTGCATACCATCCAGCAGGAAGAAACTTCCACAGCTGACCAAGCATAATCCCTGACTTTTGCCAGCTGATAAAAGCCAAGGAAATTACTAAACATTTAAAATTATCAAACAATTAACATTTTAAAATTAGTGCAAATGAATAAACAAACCATGAATATTTTTAAACATTGAAAATCAATTATTCTGAACAGATGCAAATTATCTAATAATTATCTTGTTCCCCCACTGTTAATTCTATTCATTCAAATGAATGAGGTCACTTTTCTCTGCAGGGGCTAGAAATCTGAAATAAAACAACATTGACTGAACAATCCAGATAGTCAGCCGGCATCATGGTTATTGGAGGCTGAGGGTAGTGGTGGATGGTGGTATTTCTACCTGGAAGTCTGTAACATGTGGCAGCAATTGGGGCTGAGACGTTTGTTTATAATGTATATAAATGACTGATGTTCTGACTATTACGTTTTCATACAACACAACCATGAGTAGAGTCCCACTATCCAACCATGGATAGTGAAGAAGTTACTTGAGGATACAGTGGAGCATAGAGCGTAGAAAGTTGGACAGAACAGTGGCAGATGGAATTTAATAAAGACTCAAATGGGAAGTCAAGTTGTAATTGGACAGAAACTTTAAATGATAGGTACGTTAGAGGATAGACACAAAATGTTGGAGTAATTCAGCGGGACAGGCAGCATCTGAAGAAGGCTCTCGACCCAAAACATCACCAGTTCCTTCTCTCCAGAGATGCTGCCTGAGTAAAGGGCCTGTCCCACCAGCATGCGATTCCATGCAGTGAGCGCGACCAAACCGGTAGCTGGGGATGCGCGGAGGTCGGGTGATCCCCTGTACAGGGCCGTTCCCACCAGCATGCGCCTGCATGCGGCAAGCGCGACCAAACTGGCAGCGGGGGCTGCGCGGAGGTCGGATGAGTGGTGGAACGCGGCGCAAAGTGAGGCGAACTTGGAGCGAAGTCTTAAGGTAAGTTTGCCAGGCAGAGAGGGACACACAGAGAGTGGCACAGAGGCACACACACACAGAGGGCCATGGAGCCACACACAGAGAGGGTCACGGAGGCACCTACAGATAGGTTCACGGAGGCACGACGTCGAGGCGGTGTGTAATGCGTCGAGGCGACTGCGAGCCGACAAGCCGCTGCCGCGCGGAATTTTTGAACACGGTCAGTTTTTCGGAGCCCCGCGCGATGTCGGGACGAACTCTGCACAATTCCGCACGGCTCCGGCGATCGAAGTAGGACCTGCCCCGCGACGCCGGACGGCTCAAGCGACCACGTTAGGTCGTGCTCATCGCATGGAGTTGCATGCTGGTGGGACAGGCCCTTTACTCTGAGTTACGCCAGCATTTTGTGTCTTCCTTCGGTGTAAACCAGCATCTGCAGTTCCTTCCTACACAGGTACATTAGAGGTGCTGATGTGTAGCGGGAACTTGGTGTGC
The DNA here is from genome assembly GCA_963514005.1 of Raja brachyura. Next base: position 89,826,028 of record OY740787.1, on the reverse strand, counting down.
AAGGTCATAGCTCCTTGAACGTGGCAACGCAGATAGTTAGAGTGGTGAAGAAGGCATTAGGTATCTTTGCCTTCACAGGCTGAGACATTGAGAGTTAGGGCTGGGATGTCAGCTGCACAAAACATTTGAGTACTCTGCATGATTGTGGTCACACACCACAGAGAGGGTGTGGAAGCAACAGAGACAGCGGAGAAGAGAATCACCGGAATGGTGCCTGGAATGGCTCTGGTTACTATCACATATCAAAGATGTGCAGGTTGGTAGGTTAGTTGGTCATTATAAATTGCCCCTTGAGTGTGGGGGTATTGATGGGAATGTGGGGAGAATAAATAAAAATTGATTATGACTCTCCGCAATCACGTTATCACAATGTTTAAAAAACATTTGGACAACTGATCGTGGATGATCAGCCATGCTCCCATTGTTGGCTCGAAGGGCCGAATGGCCTACCCCTGCACCTATTGTCTATGTATTTATGTATCAAAGTGTTTGGACGGGTGTCACGAGTTATGGGGAGAAGGCAGGAGAATGGGGTTAGGAGGGAGAAATAGATCAGCCATGATTGAATGGCGGAGTAGACTTGATGGGCCGAATGGCCTAATTCTGCTCCTATCACTTATGAACATGGCCTTAAGAATGAATGAATGATACGTTATTGTCACATGTCACAGTGAAAGTCTTTGTTCTGCACACCATACACAAAGTATGCAAAGAGCCGCCACGTATAGGGCCCCAAAGTTACAAAGTGCTCAATGTTGTCGCGATGATCCCTCTTTGCTCTCGTCACCATCCCCACACCCACCCCCCTTTGTTCTCTCGGCGGCATTTAACTGATGTGTATTATTGATTTGTATTGGGATTCTATCTTGGGTGTTACAGTCAGTTCAACATTGGATTCTGAATATGAGTTTCAATGTTTGCTGAAGGAACAGAGGCTGTGCCTGCCCAACGTCCCATGTACCTGCCTGTTTAAATTACATTGTGATAAGCAAGGGTTATAGTCGTTTTTTATTAGACAACCATAAGAAGACAATATTTAACGATTGAAATAATTTCCCCGTTTAGTTTTTTTAACATTAAGCAGAAACTAATAAATCACACTTCACCTCACTCCTCACCAGTTGAAGTCTAATCATAATAAAACACATAGAAATGTGCCATGTCTGATAATACATTTCCCTGAACTTTAATCTTAATTTAATAACTCTTCATAAAATTTTCAGAAATTGGACTAATCTGAGAAATCTAAGAGAAAATGAAGTTTAATTCTTATCACAGATACCACATTTGCCACACTGTGTTCAATATTGTAATTTTTGGTTAGTCTTGCGAGTAGAGTATAAAAAATATATATATTTTTAAAAATAAATGTATTTTCTGTCCTTGCCCTCTAGAGAAAACTGTTACAGTTGTTTGTTCTGCTTTACATTAGCATGGAATTGATTTCAGGCCAGTGTTAACACTTTGCAGTGTTCATGCTCAAGTCATCCTTTAAATTGGTTACCATCTCAAATATTGATCCAAAGACTTTTGCTGCTTTGCATTTAGGAGCATTACTGCCACACAGGGCAGATAGTATCTGAGCATTTCTTTGGAAGTCTAGGAAACGTGTTGATTGCAAGTCGCTACATTAATACAGCTAGACATTGAACATGCCTGTATAATTTGTTGAAGGAGCTCAGAAGGATCCGATGCCAGGAGCAGAAATTCAAAGCAGCTGCAACTTTCCCTAAGAAAGTTAGAGGGAATTGACCAAAGGCAGACTTTGTAAGGGTTCACTTTGACCTCTTCATTCTTTGATCCTCTGAAGCTTTGTTCTGCAGGTTATTTGGCTTGGTATATGTGTAAATTGTCCCTAGTTTCATGGTCCTCCAAAATATTCCAAATTGGAATTTAAACTGTGTGTGTAGTGTGTGTAGGATAGTGTTCGTGTGTGGGGATTGCTGTGGGCTGAGGGGCCTGTTTCCACGCTATATCTCTAAAGTCAACTGAACTAAAAAATAATGGGGAGGCCATTTAGGGCTGAGATGAGGAAAAACGTTTTCACCCAGTGAGTTGTGAATCTGTGGAATTCTCTGCCACGGAAGGCAGTGGAGGCCAATTCACTGGATGTTTTCAAGAGAGAGTTAGATATAGCTCTAACGGCTAACAGGATCAAGGGATATGGGGAGAAAGTTGGAACGGGGTACTGATTTAAGATGATCAGCCATGATCATGCTGGTTCTACGGGCAAAACGGCCTACTCCTGTACCTATTTTCTATGTTTCGAAGTAAGCTTTAAAAAAAATGGTTAATGGCCCACATTTGCACTTGTCTTTTGGACAATCTAGAGCCCCTGCCACTCATGCACAGGAAAGCTATGTCCCTGGTGAACACCATCGGCCCTGGGTTATCTTGACCCAGAGGCCTCCAAACGTTTCAGCATGAGGGCCACATTATATATTTGGCACATTTTTGCGGGCTGTAGGAAAAAATAAAGAAGTGTCACACACACGCACACACACGCACACGCACACTGACACACGCACACAGTCACACACACTGACACACACACACAATGATAGGCACAAAGTGTTAAAGAAGGAACTGCAGATGCTGGAGAATCGAGGGTTACACAAAAGGCTGGAGAAACTCAGTGGGAAGCGAAGGAGATGCTGCTGCACCCGCTGAGTTTCTCCAGCCTTTTGTGTAACCCCACACACAATGATAGACGCACACACACTGACACACACACACACCAACACATGCACACACACGGTGACACACACAGAAACGCACACGCACACGTGGACTCCCACATACCAAAACACACACAGACACACGCACGCCGACACACAGACACACAAACACAGACACACACAGACTCACACATACAGGCTCTCTCACACTCTCTATCTCTCTCCTTCTCACACACACACACGCACTGTAATCACCCCAGGCATATTAACAAAGACCCACGCACGCGTAATGCTCACCCATCGGGCACTTACACACACACACACACACACACACACACACACACACAGAGCTGGCTACCGATCCGCCGATCTCCGCAGGGCTGGCGAGAGAGAGAGAGAGAGAGGGAAAGAGAGAGAGGGAGGATTCCCCTGGCAGCTCCGGCGGAGACCCAGCCAAAGGGTCCAGGCCAGTGTGGCGCCCCGTAGCATGAGCTGTTCACGGGTCACCTTCACGGGGGGGGACCGCTACACACCGACCCTGGCCGACTATGCCGCTAACTAGCTCCCCCCTTCACCGCCTCCCCCTCGGTCCACTCCCCAGGACATTAACCTCGTCCTTAACGTCATCAAGATGAAGCAGTTGGTTGTTGATCTGAGGAAGCGAGGAGGTGAACTCAACCCTGTCTTCATCAATAGAGCTGCTGCAGAGAAGGTGGACGGTTTCAAGTTCCAAGATAGACACAAAATGCTGGAGTAACTCAGCGGGACAGGCAGCATCTCTGGAGGGAAGGAATGGGTGACATTTTGGGTCAAGACCCTTTTTCAGATAGAGTCTGAAGAAGGGTCACCCATCTCTCCAGAGACGCTGCCTGTCCCGCTGAGTTACTCCAGTTTTTTGTGCCTATCTTCGGTTTAAACCAGCATCTGCGGTTCCTTCCTACACACTTCAAGCTCCAATGCATCCATATCACTCGCTACCTAATTTGGTCCCGTTAGATCTATTCTACAATTCTACACTCCTTTCTCTTTAACTTTCTAATTTTCCACTTAGAAGAATCACCACTCTCCCTCCCCACCAACCCAGCTCTTTGATTTAAAGTCGTAGAATGCAAGCCCACGAAAGGATGAGCTGCGGTCCAAAATGAATGTCAATCACTTTCACCAAAGATGACAAACCTTTGATGATAAAAATAAGCAAATGTCAGTGGTCGAAACCAATTGATGATGTAAACATTGAGATGGCTTTTTCAAAGACTAGTATGGGTATCAGGGGTTATGGGGAAAAGGCAGGAGAATGAGGTGAAGAGGGAGAGATAGAGCAGCCATGTTTGAATGGCAGAGTAGACTGGTGTAAGAAGGAACTGCAGATGCTGGTTTAATCCGAAGATAGACACAAAAAGCTGGAGTAACTCAGTGGGACAGGCAGCATCTCTGGAGAGAAGGAATGAGTGACGTTTCGGGTCGAGGTCTGAAGAAGGGTCTCAACCCGAAACGTCACTCACTCCTGTCCCGCTGAGCTACTCCAGCTTTTTGTGTCTGATCGGCGGACGAGACTTGATGGGTCGAATGGCCTAATTCGGCTACTATCACATATGATCTTATGACCTTAGTGCAACCTCTAAAATTATATTTTGTGCTCCTCCCAGTAAACAGTCTTTGGAGCAATTCAATTAAGGCTGTAGCATATAATCGTAAAAATACATTGGGAGAAAGTATCCTTTTTTGTAATCAGATCGAGGTACATCAGAATGTACCCATATTGCACTAGTTTACATGCTCTCTGATTCTCCATTTAAACTAATTTGTTTGCTGAAAGTTAATTTTGATATTTTATTCACACTAGGAAGAACTAATTGACCTTCATTAGGTTCTCTTGGGACAGAGAACAGTTTCTCCCACAAAGCTCCAAAGGGTCGAATCTTGTCTAGAAATGTTGAGGCGGCAAAGTATTATTTTAGATTAGATGTAATTTAGAGGTACAGCAGGGAAACAGGCCCTTCGGCCCACTGAGTCCACATCGACCAGCGATCCCCGCACACTAACACTATCCTACACTATCCTAAAATTGGGGCCAATTTTACATTTATACCAAGCCAATTAACCTACAAATCTGTACGTCTTTGGACTGTGGTAGGAAACCAAAGATCTCGGAGAAAACCCGTGCAGGTCACGGGGAGAACATACAAACTCTGCACAGACAGCACCTGTAGTCAGGATTGAACCAGGGTCCCTGGCGCTGTAAGGCAGCAACTCATATATAACATATAACAATTACAGCACGGAAACAGGCCTTCTCGGCCCTTCCAGTCCGTGCCGACCATTTATTTTCCCCTAGTCCCATCTACCTGCACTCAGACCATATCCCTCCATTCCCTTCCCGTCCATAAACCTATCCACTTTACTTTTAAATGTTAAAATCGATCCTGCTTCCACCACTTCTGCTGGAAGATCATTCCACACAGCCACCACTCTCTGAGTAAAGAAGTTCCCCCTCATGTTACCCCTAAACCTCTGTCCCTTAATTCTAATGTCATGTTCTCTTGTTTGAATCTTTCCTACCCTCAATGGGAAAAGCTTATCCACGTCAACTCTGTCTATCCCTTTCATCATTTTAAAGACCTCAAGTCCCCCTTTAACCTTCTGTGCTCCAAACAATAAAGACCTAACTTGTTCAACCTTTCTCTGTAACTTAGTTGCTGGAACCCAGGCAACATTCTAGTAAATTTCCTCTGTACTCTCTCTATTTTGTTGACATCCTTCCTATAATTAGGCGACCAAATGTTTGACATAGACATAGACATAGAAAATAGGTGCAGGAGGAGGCCATTCGGCCCTTCGAGCCAGCACCGCCATTCATTGTAATCATGGCTGATCGTCCCCAATCAATAACCCGTGCCTGCCTTATCCCCATATCCCTTGATTCCACTAGCCCCTAGAGCTCTATCTAACTCTCTCTTAAATCCATCCAGTGATTTGGCCTCCATTGCCCTCTGTGGCAGGGAATTCCACAAATTTGCCTTGAATGGAACTCAGTGACGTCCTGATAATTCATCACCCAATTTGGGAGATGTGCCATTAGGTTACTGGATGAATTCTCCTTTTAAACTGCAAGTGCTAATGTAGACGGAAATAAACTAGCTTGAGGAAGTGTGAGTCAGATTTAACGCACTAAGGTATTTTCAGTCATCAATGAAGAGCCAGAGAATTTTCCAACAAAATAATTGTGTACATTCTATTATTTAAAAATAGTTCATGCTTCAAAGCTTGAATTGCTCACTATGATTAGATGATTATCGGGGATTTCGGATAGACTTTTTCAGCACTTAGCTTATTGCCTTGATTTCTCTGGACACCGAGTTGATTATGATTGTAATGGTGAGCTGCAAACTTGGATGATGATGATACATTATTGTCACGTCCTTCGACTTACAACGCTTTTCGCCGTACCTCGGCACACGTGACAATAAACTAAACTAAGGTACAGTGAAATTCTTTGTTTTTTATATACAAAGCACACACAATGGGCCTCTTAATTTAAACAACTGTTCAAGTTTCTGAAGTAGGGTGGGTGGGAAATAGACTATCAGTGTAGATAGCTCAATGTTGCAGTTGTCTTGATAATCAGATTCCAATGTCAATTCCCACACAAACCAGTATTTACAGACATTTCCGATATTCATTATGATACAGTACAAGTTAGAGATTATATCCTACAGAGATTGACGCAAGATGCTGGAGTAACTCAGCGGGACGGGCTGCATCTCTGGGGAGAAGGAATGGGTGACGTTTCGGGTCGAGATCCTTCATTGAGAAGAAGGGTCTCGATCTGAAACGTCACCCATTCCTTCTAGCCAGAGATGCTACCTGTCCCGCTGAGTTACGCCAACATTTTGTCTTCGGTTTAAACCAGCATCTTCGGTTCCTTCTTGCATCCGACAGAGATGCTGGCTTTTGTGAAGCATTTAACATTTGGTTACATTTATTTTGCTTTATTTTGACTCTTCCCAAGTGGCTGTTTTCATCCTAGCCACATGAGAGATGACAGAATCTCCAGGATTTTAATTAATACCATCACTTCCTTGATGAGACACCATCGCTTGGTGAAACCAAGTAATAGATCGGGTGACAGTGAGCTATCAATCCCAGAGGAGCTCAATGCACTCAGTGGTGGGTCTCTGGAACTCTCTGCCACAGAGGGTAGTTGAGGCCAGTTCATTGGCTATATTTAAGAGGGAGTTAGATGTGGCCCTTGTGGCTAAGGGGATCAGGGGGTATGGAGAGAAGGCAGGTACGGGATACTGAGTTGGATGATCAGCCATGATCATATTGAATGGCGGTGCAGGCTCGAAGGGCCGAATGGCCTACTCCTGCACCTAATTTCTATGTTTCTATGTTTCTATTCAATGCTCACTTTGAAAGTGAGAACATCGATGTACCTTCTGGGGCTCCCATAGCCTCAATGCCACTGTAATCTCAGTCACCAGGGCCGATGTTGCAAGGATCTGCTTAAGGGTGAATGCTCAGAAAGCTGCTGGCTCTGATAACTGCTTTATTAAAACCTGCACCGGCCAATTTGCTGGAGTTCTTGCAGACATCTTCAACCTCTCATTACTAAGGCTTGCGGCTCCCGCCCATTTAAAAAGAACATCAATAAAACCAGTGCTCAAGATGACATGCATCAGTGACCATCTGTGGTGATGATGTTCTTTGAAGATTGGCTATGATGCATGTCAACGCCTGCTTTAGTAAGGACCTAGACCAACTACAATCTCCCTACTGCTACAACAGCTTTACATGTGGCCACAAAACCACCATTGTTGGACGAATAAGGGGTAATAGTCGGAGTACAGGAGGGAGGTTGATAATTTGGTACCCGGCCAACAATCTTGCTCTCAGCTTTAGTAAGACAGAGGAGCTGGTTGTTTATTTACCTTGTTGAAGGACGATTGCACGCCTACCTTGGCTAACAGTTTGTGTAGGGTACGGGTTTTCTCTTTGGCAAAGGATAAAGGCTTTTGTTGCAAGGAAAGTCTATGGAAATGCTGTCACAGAAATTGTAGAGAAAGCAAGATAGAATGTTTGTAATAGAAAGTCCCCCTGTGGAATGATCCTAATTCAAGTGTTTTGTTTAAATCAGATGTTTGTTAAAGTAAATGAAATGGAAGCATCCTACCATAACCAGAGAGCAGTGCTGAACTACTAGCTACCTCTTTGGTGACCCTCGGGCTATCATTGATCGGACTTTGCTGGCTTTACCTTGCAATAAACGTCATTCCCATATCATGTATCTATACACTTAACAAAAGCTTTTCACTGTACCTCGGTAAATATGACAATAACGTAAACTGAGTTAAAGCCCTGTCCCACAGTACGAGTTCATTCCAAGAGCTCTCCCGATTTAAAAAAAAATCAAACTCGTGGTAAGCATGGAGAATGAACGTAGCTGGTACGTCGGAGCTCGGGGACTTCTCTTAGTGGCTCGTAACGCTAACGGCAGGTACTCGGGAAGACTCGCTAACGGCAGGGAAGCACGGGAAGACTCGTGAAGATTTTTCAACATTGTTGAAAAATGTCCATGAGAGCCCCGATTACCGACGAGCGGCCATCACCGTAAATCTCCGAGTTCGAATCAGGGCTAACTCAGGAGAGCTCTTGGAATGAACTCGTACCGTGGGACAGGGCTATTAGAGTCAAGCAGCACAGCAACAGGCTCATCAGCCCACCATGCTGACCATCGGATACCTATCTACACTGTACACCTATTCACACACTTCACAATGTACAAAATAGATTCATTAATCAAACTCACCTGGTGGATCTTTAGCTGCAATTTTAGGACAGACCATGAAGTTAAGTGCCTGTTGCACAGATATAGAATATGACAGCAGAATAGGTGGAACATTTCAGTAGGTTGTCAATTTCTGTATGACAAAGGTCAGAAGAGACTCTTTTTTTCAAATTCCTTGCATCTTTAATGTTGGCTTTTAAAAAAAAATATTTGAGCTTTGCAAAATGTTTCTCAGCCTCTGAATTATGTTTTCAAATGTAATCATTGTTTTGTGACAGATTCCTATGAATAATAAATGCAGCATCTAAATAATTGATCTGAAAATGACAGGGAAGAATAGGGTGGCACGGTGGCGCAGCGGTACAGTTGCTGCCTTGCAGCGCCAGAGGCTCGGGTTCAATTCTGACAACGCGTGCTTGTCCGTACGGAGTTTGTACGTTCTCCCCGTGACCTGCGTGGGTTTTCTCCGAGTTCTCTGGTTTCCTCCCACACTCCAAAGACGTACAGGTTTGTAGGCTAATTGGCTTGGTGTAATTGTAAATTGCCTCTAGTGTGTGTAGGATAGTGTAAGTGTACGGGGATCCACGGATTGGTGGGCTGAAGGGCCTGTTTTTGCACTGTATCTCTAAGCTAAATCATCACCAACGCTCTCATTTTGATGAATTTACTACATCCGGTGTTCCCAATCAGTGAGACAAAGCTATGCTGTCAGGAAAGAATGAAAGATTATCCGTAGCATCCACTGGGAAATTGCGTATAATGAACCCATGTTTAAGAAAGAACTGAAGATACTGGAAATATCAAAGGTGGACAAAAATATTCTGGAGAAACTGAGCGGGTGAGGCAGCATCTATGGAGCGAAGGAATAGGTGACGTTTCGGGTCGAGACCCCTTTTCAGACTGGTGGGGGTGGGGGGGTGGGAAGAAGAAAGGAAGAGGTGGAGATAGTAGGGAGGGGGAGTTGAAGTGCTGAGCCACTGGGAGATCAGGTTGGTTATTGCGAACCGAGCGGAGGTGTTAGACGAAGCAATGCCAAGCCTGCGCTTGGTCTCACCGATGTAGAGCAGTTGACACCAAGAACAGCGGATGCGATATATGAGGAGGTGCAGGTGAACCTCTGCCTCACCTGGAAAGACTGGTTGGGTCCTTGGTTGGAGTCGACGGCGGAGGTAAAGCGACAAGTGTAACATTTCCTGTGGTTGCAAGGGAAAGTACCAGGGGAGGGGGTGGTTTGGGTGGGAAGGGATGAATTGACCAGGGAGTTACGGAGGGAGCGGTCTCTGTGGAAAGGGGGGGAGATGGGAAGATGTGGCCAGTGGTGGGATCCCGTTGGAGGTGGCGAAAATATCGGAGGATTATTTGTTGTATGTGATGGCTGGTAGGGCGGAGGGTGAGGACAAGGGGGTTACGAGTGTGTGGATGGGGAGTGAGAGCAGAGTTACGGGGTATAGAACAGACCCTGGTGAGAACCTCATCTATAGTAGAAGAGGGGAACCCCCGTTCCCTGAAGAATGAGGACATCTCCGATGCCCTGGTGTGGAACACCTCATCCTGGGTGCAGATGCGGCGTAGACGGAGGAATTGGAAGTAGGGAATGGAGTCATTACAGGAAGCAGAGAGGGAAGAAGTGTAGTCCAGATAGCCATGGGAGTCAGTGGGTTTATAGTAGATGTCGGTCAGTAGTCTGTTACCTGCGATGGAGATAGTGAGGTCTAGAAATGGTAGGGAGATGTCGGAAATGGTCCAGGTGAATCTGAGTGCCGGATGGAAGTTCTTGCTGAATAATGCACCCATATAATGTAACCACTGTCATTAGTGAGTGAGGAACAGTGATTTGTGGCAAAAAAGGAAAAAAGGCATGGATTGCCATGTGTTACAACCAGGACAGCAAATGGCATTTCTCCAGTCTACCAGCAGCCTCCAGAAATGGATACTCATCGACCTTCCCTCAGTTATCAAAACATTGCTTCACTTGCGTTCCATGAACCAGAGTGTGCACAATGTTAGGACCACCACTTAATAATGTAGTATCCTTCTAATGATATTATTTATTTCTGCAATTCCACATAACCTTTCAATGTAATTGAATCTAGCCTTGTTTCTGCTGGCAGCACATTCATCCTTTGTCAAACACACTCTCTCTCTCTCTCGCTCTCGCTCTCTCTCTCCCTCTCTCTCTCTCGCTCTCTCTCTCTCTCTCTCGTCCAGGGGTGGTGTACAAGAATGATCCCAGGAATGAGTGGGTTAACCTATGATGGGCGTTTGTCGCCACTGCGCCTGTGCTCGCTGGAGTTTAGAAGGATGAGGGGGGGAATCTTATTGAAACTTAGTGAATTGTGAAAAGCTTGGATGGAGTGGATGTGGAGAGGATGTTTCCACTAGTAGGAGAATCTAGGACCAGAGGTCATAGCTTCAGAATTAAAGGACATTATTTTAGGGAGAAATGGGGAGAAATTGATGTAGTCAGAGGGTGGTGAATCTGTGGAATTATTTGCCCCAGATGGCTGTGGAGGCAGAGTCAGTGGATTTAAGGCAGAGATAGATAGATTATTGATTAGTACAGGTGTCAAGGGTTATGCGGAGAAGGTAGGAGAATGGGGTTAGGAGGGAGAGATAGATGTGATTGAACGACGGAGTAGATTGAAAGGTGGACCAAATAGTCTAATTCTACTCCTATCATTTATGACCTTATGACCTTATCACACACACAGACAGACAGAGAGATGCACACACATGCAGAGACACACACATACATAGTTCTTTATTTCTTTCTAATTTGATGGTTTCCTGTTTCACAATTCCTTTATTGGCTTATCTGCGCCGTTGGGTGAGTTGAACTGTTGGAGCTCTCAAAGGCTCAAGAACCAGATATTTTGGTGATTTTGTTATCGATTTGTATTTCTTCCAGTCTGCAGAGGTCTAAAAATGAAATTTCCAATGCAGGACCACTTACTCGCTGATCACCACCTGCAAATCCTAATGCCGTTCCATGGGAACTATAAGCTCATGATCATCAGGACAGTGGTAGGGAAGCTATTGGAGAGGATTCCTTAGGATAGGATTTTCCCGCATTTGGAAGAGAATGGGTTAATGGGGACAGTCAGCATGGCTTGTACATGGCAGGTCATGTCTAACTCACCTTTTAAGAGTTGACGAAGGTGATTGATGAAGGTAGGGCAGTGGATGATGTTGTCCCCGTGGATTTTAGTAAGGCATTTGATAAAGTCTCCAGGGTAGGCTGATCTATGAGATTGCCATGCGCGGGAGTAACAGTGACTTGGCTGTATGGATTCACAATCACGATAATACTTTATTAGCCAAGCATGTTTTGCAACATACGAGGAATTTAGTTTGCCAAGTCAGTCAAACAAATAAAAAGCAACGGAACACACAAAATACATTTTAACATAAATATCCACCACAGTGACTCCTCCACGTTCCTCACTGTGATGGAAGGCGGAAGATAGTTCAATCTCTTCCCTTTGTTCTCCCGCGGTCTGGGGCCTCGAGCCCTCCATTGATGGGATGATCTTGACTCCTGTAGCCGGCGGTGGGCCCTCTGCGTCGAGACGATCAGCTCCTGCATCAAGGGGATGACAGCTCCCCTGCGCCGGACGATCAGACCCAGCTTCGGGGCTGGTTGAACCTTTCGCGACGTTGGAGCTCCCGACATCCACGGCCTCTCCCGAGACTGCGAGCTACAGATGTAAAGTCCGTGAGCTCCGGATGTAAAATCCAGGGTTGGCGTGATCCCAGGCAAGGGATTAACTCCGATGTAAGGCCACGCCCCGCGATGGGGCCCGACGTCAGTCCGAGGAGGCCTCCGTAACTGGCTTACTGTTAGAAGACAGAGATTGTGGTGGAAAGACAATATTCAGGCTGGCGGTCTGTGACCAGTGAGGTTCTGCAGGAATCTGTGCTGGGACCCCCTGCCGTTTGTTATATATATGAATGACTTGGACATAAACATGAATGGGTTGCTTAGTAAGTTTGCAGATGGCCCAAAGATCGCCTTGGGTCGTGGTCTGTGAGGAAGGTCGCCAAAGTGCATGGCGGAAGATAGATCAGCGACAGAAATGGGCAGAGAAATGTGCAGAGAATGTGAGGTGTACACTTTGGAAAGTCAAATGCAATGGGAAAGTATACAATCGGTGGCATGACCTTTAACAGCATTAATGTACAAAGTGATCTTGTAGTCCAAGTCCATAACTCACTAAAAGTGGTAACAGAAGTCGATACAGTGGTAAAGAAGGCATATGGTATGCTCATGGGCGGAAATCCCGGGTGGGATGGGTGGGACACGTCTCTCCCGTGTTTTGAGAGGTGGGGGACAAACCCCCCCGCCCCCATGTTTTGTAATCCAGATTTTGAAATCCGGTGAAAAAAAAATCAATTAAAAATTCTGCATTCCGCGAGACAGTGGGGGATTTCACTGTTAAGCGCTTGTTAAATTTCTCTATTAACATCGTATTAATACAATGTGTTACCAATTGCGTTTTGACCTTCAAGTATTACTGAAGGTATTCACGGATAATTTCTTAGCTGTCTCCTGCAATTACCATTTCAACTAATTGGATATATTTATGGATGGGAAAGATTTAAACGGGTATCGGATTTAAACGGGTCAGGTCTTTAAGGGCTCTGGTCGAACGGGCTACGTGGCTGGCTTGCAGGTAAGTCCCTCATTCACGGTCACCCACATTATTTAGTCTTTATTTCCCATCTCTCTCTCGCTCTCCCCACCAAGGTTGGTTCTTCTTCTGTTTGCCTTTATTTGCTTCAGTTTTATTTGTTTATGTGTTATTTATCACATTGTAGCTTTTGAAAGATTCAAGCGGGTATCAGACTGAATCGGCCCGTTCGCGGGACCTTTCATCGCCTGGCGCGGCATACCGTATGCTTGCTTGCATAGTTCAGAGCATTGAGTATAAAAGTCAGATAGTCATGATGCAGCTCTATCGGACTTTGTTTTGGTCGTATTTGGAATATTGCACGCGTTCTGGTCACCCCATTACAGGAAGGAGTTGGAGGCTTTGGAAAGGGTGCAGAGGCAGTTTGCGAGAATGATGCCTGGATCAGAGTGTATTAGCTCTGGGAGTGGTTGGACAGACTTGGATTGGATTCTCTGGGATGCTGGAGGTTGCAGTGAGACCTGGTAGAAGTGTCTAGAATTATTAGATGAGATGAGAAACAGGCAGTCAGAACCATTATCCCATGATGGAAAAATCAAATACGAGAGGGCACAAATTTAAAGTGAGAGGGGACAAAGCATAAAAGAGATGTGTGGGGCAACTTTTTTTACGCAGAAGGCGGTGAGTGCTTGTGACAAGTTGGCTGGTGGTTGAGGCACATACTATAGTGATATTTAAGACGTCACATTTGGATAGGCGCATGGATATCCGGGAAAGGGGTGATATGGGTTATGTGCAGGCTGTTAGGTGTTGGTCTTTGCATCATGTTCAGCACTTACATTGTGGGCCGAAGGACCATGCTATACTGTTCTATGTTCTGATTAATGCAGCCCAATGTACAACGTGATTTCTAAGTAGTGAAATCTTGGATAGGTTTTATTGACTGACTAAACTAAGTGGGACCCGTTCCCCCAACGCAATATTCCACCACTTATCCATAGCCCCTAACTGCACAGGCGCGGCTTATTTCCCCTCATCCCCCAGCACTCCCGCCCCATCCTCTTCACTCCCTCTTTGTTCCCCTCTCCTCCTCCCCTCTCCCAATCCATCCGTCACCTCCCTAACTCATCCTCCCTCTCTACCCCCCTCCTATCCCTTTATCTCTCCCTCCCTTCCTCCCTCCCAAACTCATCTTCCCTCTACCCCCCTCCTATCCCTTTATCCCCCACCTCCCGCACTCCTCCCCTATCCACCCTCCACTACCGTCCCGACCCCCACTGCCCTCCTAGCCCTATTTTATCTTCCCCACTACCCTCCTCCTCTCCTTCTATTCTCCCTCCTCCCCACCCTCCCGGATTTTAAATACGGAGCCCAGTTCAGTCTGAAGAAGGGTCTCGACCAGAAACGTCACCCATTCCTTCTCTCCAGAGTCGCTGCCTGTCTCACTCCAGGTTTAAACAGAGCTATGTCAGTTTAACGCGTGGGAATTTAATCAAAGAGCTGTCGGCTACAATGCTATGGGCTCTAAAAATAGCGCTACCTACTGGGGAGCTGTGGGCTTTACACATAGCGCTATGGCCACAGCGCTATGGGTCACAGACTGTTCAGGAAAATTATCGTGTAACAATGATTCTTTGGAATTCTCTTTCTCTGTGGTAGTTCAGTCTTTGATTATTTTTCAGGCAGTGGTAGAATTCTGGATAAACCTAGTGGTGAAAAGTTACCAGTGGGATTGCAGTTACATTGGGATTGGCCTTGATTTTACAGAACGGTGGGTGGGCTCAGGGGGAGAGAGGGAGGGGTGGAGAGAGTGAGGGGTGGAGAGAGGGAGAGGATGGAGAGGGAGGGAGAGGGGGAGAAAGAGAGAGGGCGAGTGAGGGAGGGAGAGAGGGGGGAAGGGATTAAGAGAGGGAGGGAGAAATAAGGAAGGATGAGAGAGGGAGGAAAGAGGGAGGGTGGGTGGGAGGGAAAGGGGGAGGGAGGGAGGGAGGGAGAGAAAGAGGGGGAGGAGGGCGAGAGGGAGGGAGAGAGAGGAAGGAGGGAGAGAGAGGGGGAGGGAGAGAGAGGGAGGCTTCCAAAATGGTTTCTACATCATCATCTGGTGCTAAAAGCAGAAAGCAGCTGTTCAAACAGCAGTACACAACGAGATAGCAATGAATGCACTGTCAAGTAAGGTGCGTAGAAGACATGTCAATTGGTAGCAAAGTTACGCATTCTTGTACTCTTATATGGGTATGACTGCACATTAAAAAAAAACATTTGATTCAGCAAAATGGAACCACGTAAAAATACTGATTTCCTCAGCAAAATACTGTTTTTCAGATACTAGAATACAGAAATGCTCTGACAAAACTTGCCAGCTTGGTGTAAAGGGCCTGTCCCACCAGCATGCAACTCCATGCGATGAGCGCGACTTGAGCCGTCCGGCGTCGCGGGGCCGGTCCCACTTCAATCGCCGGAGCCGTGCGGAATTGTGTGGAGTTCGTCCCGACATCGCGCGGGGCTCCAAAAAACTGACCATGTTCAAAAATGGCTTGTCAGCTCGCAGTCGCCTCGACGCATTACGCACCACCTCGACGTCGTGCCTCCGTGAACCTCTCTGTGTGTGGCTCCGTGACCCTCTGTGTGTGTCCTTCTCTGTCCTGGCGAACTTACCTTTAAGACTTCACTCCAAGTTCGCCTCACTTTGCGCCGCGTTGCGCCACTCACCCGACTTCCGCGTGGCCCCTGCTGCCGGTTTGGTCGCGCTTGCCGCATGCAGGCGCATGCTGGTGGGAACGGCCCTGTACGGGGATCACCTGACCTCCACGCGGTCCCCGTTGCCGGTTTGGTCGCGCTCACCGCATGGAATCGCATGCTGGTGGAACAGGCTCTGAAGTGTAAATTGTTCCATGTTTGTGTAGGATAGTGCTAATGTGCGGGGGTTGCTTGTCGGTGTAGACCCGTGCACTGAAGGGCCTGTTTCAGCGCTGTATCTCTTTAAAAATAGGATAGAAAACAGTTGTTGTTGAAGGGACAGGAAAGAAAAGAGTATTTTGCTAATACTTGTTCCAGTGCCAGAACCTAGTTTCCAGTGTGATTTGTATAGAGTCAGCTGAATAAATGCCTGTGGAATTAAGACGAGTTGTGGCAACAGCAAAGATTTCTACTTATAGCCAATAATGTTATGTTGAAGAGAGACAGACAGCAGCAGTTGACTTATGAGTTGCAGGAGTTCCCATGTGTGTAAAATGCCTGGTTGTGCTGTTCATCAGAATGCTGCTGGAAGCTGGGCTATTGGAATGACGAACTAGTGCCAGGTAACAGGATAGCACGCAACAAAAGCTTTTCACTGTGCCTCAGTACACGTGACAAAAAAATAAACAGATCTCTGAACTCCTGCAACTCAGGATCATTGTTGGAGATTGAATTGAGTATTCAGAAAAAAACAATCACCCTGTCTGCATTTGATGTTTCAGAGAGGCCACAGATCAGGACGGTGCACAGCGGTACAGTTGCTGCCGTACAGCGCCGGAGGCCTGGGTTTGATCCTGACAACAGGTGCTGTCTGTACGGAGTTTGCACATTCTCCCTGTGACCATGTGGGTTTTCTCTGGGTGCTCCAGTTTTCTTCCACACTCCAAAAATGTACAGGTTTGGAGATTAATTGGCTTCTGTAAATAGTAAATGTCCCAGTGTATAGAGGAGTGCTAATGTACAGGGTTGGCATGGACTCGGTGGGCCGAAGGGTCTGTTTCTACGCTCTATCTCCAAAGTCTAAAGTAAAGTCTATAGTCCATCTGAACTATGAATACACGTGGCTATATGAGAGCGCGTGCAATAAAGCTGAATAGAAGAGATGGCCCCTGAAAAATGTAGAGGATAAAATGGGTGTTTGATCAAATATCCTTCCTTGATGTTGCGTTTAAACCTTGCGTACAGCATAGTCCAGTTTAATTTATTGTCACCTGTACCGAGGTACAATGAAACTGAACTATTGTCACCTGTACTGAGGTACACTGAAGAAGGGTCTCGACCCGAAACGTCGCCTATCTCCTTCGCTCCTTAGATGCTGCTGCACCCGCCGAGTTTCTCCAGCTTTTTGTGTAACCTACAATGAAACACATGTTGCGTGCTATCCAGTCATCAGAAATACAATACATGTTTACAATCGAGTCATTTACAGTGTCTAGATATATGATAATGGAATAACGTTTAGTGCAAGGTAAAGCCAGCAAAGTCCAATCAAGGATAATCTGAGGGTCACCAAAGAGGTAGATACTAGTTCACCACCGCTCTCTGGTTGTGGTAGGATGATTCAGTTGCCTGATAACAGCTGGGAAGAAACTGTCCCTGAATCTGGAGGTGTGCGTTTTCACACTTCTGTACCTTTTGACCAATGGGAGAGGGGAGAATAGGGAGTGGCCAGGGTGCGACTGATCCATGACTGTGCTGTTGGCCTTGCCGAGGCAGCTTGAGGTGTAAATGGAGTCAATAGAAGGGAGGTTGGTTTGTGTGATGGTCTGGGCTGCGTCTACAATTCACTGCCATTTCTTGCTGCCTTGGATGGAGCTGTTCCCAAACCAAGCTGTGATGCATCCCGATAAAATGCTTTCTATGGTGCATGGCTTCCTCTATTCTAAACACATTAGTATCAACATTTTCTTTTATTAATGCATTTGCTGGGAAATGGTTATTTAATCTATTTAACTACAACAAAATGGAATTGACGAGGCAATATATATTCTGCAGTTCCTTTGTTGAGGAGTTGCGTCAACCATTAATTATACACGGCAGAAATGGTGCAAAGTTGCAATTTCCTTTTGTTCCCGAGATTGACAAGCTCCTCTTTGGCCAGACGTTTTTTGCATTGAGAAACTGGGGCTTAAATTATATAGCTAACATTCAAAAACACCCCCTTTTTAATGGTGCAGCTGCTTAAAATGAAACATTGAGGCACATCTGGTCTATGTAACTATGTAAATGTATCACCCCAATCCCAGGCGGTTTGCAAATACAGCTTCATAGCCAGGGATAGTCAGTCAAAAGAGAGCATTTAGCCTTTTCATTCAAAATCCTGCATGCAAGCATTTATTATTGATCGTTATGAAGCCTTTTTGTAAAGCTGGTGGTTTTGTTTGACGGAAGGCCCCAGTTAATCTTGTTTCTCTTTTCAATTACTGTTCTTAAGATCTATTGGTGTACATTACTGGTAGAGCAAAAATCTTTAACGACGCAGACATCACCAGCACACAATTCCTTATTACAGGAGATGCAAGCATCATCAGTTTTATATAGAAATTGAGGACAGAAATTGACCTATGGTCTATTGGAGAAGACATGTGGTGCAGAATGAGAGTGCGAGATGAGAATTTACATTAAGACTAAATGGCCAGATAATCAGTGCTCATAGTTGTAAGGAATTGCTCAGCAGCCTCTTTAGTGTGCACACATGCAGAGGTCTGTTAAAATGAGAGTTGGCTGTAGATTAATTACATGGAAGATGAATATGGAATTTTAAGACTGCAACAGATTTTTATTTTTATTTTTTTTAAAGATATTTTTATTAGAGGCATGTACATATCATAGTCCGAACCACTACAAACTTTGTTAAACGGTTACATATTAAATATCCAGGATTCCAGCGACTCCGCTACCAATGTAGCTGGGGTCTTCATTTATCAGTTACATATTAACATTGACTCTAATTATTATTATTTTGTTTTTAATAGATAGAAAAAATAAAGAAAAAGAAAAGAAAATTAGAAAAATAGAATAAACTATCCATAATACAACTTAGGAGACAGGTCCGTAGGTAAGAAAACATAACTGTTCATCTAGTCCTGGATTCAAGCTTCCATCAGGTCTCAGCGCCGGCCCATTCTACCCCTTTAAATAATCTATGAACGGAGACCATGTTCTGATAAATAATTTGGGTTTGTCAATTAAGACAAATCTAATGTTTTCCAGCTTTAAGGTCTCCGACATCTCCATAATCCACATTTTAATTTTGTGGGGGATGCAGGGTTTTTTCCAAAATGTTAGTATTCATTTTTTTCCCAGTTATTGTACTATAACCAAGGAAATGTCTTCGGTTTATTGTAGGTTTTAGGTATTGTTCAGGTATGCCCAGTATTATTAATTTAGGATTAATAATAGGATTAAACAGATTTTTTTTAATAGTCAATGCTCTATTTTCAGGTTAGTTTAGTCTAGAGATACAGTGCGGAAGCAGGCCCTTCGGCCCACCAAGTCCGTGCTGACCAGTGATCCCCGTACACTAGCATTATCTTACACACTGGGGACAATTTGCAATTTTTACCGAAGCCAATTAATCTTCAAACCTGCACATCTATGGAGTGTGGGAGGAACCGAAGATCCTGGAGAAAACCCACATGGTAATGGGGAGAACGTACAAACCCTGTACAGGCAACACCCGTAGTCAAGATCGAACCCGGGTCTCTGGCACTGCAAGGCAGTAACTCTACCGCTGCGCCACCGTGCCGCCCAATGATTTTGGTGTTTGCAATGAATGCCTAATGTTGATTTATTTGATTTGGTCACATCTAAAATTTTAATGACATTCATAAAAACCAATCTTGAGGTTTGCGTTAAATGATGACAAAGGGAACATTTTTCTTTGTGGAGCTCTTTCGTAAACCTGGGGTCTAATGGTGGCTTCCAGTTTTTCTTTTTGCATTTCCAGGTGTGCAATAACAGGAACTGCAGGGATTCTGAACCAACAGTGGAATTGTTGCATGTAATTATTGACGCCTGCACGTTGATAAAAATGTAATTGCTTCAGTGTCTGAATAGCGACAGAAATAGTTTTTTGTTTTGGTTAAATGATGATATGCTTCTGGTTGTACATATGGTGCATAAATGGTACTGTCAATGTGGTAGGCATTGAAATTGAACATAGAGAAGTATGACACAGCAACAGGCTCTTCAGTCCACTATGTCTGGTGCTGAACATAATAGCAAGATAAACTAATCTCATCTGCCTATGCATGACCACACTTCTCTATGCCCAGCATATCAATGTGCCTACCTAAATGTTTTTTAGATTGGCACATGGATATAGAAGCAGATACAACCATAGTTGTATCAACCTCGACCACCACCACTGGCTTTGCATTCCAGGCACCCACCACTTTCTGTGTCAAAAAAAACTTGCTCCGCACATCTCCTTTAAACTTTGCCCTTCACATCTTAAATTTATGCCCTCTTGTCTTTGACATTTCTACCCTGAGAAAAAGAATCTGACTGTCTACGCTATCTACGCCACTCAAAATGTTATATACTTTTATCAGGTGTTCCCTCAAACTCCCGTGTTCCAGAGAAAATAATACGAGTTTTTTCTAACCTTGTAGCTAATATTCCCTAATCTAGGCAGTATTCTGGTAACCTCTTCTCCAAAACCTCCACATCCTTCCAGCAATGTGGCAAACAGAACTGTATGCAATACTCAAAATGCAGCCAAACCAAAGTCCTATAAAGCTGCATTATGACTTACTGACTTTTATACTCAATGGCCCAACCAACGAAGGAAAGCATGTCATGTGCCCCATCTACTTGTTTGGCAACCCTCTGCACATCACAACTATTAATGCCCCTGTCCCACTTAGGAAACCTCTGGAGACTTTGCGCCCCACCCAAGGTTTCCGTGCGGTTCCCGGAGGTTTCTGCCCTCCGGCAACCACCTTCAACTAGCATCGCAACCGGCTTCGACTAAAAAATTACCGATTTTTAAAACGGAAACCACTTTCGACCATTAGGGAGACTGGCAAAAACCTCCGGGAACCGCATGGAAACCTTGGGTGGGGCGCAAAGTCTCCAGAGGTTTCCGTTCAGGTTTCCTAAGTGGGACAGGGGCATAAGAGTCAAAGTTCAAGTGTACCAGTGAGAGTTCCGTGTACCGTGCACCAGTGAACCTCCGTGACAGCGTGCCGTGGGGGGGGGGGGGGGGGGGTACGAAAGACAATGGGCACCCGGCATGGAGGAACCACTGTGGGGAATGGGACAAAACGAGGGGCCGGTGTACTTTGTTACTTTGTCAGCGACGTATGTGGGCTGCTATTTGTACACCTTGTGTATGCAAGCAAATAATTTCACTGTGGCTTGTTACCTGTGACAATAAAGTATTCCATCCCATTCCTTGCCTTCCCCTTACATTTCACCTCCCAATATGCACCTACTCACACTTGCTTGGATTAAACTCCATCTGCCATTTCTCTGCCCATTCTGCAGTTGACATACTGTATTTCACAGCATGCTTTGACGGCCTTCTTCACAGTCAATAATAGCTATATAGGTGTCATCTGCAAAAGTAGTAATCAACCCATATACATTTTTTTTCCTGCCTCCCAGCGACATCAGTCTGAAGAAGAGTCTCCACCCAAAACGTCACCTATTCCTTCTCTCCATAGATGCTGCCTCACCCGCTGAGTTTCTCCAGCATTTTTGTCTACCGTACATTTTTATCCAAGTAATTTATATACATCATCTATATTACTAAAAGTCTTGACCAGGAATCTTGACCACATCCTGTTGTTCTGTATACTGATTTTAGAAAAAACGCTGCCATTTATGGCTGTGATTTTTGGCCATTTTACTCAGAGTCCCCCTCCGCTGCGCAGGACAATAGGATTTTTCCCATTGATGAAAAATAAAAGGGTTATTAGTGTTTAAAAAATGTTGAGATTCTTTCTGAATTCCGGGTTTTATCGTCCCTCCTGAAGGCCACGCACCTTCAGGAGGGACTATAAAACCCGGAATTGTGGAGGTGCCTCATTTCTCTGTAAGATGGGGGAGTGAGACGTTGCAATTCTCAGTCTGAGCTGTGAATAACACTGAACACATGTCTACTAAACCGTGAGTGGTTTTACTGACCTGTCAGTGCCCTTAATGAGGTTTGAAAATGGAGTTTGAAAATGCAAAAGTGTGTTTCGGTATGAAAGTGCTAAAGCTGTGATACCTTTGGTTTTGAAAGTGCTAAAGCAAGCTGTGTTGCCTTTGGTTTTGAAAGTGCTAAAGCAAGCTGTGTTGCCTTTGGTTTTGAAAGTGCTAAAGCGAGCTGCCTTGCCTTTGGTTTTGAAAGTGCTAAAGCGAGCTGCCTTGCCTTTGGTTTTGAAAGTGCTAAAGCAAGCTGTGTTGCCTTTGGTTTTGAAAGTGCTAAAGCAAGCTGCCTTGCCTTTGGTTTTGAAAGTGCTAAAGTGAGCTGCCTTGCCTAATTAGAGCTGCCTTGCCTAATTAGAGCTGCCTTGCATAATTAGAGCTGCCTTGCCTTCTATATAATTAAAAGTCTAATCTTGACCACTTCCTGTTTGCACTTTACATTGCTTTAAAAAAAAGTTACACATACGGCTGTGATTTTTGGCCATCTTACTCATAGTCTCGCTCTGCTAATCAGGTGTCGAGGATTTTTACCATTGATGAAAAATAAAAGTTATTATTGTTTAAAAAATGTTGAGATTCTCTCTCATGTCAATCATGCCATGAGGGCCACGCCCCTTCTGGTGGGAGGGGGAGGGACTATAAAACCCGGATGTGTGGGCGTGGCTCAGTCTCTGCAAGATGGGGTGGGAGAGGTCACGGCTCGCTCTTTAGTGGCCTTGCACCCTGCTTGAAATGGTATGAAACTGCACTTGAAGTTGGCGCCCTTGCACCAAATGGAATTTCAAGGAATAGCCGTGAGTCAACTGTGAGCCCACCAGCCGTGAGTGAGTGCGCTGCCAGCACATCAGGCTTGAGTGACTGAGCCACTAGCCCAAGAATCCATTCGGCCCACAATGTCCATATTAGCCTTCTGGAAACCAGTCCCTTCAGCGCACAACACCCATACTAGCGCTCCAGAAAGCCCCCCCCCCCATTGGCCACCAATATTGGAATTGGTGGAGAGGTGGAATATTGCACTGGGGGACCAGCCCTCTCATGTGATGCTGGGACCCAGTGGGTCCCACTTAGTCTAATCAACATTAAAGGTCCCAGCACAAACCCCTGCAGAACTTGACTGATCACAGATCTGCAACCAGAATATTGTTTTTTCCTATTGTCCTTCTAAAATAAATCTGTGTCTTCTATGAGCAAGTTAGTTCTGAATTCATGCAACCAAGTCACTTTAGATCCCATGTATCTTAATCTTCTGGATCAGCCTACCATTGAGGGACTTGATCAAATGGCTTTCTAAAATCCGTGTAGACCATATTCACTGTCCTTCCAAATCGATCACCTTTGTCACTTCCTCGAAAATCTGAATCAAGTAGGTAAGACTTGACCTGCCATGTACAAAACCATACTGACTAACCCTAATTAGACCATTGCCTTTCAAATGGGAATAAATTTTATCCTGAAGAATCCTCTCCAATAGCTTCCCTACCACTGATGTGAAGCTCACTGGCCTATAATACCCTGGGTTCTGTTTACTTCCCTTCTTAAACAAAGGAACAATGTTGAGTACAATCCTGTCTTCCGACACCTTGCCAGTGGCTGGAGAAGACGCAAAGATCTTCATCAAGGCTCCCACAATTTCCTCTCTTGCCTCAATAACTTTGGATAAATACCACGAGGCCCTCGGAATTTACTCATAGAATAAAATCTATGTAATACATATAGCTATGTTGAAATGTATTCATTAATAAGAGTGGGTATAATATCATTACAAAATAACTTTTGAAAATCAATAGAATGTTGCTGCACACCAATCACAATTCAATTGGTTTGACAAACTAAAGTCAAAGATCAAATCATTTAAAACGACTGAAATTGACCCTTGAGCATTGCAGATGCACCACTTTTTACATGAAGAAATGTCTACATATCCCAGGTCCTTTGTTCATTATGACCCCTTCCACGAGACTGGTGAAAATATTACACCATTTACAATGTCAAGCACTCTTAGGAACTTAATTGTCTGAATGAATTCACCCCCATATTCTTGCACACACCATGGAATAAAGACCCAAACTGTTCAGTTTGGTAGGACAAACCTCTCATCCCAGGAAATAACATGGGAAGTTACCACCAAAATTGTACAAGCAACGCTTGGTTGGGTTTGGGGTTGGCAGTATTTACGGAAAACTGTATGTAGCACAATTTTCTGTCATACAAAGCCTCATCATGCGCGCATGTGTCAAGCAACGCAACATGAAAATCAACTAAAATTTGATGTGTATGCAAAGTTTTATTCCGTATCTCAGACTTTTTGATGGTGATTTATGAATTCCAACATGTTGGAATACGAGGGCACAGAATTCAAGGTGAGGCCTCACCCACACCCTGTACAGACAGTTATAAAACGCCAACTCCTTTGCAATGATGGCCAAAATGCTATGTGTCTTCTTAACTAGTTGTTGGATTTGCCTGCTAGCTCTTTGTGTTTCAACACCTAGATTCCTCTGAACTTGTAGTCAATGCCTAATTGTAGTCAATGCCTACTATGTTCTGTTGTGCAATGCAAAGAAAGAATTTCATTGTCCTGTCAGGGACACATGACAATAAACTCTTTTGACTTTGACTTTTGACTTTTGACTTCACTCACGCAGTCTCGCTCCATTTACCTAGTACTAATCTGCCTTTTGATTTCCCTTGGTGGTGCATGACATTACTATTTTAAATAGATTTATCAGCATGTTACCATGTGCTTCCGCAAAAGCACAACTGACTTTGTTCAGCAAATTTTGTGAAGGCAATCACTGATGAATCTATGCATTCCTCAGTGGTCACATATGACATTTCCAAATTATTATTCTAATAATGTATTGGACCAACAGCATTGTATCTTTCTTGAATAAGTTATTCTGCATTATACATAGTCTACCAGTATAATGTATTTATTTAGCGAAAATGGAACATTTGTAATTTTTACCTCCTGCCTGATTGTTAGCAGTAGTAGATGATGTACGCAGTGGCCTTATTTAATTTTTCCATCTCAAGCTTCCCATTTATTTAAAGAGCAAGCTCAGTATATACGCTTGCATCTCTTAGTTGTTCCATTTTTCTTAATTTTCACCATTATTTTTTTTTAATGAGTTATTAAAGTTAACATTAAAGTTGTGAAAACTGTAAAGTTGTAAAAATTGAAGATATATCATAAAATGCTGGAGTAACTCAGTGGGACAGGCAGCATCTCTGGAGAGAAGGAATGGGTGACCTTTCCGGTCGAGACCCGAAACATCACCCATTCCTTCTCTCCAGAAATGCCGCCTGTCTTTCTGAGTTGCTCCAGCATTTTGTATCTATCTTTGGTGTAAACCAGCATCTGCAGTTCCTTCCTACACACTTGTAAAAATGAATTCATTATTTCCGATTCTAAGCCAAACCTTCATTCTACCAAATTTAATGCCCCACCCCCACCTTTGTTCATCCAATCCAATTATGGGCACCATATCTGGGGAAGGATGTGCTGGCTCTGGAGAGGGTCCAGAGGAGGTTTACAAGAATGATCCCAGGAATGAATAAGTTAATGTATGACGAGCGTTTGACGACACTGTAAGTGTGATCACTGGAGTTGAGAAGAATGAGGAGGGACCTCATTGATACATACTGAATAGTGAAAGGCTTGGATAGAGTGGATGTGGAGAGGATGTTTCCACTAGTGGGAGAGTCTAGGATCAAAGATCATAGCCTCAGAATTGAAAGGACATTCTTTTAGGAAGATGAGGGGGAATTTCTTTAGTCAGAGGGTGGTGAATCTGTGGAATTATTTTCCACAGAAGGCTGCGGAGGCAAAGGCAGTGGATATATTTAAGGCAGAGATAGATAGATTCTTGATTAATACAGGTGTCAGCGGTTATGAGGAGAATGGGGTTAGGAGGGAAAGATAGATCCGCCATGATTGAATGGGGGAGTAAATTTGATGGGCTGAATGGCGTAATTCTGCTCCTCTCACATTTATGATCTTATGATAATGTTTATTACAATGTTTATCACATCCTTTGATGATCTTCCTGCATTTTCCATATCACTCATTATTTATTAAACCAAACATCACATGGGCCCTTTTTAAGTTTGAATCCTTTGATTTCAATTTGGAATTCTGTTCTTCAAACATTCACCTAATTCCATTTTACATATGGGAATAATGTTATTTTAAATTGTCAATATTTTTGATACTTTCCATTTATAAATATTTCCAAATTTTCTGTCCGTTAAATTTCAACCAGACACCCCTATTCTGAGAATTTTGTATTATGCCATCAGTTCAGTTCAATGTAGTTTATTGTCACGTGTACCGAGGCTCATATCAAAGCATTTGTTGCATGCTAACCAGTCAGCAGAAAGACAATACATGATTACAATCGATCTTTCTACAGTGTATAGATACATGATAAGGGAATAACGTTTAGTTCAAGGTAAAGCCAGCAAAATCCGATCAAGGATGGTCCGAGGGTCCCCAAAGAGGTAAATAGTAGTTCAGCACTGCTCTCTGGTTGTGGGAGGATGATCCAGTTGCCTGATGACAGCTGGGAAGAAACTGTCCCTGAATCTGGAGGTGTGCGTTTTCACACTTCTATACTTTTTGCCTGATGGGAGAGGGGAGAAGAGGGAGTGGCCAGGGTGTAACTCATCCTTGATTATGCTGCTGGCCTTGCCGAGGCAACGTCGAGGTGTAAATGGAGTCAATAGAAGGGAGATTGGTTTGTGTGATGGTCTGAGCTGCGTCCACAATTGGCTGCAATTTCTTGCGGTCTTGGATGGATACCATGTGTCCTTTATCAATGAGTCTTCATTATTCATTTTGTTTATCATATTAAATCAAAGATATTGTTACATTTATCATTCCTACCAACAGGTGGCAATATATGATACATCTTGATTCAACAAATAATTCTGCACAATGTAGCCCTGGTTTTGCTTGTCTGATTAATCCAAGCAGTTCCCAATGTGACTTGTGAATTGTGATGGTGACTTGTGAATTGTGATGAGCAGTTCTGCCACTCTGCTGATATCCGAGCACATTTCATATTCAACCTGAAGCATTTTTGTATCAGTGCACTAATTACCCATTAGATTAATGTTAATTTCAAAGGGTAAGGATTCTGATAAGGATTTAATGATGGATTGAAGCTCTCATTAAATAATCTCCCAGTGTGTATTATCATGCAACCAACAAGAGATGTTCTGACATAATCAAAACTTTACTTAAAAACAAAGCAATGTGCAATGAAGACTGGAGGTCTGGGGGTAAAATGCAAATGCTGCTTAGCCCGCTTATTTGAAGCACTCTATTTTTACTAAGTATTCTGATCTTAAAGAGACTGGCTGTGGTTCAGTGCATTGACATTTGCATTACATGCTAATAAAGAAGCAGTGGGAACACATGGAAGGGGGGGGGGGGGGACAGAATTTGCTGAGCAATCATTTCCTTGTGTGAAAGTTATTTGTTAAACATGACAATGCATTTGCATGAGCAAGTGTGTATATTTCTCAAGCTGGGAATATGTGAAATAGATGCCAAAATGAGACAAGTTGCTCTCAGGAAGATAAGTGAGCAGACCTTCCATTGAAGGCACTAACAATCTCTGATGGTGTTTGCTACATCGTCAAGAGGGTCTCCGATTTAATCTGTTAGTGTTAATCATTAAAGTGAAAATTGTAACTTATCTGAATGTGAAATTGACTCTGAAGGATTATTCTGCTCTGCATTGTTAGCAGTCGTCTGTAATAACCAGTACAATTATTCTAATTACAGTTGTGAGCTAACCAAAGAAGAATGGCAGATGACAGGAAGGCTGAGGCGAATGCACCACAATGGGGCACGAACACTGTCCTCGAGGCTGCTTCTCATCAGTTTGCTGCAGATTTTAAAGAGCAGACAGCCACAGCTGAATGCATATCCCGGACTGAGAATGGCTACTCGTTCAGGGAGCACCCAGCGGAGACGCAGAATGGAAGTCAAACAGCCTACACTGTGACAAAAGCAAATGGAATCAATGGGAAATTGGCTGGTGGAGACAAAGTGACAGCAGGTGAAATTAACTTTGCTCCTCTTATGTTCTATCACATACAGCAGGCGATATCGTGCTACATTAGCTATTACTAAGCAACCATGAAGAGCCATGTATATATTTGTCACTGTGTACGTAAATGAAAACCAGAAGCATTACTAAACCATAACTATCATATTGTTAGAATATAGAATCTACTGCAAATAATTGCATTGTTTTGGACTTTTGTTTTGCAACATCCCTACATAACATTCTTTAAAATGTATGTTGTGCACTGTTTGTTTCCTGTTATTATAATTAATTATTGTAATAGCTGTTGGCTGTTTGTGACTACTTCTAACTAAGATAAATACAGTAAACCCGCAATTTT
Organism: Raja brachyura; assembly: GCA_963514005.1. Next base: position 89,797,634 of record OY740787.1, on the reverse strand, counting down.
AATGGACCGCTTTATAACGGATTTTGGTTTTAGCTCTACCTCTCTAGCTGCTTAGAGCGCAGAGTGCACCTGCGAGCCCTTCTCCACGCCCCACCGCCCTTCACAGTCCAGTTGAAGTTGCTGTTGTTGCGGCTCAAGTTGCAGCCCACGGGGACTTTCTTCGGGCCGCCGCCACAGTCAGGACAGGCTTGGTCACTGTATGGGTCCTTCCCCTTCCACCAGCTCTTGCTTCTTCCATCGGTTTGTCAGCTCGAACGCTGCCATCTCCTTTTCCCGTCGCGTTATCCACTCGCCCACTTTTACCACACCCCGCCACCACCTCCTCCTTCTCCCTCAGAGTCACTCCCATACTGCAACTTAGAACCATAAACAGATAAGAGGGGAGGGAGTCCCATGGTAACTAAGGGCGTCTTGTCATTGGCAGCGGCCTGAAGGCTGACAGCCAGGGGCTACAACGTGAGCTGTAACAACAGCCGTGTGAACCAGTGAAGAAGGGCCCATTGATGCAGATTAACAGCATCAGCGCCTGGTGTTAAAATGAAGCGACACAAATTGCTGGAGGAAGTCAGGTGCCTGAATCAGTCTGAAGAAGGGCTCCAATGTCATCCATCCACGTTCTCCAGAGATGTTGCCTAACCTGCTGAGTTACTCCTGCAATTTGTGCCTCTTTTGTGTAGAAGCCATCATCTGCAGTTCTTTGTTTCAACTACATACCGTACTAGGTTATAATGGACATTTGGCAATAATGGACACCATTCTCCCACCTATGGTCTGTTGTAACAAGGGTTTACTGTAACTGAGATCTCCAGAAGCATTTAATAAGGTGTTACATCAAACATTATTGTAAAGAATAAAAGCTCATGTTGTGGAATGTGGCATGTAGGCAATGACAGAGATTTAGCCAGCTAACAGAAAATAAATCGCATGTAGATAGGGTGGTAAAGAAAGCTTTTGGTGTGCTGGCCTTTATAAATCAGAGCATTGAATATAGGAGTAGGGAAGTAATGTTAAAATTGTACAAGGCATTGGTGAGACCAATTCTGGAGTATGGTGTACAATTTTGGTCACCTAATTATAGGAAGGATGTCAACAAAATAGAGAGAGTACAGAGGAGATTTACCAGAATGTTGCCTGGGTTCCAGCAACTAAGTTACAGAGAAAGGTTGAACAAGTTAGGTCTTTATTCTTTGGAGCGCAGAAGGTTAAGGGGGGACTTGATTGAGGTCTTTAAAATGATGAAAGGGATAGACAGAGTTGACGTGGACAAGCTTTTCCCATTGAGGGTAGGGAAGACTCAAACAAGAGGGCATGACATGAGAATTAAGGGACAGAAGTTTAGGGGTAACATGAGGGGGAACTTCTTTACTCAGAGAGTGGTGGCTGTGTGGAATGATCTTCCGGCAGAAGTGGTGGAGGCAGGATCGATTTTAACATTTAAAAGTAAAGTGGATAGGTATATGGACGGGAAGGGAATGGAGGGGTATGGTCTGAGTGCGGGTAGATGGGACTAGGGAAAAATAAATGGTTGACACGGACTGGAAGGGCCGAGAAGGCTTGTTTCCGTGCTATAATTGTTATATGGTTATAAATAGTATGGTTATTGAGACCTTCATTGGTTGGTTAGGTGCAACACGTAGTGTGTTACAGGGAGAGGAACTCGGTGCGTCAGGCTGCATCTGTGGAGGAAAATGGACAGTTAATATTTCAGGTCAAGAACCTGCATCTACACTAAATGCGTAGTGGGAATGGAGTTAATATAAAGAGGTGGGGTGGAGAGGTGGGGCAAGAGCTAGCTAGAAAGGTGGATACAGGTGAGGAGGGGTTAATTGATAGATAACAGGTCGGGGAGCATATGGTGGAGAGAGCCAGCGACTGACTGGCAGGTGATATGGGGAACAAAAGTTTCTGGAGTTTGATAAGAAACCAAGTTCAGAGTTGAGAAATGCAGCGTGGAAACGGGCCCTTCGGCCCACTGAGTCCGTGCCGATCACCGATCCCTGAACACTAACGCTACGCTACACATTAGGGACAATTTACAATTTTTTATAAAGACAATTAACTTACAAACCTGTACATGTTTGGGATGTGAAATGAAACTGGAGATCCCGGAGAAGCCCCTCGCGGTCACGGGGGGGAGGTATAAACTCCGTACTGACAGCACCCGTAGTTAGGATCGAACATGGGGCGCCACCACGCCACCCAAGGTGTAGAATGGAAATGAATAAGGGGTAGAGGCCGATGGGAAGAACCGAGGGAGGGGAGGCTTGTGCTTTAGAGGGGACAGGGAACCCAGTGGGAGGAGGGTCTGATGGGGGTGTGGAAAGCAACATGGTGAACGGGGGCTGGGTGGTGCGGTGGAAAGCAGAGGGTGTGAGACAGAACTAGGTAGATAGGAATAGAGGGAAAGAGACAAAGGTTACCTGAAATTTGAGAATTCGCTGCTTATGCTTTTGGTTTATGGATGACCCACATGGAAATGGAAGAGGAACGGCGCCCCATTTTCTGCCTAGTTTGTCTACAACATCGAACTTGAACATCGAATTTTCCAGTTTCGGCTGACCTGCACTCAATTTTCTCCCTTTCTCTCTCTTTCTATCTATCATAGTTGTCGCACATCCCATTCTTCCCGCAATACCTTTTGCCCCTCCCTCACCCTCGACGTACACACTCTTCCCTCTGAATGCCCCCCTCCCCCCCCCCCCCCCCCCAATACTGTTCACCCCTGCCCTCCCTCTGTAGTTTCCATCTGCCACCAGCCTTTATTCGGTTCCATTCTTCACCCTCCTTTTCTGTCAGATTCCAGAATCTCCAGCCTTTTGTTTTACACTCACCACCTCCCAACCTTTTGCAAAATGCATAGTTATCTGCCAACCAACTCCTCCTCACCTGTTGGCTCTTTACATCCCCACTTCTTTGTCCTATCTACTTCCTGCCTATTCTTCCAGTCTACATGAGTAATATCAACCCAAACATTCAACCACTCCTTTCCCTCTGCTGATACTGCCTGACCCGCTGAGTTCCTCCAGCACCGTTCCCTTTAGTTGGCAACAATTTCCAGCTTCTGCGATCTTTTGTGGTTCTAAGGTAGGAGACTAAGTGGTGACAAGGATGTAAATAGGCTTCAAGCGGATGTAGAAAGAATAAATGAGTAAGTAAGGATCTGGCCAAGAGAATATAACGTGGAATTGTGAAATTGTCCGCATTAGCAGTACAAGTTTTAAAAAATGGTTCATATCGAAACAGTGTCAGATAGCAGTGTTCTGAGATGAGTGTGATCTCAGTGTCCAGGTCTCTGCAAGCAAGCGATGAAGCAAACCAACTGTACATTGTTAATTATTGTGAGGGGAATGGAAATCAACAGTACGGGGGTCATGATTCAATAACATAGGGCATTGTTGAGTGCACATGAAGTTCTGTGTAGAGTATTGATATCTGTGTTTAAAAAGGGATGTTAACACACTGGAATCAGTTCAGAGAAAGTTTCGTAGACTATTGTATGACATTCCTATAAAAATAGATTGGACAGGGTAGGCTCAATTCCACTAGCATGTAGAAGTGAAAGTGAACGGGGTTTCCCCTCCCCCACTATAGATGAGGCTTGCACCAGGGTCTCCTCCATACCCCGCAACACTGCCCTCTCTCCCCATTCCCCCACGCGCAACAAGGGCAGAGTCCCCCTGGTCCTCACCTTCCACCCCACCAGCCGGCGCATACAACAGATAGTCCTCCGCCAATTTCGCTACCTCCAACGTGACCCCTCCACTCGCCACATCTTCCCATCTCCCCCCTGTCTGCCTTCCGCAAAGACCGCTCCCTCCACAACTTCCTTGTCAATTCTTCCCTTCCCTCCCGCTCCACCCCTTCCCCGGGCACTTTCCCTTGCAACCGCAAGAGATGCCACACTTGTCCCTTCACCTCCCCCATCCACTCCTTTCAGGGACCCAAGCAGTCCTTCCAGGTCCGACAGAGGTTCACCTGCACCTCCTCCAACCTCATTTACTGCATCCGTTGCTCCAGATGCCAGCTGATCTACATCGGTGAGACCAAGTGGAGGCTGGGCGAAGCGATCGTTTCGCCGAACACCTCCGCTCGGTCCGCAATAACCAACCTGACCTCCCGGTGGCTCAGCACTTCAACTCCCCCTCCCATTCCGTATCCGACCTCTCGGTCCTGGGCCTCCTCCACGGCCAGAGTGAGCAACACCGCAAGTTGGAGGAACAGCACCTCATATTCCGCTTGGGGAGTCTGCATCCTCTGGGCTTATACATTGAATTTTCTCAATTCTGTTAACCCTTGCTGCCTCCTCCCCTTCCCACCTCTCCCTCAGCCCTCGGGCCCTGGCATTCCCACTCTATCCCTCCCCCACTAGCTTCTCATTTTCACACTACAAACAGCTTACAATGGCCTGTTTCCTTTATCATCGATGCTTTTTTGCATATCTTTCATTCACTGTTCTTTATCTCTCCACATCACCGTCTATATCTCTCGTTTCCCTGATCCCTAGCTAGTCTGAAGAAGGGTTTCGGCCAGAACCATCACCCATCTCCTTCGCTCCTTAGATGCTGCTGCACCCGCTGAGTTTCTCCAGCCTTTTGTGTAACCCTCGATTCTCCAGCATCTGCAGTTCCTTCTTTAACACATGAATGTGGCTGGACCTTTCTGTTTCAGTTTGTTCCAGATTTCCTTTCTGTCTCACTGTTTTTATTTTTTAATAATTGTTGCTTTCCTAACTTTGCTCTGCAGCCTTGCAGACATTTCCTCTCTTCTATTCACCCTCCCCCTTTCTGCAATTTTAAATATGTTTGCCTTTACAGTTTTGCAGTTCTGATGAAGCGTCTGTGACTGGAAGCATTTGCATCGTTTCTCTCCCCAATGATCTTGCTTGGCTTACAGCATTTTCTGTTCGTGTTCTGGGATTTCCAGCAACTGTTGTTTTTGCTCCATTTACCGCTCCAGTAACAACAGTGGCTTGTACAACAATATATCAAAAGCATGCAACACTGTTCTTTTAGGCACATTCAAATCCATCATTAGTGCACAGCTTTCCATTAAAGTGACAAATATATACATACTGTTGTTTTCTACATACTTTAAATTGTACCTCCATCTAATTATTTAAAAATATGATATTCTACAATTGCCTAATTAATTCCATGGACATTCATGCCCAGTATTAAATTTAACAACACCAATGGACATATTTACCTAGTGGTCCGAAATGCAAGGCTCTTCATTTGTAGGATGGACTTGACCCACTCCACAAACCGCTTTAGCTCAATTTAACATCACGTGTACCGAGGGACAGTGAAAAGCTTTTGTTGCGTGCTGAAAGTGCAAAGACAACTCATGATGACAATTGAGCTATTCACTGTGTATAGGTGTATGATAAGGGAATAACGTTTAGTGCCAGGTAAAGCCACTAAAGTCCGATCAAAGATAGTCCGAGGGTCACCAAAGAGGTAGATAGTAGTTCAACACTGCTCTCTGGTTGTGGTAGGATGATTCAGTTGCCTGAGAACAGCTGGGAAGAACCTGTCCCTGAATCTGTAGATGTGCCTTTTCACATTCCTATACCTTTGGCTCGATGGGAGACGGGAGAAGAGGGAGTGGCCAGGGTGCGACAAAATGGATCTCATATTTTTTATTGTAATTGTTACCTTCACATAAATGTCTCCATAGTTATGTCTTAGTTATGGTGGCCCCAAATTTCACTGTACCAATTGGTGCATGTGACAATAGATGTCTCTTCAATCTCTTGAATAGGCAGCCCTTTGGGTTCGAGCATGAATTGCTGCCAGTCCAATTCTGAAACATAGAAACATGGAAAAATAGATACAGTAGGCCATTCGGCCCTTCGAACCAGCACCGCCATTCAATATGATCATTGCTGATCATCTAAAATCAGTACCCCGTTCACGCTTTTTCCCCATATCCCTTGATTCCTTTAGCCCTAAGAGCTAAATCCAACTCTCTTGAAAAGATCCAGTGAATTGGCTGATGAGGTCAAAGTGGGACCCACGGACCCTGCCACAGATGGGGCAGGCGATACCTGATAGGATGGGCAGATGGGCAATTAGATTGAGAGGCGGGAAGCATCTTCTGTTGTTTGTACTGAGCTGGGTACTCATTTTCATCTTCCATGCAATCACATTGGTCTTTAAGGGGACTGTTCTCTCTGTCGTTATCCTTCACTTTTAATATACGTGTAGAATCGTTTAGGCTTCTCCTCTACATTATTTGTCCAGGATATATTCTGTCCCATTTTTCCCATCCTGATTTATTTCTTAAGTGTACTCCTACATCCCTTGTCATCCTCAAAGGATTGGCTTGATCCCAGCTGCCTATACCAAACATCTCCTTCTTGGACCTTCTTTTTACTTGCCCAGAGCACCAATATCCCTCATCAACATACCCTCTCTCTCTATCCCTCCCCTACCCAAGTCGCAACTAGCTTCTCATTTTCACCCTACAAACAACTAACAATGACCTGTTTCCTTTATTATCATTAGTTTTTTGCATATCTTTCCTTCATTGTTCTTTATCTCTCCACATCATCGTCTAGATCTCTCGTTTCCCTTATCCCTAACCAGTCTGCAGAAGGGTCTTGAACCGAAACGTCACGCATTGCTTCTCTCCAGAGATGCTGCCTGTCCTGCTGAGTTACTCCAGCTTTTTGTGTCTATCTTCGGTTTAAACCAGCATCTGCAGTTCCTTGTTACACATCAAAGTACATGCAGTACAATAACCAACCTGATCTCCCGGCGTCTCAGCAGCTCAACGCCCCCCTCCCATTCCGAATCCAACCTTTCTGTCCTGGGCCTACCTGAAATAGACTTCTCTAATTTCAGGTAGTCCCTACTTTCTCCTCCCCTTCTCAGCTCTCCCTCAGCCCACTGGCTCCACCTCTTCCTTTCTTCTTCCTGCCCCCCCTCCACATCAATCTGAAGAAGGGTTTTGAGCTGAAATGTTGCCTATTTCCTTCGCTCCATAGATGCTGCCTCACCCGTTCAAATTTCTTCAGCATTTTTGTCCACATGCAGTTCAGTTGTTCAGTCCCTCCTTGCTTCCTGTTCTTCCCATCCCTTCTGGACTTGTTTTAATGTCTATATTTGCCTCAATGTTTACATATGCCACAGTATTATGGATCCCACCCCTCCTGCCAGATTAGTTTAAACTCTCCCCAGTAGGTCTGGCAAATTTCCCTGCCAGGATATTGGTCTCCGTCCAGTTCAGGTGAAAGACATCCCTCTTGTGGTGGTCAACTCTGCCTCAGAAGAGATCCTGTTGGGCCAAAAACCTGAATCCTCCCCTTCCGCATCAGCACCTCACACATGCATTCATTGCCTCTCATTCCTTCGTTACCTATTCCTTCTCTCCAGATGTGCTGCCTGACCCGCTGAGTTACTCCAGCATCCATCTTCAGTGTACACTTGCATCTGCAGTTCCTTACTACATGTTCATGGGCTCTGTTCCCCTGTTCCGTCCTTCACTAGCGTGTGGCACCAGATGTCATCCAGGTATTACAGGCAGTGTGGTCTGATTTTTAAACTTCTGCCTCATTCACTGTATTTACACTGCAGGACCTTGTCCTTTTTTCTATCTACGTCATTGCTGCCAATGTGACCAACAACCATTGGCTGTTCACCCTCCTCCTTGAGAATGGTCTGCAGCCGCTCAAAACATCCCTGCCCCTGGCATCAAGTTGGCAACTCACCATCCCGTAGTCTTGTTGACAGCCAAACAATCTCCTGTCCAGTTCAGTGTAGTTTATTGTCACGTGTACCAAGGTACAATGAAAAGCTTTTGTTGCGTGCTAACCAGTCAGCGGAAAGACTATATGTAATTACAATTGAGCCATTCACAATGTACAGGTACAGGATAAATGGAATAATGTTCAGTGCAAGATAAAGCCAGTAAAGTCTGATCAAAGATAGTCTGAGGATCTCCAAATGAAGTAGATAGTAGTTCAGCACTGCTCTCTGGTTGTGGTACGATGGTTCAGTTGCCTGATAACAGCTGGGAAGAAACTCTCCCTGAATCTGGAGGTGTGCGTTTTCACACTTCTGTACCTTCTGACTGATGAGAGAGGGGATCAGAGGGAGTGGCCAGGGTGCAACTTGTCCTTGATGATGCTGCTTGCCTTGCCGAGGCAGCGTGAGGTATAAATGGAGTCAATGGAAGGGAGGTTGGTTTGTGTGATGGTCCACAATTCTCTGCAACTGGTTTGCCGCCCTAACTATCAAATCTCTTATTGCAACAACTTTTCTTGTCACCTCCCTCCTCCCCGCTGTGCATCAGAGCCACTCGTTGTGCCACAAACCAGGCAGCTGCGCTCCTCTGGAAGATCATCACCCTCAATAATGTCCAAAACAATATACTTATTGCCAAGGGGAACATTCAATGAAGCAAAAAACTAATTTGATATATAATAGAAACAAAGGAATTTGCAGGTTACATTCTATTGATGAGCTTACAGAATATGAATGAATTTACTGCAATCCGTTGTCACTTTTAATTGTAAGTATTGTTCCGCAAAATTTCATGAGGTCAAAACCTTTGGCCATCTGCTCTTTGGGTGAAAAAACATGAGCTGCTCTCCTTCCTTTGTTCTCAATTCAACCGAGAGCACTATATCACTGTAATCCAGAATCGCAGCCCTTCAGAATGGTGCTGCTGCCCCAGTTCTGTTGCCTTGCACGTTACTGATTTTATATTCTCCATAATAGGAAGCTACCCCTTCAGCTGTCCATCCTGTGAGCTTTCAAATTGCTTTCTAAATTGGCCCCGACTGTCTCAATGGCAAACCTTCATTCAAGTGTCTTAAGATATTTTAACATAAAGGCTATATCAATGCAAGTTACTGTTGCCAGTATTTGTAGCTGTGTTACATAAATCCATGGTATGGGGCGGCACAGTAGAGCTACTGCCTTACAGCGCCAGAGACCCTGGTTCGATCCTGACTACGGGTGCTGTCTGTACGGAGTTTGTACGTTTTCCCCGTGACCTGCGTGGGTTTTCTGCGAGATCTTTGGTTTCCTCCAACACTTCAAAGACATACAGGATTGTAGGATAATTGGTTTGGTTATAAATGTAAAATTGCCCTTAGTATGTGTAGGATAGTGTTAATAGAAACATAGAAATTAGGTGCAGGAGTAGGCCATTCGGCCCTTCGAGCCTGCACCGCCATTCAATATGATCATGGCTGATCATCCAACTCAGTATCCCGTACCTGCCTTCTCTCCATACCCCCTGATCCCCTTTGCCACAAGGGCCACATCTAACTCCCTCTTAAATATAGCCAATGAACTGGCCTCAACTACCCTCTGTGGCAGAGAGTTCCAGAGGCCCTCCACTCTCTGTGTGAAAAAAGTCCTTCTCATCTCGGTCCTAAAGGATTTCCCCCTTATCCTTAAGCTGGGACCCCTTGTCCTGGACCTCCCCAACATAGGGAACAATCTTCCTGCATCTAGCCTGTCCAACCCCTTAAGAATTTTGTAAGTTTCTATAAGATCCCCTCTCAATCTCCTAAATTCTAGAGAGTATAAACCTAGTCTGTGCATTCTTTGTTCATAAGACAGTCCTGACATCCCAGGAATCAGTCTGGTGAACCTTCTCTGTACTCCCTCTATGGCAATAATGTCCTTCCTCAGATTTGGAGACGAGAACTGTACGCAATACTCCAGGAGTGGTCTCACCAAGACCCTATGTAACTGAAGTAGAACCTCCCTGCTCCTATACTGAAATCCTTTTGCTATGAAAGCTAACATACCATTCGCTTTCTTCACTGCCTGCTGCACCTGCATACCTACTTTCAATGACTTGTGTACCATGACACCCAGGTCACGCTGCATCTCCCCTTTTCCTAATCGGCCACCATTGTATGGGGATTGTTGGTCGGTGCGAACTCGTTGGGCTGGGCCTGCATCTGTGCTGTATCTCTATACTAATACTTTCCTATACTTTTACCCACCCATGCGGTTGTAAACTAAACAAATCAAGGATTTTGGGAGGAGAAAACAAAATGAATGAGAATTACAGCTTTACAAAATAAATTACCTAGCGAGGAGATCAGTCATTCTGTGACTAAATCTTAGATTTAGAAATGTTACGTCCTTTAATCCTTTCCCATGAAAAACTAGTGGAAGTAGATTATGTTGTAATTTTTAATTTGGAATTGGAAATGGAAAAAAAAAACAATATCACCATGGTTAATGTGGGCTGAATGGCTTCCCTCTGTGCTGCATGATTCATTGAACAATCAGTGGCAATTTGCTAATTAGGAATAAGTAAACTATTGGATGTTGTCCTCGCACCCTTGCTGCTGCGTTACATTTCAGTCAGTTCTGCCTCTGTTGCCATGACAACAGTTTACTGCATGCATTGCAGATCCCTGGCACAGCGATGCTTGGGGAAGAAAGCATAGTTGGGCAGAATCATTAATATTCAGCTTTTCATGTGCACAAAGGAACTCATACTCTAGTCTTCTTGAGATTGCCCATTACAGTGACATCCTTTATGAGTTTCACCAGTTCCTATCTGTTCGTACAGGGACTGTGATTGAAGGGAACCCAATATTTTAGCTGTAGTGCACAATGTAAGTAAAAAGATTTTATCTGCTTTGTACAAGATCCCATTGTTGCTTAAATATTCACAAGATGTCTTAAAAATCAATATTTTAGAAAGATAATGCATAACGTGTAAAATAAAAACTCCTCATTATTTAATATCTACAGTAAAGGGTTATGAAATCTGTTCTATATTATCTGTTCAAAATAGTACAGAATTTTATATTTTGTTTGGTTTGAATTTATCCTGGCTCCTTTTCCCGGATAACAAAGATATTCTTGAGTCAACATTGGTTTCAGAAATAAAACTATATTCTGGATAACACAATGTTTCACTCAGTGGAGAATTGCTGAGGTACATATGCCATACTCGTTGAACAATTAGTAAAGAGAATGGAAATAATATTTGACCTTTCAACACTGTAAGCGTTGTGACTTTTCTATTTCCAATGTAGATGAAAACTATCCACTCCAATGCTATCTCTTTGCTCTTTCTGTTTATAATTACATTTTTAATATTTCGTTTAAATCCTCTGGAAATAAAAAAGTCTATATATATATTTTTTTTTTCTTTCAAAAATAAACTTAAACGCCAATTTAAACCCAGAGAATTTTTGTTTATGTGAAATTTTATGCAGATAAATGAGGAATATGGTTAATTAAAAGGGTTTTATCTTGCTGTTGTATGCTCATTATCAGTGTGTATATTTGTGTGTGTGTGTGTGTCTATACATATATATACGCACTTACAAATACACAAACACACGACAGTAAAAAAGCAAGTACGTTTGATAATTTCTTATATTTTTGCCTTGGTATATAATGTTTATCTTCCCCTCAGAATATGATCTATTATGTAAATTCAGTGTTATCTTTCTCCCTATTCAAATGATAGCAGAAACATGAATCTCTATTTAATATCCTAATATTTCTAACGGTAGCGAGCCGAAAGATAAGTAAATATGTAGCTTTTTTTTCTCCATGTGATGATGTTACCAGAAAAGAAACCCAATGTAGTCACATTCTAGAAATTTCCCACTGTTTGTGGTACCCAGCATTAGACTCACAAACAGGTGGTGTTTGATGCCAGTGAATATTGTCATGCATGAATCAAATTAATTTAACATCTAATTTAGCCTTGAGTTAATTGTTTAATTTTATGTAGAAATAGAGCCCAGATCTCTATAACTGCTCGATACTGGAAACAATGTGCACTCCCGATGCTGTTGCAAACACTATTTTTGTTTTTCCCAAAGTACACAGTTCATTAAAATTATGATTTCTGTAGCTATTCTTTTTTGTATAATATTTCGAGTTCAAAAAAATTAACCAGCTTCTTTTAAAATTATGTATTGGAGGATAATATGAATACATTGTAAGTAAATTATATGAAATATTGAACTTAAACATATCTCTGTAAAATATAAGTGTAATTTATATCTACAATTATGACATATTATCCAATAAAGGGTAACATAGCATTTTCAATGCACACCATTTATTCCAGAGTGCAATGTATGCGATTATCTCCCTTTTTAAAACATTTCAAAGTAAGAAGCTTTTCTGTTACTGCAATTTCAATATTCCTACTTGAGTTGTTCAATAATAGTTTTTTAATAAGAATTATCTGCTAACACATAAGTGATGCAGGTTTTCAAGATGCGGGCTCCATTTGCTAAAACTGCATCCAATGCCAAGTGGCCATTGAGAAAATGAGACACCTTTTTTTGAAATGTTGCAATCAAAGTTAATGTACTTTCTTTTATGCTGTTTAGTGGGGAGTTCTTGGATTTAGACCCAGTGGCAATCAGAGACAATATATTTCTGAGTCATGGTGATGTGCTATTTAAAGAGGTGGTGATTAGCCTGTGTGATGGAAGCCCTTGCCTTCTTTGCTGGTAGAGATCAGGTGTACGGGAGGTGCTCTTGGAGTAGTCTTGGACAAGTAAAGTGCAGACTCTATGCAATGCAGCCACTGTGTGCAGGTGATAGAACTTCTATCAAGTCTCCCCTCTACCTCCAAAGTTCTCGAGAAACCAATCCAAATGTATCCAACCTCTCCCTGTAGCTGAGACTCTCTAATGGACAATAGGTGCAGGAGGCCATTCGGCCCTTCGAGCCAGCACCGCAATTCCATTTAACCATGGCTGATCATCCCCAATCAGTACCCCGTTCCTGCCTTCTCCTAATATCCCCTGACTTTAATCCAGGAGGCATTCTGCTAAACCTCCTCTGCACTCTCTCCAAAGCCTCCACATATTTCCTATAATGGGGCAACCAGACTGCATGCAATATTCCAAATGTGGTAATAAATGTATAAACTAGATTTATATTCCTCATAAGCCTAAGATAGACACAAAAAGCTGGAGTAACTCAGCGGGTCAGACAGCATCTCTGGAGAAAAGTAATAGGTGACGTTTCAGGTCGAGACCCATCATTTGCTGCCACCGTCTTAAGCCTGACGTACACTTTATTCTCTTCCTGACACAGTTGCCTGGGTTCCAGCAACTAAGTTACAGAGAAAGGTTGAACAAGTTAGGTCTTTATTCTTTGGAGCTCAGAAGGTTAAGGGGGGATTTGATTGAGGTCTTTAAAATTATGAAAGGGATAGACAGAGTTGACGTGGATAAGCTTTTCCCATTGAGGGTAGGAAAGATTCAAACAAGAGGGCATGACATGAGAATTAAGGGACAGAAGTTTAGGGGTAACATGAGGGGGAACTTCTTTACTCAGAGAGTGGTGGCTGTGTGGAATGATCTTCCTGCAGAAGTGGTGGAGGCAGGATCGATTTTAACATTTAAAAGTAAAGTGGATAGGTATATGGACGGGAAGGGAATGGAGGGGTATGGTCTGAGTGCAGGTAGATGGGACTAGGGGAAAATAAATGGTCGGCACGGACTGGAAGGGCCGAGAGGGCCTGTTTCCGTGCTGTAATTGTTATATGGTTATATGGTTTACAAACTCCTAGAGTGAATTAATGTCCAATGAATAATAAACATGGAAGTGCGAAACACAGGAAGAGGCCCATCGGCCCACATTGTCTGTGCTGAGCGTAATGCCAAGGTCAACTGCTTGCACATGACCCATATCCCTGACATCCATGTACCTATCTGAAAGCCTGTTAAATCCCACTATCGTAACTGTTTCGGCAGCACCCCTGGCAGCAAAGATTATAGAGGAGCAAGATGCGCCACTCAGCGAAAAAAGCGTAGTATCACATGTGTGATGGTCGACGCCATATTAGCGGACCAGAGATGGTGTCGACTATGGCGTCTACATCTAAATCTTCAGCGACGGCTGTTAATCTTTCTTTAGGTTCCCCCCAAAAAAGAAAGGTGACAAAAATATTATTATTCTGAACTGAAATGTTATTTTCTGTTCTCCCATCAACGGTCATGGAAATCTAGGCTCCTCTATAATCTTTGGTCGGGACATTAGAAAGTTATTAGAATTATTTTGAATAGATCTTTACTTACCACAGTAATAAAGTCAATAATTTGAACACTTCTGAACGTTTTGGGTTTTGTTCTTGTAAGGCAGGGGTCTCCAAAATATGGCCCAGTGACCACCAGATTTTTCCAGCTCGGATTCGAGTCCGGGAACGCGACGGCTGTTACCGGTTATGTCCCTCGAAATGTCGAGACTTCACAAGCAAAGATCACAAGCCCGTCGTGAAGAAGGGTGCAATCAAAGATTATAGAACTCCGCTCTATAATGTTTGGGTGCAAATGTGGGGCGGGGGGTTCGGCGGCGGCGGTCGGAATCAAAGATGCCAGAGGAGCTCTATATAATATCTTTGGTCGGAATGGGAAGGGTGCGCGTTATAACGTGCCCTTGTTCCACTCTCCCTGTCCTTCTCCCTCTCCCCGTTCTCCCTCTCCCCATTCTCCCTCTCTCCCTTCTCCCTCTCCCCCTTCTCTCCCTACTCCCTCTCCCTCCTCCTCCTCCCTCTCCCCTTCTCTCTTTACCCTTCTCTCTCTTTTCCCTTCTCTCTTTCCCCTTCTCTTGATCTCCCCCCCTCTCATCTCTGTCTCTCCCCTTCTCTCGATCTCTCTCTTTCCCATCTCTCGATCTCTCTCTCTCCCCCTTCTCTCGATCGCTCTCTCCCTTCCCTCTCTCTCCCTCCTTCCCTCTCTCTCTCCCTCCTTCCCTCTCTCTCTCCCTCCTTCCCCCTCTCTCTCCCTCCCTTCCCTCTCTCTCCCTCCCTTCCCTCTCCTTCCCTCCCCTCTCCTTCCCTACCCCCTCTCCTTCCCTCCCCCCTCTCTCCTTCCCTTCCCTCTCTCTCCTTCCCTTCCCTCTCTCTGCTTCCCTTCCCTCTCTCCTTCCCTTCCCTCTCTCTCCTTCCCTTCCCCCTCTCTCTCCTTCTCTTCTCCCTCTCTCTCTTCCCCTTCCCTCTCTCCCCTTCCCCCTCTCTCTCCCCTTCCCCCTCTCTCCCTCCCTTCCCCCTCTCCCTCCTTTATGTAAATCTTACCTGTATGTCAGAAATAAAGTTTTAACCATGTTAATAGATCTCTATTATTATTTATTTAAAATTGAGTGAGTTGGTGCAATATTGGTTCCAGCTGTCAGAGAATTCCACAGACTCACCACTCGCTGTGTGAAAAAAGATCTTCTCATCTCGGTCTAAAAGACTTCCCCCTTATCCTTAAACTGTGACCCCCTGTTCTGGAGTTCCCCAACATTGGGAACAATCTTCCTGCATCTAGCCTGTCCAACCCCTTAAGAATTTTGTAAGTCTCTATAAGACCCCCCCTCAACCTGCTAAATTCCAGCGAGTACAAGCCAAGTTTATCCAGTCTTTCTTCATATGGAATCCTGCCATCCTGAATCAGTCTGGTTCTATATACCTCTTCAAAATCATTATATATAATTATTAAAGATGTAATAATGGGGCATTTGGATAGCAGTAAAAGGATTAGTCCAAGTCAGCATTTATGAAAGGAAAATCATGTTTGACTAATCTTCTGGAATTTTTTGCCACAAGGCTCGGTGTTGGGGCCGCAACTGTTTACCATATATATTAGTCAAACATGATTTTATGTTTATGTACATCATCTGACAAATAAGATAGAGAGTTATAGTGATGCTTTAAATCAGTTGCTTCCGATCCATGAGAAGGTAATGTATTTATCTCTCAAGGGCCTGTCCCACCATATATTTATATGAATGTGTGTTTGTGTGTGCCTGTAATTTTGTGCAGTGTGTGTTTAAGCAATAGAAGGGAAGCTGCACAATGCAAGGGAAAATACGCAAAAGTGGGGGCTGGGGAGGAAAGATGCGAGGGAAATGGGGGAACAGGGGGTGAAAGGGAGGGAGAGAGAGGGAAGGGAGGGAGGGAGAGGGAAGGAGGGAGATCGAGGGGAGAGAGAGATCGAGAGGGGAGAGATCGAGAGAAGAGGGAGATCGAGAGGGGAGAGAGAGATCGAGAGGGGAGAGAGAGAGATCGAGAGTGGAGAGAGAGGGATCGAGAGGGGATAGAGAGAGATAGGGAGAAGAGTGGGGAGAGAGGGAGGTCGAGAGGTAAGTAAAGATATATTACAAATAAATCTAATAACCTTCTAATGCATCTTGCTCCTCTATAACCTTTGCTTACAACTGCTCTGTTGCTTTGGAGCGGATTACACAGGGGGAGACAGTCCGCCAAAATGGCGGCCGTGACGTTCCGTTACGTACTACACACCAGTCCATTGGATTTCCACTGAGTGGCGCATCTTGCTCCTCTATAATCTTTGCCTGGCAGTGCATTCCAGGCACTCACCACCCTCTGTGTACACACAAAACCTGCCCTATACACCTCCTTTAAACTTGGCCCTTCTCACCTAAACCAATGGCCTACCGTCTTTGACATTTCCATCCTTGGATTGTTTTCTCTTTGGCTTCTGGTTTCCCAGAGTGCTTTGAACAAGAATGTTTAATTATCGTGTGTATTGGCAACAGAACAATTCCATTCTTATTTGCTGCAGCTTCACAGGCCCATGGCTTTAAAAACACAAATAAACATACCATAATACAATAAATTAATAATCAACAGTTGTTCGGGTACCAGGAGCAGTCACTTGCCTCGGGAATTCTTGTTATCTGGTTCATGTTTGGATGGGGCTATGATGAGATTTTGTCCCGAGTATTTCTGGCAAAACCCAAGATAGAATAGATGAGCAGATTATTGACGAGTAACTTCCACTTGATGACCTATACAATAATTCGTTCCCCCTCTTTACTGATGATCAAATGTATATCGGGTGATATTAGCCAACTGGTATTTGCCTTGCATCTTGTGGACAGAACACACGTGTATCAATTTGGCACGAGTGAATTTGTTGTTACATTTCTGGTAAGATTTATTCAGTCAGTCAGATTTATTCAAAATTTGGGCTATGTATTAAAGGTGACCTAACCAATTTGTGTTTTTCAGGTATTCTAAAATGACAGCCTTAATTTGGGAATTAGTTTTCATATTCTTCTAGATTCCTGTCTCTCTAGATTCCATGCAGTAGCTTTTCACGGGATCTGTAAAGTCAAGCACATGGCCTTCCATTGCACTCATTAGATGTTAGAAACATAGAAAATATGATTATGGCTGATCATCCAAAATCAGTACCCCGTTTCTGCTTTCAACCCCATATCCCTTGATTCTGTTAGCTCAAACAGCTATATCTAACTCGCTCTTGAATACAGCCATTACATTGGCTTCCACTGCCTTTTGGGGCAGAGAATTCCACAGATTTACAACTCTCTGTGTGAAAAAAGTTTCTCCTCATCTCAGTCCTAAATGGCCCACCCCTTATTCTTAAACTGTAACCCCTGGTTCTGGACTCCCCCAAACATTGGGAACATTTTTTGTGCATCTAGCCTGTCCAATTGCTTAGGAATGTTATATATTTCTATAAGATCCCCTCTCATCCTTGATATAATGTTTGCTGAGATTAATACTGCACTTTCACTAGTTTGTCGTTGTGGAAACAAATGATTTTGGGAACCACTAATCAATACAACAAAGTGTAATAAATTCCACTCCAAAAGGCACGTCTTTGCTTTATATTTTACTAAGGAAATTAATTAATTTTCTGTTGATCTGGGTGAAGATATGAATTCCATTTCTCCCTGGAGGTAATTAGTAAATACATGGTCAGAGGCTAAGGCTAATCAAAATAAACCACGGGTATCTAAATAATCCGTGTCCCATGAGTGGGAAGAGAGTTTGAAATCAGAAGGTTGCATGGTTCCATCAGCTGAGGACATGGTTATGGCATAAGGAATGCTGATCTCCTGCAGTTTGGTAGCACTAAGGAGAGCAATCAGTTTAGTAGAACTGGAGGGACGGAATAGCTCAATAAAATGTCGCTAACATGAGAGAGAGGATTGAAGTCTGGCCTATGAAGTTTGTTAATGTCATTATGTGGATATCCCACTTGAGGGGGGACCTTACTGGACATGGTATTGGAAACAAGCCTGGCTTCAGTGGAAGAACATTTTTGGGAAATGTTCCCAACAAACATTTTCAGATTATTTTGAATAGGGATAAGTTTGGACCTTGGGGGGAAGGTGCTAAATTGGAGTAATGCAGATCACAACGTTATTAGGCAGGAGCTAGGAAAGGTAAACTGGGAGCTGTTATTTTTGGATATATCTGCATTTGACACATCTGAGACAGTTAAAGGCCAGTTGATCAAAGTTCAGGTTTGGTATGTTCCAGTAAGGAATGTCGAGGTAAGGGAACCGAGGATGACCAAATTTTGCAAATTTGATCAAAAAGAAAAAGGAAGCTTATGTAAGGGTTAGGAAGATGAAATCGTTCAAAGCCTTTTCATAGATGTGACCATGCTCTTGCTTGATAGACAATCATCAACTCACGGCTTGCAAAAGGAACCTGATCAACTGCAAGTCAAAGTGTGATACAGTGTGGAAACAGGCCCTTCTGCCCAACTTGCCCACATGGGTCAACATTTGGTCTGCATTTGGTCCATATCCCTCCAAACCTGTCCCACCCATGTACCTGTCTAACAGTTTCTTAAACAGTTGGGATAGTCCCTGCCTCAACTATCTTCTCTGGCAGCTCGATCCATACATCCACCACCTTTGTGTGAAAATGTTGCCCTGACATATCCAAACTCCCACTCTGCTGCTGGGCTCAGCTTTGGTTCAGCACTCGGTAGTAAGGTGCCCGGGGGCCAGATACACTTTGTATTAGGTTACACAGCTTTATGCCAGCCACCATTCACGCATCAAACATGGACCCATTTGAATGGGGTTTCTGACCAAGATGGAAAAAGGAAATGTGGCAGTGTTCCCCCCGCCCCCATTTCAGTCAATATTAACGTATTAATTAATCTAAAAAAATGTAACAAACAGCAGCAGGAGTATGCTACTCATGCCCAGTTTGCCCAGCACAAATTCCAAAGTCCAAGCACAACGTCCCTCCTTTATTGTCGAGCACCCTCATCTTTTCCCTGGTTATCCTCGTGTTTTTAATGTACATATAAAAAGCCTAAAGATTTTCTTTACAATTCACCAAAGGCATTTCATGGCCCCATTTGGCCTTTCTAAGCACCCACCTCAGTTTCCTACTTGCTTCTAGGCCTCGCAAGTTTCTCTAAACCTTTCCTATCTCAGTACCTGAATTAATCAACCTTGCAGACACACTCTAAGCTGGTTTAGTAGAGGTATTGGCAGTGATAATGCAAACAAATAAATAGGAATTGAAATTTTGACAATGGTGTGATCTCACATCTGCAATCATTTTATGGAAATCTTATTTCGATTTGCAGAGCATGTGTACAACTGTTCAAATAGGGTTGCAGAATCTTATACCTTTCTACTAATCAGGGAGAAAGTGATGCTGGTGGTCTGAGAGGACATGCTGAAGGATTCATTCACTGGGACAATATGTGAAGAGCTCAAAAATAAGAAAGGTGCAATCATTCTCATGAGATTGTACTATAGACCACCCAATAGCAAGTTGGAGAAAATAGAACAAATATATAGACAGATTAAAAGGGAAAGGGCCTGTCCCACTTGGGCGACCTAATCCGCAAGTTCTGCCTCGACTCATACTCGCAGCATGGTCGACACGAGGTCATCGGAGGTCTTCGTAACTCTCCTTCATGCTCGAGAGTGGTCTCCGCATACCCGAGGCCTCAGCTAGGTCGCGGTGGTTTTTTCAATATGTTAAAATATGCCCGCGAGTAAAAAAAGGTCGCCATGGAAAAAAATCGATACTTTTTTTACTTGTAGGTTTAGTCGTAGTAGGTCGTAGTAGGTTGTAATGTTAGTCGTAGGTAATCGAGGGTAGTCGAAGGTGGTCGTAGATAGTCTTCATCATAGTTGAAGGGAGGTCGAAGGAGATTGAAGGAGGTTGTCTTCACTCTCCACTATTTGGTGTCCAATTTTCCCAAAGTTAGTCGTAGCCGGTCGAAGCTGGTCTTCAACATAGTCGAAGGAGGTCGAAGGAGGTCTTCAACATGTCATTTTTTCAAACTCGTCTAAACTTGCCAATTGGGTCGCCCAAGAGGGACAGCCCCTTAACAGGGTGGTTATAGTAAGTGAGTTTAATTTCCCCAATAATGACTGGGACAAGTTCAGTGCAAAGGGCTTAGATGGGTCAGAATGAGTTAGGTGTATCTAAGAGAGTGCCAAAACTGTATGTGGGCAGTCTAACTTGAGGAGCACTATATTGGATTTGGTGTGTAGTAAGGAATTGCAGAAACTGGTTGACACCGAAGATAGACACAAAATGCTGGAGCAACTCAGCGGGACCGGCAGCATCTCTGGATAGGAGGAATGGGTGACGTTTCGGGTCGAGACCCTTCTTCAGACTGAGAGTCAGGGGAAAGGGCGACTCAGAGATATAGAAAGGTAAGGTGTGATACTGAGAGATCAAAGGGGACGAAGATCAAGGAAAATGTAGAATGTTAGCTAGGGGAAGCAGACAACGAAGTATACAAAGATAAAATTTTAATCACGATAGTCAGACTGGTTGGAGAACTAGAATTACTCCAGCATTTTGTGTCTATATTGGACGGTGTTGGGAAATGTGCCTGGCCAATTGACTGTTTCAATGGGAGAGTATTTTGGCAAAACTGATCACAACGCCATAGGTTTTAAGGCAGTTACGAATAAGGATATGCATGGGCCTTGAGTGAAGGTATTGAATTCTGGTAAGACAAATTACTGCGTTATTACAGATGCACAGTAGAGACCATGCTGACTGGTTGCATCGTGGCTTGGTTCGGAAACTTGAGCGCCCTGGAGCGGAAAAGACTACAAAACGTTGTAAGCACTGCCCAGTCCATCATCGACTCTGACCTCCCGTCCATCGAGGGGATCGATCACAGTTGCTGTTTCAAAAAGGCTGGCAGCATCATCAAGGACCCACACCCTCCGGGCCTTTAACTCATCTCCCCGCTACCTTCAGGTAGAAGGTACAGGAGCCTGAAGACTGCAACGACCAGGTTCAGGAATAGCTACTTCCCCACAGCCATCAGGCTATTAAACTCGGCTCGGGCAAAACTCTGAACATTAATAGCCCATAATATGTTTATTTGCACTTTATCTGTTTATTTATTCATGTGTGCATATATTTATATAATGGTATATGGACACACTGATCTGTTCTGTATTCATGCCTACTATGTTCTGTTGTGCTGAAGCAAAGCAAGAATTTCATTGTCCTATCAGGGACACATGACAATAAACTCTCTTGAACTCTTGAACTTGAAATTGGGAGCAGTTGGTATTAGTTAAGTCCAATTCTAGTATGCCAGGGTAGTTTAAGAGCAAGAAGAAGATCTGGGTAAAAGATTAGCAAAAATGTTGTAGAAATGTACAATAGATTCACTATACTTGTCCTTCCTCATCAATGCTAGGCTACTTCACTTGCACATCAAGACAAATGTGTCAGTGACTTTCATGACAGACCTGTTTCCTCTTGTGACAAAGTTAGGTCCATTGTTTAAGGAACTCACAGTTGGCATAAGACGTAGAAGCTGCAGGAGGGCACACAACCAGCCCCTCAAGCTGATTCTGCAACACCAACGTTGCCTTTCAATTCCAAAGTATTCATTGGTCTCAGCCATGAATATACCCAATGACTAAACATCCACACTCATCTCGGGTGGACAATTATGTTATTTTTGTCCAACATTTCAGCTCACTCTTACTACATTCAGATGCATTTGCAGGAAAGGTTTTCTCTCTTTAGATGAGAAGGATGCACAAGATTGTGCAGATCCATGGTATTACTCATGCCTGGATGTCAGACCATATTACACAGGTATTGATTTCCATGTGATAATGAATAATCACAGGTAAGGAGCCATGTTGTAAGAGAAGGTCTCGAAGGTCTCGACTGCTAACTTATTATTTGACAACTGGATTAATTACACACATAGATTCCTGTTCATATTTCAGAAATTCAAAGGATTTTGTGGTTTTACTATAGGAATTCTCGTTGTCAGCAGCAAAACTGTTCTCTAAAAAGCAATTTCTATCTGTTCTGCAAAGTCAACAAAAGAAGTATCAGATGTGGTTTATTTTTTCCTATGATTTTTGCTTACACACACCTTGGTGTTTCCTGGTAGACAAAAATGCTGGAGAAACTCAGCGGGTGAGGCAGCATCTATGGAGCGAGGGATATAGGCAATGTTTCGGGTCGAGATTACCTTCTTCAGACCCTGTTTCCTGAATTAACTTTGTAAAAACAGTTGCTTCATCTCATGATTCTGTACTGTAGTGTGGCTTCAAATGATGACAAAGGTAACACAGTGGAGGAATAGAAATCAACATAAAATCAACTGAGTAAGTACTAGAGCTATAAAGGATTAGTTGGTCTTCCTGATTCGTAATCCATCGCAGATGTATTAATAATATAACAACAGGAAATGTCAGGATTCTCACAACATTTTCTATACTTTTATTTAAGTGACGACCTGCTGTCTATTTTCATCAGGCAAATCATTAGCCTTTCAATTTTCCAAAAGGAATAATATGCAGTTATATTCCATGTGTATCATTTATTTCGTATTTTCAATCTGATGTCAACGTGCCTTAAACTGATCCTTATTCTTTCCCTTGTCTACTTTTTTATTTACTTTCCTGCAGCCTCTGAAAGAAGTAATGAGAGTAAATCAGTTCCTGCTGCAGAAGGTACAATTTCTGACTTGCATCATGTTCATAATCAAATGTCCGGATGTATTGCTCTAGTTCTTAAAACTTTCAGATTCACATTGTTTTTAAATTCAGTCACTAATCATTACTTCATGTATCACTGCTTCCTGAAGACCAAATGGATTTGTATTGCACGCCAAGTATAAAATTGACCTCAACTAATATTGTGGTCAACAAATGCATTTGTCTTCACCGAGTGGCACAAATTGGATGGTGGTAAATGGACAGCTTATTTTGTAATGCACTCCATGCCCTCTGTCCCAGAATAAAGTAGGCTGTTGATTCACATTAATTAATTTTGCACCACTGGAGAAGACCAATTTGTTTCCTCCCATTGTGATTTGCGGATTTTTGCTTTTGAAGGATGGACTGTACCTAGGATGTATTTAAAGGGGCTTTTTAGCAAAAAAAAAAAAATCGAATATGGATTCTTGAAGCAAAGAAGTGTTGAGTTTTTGCTGTATAAAAGAGTTAACCATGCATAACACATGACATTGCAGGGGAAGGAAAGAAGGTCTTTTGTAATGGTTTGATCATGTGAGAATTTAACCCCAACTCTGTTTCAGATTTGCATGCACTATTTAGTTCAGCTTGAGTGTAGTCAGGATGGAACTCATATCGACGGTCTCTTGAGTTTGGCTGGAAGACAGGTTGGAAATCATCGACCGTCTTCCATTATATTTGATGGCAGTCTTTGGCCCTCAATAATTTGATGTTGACCATGATTTACGAGGATGTTGCCAGGACTCGAGGGTCTGAGCTGTAGGGAGAGGTTGAGTAGGCGGGGACTTTGTTCGTTGGAGTGCAGGTGGATGAGGGGCGATCTTATAGAGGTGTACAAAATCATGAGAGGAATCGATCAGGGAGATGCACAGAGTCTGTTGCCCAGAGTAGGGGAATCGAGGACCAGAGGACATAGGTTCAAGGTGAAGGGAAAAGATTCAATAGGAATCTGATGGGTAACCTTTTTCATACAAAGGGTGATGGGTGTATGGAGGTAGGTGAGGCAGGGACTATCCCAACGTTTAAGAAACAGTTAGACAGGTACAAGTATAGGACAGGTTTGGAGGGATATGGACCAAGCGTGGGCAGGTGGGACTAGTGTAGCTAGAACACGTTGGCCGGTGTGGCAACTTGGGCTGAAGGGCCTGTTTCCACGCTGTATCACTGCCCTCGCACCTGTCTCCTCAGTACCCCTCAGTACCCCGCATACTCCTCCTAGTTGTGACAGGGACAATGTCCCCCTAGTCCTCACCTTTCACTCCACCAACACATAATCCCCTGACATTTTTGCCACCTCCATCGGGATCCCACCTCGACTCTGTCCAGGGACCCCGACAGTCCTTTCAGATGAGGCAGAGGTTCACTTGCACCTCCTCCAACGTCATCTACTGTATCCAATGTTCAAGGTGTAGACTCTTATTCAACGACGTGACCAATCCTATAGATCGGGTGATCAATTCGCTGAACACTTCACTCAGGCTGCCTGGGCCTACCTGATCTTCCGGTTGCTGAACACTTTAATTTCCCTTCCCATTCCCGCACCGACCTTTCTGTCCTGGGCCTCTTCCACTGTCACAGTTTGGCCAATCGCAAATTAGAGGAACAGCACCTCATATTCCACTTGGGCAGCACACAACCCAGTGGTATGAATATTGATTTCTCTAACTTCAAGTAACCCTTGCATCCCCTCTCTCTCCATCCCTCCCCCACCCAAGTCATAGCAGCTTCAAAGTCATATTGTTGAATCTCAATGTCTGTCACTCGTTTTCACCTTGCACATAACTAACCTTCACGTTTCCTTCATCATTGTTACTTTTTTGCATAATTTTCATTCATTTGTTCTATAGTTCTATATATCACCATCTATATCTCTCGTTTCGCCTTTCCCCTGACTCACAGTCTGAAGAAGGGTCTCGACCCGAAACATCGCCTATTCTTTTTTTCCAGAGATGCTGTCTGACCCGCTGAGTTACTCCAGCTTGTTGTGTCTATCCTTGATGAGTGATGATAGACACAAAAAGCTGGAGTAACTCAGCGGATCAGGCAGCATCTCTGGAGAGAAGGAATGGGTGACGTTTCGGGTCGAGACCCTTCTTCAGACTAAGTGATGGTCTTGGCATCATGTTCAGCATAGACATTGTGGCCAAAAGGGCCTGTCCTTGTGTTGTACAGTTCTATGTTCAAGTCTGTTCTTCATACTCCTCATCTTCTCCTATTCCACGTGTGAACACTAATGCAAAACCAAAGGAGCTGAGTAAGATATTCTTAATTGTTTGGTTTATTCGCTGTAGTGCTATATATGCTGGACATCTGATGCCCATTTCATGGTAGTTAGATTGCAATGTAACTAATACATACTAATACATTCTACATATCATTTGTGGCTTGGCCTTGTTCTTTCTTAAAGCACAATATAGAATGATGATATGGAATGAGTACCCTTAATGTTCTGTCTTGTGTTTTTGCAGTCAGCAAGTTAAAAATAGATACTTGTACGTAACTTGCACATAGAAGTAGAACAAGATTGCAACGCAGATAAGATGAGAATGTTAGGTGGAATTGAATTCAAGATCTAGCTGTGATTGTGATGTTTGTTTTTGTATTGACAAAAAATATTTGGATAAGGTTTAAGAATTGAGAACATACTAATGTATTAACTTTTATTTTGATATGATGTTAAACCTGAAATGCAATCTTTCATTTTCAAAATTACTTTTTTTTTAATAGATAGAAAAAATAAAGAAAAAGAAAAGAAAATTAGAACAAACTTACTTTTCAATCAGAATTTTTACTTTAGGCTGGTTGGAGATACAGCATAGAACTAGGGCCTTTGCCACACCGAGTCCACAGCGCCCTTTCATACTGTGCAGGAAGGAACTGCAGATGCTGGTTGAAACTGAAGATAGACACAACATGCTGGAGTAACTCAGCGGAACAGGCAGCATCTCTGGAGAGAAGGAATGTGTGATGTTTCGGGTCGAGACTCTGCAGACTGACATCAGGGGAGAGGGAGATACATAGAAAAGGAAGTGTGAGGTGTGAAAATAGGACAAAGGGAATATAGATCAAGGAACATGCAGAATACATCATTTTTGAGGGTGGAAGGGGAAGGAAAAGGGGACAAATCAATTTAGTTGCCTAAAATTGGAGAATACCGTAGGGTTATTCGCTACCCATTCGGAATATGAAGTGCTCGTCCTCCAGTTTGTCTGAGGCTTCACTCTGGCAATGGAGGAGGCCCAGGACAGAAAGGTCGGTGTGGGAATGGGTAGGGAAATTAAAGTGTTCAGCAACCGGAAGATCAGGTAGATCCGTGCGGTCTGAGTGAAGTGTCCAGCGAAATGATCGCCCAGTCTATACGATTAGTGTTGCCGATGAATAAGAGTCTACACCTTGCACAACGGATACAGTAGATGACATTGGAGGAGGTGCAAGTGAACCTCTGCCTAATCTGAAAGGACTGTGGGGGTCCCTGGACAGAATCGAGGGGGAAGGTAAAGGGACAGGTGTTGCATCTCCTGCGGATGCAGGTGAAAGTACCTGGGGAGGGGGTGGTTTGGGTGGGAAGGGACAAGTTGACCAGAGAGTTGCGGAGGAAACGGTCTCTGCGTAAAGGGGTCATGGTGGGAAGATGTGACTCATGCTGGGATCCCGTTGGAGGTGGAAAAAATGTCAGAGGGTTCAGGTAGATCCAGAATTAAAACGTTTAACACACAGGAAATGCAGTAGGCCTTTGTGAGCCGAGTGCAAGTGTTTGGCAAAACGGTCCCGAGTGTATATTTTGTCTCGCCGATGTAAAGGAGGCCACATTGGAACATTGGGTGCTGTGGATGAGGTTAGAGGAAGTGCACGCGAACCTCTGCCTTGACTGGAAGAATTGCTGGGGTCCCTAGATGGATGCGAAGGATAGGTCGTAGAACCATCAAGTCACACAGTGGGGAAACAAGCTATCTGGCCCTACTTGCCCACGCCAACCTTCTGCAGAAGTCAGAAGATGTGGGGAGGAGGAAATGTGACTGGTGAGGGGATCATGTTGGAGGTGGAGGAAATGTTGGAGAATGTTGTGTTAGATGTGGAGGCTGGTAGGGTGAAAGGTGAGGACCAGAGGCACTCTGTCTTTGTTCCATCTGGGTGGAGAGGAAGTGAGTACGGAACTACGAGATAGAGGAAATGTAGGTGAGGGATCCATCAATGACAGCAGGGGGGGAAACACGTTTACCAAAGAAAGGAGACGTCTTGGATGTCCTGGAATGGAAAGCCTCATCTTGGGGCAGATGCGGCAGAGGTGGAGAAATTGAGAGTAGGAGGCGGCGTCTTAGAGTGGGAGGAGGTGTAGTCCAGATAACTGGGAGTTAGTGGGTTTGTAGCAGACATCAGTCTGTCCCGTCATGAAGACAGAGATATCAAGAAAGTGGAGAGAGGTATCAGAGATAGTCAAGTGAATTTGAGGTTAGTGGTGGAGTTAATTAAATCACTGACTTCTGCATGGGTGTAGGAGGCAGCTACAATTAAATGTAAGTTACACTGTTGTATATCCGTCATTGCAAATCACATTTCTCACTAACCATTTGATACAAGAAGATTTGGAATCGCGTCGAGAAAGGCAAAAAAAGATTCCACTTCCATCATGAGTTACTTTCGAATGATCATAAAGGTGTGCACCAAGATGTGGCTTAATACCCCATTTTGATGCATTTAATATCTGAACAGTAACATGAAGGGTAGGCCATATTGAGCAAAGCTCCAACTTGGTAACCATACAATGTTCCATTTTAGCAAAGAAACATTGCATCTGTATACGATTTATCAATGTAGTCAATTGAAATGAATGAAATAATGCTCGCGAATTATAATTCTCCTAAAATGTGTAACTACCCATACGGTAAAATCACACAGGATTCAAGCATTAAACATGTATTGTAACAAGGTATAAACCATATTTTGACATCTGTTTTGATTTTGTTTTTCTTTATTCGGGTCATCGTGGTGTTGAGGGTCCGAGTGACAAAATGTAATTTGCTCTCACTGTTTTTGTTCCATCCATTCAGCAGAAGTGATCTCTGCCAGGATTGTTCAAGAAGTGACAGCTGAGGCAGTAGCTGTGCTCAAAGGAGAGCAAGGAAAAGATACTGCACTGAGAGACCAGCCGGCGCAGCCTTCTGCAGGTAAATCAAATTAACAGAATTAGGCTGTTCAGCCCATCAAGTCTACTCTGCCTCGCAGTCATGGCTGGTCTATCTTTTCCTCTCCATTCTCCTGTCTTTGCCCCATAACCCCTGACATTCATACAAATCAAGAATATGTCAATTTCTGCCCAAAAAATATCCATTAAGATTGCACAGCCTTCTGTGACAATGAATTCCACTGATTCACCACCCACTGATTAAAGAAATCCCTCCTCATCTCCTTTCTGAAGGATTCTCCTTTAATATTGAGGCTGTGACCTCTGGTCCGAGACTCTCCCACTAGAGGAAATACCGTCTCCACATTCACTTTATCCAGGCCTTTCACTATTCGGTAAGTTTCAATGAAGTCCCCCCTCATCCCTCTAAACTCCAGTGAGTACAGGCCCATTGTCTTCAAAAGATCATCATAAGATAACCCAATCAATTTTGGGATCATTCTCATAAACCTCCACTGGACCCTCTCCAAAGCCAGCACATCTTTCTGCGCTTAATATTTACCCACCATTCTTCATGCTATCCTAGCGATATATCTCTCAATGTATTTGTAGTTCTTAATGTATCCATGCAAGTCACTGCAACTAGTGCACATATTGGCACACTGTAGCAGCTGATGTTACTGCAGCCTCTCAGCTCCAGCAACATGGCTTCAATCCTCACCTCTGATGCTATCTGTATTGGGTTTGCACATTCGTCCTGTGCAGTTTTCCTCCGGTATTCTGGTATCACCCACATCCTAAAGATGTGCTGACATATTAATTATCACTGTAAATGACCCCAAGTGTGTCGATGTTAGAGGTGATATAACATGGCGAGATCATGATGAAGGGAAAATTAGAACGGAACAGGATTGCTGGCATTGCTTCAATGGAACAAAATAGCCTCCTCTGCTGTCATAGGTAAATATGGTAATCCTCGCACAGCAAAGTTCACATTCTCACATCTCCTCAACTCCTACAGACACTTAAGGGCCTGTCCTACAAGCATGCAACTCTATGCGATGAGCGCGACCTAACGTGGTCGCTTTAGCGTCGCGGGGCCGGTCCCACTTTGATCGCCGGAGCCGTGCGGAATTGTGCGGAGTTCGTCTCGACATCGCGCGGGGCTCCGAAAAACTGACTATGTTCAAAAATTCCGCGCAGCAACGGCTTGTCGGCTCGCAGTCGCCTCGACGCATTACACACCGCCCCGACATCGTGCCTCCGTGAACCTATCTGTAGGTGCCTCCGTGACCCTCTATGTGTGTGGCCCCGTGGCCCTGTGTGTGTGTGTGCCTCGGTGCCCCTCTCTGTGTGCCCCTCTCTGTCCTGGCGAACTTACCTTAGACTTCGCTCCAAGTTCGCCTCACTTTGCGCCGCGTTGTGCCACTCACCCAACCTCCGCGCGGCCCTCGCTGCCAGTTTGGTTACGCTTGCCGCATGCAGGCGCATGCTGGTGGGAACGGCCCTGTACAGGGGATCACCCGACCTCCGTGCGGCCCCCGCTTCTAGTTTGATCGCGTTCATCGCATAGAGTTGCATGCTTGTAGGACAGGCCCTTTACAAGTGGCACAGAAAAGAGATTCTCTTGAGGGAGAGGCTGCTGGCTGAAGGACAAGAAGCCTGATGGGCCCGTCCCACTTAGGTGACTTTTTAGGCAACTGCAGGAGACTCTGCGGTCGCCACATGTTCGTGGGTGGTTGCTGCGGAGTCGCCTTCATGGTGGCGAGGAGTTCCCGCGTTCTGGGAACCAGTCGCGGTCTCATTATGGTTGCCGTGATGTTTTCAACATGTTGAAAAATTAGCGGCGACCAGAATGAAGCCGCCATGGAGAGTAGCGGGAATTCTCGTGCCGTAGGTGGGTCGCCAGGAGGTCCTAGTGGGTTGGCAGGAGGTCGAAGGTTGTCGTACGTTCTCGTGGGTTGTAGCTGGTGCTGACCGGTGAATTTCATTGGCTCATTAGGAAAAAATATATAAGCAGTAGTTTTCAGAACCAAGGATAACCGACCGGTAATGTCAATGTCCGCCGAGCTTCACAGCCGTGTATCTCTGGCTTCTTAAAAGTTGTCTCCACTCCTTCCCCCCCCCCCCCTTTAAAGAACTTACTGTACGCACTGTGCTTTAGCCGTCCTACCTACAACGCCAACCTTCCTGTTCATCGTGGTGTGTGTCTGTATCACCTTGGCTTTGCACTGTGTGAATTTCACTCAGACAGCGTTTCCCCCGCTTGCCCTGTCCCCCACCTGCATAACGGGCTGGTGATGGAAGCTGTGTGTGTGTGTGTGTGTGTTCCACTCTGACAGTCGCTGTTCCAGTCGCCGGTTTTTCAGGCAGCTGCCGGCAACTTGACAGTCGCCAACAGTCGCCTGAAAAATTGCCCAAGTGGGACAGGTCTTTAACTTTAACTCCTTTAACTTTAGAAAGCAAAATGCAAAAATGGACTTCAAAGGTAACTAGTGCCATGAAGGAAGCTGCCAATTTATTATAGATAACGTTGAAAATATATTGAGCTGCTGAGGGAACATTTGTGGTGA
The DNA here is from genome assembly GCA_963514005.1 of Raja brachyura. The sequence goes on along the minus strand of OY740787.1, from coordinate 89,767,209 downwards.
AAGGAACAGTTAAGGAGTTTTCAAAACTTCTGGTCAGCTGCTTCAGTGTGCCAATATGTGCACTAGTTGCATGATAAAATGCAACATTGGGATTAGGACAGATAGCAGGATGAGAATGAGACTGAGTACAAAAAGTGTCAAGAGGGAACTAAGGAACCGGTCAAGAGTGTTTTATTGTCATGTGTCCCAGACAGAACAATGAAATTCTTACTAATTGAATATGTAAATGTAATATATGTAAATATAATGTGAACAATATATTAAACGAGAAAAAAAGATTAATGATGTGTGTATATATGTCACCTATTTATTTTCTCCAGAGATGCTGTCTGGCCCGCTGAGTTACTCCAGCTTTTTGTGTCTGTCTTGTGCGTGTTTGGATACTGTTGTGGAGGGCTAGTCAGGGGAGGGTAGCGACTGCTGTGTCGGTCCTGGCTCTGAGGCACTGCGGGGAAGGGGAAGGAAGCACAGACAGAGCCGTAAGGGCCTGTCCCACCAGCATGCAACTCCATGCGATGAGCGCGACCTAACATGGTCGCTTGAGCCGTCCGGCGTCGCGGGGTCGGTCCCACTTCGATCGCCGGAGCCGTGCGGAATTGTGCGGAGTTCGTCCCGACATCGCGTGGGGCTCCGAAAAACTGACCATGTTCAAAAATTCCGCGCGGCAACGGCTTGTCGGCTCGCTGTCGCCTCGACGCATTATGCACCGTCTCGACGTCGTGCCTCCGTGACCCCCTCTGTGTGTGCCTCTGTGACCCTCTCTGTGTGTGGCTCCGTGTCCCTCTCTGTGTGTGGCTCCGTGGCCCTCTCTGTGTGCCCCTCTTTGTCCTGGCGAACTTACCTTTAAGACTTCGCTCCAAGTTCGCCTCACTTTGCACCATGTTGCGCCACTGGTCCGACCTCCGCGCGGCCCCTGCTGCCGGTTTGGTCATGCTTGCCGCATGCAGGCGCATGCTGGTGGGAACGGCCCTGTACGGGGATCACCCGACCTCCGCGCGGCCCCCGCTGCCGGTTTGGTCGCGCTTGCCGCATGCAGGCACATGCTGGTGGGGCAGGCCCTTTAGTGATAGGAAATTTGTTTGCTGGGGGCACAGCAAACAAGCCTGCAGGATGGTGTGTTGCCTCTCTCATGACAGGGTCAAGGATGTCTTTGAACAGTTGTTCAACATTCTCAAGGGAGAGAGCGAGCAGCTGGAAGTAGCTGTGTACATTGGCAGAAAATGATGTAGGTAGGGAAAGGGATGAGGTTCTGCAAAGAGAATATCTGGAGTTAGGCTGAAGATTAAAAAGCAGGACCCTGAGGGTGGTAATCTCTGGAATATTCCCAGTGCCATGTGCTAGTGAGGGTAGAAATAGGAAGACAGGATCGATGATTGCGTGGCTGAGGAGTTGGTGCAGGGAGCAGGGATTCAGATTTATAGACTATTGAGATTATTTATGGGGCAGAGGTGACCTGCACAAGATGGACTTGTTGCATCAGAACGGGTGGGGAACCAGTATCTTTGCAGGGACGTTCACTAGTGCTAGTTGGGAAGGTTTAAATTAGAGAGGCAGGGATCGGCCATTGAGGACTGAGATGAGGAAAAACCTCTTCACCCAGAGAGTTGTGAATCTGTGGAATTCTCTGCCACAGAAGACAGTGGAGGCCAATTCACTGGATGCTTTCAAGAGAGAGTTAGATTTAGCTCTTAGGGCTAAAGGAATCAAGGGATATGGGGAAAAAGCGTGAACGGGGTACTGATTTTAGATGAGCAGCCATGATCATATTGAATGGCGGTGCTAGCTCGAAGGGCCGAATGGCCTACTCCTGCACCTATTTTTCTATGTTCCTAATTTTCCAAGTCTTAAGATTGGTTTCAATACAGGGAAGACTGGACCTTGTGGGCAGTGGTTAAGTTTGGCAGGGATTGGTTGTATATTTAAGAAGGGAAGTAGAGAAAATGCAGGGAATTATAGGTGAGCCTCATGTCACTGGTAGGAAAACTATTGAGAGGATTCTTCAGGACAGGATTTATTCCCATTTGGGAGAGAATAGGCTAATTCGAGAAAGTCACCAAGGCTTTGTACATGGCAGGTTGTGTCCTACATAGAAACATAGAAAATAGGTGCAGGAGTAGGCCTTTCGGACCTTCGAGCCTGCACCGCCATTCAATATGATCGTGGCTGATCATCCAACTCAGTATCCTGTACCTGCCTTCTCTCCATACCCCCCGATCCCTTTAGCCACAAGGGCCACATCTAGCTTGCTCTTAAATATAGCCAATGAACTGGCCTCAACTACCTTTTGTGGCAGAGAATTCCAGAGACTCACCACACACTGTGTGAAAAATGTTTTCCTCATCTCGGTCCTAAAGGATTTCCCCCTTATCCTTAGACTGTGACCCCTTGTTCTGGACCTCCCCAACATCGGGAACAATCTTCCTGCATCAAGCCTGTCCAACCCCTTAAGAATTTTGTAAGTTTCTATAAGATCCCCCCTCAGTCTTCTAAATTCTAGCGAGTACAAGCAAGTATCCAGTCTTTCTTCATATGAAAGTCCTGACATCCCAAGAATCAGTCTGGTGAACCTTCTCTGTACCCCCTCTATGGCAAGAATGTCTTTCCTCAGATTTGGAGACCAAAACTGTACGCAATACCCCAGGTGTGGTCTCATCAAAACCCTGTACAACTGCAGTAGAACCTCCCTGCTCCTATACTCAAATCCTTTCAAATCCTAACATACCATTTGCTTTCTTCACTGCCTGCTGCACCTGCATGCCTACTTTAAATGATTGGTGTACCATGACACCCAGGTCTCGTTGCATCTCCCCTTTTCCTAATCTGCCACCATTCAGATAATAGTCTACTCATTCAGATAATAGCCTACCCAGTTGATTGAGTTTTTTGAGGAGGTGACAAAGGTGATTAGTGATGGATGTTGTCCACATGGATTTTAGTTAGGCATTTGATAAAGTTACTCATGGTAGGCTGATCCTGAAGGTTAATGGGCCTGTCCCACTTACGCGACTTTTTCGCCGACTGCCGCCACCTGTCATAGGTCGTTGCAGGTCGCCGAAAAATGTCAACATGATCAAAATCCAGCTGCGACCCGAAAGATGCTACAACTCTTTGGGTGACTGAGGAGACTACTCACGACCGTACAGGTGACACCGTGGCGGCATGTCACGGGAGTGAAGCCTGTACGGTCGTGAGTAGTCATCCAAAGAGTCGTACCTTGGTCTGGTCGCCACTGGATTTTCAACCTGTTGAAAATCTTCGGAGACCTGCAACGACCTATGACGGATGCCGGCAGTCAGCGAAAAAAGTCGCTTAAGTGGGACAGGCCCTTAAGATACACGATTAATAGTAACTTTGTTGCGTGTGTTCAGAACTGGCTTGCTGATAGGTGAGACGGTTGTAGTGGAAGGACGATACATAGGCTGGAGGCCTGTGACCAGTGGAGTTCCGCAGGGATCTGTGTTGGGACCACTGCTGTTTCTAATATAAATAAATGATTTGTATGTAAATGTAGACGGATTGGTCAGTATGTTTGCTGATGACACCAAGATTGCTGGGGTCGTGGACTGTGAGGAAGGCTCTCACAATAGATAGCGGGATAGACATCAGCTATTGAATTCATGTTTAATCTGAGTAAGTGTGAGGTGTTGCATTTTTTGAGGTTAAATTCAAGGAGCTTCACAGCGTTAATGTACAGAGGGATCTTGCACTCCCAAGTCCATTACTCCCTGAGAGTGGATAGAGTAGTAAAGTAGATAGAGCAGTAAAGAAGGGGTATGGTATGCTTCCTTTCAAAGGTCGGAGCATTAAGGATAAAAGTCAGAAGTCATGATCAGCTTTAAAGGACTTTGGAGTATTTTGTGCAGTTCTGGATGCCCCATTACAGGAAGGATGCGGAGGCTCTGGAAAGGGCGCGGAGGTGATTTATGGGAATGATGCCTGGATTAGGGAGTATTTGCTAAAGGGTGATGAGGTTGGACGGATTTAGATTGTTTTTTGTGGAATGCCTAAAACCTGATAGAACTATGTACAATTATGAGAGGCATAGATAGCTAGATAGATAGATAGATAGATAGATAGATAGATAGATAGATAGATAGATAGATAGATAGATAGATAGATAGATAGATAGATAGATAGATAGATAGATAGATAGATAGATAGATAGATAGATAAGATAGATAGAATAGATTGTGAGAATGGAAAAATCAAATGCTGAAGGGCATAGATTAATGATGAGGGAGGCAAAGTTTAAAAGAGACGAGCGGGCCATGTTTGTTTACACAGTGGGTAGTGAGTGCCTGGAATGCGCTGCTGGGGTGGTAGTTGAAATAGATCCATTAGTTTCATTAAAAATATTTTTGGATAGGTATATGGATATGCATGAAATGGAGGGATACGGATTGTGTACAGGTGGATAAGTGATGGTCTTGGCATCATGTTCAGCACAGATATTGTAGGCAAAAGGGCATGTTTCGTTTAGTTTAGAAATACAGTGCGAAAACAGGCCCTTCGTCCCATGAAGTCCGCACCGAACAGCGATCCCCGCACAATGACACCATCCTACACTAGGGACAATTTTTACATTTATACCAAGCCAATTAACCTACAAACCTGTACGTCTTCGGAGTGTGGGAGGATACCAAAGATCTCGGAGAAACCCAACAAAGGTCACGGGGAGAATGTACAAACTCCGTACAGTCGGCACTTGTAACCGGGATCGAACCTGGGTCTCTGGTGATGTAAGGGCTGTAAGGCAGCAACTCTACCGCTGCGCCACCGTGCCGCCCCTGCTCTTGTGCTGTACTGTTCAATGTTCGAAAATATTTACTATCTACTTTGTTTTCTAAGGCAAGTTAGTAATTGAACATGGTACGGAGCATAATTTAAAAAAAATTGCAATCTGTATAAAGTATGGAATTGTAGATACCAAAGAAAATAATAGAGCTCATGGATTTGGAAAGCCTGCTTAAATGGGTGGATACAATAAAAGAGATTTAATTTTTAAAAACAGGAGTGGTGCATTTGGTTGAAAGATTAAGCAGAGGCTGTTTGTGCTAAATTGTACTATTTTGAAGTAAATGCCAGAAGCAACTCATTAGGAGTGTTTCTCCAAAAATCTTTGAATATAGTTCAGAACAAAACTATTAATTAGGCACATGAGATCTGGGCTTCATAAAAAGCAGCCTGGAATTCAAAATCAGGAAGCTATGTTAATCCTGCATGAAGCATTAGCAGAGCCCCATCTGGAATATTGTGAATAATTCTGCCCCCCCCCCCCCTCCTTTAGGAAGAATGTGAAAGCTTTGATGAGGGAACAGAGGAGATTTACAGGAAAGCTGAGTAGTTTTATAAGTAGAAACGATAAGAGAAGTTGTATTAGCAGTTTGTAACATTACAGGAGATCTAGATGAATGGAGAGAAAGTGTTTGCAGTAGTTTAGGGGCTAGAAGTCAGATGAGTGGTGAGTGGCCAAGCTCTCATCTTGCTTCTACAAGAAGAAGGTACAGGAACCTGAACACAATGATCTTCAGGTTCAAGAACAGCTTCTTACCACTAACTATATCTCTTGAACACTGTGCATCACTGACCACAACCCTATTGGCAACTACGATCTACTATGGAATCTGGTTTGGTTTGGTTTGTTTGCACAACAGGCATCAACTTTACACTATTATGGTCTGTTTTACCTGGTATTATAGTTATTTTTAATTTATGGTATTATTGATTATTGTATATTTATTTGTGTGCTATTATGTTAATGGGGCTGTAAAGCTGCAAGAACCATGAATTTCATTGTTCTGTTGCCAGTACAAATGATAATTAAATATCCCTCTAAACCTGTCCGATCCATCTAGTGTTGGACATTTCCACCCGGTGAAAAAGGTTCTGACTGTCTACCCTATCTATGCCACTCATAATTTTATATGTCTCCCCTCAACTTCTAATGTTGCCGAGAAAACAATCGAAGTCTATCCAAAGTCCTATCGAGCTGCATCCCCACCATTAGAGGGATCTAAAAGAGGCACTGCCTCTAAAAGGCATCAAGGATCCACAGCTCTCATGTCACTGCTGCCATCGGGAAGAAGTTTGGTGGAGTCTGAAAACTGTGACGCCCACGGTCAGGAAATAGCCTCATCCCAACAATCATCAAACTATTGAACACTATGAATTTCAACTAGACTCTGAACTACAAACTATCTTGGTTGCATTAGGGACTTTGTGCTTTGTTCATTATTGTTTGGCACTATGTTCGTATTTTTATAGATTGAACTTAAAAGTAAATTTATTATGTAATCTATAGAGTGCTGTGTTTAAAAAACAGTGGTGCTGCTGCAAATACGAATTTCATTCAAAGTCAAGTCAAAAGAGTTTATTGTCATGTGTCCCTGACAGGACAATGAAAATCTTTCTTTGCATAGCACAACAGAACATAGAAGGCATTGACTACAATTCTATACATAAATACACCCATGACTTAATAAATTAATAAAGTGCAAATAACAGATGGAGGGATGTAATGTTCAGAGTTCCGAGCCAGGTTTAATAGCCTGATGGCTATGGGGAAGTAGCTATTCCTAAACTGGGTTGTTGCAGTCTTCAGGCTCCTGTACCTTCTACCCGAAGGTAGCAGGGAGATGAGTGTGTGGCCAGGGTGGTGTGGGTCCTTGATGATGCTGCCAGCCTTTTTGAGGCAGCGACTGTGATAAATCCCCTCGATGGAAGGAAGGTCAGAGCCGATGATGGACTGGGCAGTGTTTACTAGTTTTTGGAGTCTTTTCCTCTCCAGGGCGCTCAAGTTGCCGAACCAAGCCACGATGCAACCAGTCAGCAAGCTCTCTACTGTACACCTGTAGAAGTTAGAGAGAGTCCTCCTTGACAGACCAACTCTCCGAAATCTTCTCAGGATGTAGAGGCGCTGTTGAGCTTTCTTAATAATTGCATCTGTGTTCTCGGACCAGGAAAGATCTTCACAGATGTGCACGCCCAGGAATTTGAAGCTCTTGACCCTTTCAACCATCGACCCATTGATATAAACGGGACAGTGAGTCCCCATCCTACGCCTTCCAAAGCCCACAATCAGTTCCTTGGTTTTGCTGGTGTTGAGGGCCAGGTTGTTATGCTGGCACCATATGGACAGTCGCTCGATCTCTCTTCTATACTATGACTCATCCCCATCAGTGATACGTCCCACAACAGTGGTGTCGTCAGCGAACTTGATGATGGAGTTCGCGCTATGACCGGCTACGCAGTCATGAGTATAGAGTGAGTACAGCAGGGGGCTGCCTGAAGAAGGGTTTCGGCCCATTTCCTTCGCTCCATAGATGCTGCTGCACCCGCTGAGTTTCTCCAGCATTTTTATCTACCTACGAATTTCATTGTTCTGTTTCAGTACCAATGACAGCAAAGCACTCTTGACTTTCACTTGACTCTTGTTCCGCGTGCCATCAATCCGTATCAAGGAGCTGAATGATTTGAAGCAACTTCACTTGACTCTTGTTCTGCCAAAGTTCCACCGCAAGGAATCACAAAATATTGTATTTTGGATTATTGCATTATTGAGTTTATATAAAACTGCTGCATTTTGTTTTTATTTTACTTGTAGCTGAAGATATAACAAATTTGCCACCTTCCCCACCACCATCTCCAGCATCAGAACATTTCCCCGCGGCGGAGAAAGGTAGGAAAATTGTGTTTTTATCTCTGTTGAAGTTCACAACTCGTCTTGGCTAAATACAAATATTGTAGTTTGCAGGTATGAATCAACAGAAATTGAGGGTGAGAAGAAATTCTAATGCAATTTTAAAAATATGTGTATGTGCCTTTGTTTATTGCCGAATTATGTTCAGTACTTTCTTGTTTTCATGAAGTGTTTGGATGTTGTGTGAAGACTGAATACAGTGTTGGTGCATGAACAACAGCAGTGAATGAAACTGGCCAAGCAGCAATAGTAAAATCTGGCGCATATAAGACAGAATGATATTTCAGTACTAACAATTTCTCTCAAAGACAGGTTTTTATTTAAGACCCATAAAGCTTTCTATTGTTATGAGAATGACGTATTAGCAAAACATATTTTGGATTTGCCTAAGATAGACTCAAAAAGCTGTAGTAACTTGGCGGGTCAGACAGCATCTCTGGAGAAAAGGAATAGGTGACGTTTTGGGTTGAGACCATTCTTTGCCCAGCAAGTCCAGTTGCAGTACTGTGAATGTATGGGCAGATGAGGTGGGAGTAGTGCATGTTGCAATTTTATTCTTAGTCTGGGAGGGAGAAAAGTAGATAAAATACAAATAGTTTTATGAGAATGGTGATTTTTTTTTGCTACATTTTAATCTACAGATGTTCCTTCACATTCTTCACTGAAAAAGAAAGATCATTTAATGTTAATAGGTCTTGGTTAAAAAAATATTATGAATAGTAGGTGAGATATTTCAGACCATCTGTTTCAAATTTTGCATTTGTCAGCTGCACTGTTAAATTTATTCACCTTTCAAAAAAGGAAGTTAGCATTATAATGTAGTTCTGTGACAATTTGCACTTTAGTTGTGAATTCGGAAATAAAAGCAGACAAATGCGAGAGACTCGGGAGCTGATTAGTATTTGTGAAGAAAACTAGCTAGATGCTGGCCCTGAATCGTGCATTCATGTTCTTCCAATATTGTGACCTTGTCATAATGTTATTGCTCTTAAGTTCCGGCACGGCACACATTTCTTCGCAGGGTTTTGCTAGAAACCAGACAATGTGAACATAACATTTTGCTAGTAATTAAAAGCTTAACCTTTGTCTTCAATGACCATTACTACTGTCCTTTGAAGAAAACTATGCACATAAAGATGTTGTGATCTCTGTGGAGTGCCATCCTCTTTTATTGATATGGCTTGCTGTCCAATTATAGTTTTATGGGATTTTACCAAATCAGCAACCATCGATGATAGCCAATCTTATTCTCACAAATAATAAATATTGTTTTTAGGGTCAGATTGTTTGCTAGGGTAATTTAGGCTTGAAAAGACATGGGATGTGTAGACTTTGCTGGTAATATTACTAAATTAACAGCCAGATTACTGGACCATTGATTCGAAGAAGTGACTGCAAATTCCACTACGGGAATTTAAATAAATAAATATATCAGGAATTTAAAAAAAAACAATCTTAGTGACTGTAACTATGAACCTAGCACATTGCCATAAAGTTTCATCTGATTAAGGGAAGGACATTTGTCATTGTATAGTAATTAATATGTGCCTTCAGACCCATCAATAAGGTTGATTCTTAACTGCCTCCTCAGTTCAGAGGCAATTAGGGATGGACAATAAGAGGCGGCATTGTTAACATCGTCCATATTCACTGGATTAATAAATTAATTATAAGTTAATCTTATGCAATTAAGAATGAAGTTGATCATAATGAAAATAATTTGTAATTAGTTGAAATTTCCATTATATCATGTAGTGACAGAGTTGTTACCATACAACGGCAGACACCCGGTTTTGATCCTGACGACAGGTGCCAGCTGTACAGAGTTTGTACATTCTCCCCGTGATCTGTGTGTATTTTCTCCGGGATCTCCGGTTTTCTCCCACATTCCATAGATGTACAGGTTTGTAGGTTAATTGTAAATTGTCCCTTATGTGTGTAGGATAATGTTAGTGGAATGGGTTTGCTGGTCGGAGCGGACTCGGTGGGCCGGAGGGCCTGTTTCCACGCTGTCCTTCTAAACTAAACAAAATCATATCATCAATATTGACTGGGTAACAGTGGTTAAATCTGAAACTTGCCATCTTGGAAGAGCAGATTATCACAAAAGGCAAGTTGAGGGTTTTCACATATAACCATGCATATAGTCAAGAGTTTGCTGGTATTTTCACAGTGTAATCAAAGGAATGTAAAGATAGGGCTAAAAATGTATTTCAACAAAGAAGAACATGCTGCATTAGCAGTTTACGAAGATAATGCAATATAATATCAGCTTGAGTTCAAGTAACTATCGAAACATCCTAAGTTTGGTATTTGTTTAAAACCTTTTAACCACCTGATTGTCTTTTAAATGTATATATATATATGCAAACTTTCAAGTGTGGGAACAGCACTAGTATATTTATGTCAGACAGTGCATGCTTCTTGGTCAGTTTCATCACAGTAAGTAGCTGATTTTATTTTGCTTTGGACATGTGTCTGTTTGTCAAATTACCACTGTGTCTATTTGTAGATTTAGTGATTGAGGTTAAGCAAAAACCTCTCCAAAGGTGTTCAAGCTATCAGCCTACCATCACTCAGGAGAAGCGCAAACTCCTAGCCCCTTCCATTTCTGTTTCTGCTCATGACGAAGAGCCTTACAATTCTGATGAGGAGTACTATGAGCATCCTTTATTCAGTTCGCAGTGGAATACTGCTAGTACACTCCCCAGTGCCTCCATACAACAGGCAGATGTGTTGTGTAGTCAGGACAAAGGTGAACCCAGCATGGTTCCTTCGATCTTATTGCCCTCTTCCTCTTGTTCCGTCTTGCATGTATTCACCAGTCCGGTTGTTTTACTCACATGGAAGCGAAGTCCCTTGTGCAAGTAGATGATAACAATTGGTAAGCAAGCAAGCAAGTTTATTTATATAGCACATTTCAGCAATTCAAAGTGCTTTACACAAAGCATTGAAAACCAACCAAAAGCAATTAAAAACAGCCGTTAAAAAGAATAGAAAATAAAAACAAGCTAAAATAGAATAAGTAAATTAAAAAAATACAAGAATAAAAGTTACAGTGCAGTGTAAGAAGTGAATAATTATTTAATTTAATTAACGGCAGCGTCAAACAGAAAAGTCTTCAGCCCCGATTTAAAAGAACTGAGAGTTGGAGTGGACCTGCATTTTATGTTCCATATATGTGGAGCATAAAAACTAAATGCTTAGTTTAGTTCTGACTCTGGAGACAGAAAGCAGGCTTGTCCCAGACGACCTCAGAGGTCTGGATGGTTCATAATGTAGCAGAAGATCACAAATGTATTTTGGCCCCTAGACCATTCAGTGCTTTATAAACCAACGGTAATAATATTGGTATGGAGTGACCAATTAATTTTCAAGCAGCACCATGACTAATCCCTATAAATTCATAATTACCTGGTGAGGAATTGCTACATATATCTAGTCAAGGCCATCTTTTCTCATCTCAAGGATATCCTCAGTGGTATCACTCAAAAGCACAGCTTCAATTTTTTTGCAAGCTGTTCATGTACATCTTCATCTCCATCTCAACAACTTCTCTTGACGACTTCACTGAATATACAGCGTCAGATGAACAGAAAGTTTGTCTAACATTGATGACGCTGATCACATTGTCTTTAAACTCCGTCTGTTTCCCGTCATAAAATCTCTCCTATTCTGAGACTTTTGGAAAATGAACCAGATTTCAGCTTTTTAACTTTGAGCTTTGTTTCACATACTGGTAGTTCTGCTACAAGGCATATTTCAACAACACAAATTGGATATATTATCAGTTATGGATTAGGGAAAATTACTTGAATTATGTGGACGAATTGATTATACAATGAGATAGATGGTAGCTCAAGACTGTTCTTTAGTTGTTGATAGCATGGTTCAGTTGCTTGATAACAGCTATGAAAAAACTGTCCCTGAATCTGGAGGTGTTTGTTTTCTCACTTCTGTATCTTTTGCCTGATTTTGATATTGAAATAAATCTTTACTTTGAAAATCCTGTGGGAAAAATAATTTTGTGATTGCAAGTCCAAAACTCTCTAGCCCATAAACCCATTTGAATAAAGGGGACTATGGAGCCATGAGGGAGGAGCTGGCCAAAGTTGACCGGAAAGATACCCCAGCAGGGATGAAAGTGGAACAACTATGGCAGGAATTTCTAGGAATAATGCAGAAGGTGCAGGATCAGTTCATTTCAAAGCGGAAGAAAGATTCCAAGGGGAGTAAGGGGCGACAGTGGCTGACAAGGGACGTCAGGGACAGTATAAAAATAAAAGCGAAGAAGTACAACGTAGCAACGATGAGCGGGAAGCAAGAGGATTGGGTAATGTTTAAAGAGTAACAGAAGATAATTTAAAAGGCAATACGGGGAGAAAAGATGAGGTACGAAGGTAAGCTAGCCAAGAATATAAAGCAGGATAGTAAAAGCTTCTTTAGGTATGTGAAGAGGAAAACATTAGTTTTCATTAAAAGTTGGACCTTAAAAGTTGGACCTTTTAACACAAGGTTTCCTAGAAATGCAACTACAGGTTGCATTGTTGCAACTACTGATTTTCCGGCACCCTCGGTTCCAGAGCCTTTCTGGGTTAATCATTTTTTTTGGACCAACAGAGGTCACGTGATAACGGAATGACAATACACCCCTGGCCCACTAATGACTCCTCTCCCATGTCTCTAAAACACCACGGAGTGGCAGAATATAAATAAAACAAATATAAAATCATATTAAATTGTGAATGGAATGAGCTGCCGACCCATCCCCGGCTCCCAACGTCTCCCCGGCCGTTTAGAGCCCTGGCTTCCCACCCCACTCACGACTCACAAGTTGCACCGGCGAGCCCTTCTTCACCTACCGCACGGTCCGGTGACACGGCTGTTGTTGCGGCTCATGTTGTAGCCCCTGGGGACAGCTCTTTTGTTCAGGCCACCCCCCCCCCCTCCCCCCCCTCCCCTTTCCACGGCTCCCTCATTATCTCTGCCCCCTCCTCATCTCAACCCCCCTCCCTCCACCTGCTATATCCGAAATCTTGCTATGTCGGCATTAAAATCAATTTACTGTGTTGTCTTTGCGAAACAGTTAGGAGAGAAGATCGAGAGCAGAGCTGATCAGGGATTTTGGGAAGACGCCTTTTGAAGGTGGCCAGTGAATGAGAGAAGGCTTGACAGGACGTTCAGAGTTCCAGAGGGTAGGAAGAAGATGGAACATGATGGTGGGAGGAGAGGTTGTGGACCGGTGCATGGGGACCAGGCAGAGTTGAAACACAAAAAGCTTCAACAATGACCCAGCAGAGGTAGAATTAGACAAGGTCACAGAGGGATTTCAACGTTTCGATGTAAACACGATGGAGGGACATGACTGGAAAGAGCGCTCACCACTCGCAGTGCCTCCTGTGGCCGCTCAGGGAATTTCAACTGAGCCATCTACCTGCTTTAGACCTTTTTATTTTAAACTGCCGGTGGGACATCAACCGCCTCAACTTCTCCACTCCTCTTTCTCATTATAACCTCTCTCCATATTGTTTCTGCTTGTTTGTGTCCCACCAAACTTATTTCCACATACCTCAACTCCATCCTATCACCCCCGGTTAAATCCCTCCCTACCTGTGTTCAAGACACCTCACACGCTCTTCGTCTCCTCCATGACTTCTGTTTTCCAGACCCCATTCCTTCATCTTCACCGTGGATGTCCAGTCACTCTACATCTCCATCCCCCACCAGGAAAGTCTTAAAGCCCTCCATTTCTTCCTCGACCGCAGAACCAACCAATCCCCGTCTACCGATACTCTCCTCCACCTAGCGGAGCTGGTCCTTACCCTCATCAACTTTTTGTTTGACTATTCCCATTTCCTCCAAATCCAAGGCGTAGCTATGGGCACTCGCATGGGCCCCAGCTATGACTGCCTGTTTGTAGGGTACGTTAAACAATCCTTGTTTGAGGCGTACCATGGCCCTATCCCCGAACTCTACCTCTGCTACATTGACGACTGCATTAGTGCTACCTCCTGCACCCATGCAGAACTCACAGACTTCATCCATTTCACCACGAACTTCCATCCGGCAGTCAAATTCACCTGGACCATTTCCGACATTTCCCTACCATTTCTAGACCTCACTATCTCCATCGCAGGCAACAGACTTCTGACTGACATCTACTATAAACCCACTGACTCCCATGGCTATCTTGACTACACTTCTTCCCACCCTGCTTCCTGTAAGGACTCCATCCCCTACTCCCAATTCCTCTGTCTACGCCGCATCTACATCCGGGATGAGGTGTTCCAAACCAGGGCATTGGAGATGTCCTCATTCTTTAGGGAACGGGGGTTCCCCTCGTCAACTATAGATGAGGCTCTCACCAGGGTCTCTTCTATACCCCGTGACTTTGCTCTCACTCCCCATCCCCCCACTCGTAACAAGGGCAGAGTCCCCCTTGTCCTCACCGTCCACCCTACCAGCCGTCACATACAACAAATAATCCTCCGACATTTTCGCCACCTCCAACGGGATCCCACCACTGGCCACATCATCCCATCTCCTCCCCTGTCTGCTTTCCGCAGAGACCACTCCCTCCGTAACTCCTGAGTCAATTTGTCCCTTCTCACCGAAACCACCCCCTCTCCTGGCACTTTCCCTTGCAACCGCAGGAAATGCTGCACTTGTCACTTTACCTCCCCCCTTGACTCCATTCAAGGACCCAAGCCGTCTTTCCATGTGAAACAGAGGTTTACCTGCACCTCCTCCAACCTCATCTATTGCATCTGCTGCTCTAGGTGTCATCTGCTCTACATAGGTGAGACCAAGCGTAGGCTTGACGATCGCTTCGCCCAACACCTCCGCTCGGTTCGCAATAACCAACATGATCTCCCGGTGGCTCAGCATTTCAACTCCCCATCCCATTCCGAATCCGACCTTTCTGGCCTGGGCCTCCTCCATGGCCAGAGTGAGTGCCACCGTAAATTGGAGGAGCAGCACCTCATATTTCACTTGGGTAGTTTACACCCCAGCGGTATGAACATTGACTTCTCCAATTTAAGGTAGTCCTTGCTTTCTCCCTTTTTACCCTCCCCTTCCCAGGTCTCCCACAGCCCACTGTCTCCGCCTTTTCCTTTCTTCTTCCCACCCCCCCCCCCCCCCCCCCCATCCCCTCATCAGTCTGAAAAAGGGTCTCGACCCGAACCGTCACCCATTCCTTCGCTCCATAGATGCTGCCTCACCCGCTGAGTTTCTCCAGCATTTTTGACTACCTTTGATTGTTCCAGCATGTGCAGTTCCTTCTTAAACATTTCAACTGAGCTCTGGTTATTTTGACCGGATTATTGGGGTGGGCGGGCCATCATTTCTGGGAAATCGTTGTTCAACATGTCTCGCATTGTAGCAGAACTACCTTGCACTAAGATTGCCTGTTACCCCTCTGTAACAATGCCCTTCCTGTCGCACTTCACTTTAACTCTTGCGTAAATCTCGCCATGCCCTTATTTTCAAAACTTCATGATTCAGATCCACCTTCCTCTGTAAATCAGAAGTCATTGCAAATTCTGCTTCCCATGTCGTAACGTTGTACAAGCATCCATGGCTAATGCTTGGAACTGATAGTGGCTCCAAGTTAAGTTAACTATTTGATATTAACATTCTCATTGTTTTTATCATGTCCTCCCATGATAGTGCCCTGCTCCCCCTCTGCCTCTCAATTTTTTCCAAATGTTTCAGGTATTTTGACATTTCTGTTCTTCATTTCTGACTTTTTTTTATCATCCTTGGATTTAATTTCTCAATGATGGTGCTGCAATGGTCTTAATTTTGGTTCTCTCCCAAAGACTTTTGTCTACTTTTGTTTAAGGATCCTTCTTAACCAACATCAACCTCTTCTGTGGCTTGGTAGCAGTTGTTTTCTGACAATTGTTTACTGATAATTAATTTGTAAAACACTTTCAAGGATTTCACCACATGAGAAGTACTATTTAGAAGTTGCTGCAGGTACCAATCTATAAGCCATTGTGTCAAAATTGTTATAATCAGGTGGAAATACTTCTAATTGCCTAAATGGCACAATATCTCTTATTTTAATGAACACTTTAAAGAAACAAATGATTTCAAAAATGGTATCACTTCCAATTAATTAGGACTGTTTAAATAACATATATAAATGATGCACAATTTGGCTTACCTTGATTATGTTTGAGAAAGGCTTGTGCATTTCAAAGACAGTCAGGTCAATGACGTTCTGGCTCTTAATAATATGGTTAGAATGAAGCTTGGGACTTCCTACATTGGGTAAAACGGTGCATGAATTATGAATTCAGTGCACTTCATTGTTGTGTTTTCATCCACGTTTTCCACCCGTTACTGCACTAGATGTGTGCGTGCTTACTCCACATAGCTTTCATTTCTGGCATGCCAGTTTTGCATTCACTTCAGTAACGATGGAAATCACTGAAACACTTTCAGCTCTTGGCCTCGCACACAAATGTATTTCCAAATGTATGAGCTGTCTGCATACCCTGATACCAAAAGAAGCGTCACCTCCTGTACCACCACTGTGTTATGAAATCTGAAACCACAATTTGAATGTACTTTTTCCACATGCACCAGATCTTTTGATGGTGAGAAGCAGGGCTTTTACAATAGCGCACACATTTTCATTACGTCGATATACTTTTGAGCATTGCGGGCCAGTAAATATAGATGTAAAGATGCATTCCTTCATTTCAAAACATGTTTTTAAGTGCTGAAATTTCTTTAGATTTGGTGTATTAGATCAATTAGAATTAGATCAAACTATTAAAAGGGAATCGACATTTGAAGTAACATTAGCTTTATTTTGTATTGCTGGAGATTACTGCTTATTCAACAGTGCTTGCCCACATATCAGATACAAAATACTTGGATGAAATGTCAAAGGGGAAGCACTCTTGGAAAGGGGACCATTATTCTATTTGTTTTGAAATAGTCAAGGAAAAACAAAGGATTAGTCCACATGTAAAAATGCTAAATTGGGACAATGCTAATTTTGATGGCATTAGATAGGAACATGCAAAGGTTGGTTGGGAGAGGCCTTTAGCAGGAGAATGGACCGTCTGGCAAGTGGGAGGCTTTTAAAAGTGAGGTAAGAAGAGTTCAGAGCAAACGTATGCCTATTAGCGTGAAGGGCAAGTAGGGAACCTTGGGTCATAGAGTCATAGACTTACAGCGTGGAAACAGACCCTTCGGCCCAACTTGCCCACACTGGCCAACATGTCCCATTGACACTAGTCCTACCTAGCTGCATTGGCCCCTAGCCCTCTAAACCTGTCCAATCCATGTACACGTTTAAATGTTTCTTAAACAATGCGATAGTACCTGCCTCAACTACCTCCTCTGGCAGCTCATTCCATACACGTATCAGCCTTTGTGTGAAAAAGTTACCTCTCAGGTTCCTATTAAATCTTTCTCCCCTCACCTGAAACCTGTGTTATCTGATTCTTGATTCCCCCACTCGGGGCATGAGAGTCTGCATCTACCCGGCCTATTCCTCTCATGATCTTATACACCTCTATAAGATCACCCCTCGTCCTCCTGTGCTCCAAGGGATAGAGTCCTAGCCTGCCCAACACCTCCCTATTGCTCAGGCCCTTGAGTCCTGGCAACATCTTCGTAAATCTTCTCTGCGCCCTTTCCACCTTGACAACATCTTTCCTATAAGAGGATGTGGGATATAGAGGCTCTGGTCAGGAATAAAGAAAGCACATGTCGAGTTTAGACAACCCGATCAAGCCAAAACGTAACTAAGGAGAGAATAGGTCCGCTTAAGGGTCAGTGTAGCTGTCTTTGTGTGTAGCCACAGGATATGGAGAGGTCTTATATGAATGTATTGTATTAAAACTGGAGAAGGTCAAGGAAGTTAGTGAGTTTGTGGAAGAGAACAGCAATGTCTTGACACGTGTTATAAAAGTAGAAGGTAATGGTGGTCTTTAGGCACGTAAAGTGGTTATATCCCAGGGCCTGACTAAGTGTATCCGAGGAAATTGTGGGAAGCACGGGAAAAATTGGTAGAGCACTGGCAGAGATTTTCTATACCTTTGTTAGCCATTGGAGAGGTACTGGAAGACTGGAGGGTGACTACTGCTGTGCTGTTATTTAAGAAGAGCTGCAATGACAAGGTAGGGAACTACAGGCCAGTGAGTGGTGGAAATGTTACCGCAGGGCCTTCTGAGACACGGGATTTATCAGCCTTTGGAAAAGCGAGGACTGATAAGGAATTGTCAGCATAGCCTTCTGTGTGGGAAATCATGTCTGACAAAATGAATTGAGTCTTTTGAAAAGGTAATGAAGGAAAGTTGACGAGTGTAGGGTGGTAGATTTTGTCTACGTGGACCTCAGCAAGGCTTTTGATAAGGTTTAGTATGGCAGACCAGTCGGAAGTTATATTGTGAGCTAATCAATTGGATATAAAATTGGCTTATTGGAAGGACTGTGTGGGTGAGAGGGAAGATTGTTTTTTCAGATTAGAGGCCTGTGTTGGTGGTGTGTAACAGAGATCAATGCTATGTCTGTTGTTTGTCATATATATTAACGATTTGGATGAGAATGTAGAGGACATGATTGGTAAGTTTGTGAATGACACCAAAAACGTAGATGTGTTGGACATTGAAGAAGGTTTTCTGAGTTTTACCACATGATCTTGATCAACTGAAAAAGTGGGGAAAGAAATGTCATGTGGAGTTTAACTTAAGCAAGCACGAAGCAATGCATTTTGGGAAGTTAAACCAGTGCAGAATGTCCTTTGAAAATGAGGGCCCTGGGGAGTGTTGTGGAACAGAGAGACTGAGTGGTACAACTACATACTTCCCTGACAATGGTGACACGTGTATACAGGGTGGTGGAGAAGACATGTGGCATGCTTGCCATAATCGGATGGGGCACTGCACACAGGGGATGCCGTGTTGCAGTATGTTAGTAAAAACACATCGGAAATATTGCTTGCCGTGCTGTCAGAAGGATATGAATAAGCTAAAGAGAGTACACAAAAGATTCCCAAGGATGCTACTAGCACTGGATGGTTTGAGGTATGACGAGAGACTGGATAGGCTGGGACTATTTTTCCCGGAGCGCAGCAGATTGAGGGGTGAACATAGATAGGTTGATAAAATAATTTGGGGTGTAGATAAAGTCATTGGGAATAGTCTTTTCACCAGGGTAGGGGAGTCTAAAACTAGAGGACATAGGTATAAGGTGAAAGGGGAGATATCTAAAGGAGATCTTGATGGCTCGTTTTCCTGCACAGAAGGTGGGGAATTTATGGAACGAGCAGCCAGAGGAAGCAATAGAGGTGGGTACACTTACAATATTTAAAATACATTTGATCAAGTTCATGGATAGGGTATGGGATATGGGCCAAGTACAGGCAAATGGGACTAGCTCAACAAGGCAGTTTGGTCAGCATGAACAGGTTGGACTGAAGGGCCTGTTTCCATGCTATATAACTCTATGACGTTTGCAACACAGATAAAAAATTTGACCTGTACATGTTTCACTAAAATATTTAAATTTAAGCACTCCCTTCAAGCTCACCTCAGTATTCATCCCTTTGAAATGCTTGCAGGATGACTATTCCAGCTAATCTTATACGTTATTTATACAAAGCAGAGCTGAAAGTGTCCCATTAAAGCTGTTACATTCTAACATCTGTGTTGTCTTTTGTCCTGACATGTCCACTTCTTCCTTTGAGTAGAAGTTGTTGAAAGTCCAGCGTCTGATGAAGAGGAACCAGCAGTAGCTCATGAGAAAGAGCATGTTCAGGAGCCTCGGTCTGCTGAGCACTTAGTGCAAGCAGAAGCTGTGGCCCATCCCTGGGATACCAAATGTGTGGAAGTCACATCATCAAATGAAGACAGTGTACCAGCTGAAATTCCCAATGGAAAAGGCATGACTCATAGAGAGATTGGGTCCAAGGAAGAAATGCCACCTTCTCTTGAAGGTGTGTCTTCCTGTTGACTTCCATATGATGACAGCGCCTTTTGAGAATTTTCTTATTAACAAGTTTTTGTTTATTGCTGGTAGATGTTGCTTGAAGGATAATTTAAGGGTGCTTGAAGTGCTTTGGCTGATCTGATGCTGGCTACAGGAGCAACAATAATTTCCCACCACTCTTGTTGACACAAGTTACCTTGTTGTCATGATGTCACATGCTTGGCAGTTGTGCTGTATTTCTTTTAATTGCACATAAGGCTTTCCATTGCCTACATGTTTGCCAGTTACATTGCTGATGGGTTATCAATTATTTTGAAGCTGATTCACCCGCTTTCTACTTACCAGGCTTACCCGTGATCAAAGATTTTTTTTTAAAGTTGCATTTTGTACTTTCAATTTACGTAAGGGATTATTTTAAAGTAGATTGTTTTGCTTCATATTTCAGTGCTGACATCTCGCATTTATTGTTTTATTCAGGCTGTGGCGAATGCTATTCTCTTTCTATTTTTAATGATGGGTCGAATGGACAAATTGGTTGCAGTGGGAAATTATGTTTGAATTCAAATGCTCATTCTTGACATGATTTTGTCAAAAGATCACCAAGTGTTCTCCATTAATGAAGACAGTGTGCCAGCTGAAATTCCCAATGGAAAAAAGCATGACTCATGGAGAGATTGGGTCCAGGAAGAAATGCAACCTTCTCTGGAAGGTGTATCTTCCTGTTGACTTCCATATGATGACAGTGCTCCCCATTAATATAATAAGAGACTATCCACAATAGGATACCTCGTTACCAACCCCCTGTATAAGCTCCAAATCACACCTCTTCCTCCTTAACCCGATCTTCCAATAATGCCCTTGTCCCACTTAGGAAACCTGAACGGAAAGCTCTGGAGACTTTGCGCCCCACCCAAGGTTTCCGTGAGGTTCCCGGAGGTTTTTGTCCTTTGGCAACCACCTTCAACGAGCATCGCAACCGGCTTCGACTAAAAAATGACTGATTTTTAAAACGGAAACCACTTTCGACCATTAGGGAGACTGAAACCTTGGGTGGGGCGCAAAGTCTCCCGAGGTTTCCGTTCAGGTTTACTAAGTGGGACAGGGGCATAAGATGCTAATATGAATGCCACCGACCATGGGGAAGAATTATGTAAACATCTGCCTCTTCCCCCCCCCCCCCCCTCCTTTCACCCAGCTTGTTACTCACACCTGTTTCAACCACACCCACATGCTTCAATTAACAGACTGCACCCCACATTCCCCTGTTTTCATGGGGTGACCCTAAACCGTATGTGATCAAAAGTCAGCATTCGAAGTCTGCGTCCACATTTCCAAAGCACCTGGACACAGAAAAGACAAAAACTCCAGAATAAAATCACATGGGTTGTTATAGAACACATGGAGGAGAGAAGTCTGGAGGGAAGTAAATGACTAAAGATCATGAAAACGGGGCTAAGGTACAGAAGGGTTAAGGTAGTTAGTTGGTGCAATAGTCTAGAGTGATGAAGATACATGAGGAAATAATAAGCAACAATAATAAGCAAAAATAAGCAATTATTTCTTACATGATTAAGTCAGGGAAGATCATCTGATATATCCACTGAAGCTTTAACGTCAGTCTGTAGAATAAATAAATGTAACAAATGTATGTATTGGAAAATTTTACATTTAATTTGTGTCACCTCTTCAGAACTAGTACAGCACTAATGCACTCATTAAAAAAGTAATTTCATATTAGATTTCTTTCAAACTACAGTACTGAGAATCAATCACAGTTTTGCATATAAATACAATTTAATTCCAACAATAATTAAACTCATATTGCCAACCCTAAATATTCTTCTATAGATCCCAGCATAAAACTTTTATTTCCCACGTTAGCTTTTTGAGCAGGAGAAATTATTTGGAGTGTTTTTGCAAATCATTGAGTTAATTCTATGCATGCAACCAAACTACTTTAGAT
The DNA here is from genome assembly GCA_963514005.1 of Raja brachyura. The sequence continues at coordinate 89,745,592 of OY740787.1, read as the reverse complement.
TTGCTTACAGCCACGAAGATGGACAAGCTGTCAACAGGTGGCGAATCCTCAGTTGCTGGTGTGGGAGGACCAGCGTTGCATGAAGTGTCAATGACAGAGACGAAAGATAAGACTGTTGAATGCACTGATCAACAAATATCTGATCTGTTGCCGTCTTCTACATTGGGTAAAGATAATGAAGCTCTCAGAGGAACAGCAGAGGAAGTCTCCAAGATACAGAATTCATTTCCAACTCCTGTTTTGCAAACCCAACCTCTCGCTCCTTCTGTTACCAGGACTGGGACCATATTTATCCATGGTGAATGTTCAGTACAGTTCAGTTCTCATGAAAATGAGTGCATCTCAGTGGTGGCAGCAGAGAACATTGTTACCCACATCCAACCAAGTGCTGTCCATAAAATAGATACAATCATAAAACCCCCATATGCTCCATCCGAAAGGACATCCAACAAATCTGCTGTAGATAAAAGTAAAATGCCGCCATTGAGTCGTGACATTAAAGAAACATCTGAAACGTCCATTGCAGATATTACAGAGGCTGGCTGTGTGAAAGAAAGGGAGATTTCTGCAACTGTCACAACTGGTAAAGATATTGAGGCAGCTTCACAAGAAGTGCCATTGTTTGTTGGAATCACTGATACTGAAGGCAAAGATGAGTCGCAAAAAATGGATTTTGTTGCAAACACTGTTTCTGTCACTGAAGGGAAGGAGCAGCAAATTCCTCAGGAAAAGTCAAAAGTGCAGGAGGAATTGCATTTAGAGCAAATGCTTGCAAATGTTAGTGCTAATAAAGAGACAACATTAACATCAGAAGCTAAAGGGCAAGAAATCTCAGATACAATAAAACTGGTCGAACATATAGGTGACGTCTTTTCAATGCCAGAAGACAGATCAGAACATGTTGAATATAACTTGGTAAAAAGTGCAGAAAGTGTAAAGGATTCAAAGGGAAGAACAGTAGTTGAAGAGAAAGTTCCTTGTGCAATAGAGTTATTACCAACTGGGTTTTCTCAACAGAAGCCAGAAGAGCCAACAGCCGATCTTCCATCAAAAGAACTGGATAAAACTGATCAAAAAGTAGAAGTTTGGCAATTAACTGATGTTAGTTCTGCTCCATCCTCTGTGGAGGATGAAAATCAAAATATACCATGTAGCATACAATGTGCCACAGGGGATGCAGCTAACCTATTAAGTAATGATCCAACGCTTGAGGTTATCAAATTCGACCCAAGTGCGATGGAGCAAAGTACGGTGAAGATTCAAGAAACACCCTCAAAAATTGAGGAAAAAAGCACTCACCAGATAATTCCTAAAGAACAAGATTCTGAACCATTGGTGCCGCCATCCACTGAATTGAATGTTACTTCTGAAAAAATTGTAGTAGATTCAACTAATCCAATCGTACAAAGCCAAAATATTGATGCTACCAATGTAAATTTAAAAGAGAAAAAAGAGGTGGATCAACCAGAACTATCTAAATATTTTGAAACATTTGTTCCCAAAGATAACGGCGCAAAACTAAGTGAACATCCTGGCGATGGCTATTATGAAATGACTATTACAGAGGAAAGTAGTTCGCGACTGCCTCATGAAGTGCTGCAGGCCTCCGAGGCCCCATGTGAAAAACCAAAAGCAGGTGAGAAGAAAGTTGAAAATGATAGTTTAGCAGAAAGAATTCATTACAGCACACTTGTACTGTCATCTCTCCCTGTTGACGAAGAGACTGAGCCAGCCACAGGACATGACATTGCTTTTCCTGCTTGTCCTGTCGATAGAGAGAGAGCAATTTCTCAACAGCCCGATTCAAGTGGTGGTGCGAACACTGCAGAAGGACTCCAGAAGTTAGTGCTGAACTTACCAACAACCTTTTTAGATTCAATATCTCTTGAGGTGGAAGCGGAGAGTCAAGGACCCCCTGAATCGTTGTCACCTCTGGCGTCTGACATACTTGCCTGTTCGAGGGGTATAAGCTTGGATGAATCAGCAGAATTTTTCCCCATCCCAACCCCTGCTGAAGAGAAGCAGATTTGTTTTCCTGTTGAAGTGGACAAAAGTCAAAGTGTGTCCACATATGAGGAGAAGTCAGTTGAAGAAAATCTGGGTTTAGAGCCACAATATGCTTACTCCCATACTTTAAAGCAGGATTACAAAAATGATAGTGTTGTGGTTCCTGACTTGCCTGAAATGTTGGATTTGGGTCGAAGGCGATTGAGTTTTGAGACCACGGAAACCAAAGTGGTCAGGAGAGCGTCCATGCCTGCAGAATCTACTTCCGGCTCTGAGGCTCTAAGTGAAAGCATTAAACTAATCATTAAAAATGTTGGTCAACCAGAGGAAATGGGCTACTGTGTTTTTGAATACTCTGGACCCTTGCCCACTCCCGAGGAGGTTAAAAGTCCTCTGGAAGATGGGAGCATTTTCCTTCACAAAATCCGTACAGCTCCTCAGGCTATTGATGAGGAAAGTGTCAGGAGGCAAATAGATGCAAATAGGCATAAAGAGGATTCACATTTTAGAATTGTCACTCTATCGGAAGACAGTGAATTAAAAACACCTCTTTTGGAAGGACAATCAGAAATTCAAAATGAAGAATCGATTTCAATAAATGTTCCAGACCAGTTTATTCAGACGGAGTCTGGAACTGTTCATTTGCCTGATGTCCCTGAAATGAAAGAATTTGATCAAAATAAGACTATTGATGCTTTAGAATTTGCAATAGACACTTCTCTGAATAAACCACTGGATTATTTGCCAACAGTATCTCCTTTGAAGCCAGGGACTGTGGAGCAACAGCTCGCTGAGAAAGATGTGTCTTTTCAAGAAGTTCAGCTTAAGAAAGCCTTGAACGAAGAGACAAAGCCCAACAGAGTTACTGTAACGGTTTTAGAAATGGAGTCAGCAAGATTTGGGAAAAGCTTTTCTGTACAGGAACCAGCTCAAATTAAGAAAGCATTTGAAGATAAGCCAAGGCCTATTTTGCCCAGGCAGGATACTGTCCTCGATGTTGACATTGAAATGGAATCAGATCCCACATTTTATAAGAAATTTGCTTCCATTCAAGACAAAGTTCAAGCCTTGGAAGATGAACATATACCCAGTTTGCCCTGTGAGACTGCAGTACCAGATTCCGTTCAGGATAAAGTGTCTGAGGATGATGCTATTCTTCAACAAATCCCTCAAGCCCAGGAGTTAGTGGAAAGTAAGCCTGTTTCACAAATCGAGCCTCCTTTAGCAGAGGTGAGTGAGAAAACGGACACTGTTGATCACAAAATACCCGAGGAACCTTGCCCTATACAAAAAACCACCTCACCTGAGAAAATAATATTCAGTGCCACTAAGACTAATCTGCCAAGTGAGGTTACTGTCCTTGACATGGGTGTGAAAATGGAAGAGATTGATCAGATATCTGAGAAAATTGTCCCTGCACCAGATTCAACTCAAACTGATAAAATTAGAGAGGATGTCATGGTGCCTGGCTTACCTAGTGTGGTTACTGCATGTGAGGATGATTCAAAAGCTGTAGAGTTGGATGACAAAATAGTGAAAAAGCCTGCTCCTGCTCAAGATTTGATTCAAGCTGAGGGAACTGAAAATTTGGAAACTCTGCCTAGTTTGTCCGCTGATATTATTGAACATGCAGACGCTCCGCCTGTGAAAATCGCAGAGGGTGAAACCACTACAGCATCCAGTGAAGTTATTGTTTCAGAAGTTTCAAAGGCAGAACATCCTGATGACAGAATCTCTGCTGCTACGCAAGAACCGGCTGTGGTTGAGAAAACCAGCAATGAGGAATGTGCTAACTTGCTGATTGAAGTTACAGTGCCAGAAATCGTTTTGCACGTGGACCCTGCTGACGACGAAGCATCTGAAAGCGTTGACCTTGCAGAAGGAGCTGAGGAGAGAGGAATTGTGGAATCTGTTGTCACGGTGGAAGATGACATTATTACGGTTGTGCAAACCACGTTGGAAGGGGGAGAGGACTTGGGCCACAGTGTGAGATTTGCCGTAGCTGAATGTGATGACACTGATGATGTCTTCACGTGCAGTGAACCAGCCCAGTTAACAGCAGAGCAAATCCTCGAGCCTCCTGCAAAAGCTGCCGAAATTGTGACTATCCCAGAGAAGATCCAGATCCCGACAGACTTGAAGGAAGATGAGAGCATTGATGAGTCAGTAATGGACACGGACAGCTGCTGGATGGATACACAAGGTGCCTGTAAAGCCTTACTAGCTATCATCCTTGCCAAGATAGTAAATTCTCGTTATTATATATAAATTAATTAGTGCTATTTAGACTGTATCCTGTAATGTTAGAGTTTTTAAAGTAACACAAATTCGGTTCGTGTTTTTTTTTAATCTTCTCCCTCATATTATCCCTGTTGCTATTTAAAGTGATTTCTTGCACTTTAATTCTGCAGATGAGGAGAGTATCATAGTAACACAACCCGCTGCAGTCACAAAGCAGGAGAAGACAGAGAAGGAGTTCAGCAGCCCGTCTTTGGATAAACATAGGAAAGGGAAACTGTTAAAAACTGCCAAAAACAGAGCTTCTACGCCTGAGAGAAAAATAATCAAAAAAGATGTCAATGTACTCTCCAAAGAAGACAAAAAGAAAAGAAAAGGTTCATACATTGGAAGCAATTTTTATTTTCACTTGTTCCATTTTTGTGACGTGAGGTGTTTGTATTGTTCCCATGTAACAACATTATGTTCTCTGTGAGATTTGGCTGTAGAAATGTTAGATAATAAACAAAAGCAGGAATTAGAAATATCTAATTTGCTGAATTGATCTATTGTTTCCTTTAATGTAAAGTGGATGTTGCACATTCCACCTGAGTAGAACTTTATTTCTGTCTTCATTTATTTGCTCTTGTCTTTCTTCTCTAACAGTGTATAAGAAGTCTGAACTTGCTAAAAAAACAGAGATTCAGACCCGGTCTCCCTCCAGGAAAATCATATTAAAACCAGCTGTAAGATATCATAGACCAGCTCACGTCCCTTGTACTAAACGGAAGCAGACAGGTGACTGTGTAAACAATGCAATGTGGCTGGCAAACATGGACTTTACTTCATTGCTGGACTGGCTTTTTTCCTGTGTTTTCTTTTCAGCCATTGGGCTGCATATGGCACTTTTCATTTTGTTTTTCTTACAGCTGTCATGATCACACATGCTTGTCATGCACAAGCTTGCAAATACGGTGGTCTTAACCTTGAAGTGGTGGTGTCATTCTTATTTGTGGGAGTTTGTTTCACTGTGTGCTGGTGGGAAAGTGTTGCAGCCTGCATCATGATATCCATTCACATTAATCCCCTTGTTCAGAGGTATTCAGGAATAACTTTCATTACATGCAGTATTTGTTTTCCATTTATGATTTTTTAAAGACATACAATAGCTTTGCTTTATAAAACTAAAGTATTTATGTACTAAGGTTTCCTCCGTATGGAGCTTTATTTGTTTGTTAGTCTGGATAATTTTGTACTTCATTGCTTCCCCTTCTATATAATGGTAATAATATTAAATAAATTTTGCGTTCATGCACATCTCAGCGTATCTTGATTAAAATGAAACATCTCTCTGGTCTATTGTCCAATGTTCTAATATTAATCTTCTGTTTGCCTAGCTCCTGGCAGTGCTGAGGGTGCTTACATTATAGATCAGAAATTTTCTGTTGCTAAGCAACCCAAAGAGCGGATCATAGTAAGTAAATCACTTATAAATTACGGAAGATTGGACAACTTGCTTAGCAGTTACTGATGTTTCTTTTATTTGAAGTATGAATATAGCAAAGCTGCAGATATTTCTTAAATTCCTCAATTTTAGATTGCTTCGATTTTGAAAATAACTATTTTTATTTTGGGTGAGCTTTGCTTTTTATCAAGTTTTACATTGTTTTGAGGTAATCAGCGCGTAGACATTGAATACCTGTGCTGTGTCAAATACAGAGGAAATATTTGATATAAGCATGGTTGAAACATTCTATTCAAACTTATAAAATCTGATGATTGAAACTCGATGCTGATCTGTACACAGACATTCAAACAATTCTCACAGAAAGAAACATTTATTCCTCTATTCCTCCATTTTAACTCCTCTCCCCATTCCCATAGTTACATTTCTGTCCTGGGTCTCCTCCAGAATAGAATAGAATAGAATAGAATGCCTATTATTGTCATTCAAACAGACAAGGTTTGAGCGAAATTTCATTCCTGCAGTCATGACATTACAAAAAAAAACCCAAGACACACAATTAACACAATTTACACAAACATCCATCACAGTGAATCTCCAAACACCTCCTCACTGTGATGGAAGGCAAAAGTCTTATCTCTTCCCTGCTCTTTGTTCTTCTCCCGCGGTCCAGCAGCCCGACTGCTGCATCAAGGAGGCTGGGGCTTACGATGTTAAAGCCCCCGGCGGGCGATGGTAAGTCCCGCGGCCGTTTAAGCCGTGCCGGGCGATGCTAGGCCCCGCTCTGAGTCATTTAAACCCTGCGATTCTGGCGGGAGAAGTTGCCGAAAAGCGGTCTCCCACCAGGGACCTGCAAGCTCAAAGGCTGAAAGAATATTGTCCTGCTGAATAAAGAGACTGAAATGTAATTGGGATAGGTAATCAGCGATAGAACCCAAATTAAAATGCTGAATAGAGTTAATCTAAGGCTATTTTGTGTATTTTAAGGGGATTCTGGATGGGGTGATCAATGGTATTGCAAACCGACCTCTTTATGTAAGATTGCACAAAAGACTGGGGTTATGAGCGATGCTGCAGTGTGAAGCTTAATTTGGGTTTGAGAGATATTAGTTTGCTGTCTTATCCTGTGCATGACCAGTCCATGTCTAACCGCAATACTGATGGCAGATTTCGGTTGTGCTGAAGTGAAAACATTAAACCTTGGGATGACGGCAGGAACAAGCTGTTTAAAGGGGACATGTTCATGTAGCCAGGACATCCATATTTGGGTTGGAGAAATACAACATTTCTAATAATGAAATTGTGAACCTCCAGCTGATGGAATTGTGGTTTCATGAATTATGGAATTTGCACATGCTAGAATTTGGTGGCATATATTTTATGGTTACTGACCAAGGCACAGGTTGGGAACTCTTGGAACCTCTTCTCTCTTGAGCAAGATCTAAAACCTTCAATAGTCTACAATCCAATTAGTCTTGGAAACTCTTGGAAATTATATTGTATTGCTTTGTTGTCTCTACAATGATAAGCCAAGAGACAGGTGTGGACTCCTATCGGAGAGACCAAACACAGATGGGAGATAGTTTCGCTGAACATCTGCGCTCAGTCCCACCTCGGCATATGTGATCTCCTGGTTGCCAAACACGTTTCCTCCCCTTCCCTTTCCCAGAAGAACCTCTCTGTTCTGGGCTGCCTCCATTGTCGGAGTGAGGCCAAACGTAAATTGGAGGAACAGCACCTCATATTTTGCTGGGGCAGTTAACAACCCAGCGGTATGAATATTGATTTCTCTAACTTCAAGGAACCATTGCATCCCCTTTCTCTCTGTCCCTCCCCCTCCCCCTCCCTAGTTGTACTAGTTTTACTGTTGTCCTGTTGAATTCCACTTGTATTAACTCGTTATCCCCTATACCACACCCAACTATGGACCGTTTCCTTGATTATCGTTGCTTTCTACTTTTTCTCCATTCATTTCTCCTAAGTACCCTCTCTATCACCTTGCTCCTAATTCTCAATCTGAGGAAGGGGCTTGGCCCGAAACGCCACCTATTCCTTTTCCCCAGATATGCTGCCTGACCCACTGAGTTACTCGAGCTATTTGTGTCTATCTTCGATAGAATTTTAGAAGCAGTACCTTAGAAGTATAAAATCATGAGAGGAATTGATCGGGTAGATACACGAGTCTCTTGCCCAGAGTAGGTGAATCAAGGACCAGAGGACATAGGTTTAATGTGAAGGGGAAAAGATTTAATAGGAATCAGAGGGGTAACCTTTTCACACAAAGGGTGGTGGGTGTATGGAACAAGCTGCCAGAGGGGGTAGTTGAGGCTGGGACTATCCCAACGTTTAAGAGATAATTAGATAGGTATATGGATAGGACAGGTTTGGTGGGATATGGACCAAACGTGGGCAGGTGGGACTAGTGTAGCTGGGACATGCTGGTCGGTATGGGAAAGTTGGGCCGAAGGGCCTGTTTCTACACTGTATGACTCTACAACAACCATTGTTTTGAAAAGGCCACGCCTGGAAGTTATGACATCCCAAGAATAACGGAATAAAAAATCAATAAAAAGTGTTTGTAAAGTGTTAGTATTCCAGAGCAAAATAATCCCTTTTGAATTGTAAAGCACATGTAGGATTTCAAAGACTTTCTCATCATAACGTTTGTATTCATCTCCATTGAAAAGATTCTACATAAAGTCACAACCGACATTGACGTTTTAGTGCATTGTTTTAATTTTTTAGTTTGTCAAAGTTTTGAATGCATTTCTTATAAATTTGTTTAACTTGTTTTCATAAAATTGTTAACCCATTAGGACAATAGTCTGTTTTATTTGCTAGTGAAGATACAGTAGTAGGATGTAGAACTATTGTCTTATAATGCAATAATGCATTATATTAAGTGAATAGGTGATTTTCCATCAGAATAACCTTTTTACATCCACCATTCTCTAAATAATTGCTGCAATTGTCGCTTGATAACAGTTGTACAAGACATTGGTGAAGTATTATGTTCAGTTTAGTCACCCTGCGATAGGGAAGATGTCATTAAACTGGAATGTGTACAAAGAAGATTTAAGTGAATGGTACCAAGACAGGCTAGGACTTAATTCCTTGCAGCACAGGAAGCTGAGTGGTGATCATAGAGACATGTATAAAATCATGAGGGGAATAGATAGGGTGAATGCGCACAGTTTTTCCGCAGGCTATGGGAATAAAATAGTTTAAGAACAGTAGTTTAAGGCAAAGTTAAAGAGCTGATAGAAACCTGAGGAGCAACTTTTTCCACATGGTGTGGATGTTAAATGGAATGAGCTACCAGAGGAAGTAGTTGAGTTAGGACCATTAGCAACATTTAAAAGTAATTTGCGCAGGCACATGGGAAATAAAGTATTTGAGGGATATGAGGCAAATGTGACTTGCAAGTTAGGGCATCTTGGTTGGCATGGAGGAGTTGGGCAGTATGACTAAGTGAACCTGTAGTACATATCCAGATTGAGGACAAATTGTAAAGTGGAGAGAGTTTGTATGTCCATGTACGTGGACATCTTTGTGCAGTTTATCTAAGCCAATAGTGTTTTAACAATTAATCAGGTTACCCTAAATTAAACCATAATCATTTGTAAAATGGCACTAAAAGTCATCTAGGGCTAATGAGGACCTAGGTGCTGGGGTTTAGGGAATAGATTGTAGTATTTAAGGCCAATTATATTGACTGCTGGAACACCAATTTATAACGGAATATTTTATGTAGAACATGAAAACGTGCAGAGGTGTGTTTGTTGATTGGAGTGATGGCTCAGCTGTTTAGAACCCATAGTAAAATGGCTGCTGCTGCATACCATTTTTGATATATTCATTAGAATATTAGGACATGTTATTATTTTTAATTCTGTTTTCATATTTTGTTAAATTTTTATGTTCATTGTCTTATTTTTTTATAATTTGCTTTATATTTTCTCATGGCAAGAATTCATCTACACTAACAAAGATTCCTACCTCAAAATTATCTTCCCACCTCCCCGAAAGACCTAAATCTACTTGTTCTGCTGATAGAAAAGCCTTTATTGACCTAAATTATTTTCCCACACGATCCTCGTCTGCCGGCCCTAGAGACTCTTTGAAAGAGCAGCCTGTAAGCAAGGTAAGAAGAAGAAATGTCCATGCCGTTTTGCTTCTTGCATTATGCTATTTCTATTTGGAATTGAAAAAAAGGGTAATGCTCCTTTTGTTTTCTGCCAAACATTTGGGCTTTTTTATGCATTAAATTTGAAGTGATAGTTATGTCCACAACTAATACCTGATCAATATAATAACTGCAATAAAAACAATATAATAACAGTGAAGAAATATGAGCAAACATTTATTTTTCCTCCAATGTTTTCTTTGTGTTCTCATTCCAATCATAAAAATATGCCTCTTCCAAGATTGGAGCTAGCTGCTGGCAGCTATGACATGTTAAAGATATTTCTGCAAATGCTGATATCAAGTGAATTGGCCTCAACTGCCTTCTGTGGAAGAGAATTCCACAGATTCACAACTCTCTGGGTGAAAATGTTTTCCTCATATCAGTCCTGAATGGCCTATCCCTTATTCTTAATCTGTGACCTGGTTCTGGGAACATTTTTCCTGCATCTAGCCTGTCCGATTCCTTAAGAATTTTGTATGATAACCTCTCATCCTTCTAAATTCAAGTGAATATAATGTCAGTTAATCCATTCTTTCATCATATGTCATCCCCGCCATCCCAGGAATTAACCTGATGAACCTACGCTGCACTCCCTCAATAGCAAGAATGTCCTTCCTCAAATTAGGAGACCAAAACTGCCATAATACTCCAGGTGTGTTCTCACCAGGGCCCTGTAAAACCGCAGTAGGACATCCTTGTTCCTAAATGCAAATCCTTTCGCTATGAAGACCAACATGCCATTTGCTTTCTTCACTGCATGCTTACTTTCAGTGACTCATGTACAAGGACACCCAGGTCTTGTTGCACCTCCCCTTTTCCTAATCTGACACCATTCAGATAATAATCTGCCTTCTAGTTGTTGCCACCAAAGTGAATGACCTCACATTTATCCATATTACACTGCACCTGCCACGCTTCTGCCCACTCTCCCAACCTATCCCTAATCACCTTGCAACCTCATAGCATCCTCCTCGCAACTCACACTGCCACCCAGCTTTGTGTAATCCGCAAACTTGGCAATGTTACATTTAATTCCTTCATCAAAATTGTTAATACGTATTGTAAATAACTGGAGTCCCAGCACTGAACATTGCAGCACCCCATTAGTCACTGCCTGCCATTCTGAAAAGGACCCATTAATTCCTACTCTTTGCTTCCTGTCTGCTAACCAGTTCTGTATCCATGTCAATGGCCTACTCCCAATACCATGTGCTCTAATTTTGCACACATTCAAATTGGTTAGTGTTTCAACTAAAATTTTGGGCTTAATAATTCAACTGTGTAGTTTCTAGCTTGGCAGTATATTTTGGGCATGACATTTTTGCTATGAAAAATGCAATCGCTTTAATTTTTAGTAAAAATAATGATGCCTCTGCAATCCAAGTTACTTTTACTTCCTAGAGAAAAGTATCCTTGAATGAAAAAAGAAAATGCTGGAAACAATCAGCAGGTCAGGCAGCATGCGTGGAAAGACAAACAGTTCATGTTTCAGGTCAAAGATTGTATTGATAATATTAACTTGTTCAACGCACACGTTAGTGAAATATTATAACAGCATACGATAATTATGATGTGTAATCAGTTCATTTTATTCAGCTTAACCTGTAGATGTAAGGCCTCCTTTCATGCCACAAAACATCCCAACAAAATGAGCAGGGTTTTTCATCAATTTGCATATTGAGAGAAATTAGGTCTAAAGTTTTAAGTACTGAAAAAGAGATGGGCCATTTTGGAGAAGGGATTCCAGGGACCTTTTGCAGCTGAAGGCATCTCCATTGACAGTAATACAGAAACATTTAGTGATGTGAAATTCAAAATGATTCATCAAGAGGTGAAAACCAGAGGGGCAGAGATATACTGGAAACATTGGAGGAAATTTGTGCTGGAAAGGTAAATCCCAAAAGGATTTCAAAATAAGGATGAGAACTTTATATTTGCTGCATTGCGAACCACTAGATCAGGGACGATGGCAGTACAGGACCGAGCATAAGTTCAACCAGATGAACCATGCTTGGATGAAGATTACAAATCAGAAATATAAGACAGTGAAGGCAGAGATAATAACTGGTCTTGGTGAAGGTGTTTATGTGTGGTTCAAAACTCCTACCAGGACCTATGCGACATCAAGCTTTTGAACACGCTGGCTCTGTTTTGCAAGTTTGGCCAAGGACAGAAATAATTAATAGCTAATAACACAAATTTTGATTGAGACAAAAACAGTAACTTTAATCTCAAAAATGAGTTGAAGGAAGTTAATGCTTAAACATGTGATGGACAAGCCACCAAACAGTTGAGAGATAGTGGAATCAAGAGGAGCCGTGATGAAGTAAAGCAGGATGTCACCTGTGTAGGCACGGCTAATGCATGATAACTATGAAGATCTAAGGATGCCGCGTGGAGATAATGTAAGAGGAATAGGGCAAGAAACCATTGCAGGCATAGACTGACCGTTCACTGATGTGTTGCAGATTTCTGAGTAAGTCTTCACGCTTCATATCCTATCTGGATGGAAGCTACACAGAGCTTTTTAATGATCTTTTTTTCCCGCTCCAGAATTTGCAACGGGAAAGTGGTGAAAATGAATGAATGCAACAGTGGGTCAAGTGCATCTGTAGTTTTTTTAGAGATACAGCGCGGAAACGGGCCCTTCGGCCCACCGAGTCCGCACATTAGCACTACCCTAAATATACTTGGGACAATTTTACATTTATACCAAGACAATTAACATACACAGCTGTAGGTCTTTGGAGTGTGGGAGGAAACTAAAGATCTTGGAGAAAACGCATGCAGGTCTCGGAGATAGCGTTACAAACTCCGTACAGACAGCACCGATAGTCAGGATCAAACCCGGGTCTCTGGCTCTGTACAGCAGTGCAGTAGCTCTACTGCTACACTGCCCATGTTTTGATGCCAACAAAAATTCGAAATAGTAATAGATAGGTGCAAAAATAATATTTGTTAATTCATTTCTATAAGGGCATAGGGCTGAACGTCAAGTATCATCTTCTGATGATCAGGAAAGTTTATTAAGATGTGTCCAGAGATAACTTCTTCTGATGATGATGGTATTATCTTCGGTAACAAATAAATGAATTTTAGAGGTCGAGAAAAAAGAAAGGGATAACTATCAGGATTTAACTACAAAACTATTTTAATGCTAAATAGGAACTTTAGTGTTGGTTTTTAAGGTGACAGATGCCTGAAGAATTATTATTTTCACTGATCTCCATTGCAACAAAGAGATCATAAACATTTGATTTCGAAGTAGGAGTAGGCTGCTTGGCATCTCAAAGCAGTTCAGCTCTTCAGTGAGATCATAAGTGATCTGATTTTAACCCAATTCTGGTAATATTTCAGCCCCTTGTTTAATAAGAACCTGTCTTCCTCTGCCTTGAAATTCGTACAAGATTCTGAAGAAGGGTCTCAACCTGAAACGTCGCCTATCTCCTTCGCTCCTTAGATGCTGCTGCACTCGCTGAGTTTCTCCAGCTTTTTGTGTAACCCTCTGCTTCTACCTACTTCAGAGAAGAAATTTCCAAAGACACTCAGCTCTGAAAAAAAAACCAGTTCTTTCCTCTCTAATTTAAACAGTCCATCTGTAATTTTGAAATGGTAATTCCTAGTTCTAAATTGTCCTACAAGAGGAAACATCCTCTCCACATCGACACTGTTATGTCGCTGTGCTATGACAGTTTAAACCAGAGTTTCTATATTTTCTTTATGACGGATACACAGCTAAATGTTCAGTAGTTTCCTGCTTTCCATCTCCCCTTTTGGAGTTGTATCTATTTTCTAATCTAATGGAACCTTCCTTGAATCTTCCTGTATTTAAGATTTCGCATGAGGTCCATCAGGGCAGGGTACTTGTCAGGTTAGAGCTCTAACATTTTGCTTTGTCCCACTTCCCTGGTGATTGTTATTTCCCAATGGTTTACCTCTCTTAAAATGCCCGATTTTACAGCTATTTTTAGGGATTATTTATGTCTTCTCTGGTGAAGAGCAATGCAAAATATTAGTTTAATATTAGTTTATTAGTTTAATATTAGTTTAATTCATCTATTATGTCCATGATTTTCATTTAAACTTATTTTTAAAAACACCATTCAATCACATCAAAGCATGGATAAAATATTTTTAAAACCTGACTAATTATTTTAATTTTAATTTCACAGAAGTGTTTTTAGTTAAAAGTGGAATTTTCCAGAATGTGCTTTCCGAAAGGCAGTAAAAAAATGTGTCTTGTATATAATGCTAATGCTTGTATTCTGTGATGAATGAGCATAAAGAGACTGTAATATCACCTGCCTTCCGTAGCACTGCTTGATAACGTGTGGTCATTTATTCCTGATGTATTGCAGATCCAAATCCTCGCAGGTGTGTAAATTTGCTGTAGTGTCGAGTTTTCTAGTTGCACCTTAGTAATCATTTTTTTATAAATCCTATTTATATCTGCAAACACTGCTAGAATAGGAAAATAACATAGAACGTACCTATTGTTTAGAAGGACTCCGAGTCGAAATGTCACCTACCTATGTTCTCCAGAGATGCTGCCTGACCCACTGAATTCCTCCAGCACTTTGTGTCCATTTTTGTAAACAGCATCTGCAGTTCCTTGTTTCTACATCGAACAGGACAGCATAATAACGGACCCTTCAAGTCAAGTCAAGTCAAGTTTATTCAGCCCACAATGTCTGTGCTGAACATGATGTCAAATTAAACTAATATCTGTCTGCATATAATCCGTATCCCTCCATTCCCTGCATATTCATGTGCCTATCTATAAGCCTCTTAAATGTCACTATCATATATTCCTCCACCATCATCCCTTGCAGTGTGTTCCAGGTACCCACTGTTCTCAGCTTAAAAAAGAACTTGCCCCGCACATCTTCTTTAATTTTTTTCCCCTCTCACCTTAAAGCTATCACCTTCACATTACCATCCTGGGAAAATGGTTCTGACTGTCTACCTTATTTATGATTTTCATAATTTTTATATACTTTAAGTTCTCCTCTCAATCTCCAATGTTCCAGAGAAAACAAGCTTGTTCTCCTTATAGCTAATACCCACTAATCCAGGCAGCATTCTTGTAAACCTCTTCTGTACCCTCTCCTTTGCATCCTTCTTGTAATGGGGCGACCAGAACTGCAAACAGCACTCTGAATGTAGTCCAACCAGAGTCCTATAAAGCTGTGACATGACCTCCTGACTCTTATACTCAATGACCCGACCGTATATTTACTTTACCACTCTATTTTTTTTAATTACCACTTTCAGGGAGCTATGCACTTGGAATCCAAGATCCCGCTGAACATCAGTGCTTATAAGGATCTTGCCATTAACTCTATACTTTCCCATTACATTGAACCTAGCAAAGTGCAACACCTTACACTTGCTGGGATTTAACTCGGTTTTAAAGCATCAGGATGCTTTAATGCAGGTTGTGGGCGCTATTCAGGAGGTAGGAGGTGGAAGATAGATTTAATTTATCCTCATGGGCACAAATGTTTGCCCCATTTCAAACATGATTAGAAATAATAAGAGTTGGGTGGATTTGCAGATAATAGTGATATGGTTCGCTCTGTGCAGGATGCCACAGGGAGGAGCCCAGAAAAGCGTTCAGCTTTGCCGAGACCTTCTTCGATCTTGACCGTTCGCCGAGTTCCACCGGAAGAAAAGGATGCACATTTTGTTCCAGTTACTAGCCCGGTTTATTCCGTACCGAGGCGTCCAACAAGTTAGTTTTCATATTTCTGTTCGAAACGTCATGAATGACTACATTTTTGAACCCAGGCATTATGTTGCGTTTTCAATCATGTGAGCATTAAGGTGGAAGGGCATTACACAGTTGCACTGCTTACCCTGTGCCGTTACTGTGCTCCAACTCAATGCTTTCAAAATAAATGTGGCATGCAATTTTGTGTAATTACTGGAGAGGAAAGCCAAAAATGGCAGTAGACTTTTTTTTAGATATCTGAGCAGTAGAAATCATCCTCACAAATGTGTACTTTTTCTCCTGCTTCCAAGGCGGTCATTTTGTTTAATATAGTTATTTATGCTTTTAATATATTTTGTGTTATTCTTAACTGAACAAGGAAAAACATGCAAAGTTATGAATCATGCCGTTGCTGAATGTTACTTAAAAATATTTCACTTTTCAGACGTTAATATTTTCAGCAGTGCAGTTCTTTAATCTTCACTTTAACTATCATATATTTGGTCATGAATAATTAATTTTCAATTTATCAAGTTGCCAGAAGCCTGAAATTAAAACAGATTGCTGCTCCAGTTCCAAGTGTTCTTTCCTGGAGATTTCTGGAACACCTGCCCATACCAGTCCTATTACCTGCTTCAGTTCCATTGTCCATCCCTCAGAAATTCTTCACTGCGATGAACAGCAATTTTGCAATCAGTATAGTGGAGTCTTTGTCTCCTCTATAACAAAATACAGACCGAGTGGTCATGTTGCAGAACCTCTACTTGGTCCTCATGCATGATATTAAACTTCCAGCTGCCTCTCAGATTTCCCATTCCAGTACTCACCCTGATCTCCTTGTCTTTATGGTCCTCCCATCCTCCAATAAGCTTCAATGAAACACAGGAAAGTAGCACCGTATTTTTCACTTGAGGCAGTGTAGAGCTTTCCAGGTTCAATATTAGCAGTCAAATATATCAAGTCTAGTCAAGTTTATTCGTCACAAACACATACGGGATGTGCAGTGAAATGAAAAGTGGCCGTGCCTGCGGACTTTGTGCAAAAAACAAACAAACAACCAACTACAAACTACGAACAGAATCACATGTTCTTTTTCATATTAAATATTGTGGGCGGTATTGTGGTCCAGTAAGTTAGTAGAGTTAGTCCCCGGTGAGATAGGAGTTTACAGTCCGAATGGCCTCTGGGAAGAAACTCCTGCTCATCCTCTCCGTTCTCACAGCATGGCAACGGAGGCGTTTGCCTGACCGTAAGAGCTGGAACAGTCCGTTGCAGGGGTGGAAGGGGTCTCCCATTATCTTATTGGCTCTGGAGTTGCACCTCCTGATGTATAGTTCCTGCAGAGGGGCGAGAGAAGTTCCCATAGTGCGTTCGGCTGAACGCACTACTCTCTGCAGAGCCTTCTTGTCCTGGGCAGAGCAATTCCCAAACCAGATTGTAATGTTTCCGGACAAGATGCTTTCCACAGCCGCAGAGTAGAAGCACTGGAGGGTCCTCGGAGACACTCTGAATTTCCTCAATTGCCTGACGTGGTAAAGGCGCTGCCTTGCCTTACTCACCAGTGCTGCAGCGTGCGATGTCCATGTCATATCCTCAGAGATGTGGACTCCCTGGTATTTAAAACAGCTCACCCTACCCACAGCATCCCCATTTATCCTCAATGGTGTGTACGTCCTCGGATGTTGTGCCCGAGGCATCAAAGGCAGAGATGAGAGTTGAACCTGAAAGGCTCTACACTGAATATTTTGACTTCGGTCACTATCACAGTGCACCTTGCCGACACAACATTAGCACCTTGCGGCTCTGGGAAATGTCCATAGGCTTCTTATAGAAGAATCACAGGTTGAGTTGTTGGCAAAATTGTCTCTTTTATTTATGTTTCATTACCATTACAATTTGGTGCATTTCAAGGTATGTGCTAGCATTTTCCTGGCAGCCTGTTGTACTCTGCACTTTCAGATCACTCCCCTGCCACTGTTCTGTTTAAATAGGAATGCAGAATAATTTAGATGAACACATGAAAAATGCTAAAGTGCAATAAAGATACAAGGATATTAGGCCAGTTACTCAGAACTCATGCATGTGGATCTTGAGCAAGCCAGTTTTTTTTTAAGAGTTTGAAAAAAAATGGAAAATAGGATATGCTGTACAGATTACAAGTATAATGATCATTATCTCTTCTTCTCTGCTGATTTGCTTACTAAAAATGTAAGCCCCTTATTTACATTTGGTCTGTTCTCTTACCACCTTGTAGCTATAAGGACTGAACCAAGAAATGACCAAAGGGGTCATGGGATGAGCAGATCGCGAGCACATGCAGGTATCCTCCTGTCTAGCCCTATTGAATGTTTTATAAAAGTGACCTATTTTCTGCATGACAGACTTGGTGTAGCTCACATGGAGCAACCAGAACCATGAATGGATGGATGTAATGGTATTTTGATTTCCAGTTGCACAGAACACGAATGGGCTTCTAGACTTATATTGTGGGCTAAGAACTAATACAAAATTTCAAACCTTTCTCTATCGTAATGTAATTATCAAAGATGTACATCATGGAAATGCTTATTTAACCTACTCATCGATATTCCATAATTTCAGCCGAAAGATGTGATAATTACCTTAATGTATTCTGGATGATTATGTTTGTTGGCATGTACAAAGGCTATGTTAGACACAAAATACTGGAGAAACTCAGCGGGACAGGCAGCATCTCTGAAGAAGGGGCTCAGTCCAAAAAGTCACCCATTCCTTCTCTCCAGAGATTCCGCCTGTCCCGCTGAGTTGCTCCAGCGTTTTGTGTCTGTCTTTGGTGTAAACCAGTATCTGCAGTTCCTCCCCTATACAGAGGCTATGTTGTTGTTTTTAAACAAAACTTCTATACAATATGTATGTTTTTCAAAGGCTCTGAATCAGCACGCTCCAGGTCAGCAAGAAGCGGCACTGTCACACCATCCACGCCTGGATCGACTGCAGTCACGCCGGGCACACCGCCCAGTTACTCTCGCACACCGGGTAGTAGGACCCCGCGCACTCCAGGCACTCCTGGCACACACAAGTCTCCCATTCTTGTGCCCACAGAAAGGAAAGTGGCTATTATCCGCACTCCCCCAAAATCTCCTCTTACTCCAAAGCAGCTCCGTGTTATCAACCAGCCTATGCCAGATCTGAAAAACATCAAGTCCAAAATTGGATCAATTGACAACCTGAAACATCAACCCAGAGGAGGCGGGCAGGTATGGGACTAGAATATTTGTACTTCTGCAAAGTATACTAGGATTTGATGGCACTAGTGATAGTATCAGCAGTACTTAATTTAGGGAAAGGAAAATCAAATCTTAAGGTTTTAAATAATTTGCTGCATTTGTTTTATTTCTGTAGCCCTGCCCTTTGATTTCAGATCACTGTATTGTATTCATCTTCGTGCTGGTTTTGGACCTGTTGTTGAAAATCTGGTAAAAGATGATACCAAGTAAAATCTAAAGCACCAGTGGCAATTGGTTTGCTTACATTTTTCACTTAAAGAAAAAGGTTTGTATATAATATGACACGAGAGGAGATATTAAATGGGATGAGTAATCTATCCTTGAACAACTTTGCAGCTGAGTCTATCCTAAAACCTTGATTTTAAGTAAAACCATAGGTTTTGAGTTAATCCTTTCAGTTCAGTTATTTTATAATTATGACCATTAATTAATGGCAGATATTCTGTAGTTCAGTCAATACCAGTAACTCCATACTCGTAACGTATGAATAAATGAGCTGATGTGCTTTGTGTTTTATGATATTAAGAGAAAACAATGAAACTGTGGTATAGAGACCATTTCTGCCCGTCTCCGCTTATCTGCACTGAAACTCCCGCCTCTGCCTTTGTTACATTTGACTGCTCAAGTGCCTCCCTTGTTTTGTCCTTCATGAGGTCATTCAAACTTCGGCTGCACATGCCCCCTGGCTTGCATGTTCCCACTCACCATGACCTAACCAACCTACCATGTCGAGCAATACATCAGTGTTAAAATTCTCACTTTCGCTTTCACCCTTGGCCTTGTAGTTCCCTACCATAAGTTCCTTGCACCCTGTAACCTTCTTGGAGAAGTAGTCACTGGCCTCTTGATCATGCCCAAATGTAGTTACACCATCACTGGACACAGTGACTCCAGTTGCTAATGCCCCAGAGTTACTTCTTAAGTTTCCAAGCCACACTTTCCTTCTTTACAGTGGTCTTTCAAAAGCTTTAAAAATAGGTCGATTGGAGGTAAATCTCTTGTGTATCCTTTCCAAAACATCCCACCCTTCCTTTACAGGGGTGACCAGTACAGCACACAATATTCCAAATGCAGCCCAATTCATTTTGCACACCTGAACGTTTGCTTTCTGACTATTACATAGAATGTCCCAACTAATGAAGGCAAGCAGACCAGATGCCTTCTTTACCACCCTATCTATTTGTGTTGCCACTTTCATAGAACTGTGGACCTGCACCCCGGGATATCACTGTACATCAAGGCTACCAACGTTCCTGCTATTAACTGTAGACTTTCCCCTTACATTTGACCTCCCAGTGTGCAGCTCCTCACATTTGTCTGGCTTAAACTCCATCGTCCAATTCTCCGCCCATATGTGCAGCTGATCTGTATCCTGCTGCATTATTTGACAATCTTCATTGTCCACCATTTCATGGATTTTTTAAATTGGCTGAAAATGCACTCATCAGCTGATCTACATTTTAATCTAAATTATCTGTATGGGTCATCATAAACAACAGAGTTCCTGACGCAGATTTCTGCAAAACACCATTGATCCCAGAGGTCCAGTCACAGAAATACTCCTCCACCATCACCCTATCTTCATTCTGAGATAGGTTCCTTCCACTATTCACCCTAGGTGAGATCCAATTCTCCATTCAAGAAACATCACTTGCATTCTTCGCCAAAGTAGACCCAATATCTCCGCCTCAATTATTTTAACATGCTCCAGATTATTACAACACCCCCACACTGATCTCACTGCCACCCACATTCTTATCTGATGCATAGTACTTGTTCAGTTCCTCGTCCAATTCTCTGGCTCCAGGAATAAATTCCCTTCTATGTCCATAAACAATGCTACCCACTCCCTAGTTACCCTCTTGTTCTTAATATATACAATTCTTTCTGATTATCTTTAATCCTACTCACCCATGACCTTCTATGGTCCTGATTTCCTATATGAGTCCTTTCCCGCTTTCTTTAAAGGTATTGTCTGATATCAGCTGACTAAACTTTGTATGTTTCCTTCCCCTTTTCAGCTAAATCTACATCTCTCTTCATCCAATGTTGCCGAGTCTTAGAATGCATAGTTGATTCATTGACAACAACAACTTTATTATTGGTTTAGTCTTTTCAAATCTTGGGAATGTGAACCCTTTCACTTTGGCTTTACCGAGCATTCCTCATCTACAACAAGTTTTTATAACCAAATTGACAATTGATTGTTTCCTGTTATATGAGACTAATTTCAGCACTTCAATATTAAATCTAATTTTGCTTTCCTATTGTACACCACTACCCATCTGTTAGTTTCATCTCAAGGTTACCTTGAAGCAAATTTATTTTGACAAAGTACAACAACAAGATCATTGCAGAACCATTATAATTCTGACAAGTTGGTCTCTCAGATATACCTTTATTTTAAAGCCATGATCTACAGTGATGTTACAAAATAATTTATCATGATTTTATTGACTTAATAAAGGTTCTTCAATTGATTCAACAGAATGAAATGAACCAAAATGTTACTAATTTTGAACTATCTTGATTATTGTACGTTGGCAAAATATTATCTTTTAATAGCTAATCTACTGTGAACAGAATTTGTAACTGATTAGCTGCACAAAATTATTACCTTATCTAATTAATAACCTTTTTGTTAGTCTGCAGGAAAGTAAATATCATGATGGGGATGACAATCCAAGAATATTTGTGTGGCATTGATGATTAGTTTCATTTAGACAGTAGACATGTCAAAATGAATAACAGGATGGGATTTCTATTTTACAGTCGTGCAAATTAATGTAATCTTCCATGTATTGTAAATAACACTATTTTATTTTTAAAAATGTGATATTTGGGAGAAATCAAAAGGATGAGTAATTAGATTTTTTAAAAAAGAAGCTATTTCCTGGTATAACTTCAGATTCTCTGTGAAAATGTGTTTTATTCTCGGAGGATAGAGCAGGAAAATATTGGTCTCATAATAGATCCTTACCCAAAGCATCCTATTAGGACAATCAGGATATTCATGATATGTTACAAAGCTTTATTAGTAATTTTTGTATGAGAAGTAATCAGCACTTTAATCTTGTCATCCTTTAGTTTCTAATACTTTAAAGCAATTTGTAAATAGTGTACGCTGCACATCAACTAAGAGATTGCCCAAGGAACTTAATATGGCCTAGGTACATGTATGTATATGTGTGAGTGTGTGTGCGCACATAGCTCAGTTGCCATTTGCACATGGAGCTTTTTACGCTGCATTTTCTATTTTTTTAGTTTATTTCTACTGCCTCATTAAACTAAGTTTATGTATGGCTAAAATCAAATAGTTGTGGAAATGTATATTTAACATCAAGGTATGATAAATTTAAATTCTATGCTGTATGATATATCATTTGTGAGAGTACGTTGCAGTGTGACTGTGAAGGTATAAAATATTTTTGTATGGTGTTCTTTAAACAGGAATTTTACGCAAAACTATGTGAAAGAGGAAAACTTTGATATAAGGTTTTAAATGAGACAGCAGGAACCACCAATTAAAGCCATCATGTTGTCATTTACTGCTGGCTTTCGATATTATAGATTTTTTTCTCAATCCAATTGGAATTAAAGCTTTCACCAGAAAATTGGAACTAAAATTCCTCTTTATAAGCAGAAACTGTGTGACAATGTATCTAATATTATTTGCAGTGGGTATTTTCTCACTGAATGACTCGTGTGTAGATATTGATTGGTGAAGTTCCTATCATTTCCAGGTACATATAGCAAATGTAAAACCTGATTTTAGCCATATTCAGCCAAAATGTGGCTCGCTGGACAACATGCGTTATTCTCCCCTGGTTGGAAACGTGAGTCACTTGTTTACTGTGTAAACTGAGAATTCATTTGAGCAGCAAAGTCTGTAATTATTTTACAAAGTTCACATATGGAATTGCTTGCTTGCTTATCAATTAAAATGTCTGTTTGCTTTGCATCATTTCATGCGAGATGTTGCTGTGAAGTATTATTTGACATTTTAAAAATACGTGGATTTTCATGGATTTTGTGGTGTGCATTGTACATAGCAATTTTTTAATTTCATAAGACAATAGCAACATTTACTGTATGATCAGCATTTACAGAGGCAATAACCTTAATCTGATTTTGTATCATATCTATGATTCATCTCCATTATCTGTGCAGTTAAACATTTTGATTCATTTCTTTGCCATAAACACTTATCTCTATTTATGATGCAAATAGCCCAACATGTACCCAAAATGAAATAGAGATGTTTTGCATGTGGAAACATTGTATTGTTTGGGAATCTTTCTGTATTTTTTTTTATAACCATATAACAATTACAGCACGGAAACAGGCCCTCTCGGCCCTTCCAGTCCGTGCCGACCATTTATTTTCCCCTAGTCCCATCTACCTGCACTCAGACCATACCCCTCCATTCACTTCCCGTCCATATACCTATCCACTTTACTTTTAAATGTTAAAATCGATCCTGCCTCCACCACTTCTGGAGGAAGATCATTCCACACAGCCACCACTCTCTGAGCAAAGAAGATCCCCCTCATGTTACCCCTAAACTTCTGTCCCTTAATTCTCATGTCATGCCCTCTTGTTTGAATCTTCCCTACCCTCAATGGGAAAAGCTTATCCATGTCAACTCTGTCTATCCCTTTCATCATTTTAAAGACCTCAATCAAGTCCCCCCTTAATCTTCTGCGCTCCAAAGAATAAAGACCTAATTTGTTCAACCTTTCTCTGTAACTTAGTTGCTGGAACCCAGGCAACATTCTAGTAAATCTCCTCTGTACTCTCTCTATGTTGTACTATTTTCACACAAAGGGTGGTGGGTATATGGAACAAGCTGCCAGAGGCAGGGACTATCTCAACATTTAAGAAACAGTTCACAGGTACATGGATGGGAGAGGTTTGGAGGGATATGGACCAAATGTGGGCAGGTGGGACTAGTGTAGTTGGGATATGTTGGCTGGTGTGGGCAAGTTGGGCCGAAGGTCCTGTTTCCACGCTGTATCATATTATGACCCTATTTCTAATTTATTTTCCCCATGGCACTATTTTGAAGAGTAGGGGAGTCAATCTCCAGGTTCTGGTCAACATTTATCTTTCAACACACATCACAAAAAACAGGTTACCTGGTTGTCATCATATTAATGACCATTACAGCTTACTCTGTACAAATAGTTGTGGTGTTCCCTACAATATAAAAGTGACTCCACTTTAGAACAACTGAATTAGCTGTAAAGTCCTGAGGGGTTTCTCGAGGTCATAAATAAGTGCTACTTACTGCATGTAAGTCTTTCAGAAATAAAGTAAAACAAATATCAACTTTTGTTCTATAAATGACCTAAACTGCTAACCACATCCGTGAAGGAAAGAACTGCAGATGCTGGTTTAAATCGAAGGTAGACACAAAACGCTGGAGTAACTCAGCGGATCAGGCAGCATCTCTGGGGAGAAGGAATGGGTGACGTTTTGGGTCGAGACCCTTCTCCAGTCTCTACCCGAAACGTCACCCATTCCTTCTCTCCAGAGATGCTGCCTGATCCGCTGAGTTAACCACATCAGTGAATTCGTCTTCATTATAAAAATCACAATGTTTGCAGTAGTTTTATGTTCTGCTAACCTAATCCACCCAGTTTATGAAAACATTCCGCAGAAAAATCCTAAAATGCTTGACACTTTAGCATCATAGTCATACAGCGTGGAAACAGGCCCTTTGGCCCAACGTGCCATGCTGACCAAGATGCCCAATCTACAAAAGTACTATCTGTCTGTATTTGACCATATCCCTCTAAATCTTTCCTGTCTGCTTACCTCTTCATGTCTGATAGGTATTTGAAGCATTTATAGTTTTTTTAAGTTTAGTTTAATGGCACGTGTATTGAGGTACAGTGAAAAGATTTTGTTGCATAAAGACAATACATGATTACAATCGAGCCATTCACAGTGTATTGATACATGATAAGGGAATAATATTTAGTGCAAGGTAAAGCCAATAAAGTCCTATTAAGGATAGTCCGAGGATCACCAATGAGATGGATAGTTTTCCCTTTGATACCTTTTATCTGCATCATTAATCTTAATAATTTTCAATCAAATCATTTCAATGCTTGCAATCTTCTCTCCACCATCCAACATTAAAAGATTATTTGCCTCCGGCGTGTTAAAACTATATTTCCAACTGATATTACATAGAAACATAGAAACATAGAAATTAGGTGCAGGAGGAGGCCATTCGGCCCTTCGAGCCTGCACCGCCATTCAATATGATCATGTCTGATCAATATGATCATGGCTGATAGTGGCTGACAGATGTTAATGTTATCGTACCTCTACAAAGATAATTATCTCCTTTGATTTTATTTTTCCAGCTAGATGACCACAAAGTATATAGCTTATCAGATCGAAAGAACAGTTTTTTTTTAGTTTGCAATACAGTAAATGCTCGTTATAACGGACCATGGAGGTTGGGGAGGCGGGGTTTGATGGTGTTTGTTATTGACAATTGTCCGCTAGAACTGAGTAAGGTGTTATAATTATATAAATAGTAGAAACAAACCATGCAGTTGTTGGTTAATACACAAAAGGACAAAACGTGCTGGAGGAACTCAGCAGGTCAGGCAACAGCCCTGGAGAACATGGATAGGTGGCGATTTGGGCCAGTGGGTTTCTTCTGACTCTTGGTCTGGAATTGGGCCTGGAATCCAGGTGAGTTGACGCTCCGGCTTGCTGGCGACGGAGGAACAGGTGAGGATCAGCTTCCTTCGGGCGGCTGGAATGCAGGTAGGGGTTGGTGGCAGTGTCAGGAGCGGCCAGGGTGTCGGCAACGGCAGGGGCGGCATGGGAACGGCCGGGGGGGTGATTGCAGTAGCATTGGCGGCAGGCATGGCCAGGGTGGCGGTGGCATTTGCGGCCGGGGAGCAGCTACGCTGGCAGCATGGTGGAGGTGGTCGTGGTGGTACTGCAATGGCGGCGGAGGCAGTGCAGGTTGGGGGGTTGATGCCGCTGATACTGGCCGTATCAGCGGCATCAACTGGTGGTGCAGCCAGGGGCAGCTGGAAGCGGTGTGAACCGGGGGCGGCGTGGGCAGCCGTCGGTAGGTCAGTCCACAATAACCAAAATCCATTATAAAGAGGTCCGTTAAAACGATGCTTTACTGTGTTATTATTGGACTAATTTTAAATAAGTTTATAATTACAACCCTTACAAAAATTCATAAACAGCAGTCTATATGTATTATTACACTTACACAATCCCTCTTTTTGATTGTCTTTTCTGATAACATGCATGATCAATTACCTAAAATAGTAAACCAATTCATTTTGCAATAGAATTTGCAATTAATTAATGCTTGATCTTGGATCTAAAATAAGACACATAGTTTTGACAACACTGAATCAAATGAAAGTGTCAGCCACTTGTACAGTAAAGAAACTCGGGAGATGAAAACCTAAACTTGAGCAGGGGCAATTGTCTTTAGCACAGAGAACAATACCGCAGCGGAACTGGCCTTTCATCCCAACAATGTCCATACTGAACATGACGCTACAATAAACTCATCTCCTCTCGCTGCAGATGATGTATATCCGTCCATTCCCTGCATATCCATGTGCCTATCCAAAAGCCTCTTAAATGCTAATGTATCTGCCTCCAAAACCATCCATGGCAGTACATTCTAGGCACCCACCACTCTGTGTGTAAATAAAAACTTGCCCTGCGCATCTCCTTTCAACTGTCCCTCTCACCTTAAAGCTATACCCTTCAGTCTTTGACATTCCCACTCTGGGCAAAAGGTTCTGACTGTCTACCCTATCACTGCCTCATAATTGTATATACATTTATCAGGTTTCCCCTCAGCCTCCGACATTCCAGAGAAAACAATGTCATTATCTAACCTCTCCTTATAAATAATACCCTCTAATCCAGGCAGCATTCTGGTAAACCAGCACCTTCTGCAAGCCTCCACGTCCTTCCTGTAATGGGGTGACTGGTACTGCACACAATACTCCAAATGTGGCCTAACCAAACTCCTAAAAGCTGCAACATAATTTCTTGACTCTTATACACAATGCCTCATTCGATCAAGACAAGCAGACCGTTCACTTTCTTTACCACTCAACTTTCAGGGAGCTATTGACTAGGACCCCAAGATCCCTTTGTACATCAATGCTGTTAAGCCATTAACTATTCTTTCCCCATCCTCCCAAGACATAAAACTTCACACTTGCTTGGATTGCACTCCATCTGCCATTTCTCAGCCCATTTCTGTAGCTGATCTATATCCCTCTATACTTTGACACCTCCACCAATTTTTTGTGTCACCTGCAAATTTACTAACCAGCCCACATGCAGCTTTTAAAAAGGACACAATATGCTGGAGTAACTCAGTGGGTCAGGTGGGTAACTCTGGAGAACATGATCAAGGGATGTTTTGGGTCAGGATTGTGGTTGGGGGGAGAAAGCTGGAAGAGAGGGGAGGGGGCAGAACAAGGCCTGGTGAGTGATAGGTACATATAGGTGGGGGGGGGGGGGGGGGGGGGGAGATGATAAGCAGATGAATGGACAAAGGCCAGAGATGAAATTCAAAAAGTGCGAGATATGGATAGAAGATCTGCCTATCAAAGCCCACCCTCACCTATCTACCATCCCTTGCCAGGCTTTGCCCTGCCCCTCCTCTTCTCCAGCTATCTGCTCCCTCCCCCCACCTCAAACAGTCCGAGGAAGGGTCCCGATCCAAAACGTCACCTATCCATGTACTCCAGATCCATGTTCTCCATATACTCTGTGGAACTCCACTGGTCACAGACCACCAAACACAATAACTATCTTCCACTATAACACTCGGTCCTTTTATAAGATAGCTAGTAATTAATCCAAACGACCAGATCACTGTGCATTGCATGTACTTTAATCTTCTGGATCGGCCTACCATGAGGGGACGATATCAAATGCTTTACTAAAGTCCATATTGACAACATCCACTGCCCTACTCTCATAAATCATATTTGCCAACCATTCAAAAATCAGGTTCGTAAAACATGACCTGCCTTAGACAAAGCCATGCTGCCTGTACCTAATTGGCCCATTCTCTTCCAAATACCAGTATAAACTGTTCTAATAACCATATAACAATTACAGCACGGAAACAGGCCTTCTCGGCCCTTCCAGTCCGTGCCGACCATTCATTTTCCCCTATCCCATCTAGTTCTGAGGCATTCCCTCCAATAGCTTCCCAACCACTGATGTGAGGCTCACCAGTCTACAATTTCCTGCATTATCTTTACTTCCCTTCTTAAACAAAGGAACAACATTGGCAATGAAGACAGAAACTAAATGCTGGAGTAACTCAGTGGGACAGGCAGCACCTCTGGATAGGAATAGGTGACGTTTCAGGTCGAGACTTGTAGATCCTGAATTTCCCGGAGTGGCTTTGATGGGTTAAACATGGAACCTACACCTTTGCGTACTCTTCCTTACCTAAGATTTCCTGAGTCTTAAATAAAATCTAAGAATATGTCTATTGATTTGGACACAAGAGATGTGTTTTGCGGCATAATCTTGCTGCGTCAATGTCAGAACTATCTCTACTACCATGCCCAAATACCATCATAACTCTTCCTCATTACAAATTAATGTTATTTTCCTTACATAGAGGCACTAATTACCATATGTTTATCACATTACTTACCACATCATTTTCATCAACTTCAACGTTTGTAAGATGTATTGCTTTGACGTACAGTGAAAGACTATATAATGAAAATAAGAATCATGGTTGTTGAATTTCAATTACAAGGTGTCAATAGAAATCCCAGAATACCCTATAATCAATTGAACTCAATGAATTAATTAGTAATTATAATTATACTCCTCATCGACTGGCATCCGGCTTCACAGGATGTATCCATCAAATCACCTGGTCAGCGTCAGCCTGATATATTTTTTTATAGTTTCATATAATGTACTCTTATAGTTCAAACAGAACCTAAACAAGAAAGTCAAAAATAAATATTAATGGATTAATATGTTATTTCCAATGGATTGAAACTACAATAAGTTATATGTTGTATGTGGATGTCCTTTTTCTTCGTGTTGTGGATAAAATGTCTATCTGTTTTTTCTACTTTCTAATTAATAACTTTCTTCATTGTGTTATTTCATCTTGTATTTTTAGGTTTCATTCCTGTTTGGACACCTTCCAACAATGTTAAAGTATACCTACTTCAGCAACCCATTTTCTGCTTCAAAAATAAAATGACAATTTTCTCCTATGCTTGGTCTTACGCTAACAAATTCCCCTTTCTCCCTTATGATTCATAATCTGCGAACCTGCCTGATTATTTTTTTCATACTTTGATACCTTAGCTATGCAGTCCGTCCAATGTCTATAAGATTCCAAATGCTACAGATTTAGATTAACAATGTGAGGGGGATACAAAGGAAATTTGATAATTTTATAATTTAATAAATAAGGTTGTCAATTTTCTTTTCAGGCATGGTGTGCTTTTTAACTGAACACCTACCTGACTTTGATAGATTACAATAAATATTCATTTGTTCCTAATTATTAGTAACAAGTGTTTGCAACAACTCTAATTCTGTCATTCCATTACTGCTGTCTCATCCTGCATGTTTACCCGATGCCCCATTTCTTACTATCACATGGAAATATTCGACAGCATACCCCAGATATGGCAAATGGCATAATAAGCTTTAAATGTAAATACAAAAAAAATGGAAACACTCCAATGATAAAATGCACAGTACATACTCTCTCTGCATAAAAGGAATGCATACCAAAGGTAGAGAAAAAGGAGATAATGCGTTTAGTACTGAAAGAGGGGAACTAACTGTTACGAGGGCATCTTGAATTATGTTGGAAACAAAACAATTCTTGTTGGATTTTGCAAGATTTTATTACAAAACCAGAATTTGAATTGAGCAAAGCCATCCCAGGTAGCAGGTTCCAGACACTCACCACACTCTGTGTTGAAAAACTTGGCCCTCATATCTTCCTTGGACTTTGCCCCTCTCATCTTAAAGCTAAACCCTCCAGTATTTGATTTTTTCATCCTAGGAAAAAGATTTTGACTGTCCACCCTGTCTATGCCTGTCATAATTGTGTATACTTCTATCAGGTCTCCCCACAATCTTTGGCTTCCCAAGTCTGTCCCTGTAGCAAATACCACCTAATCCAGGCACCCTTTTGGTAAATTTCCTCTGCTCTCTTTCCAAAGCCTCCACATCCTTCCTGTAATGAGCCGACCAAAACTGCACACAATATTCCAAATACAGCCTATCCAAATCCTACAAAGGTGCATTATGACTTCTTGACTCTTGTACTCAATGTCCCAACCTTTGAAAGCAAGCATACCACATGCCTTTTATTTACCACTATCTGCTTGTGTTGCCATTTTCAGGGAGTTATGGACCTGGACCCCAAGACCCATCTGTACATCAATGTTATTGAGAGTCATGCCATTACTTATATATTTCCCCCTTGCATTTGATCTCTCAAAGTGCACTACCTCGCATCTGTTTGCATTAAACTCCATCGGCCATTTATCCACCTATTTTTGTGGCTGATCTGTCCCACTATATACTTTGACAGCCTTCCTCTACAGGTGTTATCCGCAAATAGCTCGCCTATTCACTCTACCTGACTCTTTCCTACTAATGTTAGGGGTTACCTTAATAGGTTGAGATTAAAATACACTAATAAATGTAAACTTTCTATGTAAACTATCAATTAAATTCATGATATATAAACCCACAGAATATTTAAGTATTTTTTTGACCAACTATAAAAATTGGTTAACTAAATTTATCAAGGCAAAAGATGGTATCAACAAGGACAATCTTTAAACTAACAATGAAATTTTGTTCAAGGCAATATTGCAATGATTTTCTTTGCTCTTGCAGGAAATCCAGATGAGTTCATGGAAAATGTCTTAATAAAACCCAACCACGTTATGAGTACACATTACTGACTTGTTATTTCACCCAAATTTAACAGCCGGAATTAATTGAATTGACAAATACATTACCTTGAAATAAAAACCATTGTTAGATTTTGTCTATTGTTCTTGCACACGAGTTGAAAAAATCCGATATCTGTGTCTGGGAAATAGTGATTTTTTTTCCTGATATACAGGATTAAGGCATCCACATTTCATAAATATTTCAGAAATGAGCGGGATTCTTAATTTAAAGCCATCTCAAATATGTCCAAAACTTATGATGCATTCTTTTTTATTCTTTCAACTCTTCATCATTGTCCACACATACATATAACAAACTATTATCTTGTACTGTTTGTGCTACTACAATCTAATTCTAAACCTTTTAACTGTCGGTGGCATTGCAAACTAATATTTTTGTCTAAAATATGAAAACACATTACTTGATATATCTTTAGAATTTGTTATTATTTTTCTTTACCTTTCTGAGCTAAAATTCATTTAACATAAACATTTTCCCTTCTGCATTATTGCCAGAAAGTGGGGTTTAGCTATTAGTTTGTCCTACAGGTCATTAAAAAAAAATTACTACCATGGAGGTCCAAAATTGAGTGTGAAATTGATGTAATATTTGATCCAGTAAAATATGTTATTGCCCTGAATGGTGCTCTTCTATAGAGGGTTTGGCATGGCTTTGCAGCAGATAATGTTCTAGCAATTTCCAACATTGTTATTCCACTTTAATCTAATTTAGAAGTGTTATTTTAAGAATAAAAAGTAACCATACCATTAGATGTTCTTTATAGTTATTGATTTAGCCAAGTGGATTACATTTGGGCTTTTATGACTGATCATTTAATTATGAAATGCCTCTTTACCTTTCAAAATACAGTTATATTTGGTGTACATTTTCCAACAATACTAATTATTAACTAAAACACAATAAGAGCTGTAGAACAGTTAATGATTTCAATCTAAAAGGTTTTTAATTGTGTTCCTCACTCATTTTGCTGCAGTGCTCAAATTTAATGTATGATCTGATGTTTGTGCTGAAAGGTTGCTTTCATGTTTCTCAGGTACAAATAGTTACCAAGAAAATAGATGTGAGTCACATTACATCAAAATGTGGCTCTTTCAGCAACATACACTATAGACCAGGTACTGTATTCTTAACTTATCATGTGCCTGTTAATTTAAATGCACATTACTATATTGTTTATTGTGCAATTCAAACTGTGATTCATTAACCATGTGTAGGTGGAGGACATATTAAAATTGAAAGTCAGAAACTGGATTTTAAGGAGAAAGCTCAGTCCAAGGTTGGCTCCTTTGAGAATACACGTCATACTCCAGGTGGTGGAAATATAAAGGTAGGAAAGGAGATGGACAGCACAATTCACAGCCAAGTTGTCAATGTTTGAGTAAAAGTTTATTTTGCAAATATTTCAATAGAAAACCCAACATGTTTTTGTTCTCATCTATTTCCCTGCCTTATGATGGGGAATCTATGTATTTAATACTTTCTATTCACAAGTACTTGCTTTAGCAAATTGTAAAACTTTAAGAAATGCTTTCAGTTAAGTTGTGTACAACATCAAGTATGCAGCCAACATCATCCATAGATTTTCCAGCACCCCTGATGCTGTGGACTAAGAATGATATTGGCAGTTAATTTACACTCTCAACTTGCAATGTTCCACAGGAATGCTGGAAGAGATTTTATCCAGTTATCATGTTATATTGTGCAAATATGAAAACTAGTCTTGTATCATGGAATATTACCAATTGCAATCTGTCTCCACCAGTAATATGAATATTAATTTGATTTTCGAAATAGATTGAAAGCCACAAGCTTTGCTTCCGTGAGAATGCCAGGGCTCGTGTGGACCATGGAGCAGATATTGTCACTCAGTCTCCAGGCCGTTCTGGTGCCACAACTCCTCACAGACTCAGCAACGTCTCCTCTTCTGGAAGCATCAATTTAATGGAATCACCGCAACTTGCCACACTTGCTGATGATGTTACTGCTGCACTAGCCAAGCAAGGATTGTGATTTTGCTCTACAACATTTTAATTGTTTGTTTGCAGCATGTGCTTTGAGCCTTCACAAGCTCAAAGTGGGATTGTGTTTATTCCTTTTCAATTAAATGTTGATCATGTCTTCAGACCATTATGAGTAAAAATAAAATCTTGTTTCCATTCATGCCAGGTGTTTCTGGCTTTAAATGGCTACAACTGCTGTACATCACACATGGCAATGTTGTTTCTCAGCTCTGCTTGCATGGACTGATGACAAATGCATTTATAATGTTTCATGCCTGAAGGCAGTGTTGAAATGGATCAAGACTCAGAAAGCAGCTGACATGCTTTATTCCCAGTTATTCACTCTATGTTGAATGAATTATTCCTTGTCGATGAAGGAGGATGCCTATTATTAATATTTATTACAAGATAAATTAATACATACTTGTGTTTAATGAGAAGGGGCAAGCCCAGAAATGAGTAATATACAGTCACCCCATAATGTTTGGGACATAGACCCATCATTTATTTATTTGCCTCTGTACTCCACAATTTGAGATATATAATAGAAAAAAAAAATCATATGTGGTTAAAGCGCATATTGTCAGATTTTAGTAAAGGCCATTTCTATACATTTTGGTTTCACCATGTAGATATTACAACAGTGTTTATACATAGTCCCCCCATTTCAGGACACCATAATGTTTGGGACACAGCAATGTCATGTAAATGAAAGTGGTCATGTTTAGTATTTTGTTGCATATCTTTTGCATGCAATGACTGCTTGAAGTCTGCGATTCATGGACATCACCAGTTGCTGGGTGTCTTCTCTGGTGATGCTCCGCCAGGCCTGTATTGCAGCCATCTTTAGATATGCTTGCTTTGGGGGCTAGTCCCTTTCAGCTTTCTCTTCAGCATATAAAAGGCATGCTCAATTGGGTTCAGATCGGGTGATTGACTAGGCCACTCAAGAATTGACCATTTTTTAGCTTTGAAAAAATCCTTTGGTGCTTTAGCAGTATGTTTGGGATCATTGTTAAAGAGGAACTGCAGATGCTGGAGAATCGAGGGTTACACAAAAAGCTGGAGAAACTCAGCGGGTGCAGCAGCATCTAAGGAGCGAAGGAGATAGGCGACGTTTCGGGTCGAGACCCTTCTTCAGACTCATAGGCGACGTTTCGGGTCGAGACCCTTCTTCAGACTCAGAGTCTGAAGAAGGGTCTCGACCCGAAACGTCGCCTATCTCCTTCGCTCCTTAGATGCTGCTGCACCCGCTGAGTTTCTCCAGCTTTTTGTGTAACCCCCCCTGTTTGGGATCATTGTCTTGCTGTAGAATGAACTGCCGGCCAATGCGTTTTGAGGCATTTGTTTAAACTTGAGCAGATAGGATGTGTCTATACACTTCTGAATTCATTATGCTACTGCCATCAGCAGTTGTATCATCATTGAAGATAAGTGAGCCAGTACCTTCCGTCAGCAGATAAGTTAGCCAGTAGCTTCAGCAGCCATAAATGCCCAGGCCATAACACCCCCACCACCGTGATGAGGTGGTATGCTTTGGATCTTGGGCAGTTCCTTCTACCCTCCATACTTTGCACTTGCCATCACTCTGATATAAGTTCATCTCCGTCTCATCTGTCCACAAGACCTTATTCCAGAAGTTATTTTAAGTACTTCTTGGCAAACTGTAAATGAGCCATCCTATTTTTTGGCTAACAGTGGTTTGCATCTTGTAGTGTAGCCTCTGTATTTTTGTTCATGCAGTCTTCTGCATACAGTGGTCATTGACAAATGCACATCTTACTCCTGAAGAGTGTTTCTGATCTGTTGGACAGGTGTTTGGGGATTTTTCTTTATTATAGAGAGAATTCTTCTGTCATCAGCTGTGGAGGTCTTCCTTGACCTGCCAGTCCCTGTGCGATTAGTAAGCTCACCAGTGCTCTCTTTCTTCTTAATTATGTTCCAAACAGTTGATTTTGGTAAGCCTAAGGTTTGGCTGATGTCTCTAACAGTTTTATTCTTGTTTCTCAGTCTCATAATGGCTTCTTTGACTTTCATTGGCACAACTTTGGTCCTCATGTTAATAAACAGCAATACAAGTTTCCAAAGGTAATGGAAAGACTGGAGGAAAGACTAGGTGCTGAGAGCTCTCTCTTATACCTGCAAAAAAGGAGGCATTTAAACACACCTGAGCAATTACAAACATCTGTGAAGCCATGTGTCCCAAACATTATGGTGCCCTGAAATGGGGGGACTATGTATAAACACTGCTGTAATTTCTACATGGTGAAACCAAAATGGATAAAAATACCCTTTAATAAAATCTGACAATGTGCACTTTAACCGCATGTGATTTTTTTCTATTTCAAATCTCAAATTGTGAAGTACTGAGAGAAATAAATCAATGATGGATCTATGGTGGGCACTGTATGTAAACACCTTGAATTCAGTCCAGGAAGGAAAAGCAGTCTGTTAAGTAAGAACAGCGGAAGTATTAATGCCAAAACACAATATGATCACAATATAATTGGGCTCATTCATAAATGGTAGTGTTTTGCATTTTTATAATACACGTTGTAACAAAAATGGGAATCAAGTTGTTCAGAAATATCATGCAGCTACTTTAAATAGGATGCAAATCTAAAGTTGTGGATCTGTATCTTTAACTAGAATGTCAGTTCAGTGCTAGATTTCTATATATGCTGACTTTTCATATTTTGTTTGATCAGTTGTTTGATATATAGTACATATATATGCAGTTTAATGTACTGCATATATATAATATATATACGGTATACTAGATATTCTCTGTGGCCAGTGTGTTATCCCTTATATACTTGAAGTTATGCTTTTATTCACAGTATCTGTGTTTCTGCACCTTTTGGTGTTACTGTTTAGGATAAGGTAGTCATTAGCAATTATACTTGTTAGATTTATCTCTCAAAAAAATAGCATGAAGTGCTTACTGTAACAACCAAAAGCTATGACTTTAGTGCCAGATGAGTTTGTTGATGTATTGCTAGCTAAAAGATTCAAACAATTGCTTTGTAGAATTTTGATGTGCCGAGGGGGTCATATAGCATTTGGTGTATGCTGTTTTCTGCTCATTACACTTTGCAAGCCAGTTTTGGTAGTGAGGGTCAATTAAGATGATTTTTTTTTAATACATATACTATGGAATCAGGATATAGGAATATTTTGTTCCAAATTTGTTGGTCTCAGTCAGAATTACTGAAGCCATACTTACACGGCATAATAATAGAATTTATTTTCAATGTTTAATTAAAATTGAGATTTAGAAATTAATTGGCAACTGAAAGAATGACAACAGAAATTTGTAATGCATTTTTAGAGGTTCCAGAGAGGCAGTATCTTGTTGCAGGATGGATAGTCTGGAAATCAAAACTATTAAAAAAATAAATGAATTTGAAGATAAGTTTTGTAATGCTACAGCCAGCTATCAAAGGTTATTGTAGATATTTATTAATATAATCAAACAAGTATCTTTAACAAATATCAAATTGAGACCATGTTTTTCACTAGCCTGTAAAAATGCTTTGGAAAGTAAATTAATCTTTTGTAGAAGAAAACAACAATGTATTTTAAGATTATCTGAATATGTTGAAAGCTATGCTGTGTATTTTTCATTAAAATGAAAACAGCTTGTATTGAACAATACAGGATACTGTAACAGGAAGTGATTGGATGGAACATTATTGAAGTGGGAGATAAAGATGAAGGGGTTGCATGTTAAATGAAGGTCTGTTATTGATGTTATCATCTTGCCAAGTTACTCCCAACAAAATTTGAAAAATAAAATAAACATTTTAGAAGACATGAAGGAAAAATAGGGCAAAATAAGATATCTTGGCCTGGTATAGGCTACGGGATTTTAATGTGCTTTAGAGAATGTGTTTTACGTCGAGTCATTCTGGAGTCTGTTAGGACAGAATGATATTTTGGGATTGGCCAGTGTTAGCTTGTATGTTTTAAGTAAAATTTGCACTTGTATTTGTTGCTGTAGAGTGATTTGCAGAATAAATTGCTTCTCATCTGACACTAGTAAAGTTTTGTGCTGTTTATTTTTGAAACTGAGCAATTTGTAAACTTTGCCTGAGAACAAGGCAGGCTATTGAAGTAATCTGTCCAGACAAAAGCTGGATGATTAAAATTCTGAAATGCTTTCTTGATAGAGTTGACATGGTGTGCTATTTTTTGAAGAACAATTCAATCATAGGTTAAATCAATGTTACATTTGATTATTTTTCACCATCTACATATTTGGTGACTTCGTTATGAGATTTCATTTTCCATTGTAGCCATCTCTTGGGTGTTGGATTAAATTTATTTGCATCTTGGATGTACATTTCCCTATATAAGTATATACTTCTTTAGACAAGAAACATTCCTGATGTAGTAATGTAATTTTAGTTATGTTCTGACTAGTATAGTCAATTGTATAATTCTATCCTTCACTAAATCAAATATAGATTAAAACAGTGTTTTTTTGTGGTAGTAAGTGCCGGTACAGTGTACTGGCACGTCTAAATAGTTAAAACCTAGTTTGCTGTACAGCAGCATGGTGTGAACTGTTGTATGTATACTAGCACCCTTTTGTCTAGAAAAATAGCACTGAATTGAAATAGAACTGGAAAATACTGGAAATAATCAGCAGGTCAAACAGCATCTGTGGAGTGAAAAGAGTTAAAGGCCTGTCCCACTATGGCGACCTAATTTGCTTGTTTAAAAGAGTTTGTGCTCGCCACAAACTCGCAGCATGGTTGACAAGTGGTCCTAGGAGATCACTGTAACTCTCCTTCATGCTCGAGAGATGTTCCCGCATACTCGCGGCCTCAGTTTGGTCGAGGAAACATTTTCAATATTCTGTAAAATTTTCCGTGAGTAAAAATTGGTCGGCATGGTTCTTTTGAACTCGTAGTGCAGTGGAGTGGGGTCGCCACGTAGTGATAGGGAGTCGAGGTAGCCGTAGGCAATCTCCTTTGCTGACCAGGCATTTTAATTGGCTCATTGGGGAAAAAAACCGTAAGAACGATTTTAACATTTAAAAGTAAAGTGGATAGGTATATGGATGGGAAGGGAATGGAGGGGTATGGTCTGAGTGCAGGTAGATGGGACTAGGGGAAAATAAATGGTCGGCACGGACTGGAAGGGCCGAGAAGTTCTGTTTCCATGCTGTAATTGTTATAATGAGTTTTCAGAACCAAGGAAAACCGACCAGTAATGTTAAATGGTAGACAAAAAGGCTGGAGAAACTCAGCGGGTGAGACAGCATCTATGGAGCGAAGGAAATAGGCAACGTTTTGGGCCGAAACCCTTTGGCCCGAAACATTGCTTATTTCCTTCGCTCCATAGATGCTGCCTCACCCGCTGAGTTTCTCCAGCATTTTTGTCTACCTTCGATTTTCCAGCATCTGCATTTCCTTCTTAAACGGTAATATTAAATGCCCGCTAAACTTTATTAAAAATTGTCTGGCTTCTTAAAAGTGTCTCCACTCCTTCTCCCCCCCTTCTCTCCCCGCTCTTTTAAAGGACTTACCGTACACTGTGCCAGCCGTCGTTTACCTTCCTGTTAATCGCGGGTATCACCTTGGGTTTGCACCGTGTGAATTTAAGACCGCTGCCCCGCTTTCCCTGGCTCCCGCCTTTGCGATATGTTTGTGTGTGTGTGCTGACAGTTGATCCAGCTCGCGGATTCATCACTGACGGTCGATCCAGCTCGCGGTTTTTCAGGCGAGTGCCCTTGAGCTTGAAGGTCGAAGACAATTGATGAAAAGCTGCGTAAGTGGGACAGGTCCTTTACCATTCTGAGACAATGACCTTTCATCAGAACTCAGAAAAAAATGGATACTTAAGATGTTTCAGTTTATAAATGAAAAGGATGGGATAGATGGAATTGCCTGTAATAAAATGGAGACCAAGAGGCCGAATGATATTCATGGTCTGGCTAAGAGAGGGTGTTGTAAGTAGTTAATTACACCTGTTTGGAATAGATAGAAATAAAAGGAGACAAACGGACAGGCAAGAAAATTTAAAAAAAGATAAATAGTGATGGAACTGAGATTAAGAAAACACTGCAGTTGTTGGAATTCTGAAACAAAATAGAAGGTAGGAAATTTGAAAATTTGCTGAAGGTTAGGCAGCATCTAGAGCAAGGGTTTCCAACCTGGGGTAAATTTACTCCAAGGGGGTAAATTTCGCCTACCCCGGGGGGGAAATTTGTTGATTCTGGATTTGTACATATTTTTTCTCATTGACTGACTGTGTTTGGTTCTGGTAAACTGGTATCTGTTCATCATTAGTTGTTCATAAATAAGTGAAATAACATTGTTATGTGCTATTAAAGTTGCAAGGGGTAAACGGGACAAAAAGAGAGAGAGAGAGAAACATTAGGTCAAGGGGAATCAAGGGTTCGGAGAGGGAATCAAGGTTTATGAGGAAAGACCAAGAGATCGAACTTGAGGAATATCAGATCAGCCATGATCTTAATGAATAGCAGAAAAGCCTCGGAGCTGAAAGGTCTATAAGGAAAAGCATCACTGCTACTGACTAGGCCCATACAGGCCAACACTGCATATAACAATTTCAAACAACAACCTTCCCAATGTGCGAGAGGACTGGCTAGTTCTGATGAAAAGTTGTTAGCTATAATGTTCAATTTTTCATGTTCTCTTTCCAGCTTCTTCATTTACTAATAAACTTCCAATTTCATAATTCATTACTGTTATTATTATGTTTTCATATGCTTTTCCATTGTAGTGCAATGACTAAGATGTTATGTTTCACAATTCTTTGGATACTTCAAGAGACCCTTTGCAATATTGCAATTAATTTTATGATCCCTTAAATTGTACTGCTGCAATAGTGGAAATTTCTCGGCCTTTTTCTTTCTCGATATTTAGCAGAGAGATATCACTTTTAGGGTTTTGCTAAGTTCATTGTTATGCCATTTATTGATGTTCACAACCTAAAGTTCTTCCCAAATCCTGTAACAAAACACGTTTCCATGGATAAACATTCCACATTTTCATCCCAACATTTCTTTCCTTTACAAACCTTAATTCTTTATCAAGCTCAAATTATTTTTATAACATGGACCATAAGTAGGCTACGGTGCTCCTTGAGGCAGTTCTGATGCTGTTTAATAAGATCATGGTTGATTCCTTAAGTCCATTCTCATGTCCTTTTCTCATAACCCTAGATTTGCACACTGAATGGACTCTTATATCCAAGGGGACTATTCCAACATTGTGTTGTTGTTTTCTCCATTTTATTTTAAAAGTAATAGCATTGACGTTTCAGGTATTGATTTCCACCATTGTATATTAAGTCAATGTGGCTGGCTAGATGCAGGACCTCTCTGAGAAATGAAAACAGAGGAATGAACAGCTTTCTGTTGTCCACTGTGTTTGTCTTTCCAGAATATCTTTACATTTTCTGAATCTTATATTGGTTGAAAAGTCTTGCTAATCAAAAGGGACAAATCACAACTGAACAAACAATTGGGTACTCAGCAAATCACATGCAACTAAAATTAATCATCATTATTTGATAATTCTTCCACGTTACCATTCTAAGGAGCATAGTATTAAAAGGGAAGTCCAGAGCAAAATTATCGAGTAACGTATTTATTTGTGACCGTTCTCATCACATACCGTTACAATCTGATAACAAATAGCTAACTTTATTGAAGTCAATGGCAATGATTAATGATAGCACTTATAACAATAGGTTGTCATCTCATTGATGAAGCTAGACAAAAATGCTGGAGAAACTCAGCGGGTGAGGCTGCACCTATGGAGCGAAGGAAATAGGCGACATTTCGGGCCGAGACCCTTCTGTGTTTCTCTTGTTTTTAATCTTGTGTAGGTACCTAGATCTTGCATTGATTCATTACTAAATTTGTTTTGAGCAATATGTCATCTTTTCTGGGATGGTGTGTCAGAGAATCCATTGAATCATAATATACCAATTCTTATAAATAGATTGCAAAACAAGAAATATGAAAAAATAGAAAAATATATTTGCAGATGTGATTAAGAACAATGAAGAGTTGTTCCAATATTCTAAGAAATTAATTTAGGGACAGAAGTATTTCAATAACCATAGCTTACATTATTAATGGCTCGCTTTTGAACAATATCATCTGTTTGAAGTGTTGACATAGTGGGCAGGTACATCAGGCGTACAGTGTTGCAGTGATGTTAGCTCCAGGCATATCATTGATCATTACAAGAAATTTTATATTATATACATTTTATATACAAGAAATTTGGACACCAGAAATTATTACTGCTTTGCTCTGTAATAGCAGGTGCACTGATAATTTCCCTCTTCTCTGTCACAACAGATTCAGTCCCTTTTACTTTCTTTATCCTTTAAATACCGTTTTATATTGATTAGCTCTGTGCGAATACCTAAATAAGACCAATATACGTGGTCAGCACCTGCTCATGTTGACAAAAAATATATATTTAAAAAATGTAATGTAAAATGGATCTTCAATTTGTTAATTTTATGCTAATTCTAACATTGGGTACTATATTTATGCCTTGAGTATAGAATTGAATTGTACGTATTCAGCAAATTCCCATTTTATGATTTTCTATGGCTTCCTAAGCCTCTGTGACCAATGGACCCAAGTATAAAAGACCAGGTATTGTTTTCTTTCTTAGAAAGACCTTCATGATTGCTTCCATTCTGGTTCTGAAGTGGTTGATTAGGCCAGTGTAGTTCCATCAGACAATGCCACTGATGGAGCAATAGTGCTGAATGCGGCTAGTGGGTGGAAGCTGGGAGGTGGTGTGCGATTTCCTCCATTCATGCAGGACTTCTGTCTGTTCTCAATAAATAAATTCAATGTCTCCAGTACATTTCCATTTTGAGCTGTTATTTCCAGGAATGCTCACAAGTTTGTGGATGTTATATATTTTCAAGAAAGCTTTGAGAATATTCTTGAGATATATTCTTTGTTTACCTGGTAATCTCTTGACATAATAGAGCTTGAAATAGATTTTTTTTTTCAGGATTATAGTCAAGGGCAGATGAATGCTATGGATGATGTAGGGTCTCAATACTGGGGCCTTGGTCTCGGAGAGGATGTAAGCTATGACTTTCAACAGCGTTGCCTGGAAAACTGTGGCGATTTGAGATGTTTGCCTAAGTAGGTAATGTCTCAAAAGCATTCCGGATGCCCACTGTTGATATTAGACTATGAGGCTTATGCTGGTTTTGAGGTTTTCATCTTCATAACAATTCCTTAAATGTCCAAAGACTGTACTGACACACTGAAGGTGATGCATTTCATCATCAATGTCATTAATTGAGAGGGTCTTTTCATGGACCATTTATTGTTAACAAACAGTCTACAGCAGGTTGCTGCAGGACCTTAGTTTAGTGGACGTTAAATATAATGCCCTTGTGCTTCAGTGAAAGAGTTGATGATAACTTGGAACTTGGGCACTAAATGAGAACACATGCAAACATTAGTTCTGCAGCTCGATGACCAAGGTTGGGGCGGAATGGATGCGTTGTTTATTGAAGACAGTTTCTCATATGCCCCAAAGAAAAACATTTATCAGGTGGTAAGTATGGCAATGTGGTCAATGAAAATTTAAGGCTAGATGCAGCTTTCCTTCACCATCAATCTGCACTGAAGGATGGTTTGTGTGGACATGTTGCTTTAGGTCATGGGTTGCATGCCATCATCATCTACCAGATGTAAGATGGAAACAAATTTCTGTTTGAGGAGAATGCTCCTTCAATTCGTAGAACCACAGCCTTAAAGGGCCTGTCCCACCAGCATGCGACTGCATGCGGCGAGCGCGACCTAACGTGGTCGCTTGAGCCGTCCGGCCTCGCGGGGCCGGTCCCACTTCGATCGCCGGAGCCGTATAGAGTTGTGCGGAGCTGGTCCCGACATCGCGCGGGGCTCCGAAAAACTGACCGTGTCGGCCCGCAGCCGCCTCGACGTCGTGCCTCCGT
This sequence comes from Raja brachyura, assembly GCA_963514005.1. The sequence continues at coordinate 89,702,745 of OY740787.1, read as the reverse complement.
GACTCTCTCTGTGTGCCTCCGTGGCTCTCTCTCTGTGTGCCCCTCTCTGTGTGCCTCTGTGACCCTCTACCTTTGTGCCTCTGTGACCCTCTATATGTGTACCTTCGTGACCGTCTCTATATGAGCCTCCATGACCCTCTCTATATGTGCCTCCGTGACCCTCTCTGTGTGCCTCTGTGCCCCTCTCTGTGTGTCCCTCTCTGTCCTTGCGAACTTACCGTGGACTTCGCTCCAACTTCGCGCCACTCACTCGACCTCCGCGCGCCCCCGCTGCGGGTTTGGTCATGCTCGCCGCATGCAGGCGCATGCTGGTGGGACCTGCCCTGTACGGGGATCACCCAACCTCCACGCGGCCCCCGCTTCCAGTTTGGTCGTGCTCACCCCATAGAGTCGCATGCTGGTGGGACAGGCCCTTTAGTTCATAATGTGTAGTGTATAATGCTGTTTTCCACTGAGCGCTTGGAGTTAGTGTGTATTGCAGATCATGGCTATTGTGCTTGTGGATGGATGAAATCCACACTGCTATTCAGGGAGCAATGTTTTGGCCACTGCTTTTCAGGTAGGCGGTAGTGGAGGAGGCCTGGTAATAAATTACCCTGTGGCAGAAACTAGGCAAATTACACTTTAGTTTCCACAGTCAGATATATAATGTGTTAAGATAGATGCAACATTCTGGAGTAACCCAGCGGGACAGGCAACATCTCTGGCGAGAACGTACGGGTGACGTTTCAGGTCGAGACCATTCTTCAAACTGACCCGATCTTTGTTTTCAAACCGAAATGTCACCCATTCCTTCTCGCCAGAGATGCTGCGTGTCCCGCTGAGTTACTCCAGCATTTTGTGTCCATCTTCAGGGTAAACCAGCATCTGCAGTTCCGTCCTACATATAATATATTAACGCACATAATGCAATCAGTTAGCCTGAGGAGTGGCAGGTTTAAGAATTTGTCAAGGATGATTAAGAAGTGGATAGATAGAAAACCATATCATGAGATTGAGCAAGCAGATTCTATCAGTTTTTCAAAGTAGGCAAAAATTTGGCAAAATTAATTGTATATTCTCTTCAGGCAGAGAAAATATGGCTAATAAGAAAATAGCAAATTCATTGCTGTTAATTAATAATTTCTACATGATTACCGGACAAAAAGGAGTATAAAATAAAAAGAAGCCACTTAGAGAGAGTTAGCTCTTAGGGCTTACGGAATCGGGGGATATGGGGAGAAAGCAGGAAGTACTGATTTTGGATGATCAGCCATGATCATATTGAATGGTGGTGCTGGCTCAAACAGCCGAACGGCCTGCACCTGCACCTATTTTCAATATTTCTAGTCCCATTTTCTTCTGTTGAGTAAGATTGTGGTTTATCATATCTCAGCATTGGTTTCCTTCACCATTACTTGATTATCTTAACATGCAGAAATCTATTCATCTCTGATTTGAAAATACTCAACAATTCGCTGACTGAGTGAAGAAATGTCCTCTGATCAGTTCTGAATGGCTAGACCCAGATTTATGACTGAGCTCTGGTTTGAGATACCCCAGCAAGAGGAAACATCAATCCCTACAACTATCCTGCAAGAATTTTGTATATTTCAATTAGATCACTTCTCATTCTTCCAAATACAAGAGTGTAAGACACAAGAAACTACAGATGCTGGAATCTTGAGTAAAATGCAAAGTGCTGGAGTAACTCAGCAGGTCAGTCAGCATCTGTGTTGGGAATGGATAGGCAACATTTTGGGTTGGGACCTGACTTCAGAGTATAACTCTATGTCTAAACTCCTCACAGGATAATAACTCATTCCCCGGGATTGATCTGGAGAAACTTTGTTGAACTCCTTTGCATAAAGGGTATATTTCCTTAGTTAGAGGTACAAACCTGTACACAATAAATCTTTACTGTTGTACTCGAATCCTCTTGCAATTTAGGCCAACATGTTGTTTCCCTTCCTATTTGAATGATGTGCATCGATGCTAACGTGTACAGAGACTCAAAAGCACCTTACCTTCTCTCATTTAAACAATCACTTATGTTTCTATTTATTTTTTCCAAGGTTTGAGATTTTTCAATGGTCGCAAGCTCAATGTGGATTGCTGGCAATTGAGATTGTTACCATGGAGAGAAATATCCAGAGATAGACACAAAATGCTGGAGCAACTCAGTGGGACAGGCACATCTCTGGAAAATGGGAATGCTGCCTGTCCCACTGCACAGGATTTTGTGCACGCTAGAATTTTGTGTCTTATCTTCAGTGTAAACCGGCACCTGCAGTTCCTTCCTACATGGAGAAATAACCGGGCTGGGAGAAGACATGCAGCCAAGCAAAAAAAGGGAAGACAGCATCTTATATCTACCACACCCGGGATTAGGCACACGTGCCTACATTCACACAGTGGTGGCAGGCTGAGGACTCACCGGTCAAATAGCACTCAACAGTGAAACTATTAGTGACCTTTAAATCCCATGGCTTGGTGTGGAATTAACCGCCGAGGCAAAGTGCAAAGGCTGCCTCCGAGAGCCCACGAGCAATAAGCGAGTTTGTTATTCCGACTGCGCATGCCCAGGTCATAGGTCAGTACAGACAAACATTGGAGGCTGCGGATCTGCTGTGTTATTTTTGGTTATCAGACCTTAGTTTCAGTGAGTGCTTTATACTGCATGCTGCTCCGTGGGGTTGTGGTCTGCAGTCGGGCCTGGGTCTCCGGCGCCGCAGGTCTGGGGCGGGGGGGGGGGGGGGGGGCTCGGCGCTGGCTGCAGCTCCGCTCTGGCTCCCAGGGGGGGCTGTACCCCGGGTGGCTGGGAATCGCACCCCACTCCCTGTCCAATGGCCGTCGGTTTGCCCCCTCGGTGGAGGGTGTTGTGACTCAGACGAAGTGGTTTGGTGGCGGCGGGGGACGAGCGGCAGCCACCGGCGGGGGCGGACGTGGGGTGCCGCGGCGTGCCAGGCAACATCTCCAGAGAAGGGTCTCGACCCAAAACGTCATCCATTCCTTTTCTCCAGGGATGCTGCCCGTCCAGCTGAGCCGCCACAGTAACCCGAGCGCACCCCCACCGATGCCAGTGAGGTTGGCTGGCTGCGGCCGCTGGGTGGGCCGTGGCTGGCCGTCGGCGGGGGTGCATGCGGGGTGCTGTGGCGGCTCGGCTGGACCGGGCAACATCGCCGGAGAAAAGGAATGGGGTGCCCCGGACGTCTCTGACCGCCCCCGGGCGGGGACGGGGCGGTCCAACGGTGACTCGGCAGCGCCCACGGCGCCGGTGACACGGGCTCGACCCGGGCTGCGGATGAAGTGCTGGTCTGTGCGCGCTCTCCCCTATCTCCCACTGGCATCTGTGGCCTCTCTCTCGCCGTTACACCCGCTCTCTGGCATCCCCGTTCCTCAGATTAAATATATTTTTACACATAAATCATGAAAAAAAAAGAATATACATAGTTTATGCAGCCAGCGCTTTGTTTGCTTTTTCTTTATAGCCAGTGACCTTTGACAATTCCCATGATTCCTTGCATTTTTCTGAATACCGAACTCGCTTATAAATGTGCTCAACACTGATCTGGGGCTGTATTTTGGCTGGCATGATGACTGCTCAGTCTGAAGAAGGGTCTCCACCCGAATGGTCACCCATTGCTTCTCTCCAGAGAAGCTGCCTGTCCCGCTGAGTTATTCCAGCATTTTGTGTCTATCTCCGAAGTAAACCAGCATCTACAGTTCCTTCCGACATCGCCACGACCAGGAAGTGAGCAACACTTGACAGTCTAAAGGGCCTGTCACACTTGGGCGTCATTTGCGCGTCACGCAGGTGACGCTGGAGGATTTTGAGAATCTCAAAATTGAGGATCACAAAATCCTGGGACGCCGCGCGCTAACCGGTCTACACTGCCTATGCCACTATGTCTCACCATGCACACGTAATGCATGGCATGCGTGCATGGTGACTCGTAAATGACGCACAAAAAACGTCCAAGTGGGACAGGCCCTTGACTGTCCCCCTGATTAAATGTTACCTCGGTTTGCTTCGTTGTCAACTTCCCCTAGCTCACAATTATCTATTCGACATTTGCCTTTATCCCCGTCCCCTTTGATGTTTCATTTTCACAAGTTATAGGTATGTTACAAAACGTACCTTTACCGGCGCTGCACTTCTGCCGCTCCCCGTGTGCGCGACTTTCGCGCCTTGCAGAGGGGGGCGGGCTTAAAGTGCCGTTTTTCCACAGGCAGGACAAATCGATGAATGTCGGGCGATTTGGTTGCTGAAGAAAAATCGCTCCGACATTTCATCAATGGTGGTATTTTTAAATTACTCTAGATTATTTATTAACTAGAGTAATTTAAAAATCACCTTCAAAAGCCGTGAGCGCAGACAACCGGAAGCATTTTGCGTAGGGAAGAAAAAAAGGTAAATAGTTTATTTTTATATTAAAAGTTGGTTTTTCGGGAGGCACTAATAATATTTTCATGTTGCGAAATGGGTTCCCCAAAAAATGTATGAACCCCCAGTATTTTTCCCCCCGACTTCACCGCTAACCGCAACGTTCCAATCCACCGCATTCCACTAAAACCCACCCGCTAGTTGATTTAAATGGCCATTAATTTACAGGCATAAAACACTAAAATCCTTCCATTTGTCCCAGAAATTCATGAAAATTAGATTTAAAAATTATGTTATATTGTGGATTATTGTGTGAATGTTATTTGGACACTTAGGCAATTTTAAAAAAGTTTATCTTTTCTTAAGAAATTGATAGATGTTTAGATCTACTCATTGAATTTTGTAATTAGCTACAATTAGATAACTAACTAATTATATGCTTTAATTTCAGGTCATCCAAGTAAGATTGTTTAATATTTGTTTCAGAATGCTTCAATCTATAATAACTGAACATTTCATTGAGTTCTCTTAATTTTTAAGAATGTTATGGACATTTAACTTTTCCAGATCACAGCTTTTGAGTTAAGTCAATTGAAAGGCAATGGGAAGCAAGATGCTAATTTCCGAGTATGAAAATGGCCATAACTTTCTTAATACTGAAGATATGAAAGTAAATTAGGTGTCAAATTAAACTTCTTTTTATGCTTTATCTGATGGGATAAATTGCAGACTTGATTTTTAAAATCTCAAAATTTTGTAACATTGCTACAAGTTACCCTTCCATATCTCTGTGTCTTCCTTTCCCGTGACCTTCGCGTATGAAGAAGGGCCTCGACCCATTGCTTCTCTGCAGAGATGCTGCCTGTCCCCGCTGAGTTACCTCGACGTTTTGTGGGCGAGCTTCCGAGCAAAGGTCCTCCGGTATCTTTGCTTCCGAGTGCTTGACAGCTGCCTGGACCAGGGCGGGTGGGGCGGGGCTGGGCTGGGCCGGCTGTCAGTGCGCAGGTGTCGACGCTGGCGACCGTTAGAGGGCGAGGCGCTGCGCTGCCCGCGCGCAGGTGCCGCGAGCGGGAGGGGAGGGGAGAGAGACGGCGGCGGCGGCCGGTCCATTGAGGGGGGGGTGGGGAGAGCGGAGGGAGAGGCGGCCATTAGGGGGAGGAAGGGAGAAGGGACCGCGGCTACTTCTTCTTCGGCTTCGACGATGGTGAAACGGAAGAGCTCGGAGGATGCCGAGCGGGAGTGCGGCCGCGGCATCCCGCTGCCCATCCAGACCTTCCTGTGGCGGCAGACCAGGTGAGGGGCGCTCAGAATGACCGCCGGCCCGGGGCCTCTCGTCCTGCGGCTCGCTGGTGGCGCAGGTCGGCGGCGGCGGAGAGGAGGGGGAGAGGAGAGGGGATGAGAGGAGAGGACAGGATGAGAGGGGAGGACAGGATGAGAGGAGAGGGAATGAGGTGAGGGGAGGAGAGGACAGGGGATGAGAGGAGGGGACAGGGGGTGAGAGGAGGGGACAGGGGGTGAGAGGAGAGGACAGGGGATGAGAGGAGGGGACAGGGGGTGAGAGGAGAGGGAATGAGGTGAGGGGAGGAGAGGACAGGGGATGAGAGGAGGGGACAGGGGGTGAGAGGACAGGGGGTGAGAGGAGAGGACAGGGGGTGAGAGGACAGGGGATGAGAGGAGGGGACGGATGAGAGGAGAGGACAGGGGATGAGAGGAGAGGACAGGGGATGAGAGGAGAGGACAGGGGATGAGAGGAGAGGGAATGAGGTGAGGGGAGGGGACAGGGGGTGAGAGGACAGGGGATGAGAGGAGGGGACAGGGGGTGAGAGGAGGGGACAGGGGGTGAGAGGAGGGGACAGGGGGTGAGAGGACAGGGGATGAGAGGAGGGGACAGGGGGTGAGAGGAGGGGACAGGGGGTGAGAGGAGGGGACAGGGGATGAGAGGAGGGGACAGGGGGTGAGAGGAGGGGACAGGGGGTGAGAGGAGGAGACAGGGGGTGAGAGGAGAGGGAATGAGGTGAGGGGAGGAGAGGACAGGGGATGAGAGGAGGGGACAGGGGATGAGAGGAGAGGACAGGGGATGAGAGGAGAGGACAGGGGATGAGAGGAGAGGACGGGATGAGAGGAGGGGACGGGATGAGAGGAGGGGACAGGGGATGAGAGGAGGGGACAGGGGATGAGAGGAGGGGACAGGGGATGAGAGGAGGGGACAGGGGATGAGAGGAGGGGACAGGGGATGAGAGGAGGGGACAGGGGATGAGAGGAGGGGACAGGGGATGAGAGGAGAGGACAGGGGATGAGAGAAGAGGACAGGGGATGAGAGGAGAGGACAGGGGATGAGAGGAGAGGACAGGATGAGAGGGGAGGACAGGAGATGAGAGGAGAGGACAGGGGGTGAGAGGAGAGGACAGGGGATGAGAGGAGGGGACAGGGGATGAGAGGAGAGGACAGGGGATGAGAGGAGAGGACAGGGGATGAGAGGAGGGGACAGGGGATGAGGGGGAGGGGGGGGGGGGGTGAGAGGAGAGAAGTCCGCGACGTGACCGCGGGTGTATTCGGGCCACCGAGCCGCTTGCAGCTTCGCCCTTTAGGCTTCTCCAGCCCGCCCCATTCGGCTCTGCAAATTGTTCCTTTGCCCAGCGGGTATTCATTCCGCTTTTAAATATCCCTATTGCACTGTCATCGTCCTTCCCAGCGCCGTCGTAAGCGTTTAAATACGCATCTTCCCACAAAACAAGCCCGCAAATACTGTGACCATTCGACGCATATGGAGTAGCAATGTTACAACATTTTAAGATTAAAAAAATCAAGTCTGCAATTTATCCCATCAGATAAAGCATAAAAAGAAGTTTAATTTGACACCAATTCGTTTTAATATCTTCAGTATTAAAAAAGTTATGGCCATTTTCATACTCGGAAATTAGCAGCTTGCTTCCTATTGCTTTTCTATTGAGTCAACACAAAAGTTGTGATTGAGGACAGTCAAAAGCCCATAACTTTCTTAAAAATTAAGAGAACTGAAAGACATTTTCAGTTATTATAGATTGAAGTATTCTGAAACAAATATGAAACAATCTTACTTGGATGACCTGAAATTAAAGCATATATTTAGGTATGTTACAATACCTACCTTTAGCGGCACTGCAGTTCTGCCGCTCCCCGTGTGCGTGACTTTGGCGCCTTTCAGAGGGGGGCGGGTTTAAAATGCCGTTTTTCCCTAGACAGTCCAAATCGACCTCTTTATCGATTTTGTCGCTAAAGAGAAATCGCTCCGACATTTCATTCATGAAGCTATTTTTAAACTACGCTAGATTATTTATTAACTCGAGTAGTTTAAAAATCATCTTCTAAAGCTCTGAACGCCGACAGCAGAACGGACCTAACGTAGGCGATAAAAGAAGGTACAGAGTTTATTTTTACATAAAAATGTGGTTCTTAGGACACATTTAATCACATTTTCATGTTGTGAAAAGGGGACCAAAAAAATGTTCGTACCGGCAGTGTTTTTCATACCGACTTCACCGCAAACCACAAGGTTCCAATCCACCGCATTCCACTAAAACCCACTCGCAAGTTGATTTAAATGGCCATTAATTTACAGGCATTAAACACTAAATTCCTTCTATTTGGCCGATAAATTCATGCAAATGAGATTTAAAAATCATGTTATATTGTGGATTATTGTGTGAATGTTATTTGGACACTTAGGTAATTTATAAAAGTTTATCTTTTCTTAAGAAATGGATAGATGTTTAGATCTAGTAATTGAATTTTGTAATTAGCTACAATTAGATAACTAACTAATTATATGCTTTAATTTCAGGTCATCCAAGTAAGATTGTTTCATATTTGTTTCAGAATGCTTCAATCTATAATAAGTGAAAATTTCATTGAGTTCTCTTAATTTTTAAGAAAGTTATGGGCTTTTGACTGTTCTGGATCACAGCTTTTGAGTTGAGTGGAAAGGCAATGGGGAACAAGATGCTAATTTCCGAGTATGAAAATGACCATAACTTTTTTAATACTGAAGATATGAAAGTGAATTAGGTGTCAAATTAAATTTCTTTTCATGCTTTATCTGATGGGATAAATTGCAGACTTGATTTATAAAATCTCAAAATGTTGTAACATTGCTAATATAATTAGTTAGTTACCCAATGGTAGCTAATTACAACATTCAATTACTAGATCTAAACATCTATCCATTTCTTAAGAAAAAATTTAAAACAAATTTAAAGCCTAAGTGTCCAATTAACATTCACACAATAATTCACAATATAACATGATTTTTAAATCTAATTGTCATTAATTTATAGGCCAAATTGAAGGAATTCAGTGTTTAATGCCCATAAATTAATGGGCATTTTAAATAGCTTGCGAGTGGGATTTTCTGGAATGCGATGTATTGGAACGTTGCGGTTGCGGTGAATTTAAACCCCATATCAGCAGGAAAAATTCTGCCGGTTCGTATGGGGACTAAATCACCGTTTCGCAACATGAAATGTTGATTAAAGTCATCTAAAAATGCAGGTTTATATTTAAAAATAAACAGCTTTCACTTACCTGTCCCCTACGTAAAATCGGTCCCCGTTGTCGGCGTTCACGGCATTAGGAGCTAATTTTTATTTTACTGCAGCGATTAAATAGTCGGGCTATTTATTAAAAAAATTTAACTTACCGGTAGTCGGAACGAATCTCCAGAAATAGATCGCACTCCGACAAAAGAAAGCTCCGGATGGCAAGGGGAAAACCGCATTTTAACCCCGCCCCCCCTTAAAGGCGCCAAAGTCGCGCACACAGCCAGTGACAGAACTGCAGCACCGCTAAAGGTAAGTTTGTAACATACCTATATGGAGAGCCGCTCTCAACCAGCTGCTTGGTTTGATGTGTGGGAAGGAACTACAGATACTAGTTTACACCGAAGATAGAAGCAAAAATGCTGGAGTAGCTCAGCGGGACAGGCGGCGTTCTTTGGTGAGAATAAATGAGTGATGTTTCGGGTTGAGACCCTTCGGTCTAAAGAAGTTGATTTATTGCTCATTTCCAAGGCCAATGAATGGGGATGGTACAACATTTTGAGCTGTTAAAGATCAAGCCTGTAATTTATCTCATCAGATAAAGCCTAAAAAGAACTTTAATTTGATACCTAATTCACTTTCATATCTTCCGTATTAAAAAAAGTTATGATCATTTTCATACTCGGAAATTTGCATCTTGTTCCCGATTGCTTTTCCATTAACTTAACACAAAAGCTGTGATCAAGGACAAGCCAATTGACATAAAAACCAATAACTTTCTTAAAAATTAAGAGAGCTGAATGAAATTTTCAATTATTATAGATTGAAGCATTCTGAAACAAACATGATACATATTACTTGGATGACCTGAAATTAAAGTATATAATTAGTTAATTACCTAATTAAGTAGCTAATTACAACATTAACCGTTATGACGGAAATAGTTATAAACACACAGACTGCCTTGAAAATTCAAAAATGTGATATTCTCAAGATCAGAACTTTAATATTATTGTATTTGTAACAGACAGGAAAAGAAATTACAATTTTTAGCAAAAGACCAAGTCCTCATGGAGAAGATCAGCTGGTACATTGGCATATCATAATCAGTAGCATCATGATAATCCTTATAATGCAACCAATAAGCAACTCTGTACACCTTGTTTTTCCTCAACTTTTCAATTTTAGCATTGTAAACTACAAGTCTTTGCTCTTCAAACAACACATGACATGCTTTACTGCCCACTACTTTCCCATTCACACCGACTTTTTCCAAACGAGGTATACAAGTACAAGATGTGTCTATTTTTAAGATGGACTCTTAGATTCGGGCATAACAGAGAAATTCACTTCAAGGTGAGTTCTAGCTATGCTAGGCTCGGCATTTGGATTAACAATTTTTTATTTGCAGTTTTAGAAAAAAAGTAGAAATGATTTTGTTCAACAAAATGCCTAACAAAATGCCTAAGTTAAATGTCAAAACAAATAGTAAATACCCAACAAAAAAATCATGTTCATCAGTGTCATCAAATCAATTAAATTCAATTACTAGATCTAAACATCTATCCCATTTTTAAGAAAAGGCTAGAAATATTTTTTTTAATTGCCAAAGTATCCAAATAACAACCTTATCCCATTCACACAAGAATTCACAACATAACATGATTTTTAAATCTCACTTGGTCATGAATTTCTATGCCAAATCAAAGGAATTGAATGTTTAATTCCCACACAGTTTACTCTGTTGGTTTATAACACTGCAGCAGGCAAGGGCCATTTTACACTGACATGTGTTCAAAATCCACAAACATTCACTCTCAAGGTAATCAAAATCATTATTTTTTGCACAATCATGTCATAACATCTAAATGATAGTAAGATTAAACGAGAACTTACCAGTTTGAAGTTTGATCTTTATTTTATGAGGAGTTACGATGAGGGATTACGTGAAGACCCCGCCAGCACGCATGCGCGACATTCTTCAAAGCAGTGGTGTGAAATCACAGACAGTCACAATGACTAATATAGTAAGATAAGAGAGAACTTTCATACCAGGTGATCTTTATAGTAGAGGGTTGGGAGCGGAGGGCACATAATCCCTCATCGTAACTCCTCATAAAATAAAGATCAAACTTCAAACTGGTAAGTTCTCGTTTAATCTTACTATTTTACTTCGGAGTCACGTGAGTGACTACGTGAAGATTTCAAAGCTCTGTGATTTCATGCCCTGGAAACTCCATGCTCACACACCGCTATGCTGGGATAGGAGGATGAACGTAATTCAGACATAACACTGGCTGAAAAACAAAGAAGGTATTTAATCATACCTAAAATGATATGCCCCACATTGGGTAAATCATGTAACAGAAACTTAACATATTCCCCTGCAAACGTCTCAGGAGCGGCCACGGGTTTATAAAAGAAGTGCTGAAAAGTCCGTTCACTGCTCCAACCCGCTGTAGCAAGGATGTGGTCCATAGGAACTCCCATCATCCTAGCCGCTGACGTGGATGCAGCCTTAGCTTTATAAGACTGGACCCGTTGTGCTGTTACAAGTGCCATAAACATAACCATATTATATGTAGTTATCCAGAGAGAGCCCCGATATTGGTGTCCATCCTCGAAGCATAGTAATTTCTATGCCTAAGTCCCATGTATGGGTGTATCTGGCCTAGGGGAAAAAGAATTAATACCCCTCATCAGATTGATACCAGAGGGTGTGATCCTATACGCAGGTGATCACCCCCTCGGTCCAGGTTGGTAGGTAGGGCACTCCTTGCAAATTTAATGGCACTGTAGCTCAAACCTTCATGGAATGAAGGGTGGCCAGAACCCCAGCACTCCAGTGATGGTGGCCGAGTCATATGAAGTGTTTGTTCTGAAGAAGAAACACTCCCATCTGCTGACATATGTCAGTGCTGTCCCTGGTGGACTCCCTGCACGACGAAGTGATGACATTGATCGTCCTGTCGGAGTATCCGAAGTCCAGAAATGGCCTGTTCAGAAACAGCATCAATAGGTTAATGCGATCATGGCACGGATGACTTACCCGTCACAGGGTGTGCCAACAGGCCCGGCCGTTTGAGGATCCGAAAGCAGTGTTCTGCGGCCATCTTTGTACTGCTGGGGACCATGATTGGGTAGGCCTTTCGGGAAACCCGAAATACCCGTTGCGGAGTCTATTAATTTTTTTGTAAGACCCGACTGATGAGGCAGAAGGGGGGAAATGCATAGCAAACAATCCCCCCAATGCAGCGAGAAACATCCATCGCTGCTGTCCCCGGGTCCCGATCCAACATCCATTCAATGTTGTCGTTGAATTGCGTGACCTGGTGTTCGCCACCGTATTTAGTTTACCTGAAAGGTAAGTGGCTGAGATCCAAATCTCTCTATCCAGACACCAGTGCCAGTTGTAAAAAGGCAATTCATCACATGATATCGATTTTATTCCACACAAAAGATTAATATAGGCCACCACTGTGGTATTATAATTTGTACCCATACATGCAACTGGTGCATATCTAAGCAGTAGGCCCGGGGTCCATGAATGCTTCCAGTATTTCTAGATAATTAATCCCTAGTGCTCCCAACAGGGTTAAATCTTGTGCATTCCATCTGCCACCACAAACAGTGGTGGTATTAGCTGCTCCCCACCTTTAACACTGGCATCAGTCTGTAATGTAACCGAGGGATTTATGATAGTGATGGATTTGGAACAGAATTGAGCATTTCCCATCCACCAATTTAATTCAACTCTTGCCTTTTCTAATAACTTCATGGGCCTGTCGAAATGGTATGACTTTTGAGAGCTATAATTTTAGCTCTTTGTAGGTTTTGATAATGTAGTGGTCCGAATTGCGCTGCGGGAAAAGCAGCCACTATCTTCCCAATTACCATGGCCACCTACCGTATGGATGGATCCCTGATGCCAGTAAGGCTTCTGCAAGCTTCTATCAAGTCCACCACCTTGTTCGGTGGTAAGGTGGTAGACATTTGCATCGAGTCAATGGTGAACCCCAAGTAATCCATGGTAGTAGAGGGTTCCAACTTTGATTTATCTGGATGTATGATGAACCCCAGCTTTTGAAAGAGATGTTTTTTGGCTAGAACTGCCAATGTAGCTGTTTCCAAATTCTCCCCGACAATGAGGATATCATCAAGATAGGTCATAACAGTATGATTTTGTTTCCTTAAATAGGCCAAAGCTGGTTCCAATAATTTGGTGAACAGCCTGGGTGCTGATGATAACCCATTGGGTAAGGCTATATATTGCCATAATTGTCCCATCCAGATAAATTTAAGGTATTTCCTATGATCCTTGTGTATTGGTACTGAATAGTATGCATCTTTGAGGTCAATGCATGCCATGTAGTACCCATAGCTATTAGCTGTCTGCTGTGTCGAAAGTGTCCATTTTGAAATGAACATACTGAACAGAAGTATTCAGTTCGGTCAGGTCTATGATTATGCGGCATCCGCCATCTTTTTATTTTTGGTAAATATATTAGATACGAACTCCTGTGATTCTCTCAATTACCCCTTTGCTAATTAGTCTTAATAGTTCAGCATGGCCCGCCGTTCTTTCTTTGTGAAAGTATAAACTTTCGGCTAGGCGAATGCTGGACCGGGGTAGGGAGTTCGTAAATGAATTCAATTTTATAGCCCTGAATACTCCCGAGTATGTAAGGATCAGAGGTAAAAGTGCGCCATACTTTATAAAACAAGTGCAACCGGCCTCCCCCATAAGATGAATTTTAGACATATGATGTTCCTGGGGGAGGCAGACCCACCTACCTCCAAGGTATTGCCGGTGTTGCGGTCCAATACCACCGTTATTTCTTCTGTTGAGTTGCTGCGTTGTAGGGGTGGCGCATTTTCCAAGAAGGCCGGGCTGGGCCATGGCCTAAAAAAGGCTGTTGTGCAGGTGGGCCGGCCTTCGAGCTTTCACCACCGGACGATCTGTAGTGATATCTCTGTCCGGTGGGTGTGTAGGGGTGCTGTTGCTGTTGGTAGTGCGCTTTGGAAGTACTGGGTACCTTATCAGGCCTATGGCCTTGGCCTCTTTGTCCAGGTCTTTCACCTGTTTGGGGAGGTTATCTCCGCACAGCAGATTTGGTGGTTGAGCGTACCTGGTTTGCATAACCCCGCAATTTGGGGTTGAGTTGCTCTTCCTGTAGTTATTATCTCAAACTGTGTTACACAGTAAGGCCAGAGCATCCTGTTTCTACCGGTAGCTCTATACCCACCGCAGTACTGGCACTGCCGAAATTTCGGCGGTCAAAAGCTTCAGGATCCTCTGAAGTTTGACTCCTTTCCCTCTAATCGTAGGGCTCATGATCCCCCAAATAGGGTATTCACCGCGGGAACAATCAGCGAGTTACAATTATCAGGAGCAAGATACTTATCAGCTGTAGCATTGATGGCTTGCTCCTGAAGCTGGTTTGTAGTCATATAATTGAACTAGCTGCCAGCTTAGGGTGGATAGGTAACCTTTTTTAGAAGGAACTGCATGTTACTTACCATATCCAGAAATCTTCACTGCACCCCTGACACTGTTGGTTTGTTCAGCCAACTCCCCCTCTTCAGGGTCAGCCCAGTTCTGACCCCCAATGCTCCCCTGCGAAGAGGGTGAGACATTTAGGCAGTCCATAATAGGATCCTGCCGTGGGCCTGCGAAGAGGCCCACCGTGACCCTGCCCCTGCAAAAGCAGGTCACGCTGGAGCAATTGCTCCACCATCCGCTCCATGCGGGTAAGACGACCTCCGTTGCTAACAGCGAACGGGGTGTCCTCGGGACTGGACCCAGCTGAGTCGGCAGTCCCGATCGGCTTCCGGGTGGATTTACCGCCTGTCCGTGGCGAACCAGCGGCCCTCCCGGGCGGAAGTCGGGAGCTGCAGGTTGCACCTGTAGCTCAGAGAAAAAACGGGTGGATTTACCGCCTGTCTGTGGCGAACCAGCGGCCCTCCCGGGCGGAAGTCGGGAGCTGCAGGTAGCACCTGCAGCCCGGAGAAAAAACGGCACGTTGCTGGCTGCTCTCTATAGCAGCAGCTCTTGCCGCTACTCTCGCCGCGCTCACCACTCCGGTGAGTCTTTCCGTTCGTAAGTTACGCTGGAGGAGCCCCGCTCCTCCCGACTGTCGCTTCCGCATGCGAACGACGATATGTCGCGCATGCGTGCTGGCGGGGTCTTCACGTAGTCACTCACGTGACTCCGAAGTAAAATCTTTATTTTGTCTAATTGTCTATCCATGATCAATATTTTCATACTAAATATCTGACTAAAAACTATGTACTGTGGAAGTTTTTAGTCAGATATTTAGTATGAAAATATTGATCATGGATAGACAATAACACAAAATATAGATAATTTAGATGGTCTTATGACATGATTGTGGAAAAAATAATGAATTTGATTATCTTGAGAGTGGATGTTTGTGGATTATGATACGGAGATCGGATTGTGGCCGCCATGATTTTGCTCACACTCACAGCCAGCAGGCAAGACACGGCCGATATCAGGGCCTAAATAAAATATTTCGCATCATCAGATTAAAATGAAATTACACCAAAAACTAGATAGGATAATAAATATACGTCCTACAGTACATACCTTTTTTGTCCTGAACTTGCTATCCGTGATTTTGAAGGCGTTGAAGTTGGGCCCGGCTTTCATCCAGCGATTCAATAGTCAAGCAACGTTTTTTTTTAATCACGAATGTGATGACAGAACAAAATTTCCTCCTAAGCTTGTCGTATGAGGAAATCCCTCCCTGACAACCAATAAAAACCTGCATTTTACTAACTCCTTCCCCCCCCCCCGCCCACAGCCTCATGAGTCTCTTGCACAGGCAGTGGGCAGATCTAGAGCGCCACTGATGGCAGGAATTTGTAACAACGCTACAATGAACATCATCCGTAGTGTCTGTGTGTCCTGAGAAGAAACGGGTGAAGTGGCGAAAAACAAAGAAAATGAGGACGGTGAAGGGGAGTGGGAAGCATAAACCTGAAAAGGGAGCAGTGGAGAAGGAAAAACACCAATATGGGGGGGAAAAGAGAGCGAGAAAGGGAGATAAACTAGATGGGACTGCAGATGCTGGAATCTTGACCGAGTGTTAGTGGAACTCAGCGGGTCAGGCTGCTGCAACATCGCAATAACTGGCGGAGTTCTATAATAGTTCAAGATGGCGCCTGACTGCGGCGACTTTTGCGGAGCTCCGGAACATAAAAGGCTCAACTACAACTTCCAACAACTTACCTGGATCAGGAAAACGGCAGTAATTGGTGCCGTGTCAGACAAGCTGCTTGAGCACCTCAAGGCTCTCGCAATTTCGCGATCTCCCGCATCTGCCCCGGACTTTAAACTTTCCCAAGCTGGCCGGGAATTAACCGACCCGACTGAGGAATGCAGTTATTGTACCTGGAGACCCCGGGATGACCTCCAGAGCCGACAGGCTGGGTCTTCCAGGAACAACGGAGCTGCAGCTGCCGACTTTGAAGGAATCCCCGTTCCAGCGCAGGTCTGCAGAAACCGCAGGTACAGTAAACACAGTATCTGGAAACAAAGGGGAAGCCTCCATTGTGTCCGGAAACATGGCCGGTGGGCAGGACTTCAGGTCAGACTGAAGCGCAGGGGACTTTGACCCCCTCTCCCTACTATCCTACTGGCAAATGTACATAAAGTACCTTGAAAATAAAGTGGAGGACTTAAGGGAAAGGCTGCTTTATCAAAGGGAGCTGAGGGAATGCTCTGTGTTCTGTTTCACAGAGACATGGCTCACCCCCAGCTCCCCAGACTCAGTGATCCAGCCTGAAGGGTTCTCCGTCCACCGTATGGACCTTACACTGGCATCTGGGAAAGGGAGAGGAGGGGGTCAAGTCAAACAAACTTTATTGTCATTTAGAAATACATCGATATATGCAATTCCAAACGAAATTCCGTTGCATTTGGCTCCCCGATAATTAACAGAAGGATAAACATGGATAAAATGGATAAAAGGATAAATAGACAATGGTGGCAGCCCATTACATGGCATTCAGGAGTCTGATAGCTCGTGGGAAGAAGCTGTTGCAGAACCTTGATATTCTGCTCCTTATGCTACGATATCTTTTGCCCGGGGGCAGCAGAGTGAACAGTCCGTGATGGAGATGTGTGGGGTTTTTTATAATACTGCTGGCCTTAGACACGCAACGTTTGATCGCAATATTCCCGATTGAGGGGCGAGAAGTCCCGATTATTTTTTCCGCTGTCCTCACCACTCTCTGCACGGACTTCCAGTCGGAGGCTTTACAGTCCCCAAACCAGACAGAGATACAGCTGGTCAAAATACTCTCTATGGTGCCCCTGTAGAAAGTGGTGAGGATGGGATGGGGGAGGTGATCTCTTCTCATCCGGTGCAGAAAGTGCAACCGCTGCTGCGCTCTCTTAACTGTTGATGAGATGCTATTTGACCAGGTCAGACTGTTAGTGATCTGCACCCCCAGGAACTTAGTGCTACTGACCACCTCCACATCGCTGTCATTGATGTGAAGTGGTGTGGGGCTGTGCCGGTTTTTCCTGAAGTCGACGATGACATCCTTTGTTTTTTCGACATTCAGGATCAGGTTGTTCGTATTGCACCAGTCCACCAGTTGGTTCACCTCCTCCCTGTAAGCCAGCTCATTGTCTGCCTCATGGTCAACTCTACGTGGTGCTCAGACATAGCAGTCCTGTCCAACTCTCCACACCTCGAACATCTAGCGGTGAAGTGCCGTCCCTTCTACCTTCCAAGGGAATTCACCTCCATCATCCTGACCGCGTCTACATCCCACCCCAGGCAGACGTCCGTCTGGCACTGGAGGAGCTGCACGCCGTGGTCAACAAACACCAGACGTCTTACCCCGAGCCATTTACCACCATTGCTAGGGACCTCAATAAGGCAAACCTAAAGAAATCACTCCCCAAGTTCCACCAACATGTCTCCTGCTGCACCAGAGGACCTAACACCCTCGACCACTGCTACACCACCATCAAGAATGCCTACTGCTCTATCCCTTCGGTAAATCCGACCATACCGCGGTGCTGCTTCTTCCTGCCTACAGGCAGCGATTAAAGAGCGCACCCCCAGAGGTGAGGACAGTACAGAAGAGCTGGTCGGGGGGGGGGGGGGCGGGGGGGGCAGAGGAACAACTACAGGACTGTTTGGAGTCTGTAGACTGGGCAATGTTCAAGGGCTCGGCAACGGACTTGAACGAATACGCCACAATCGTTAACGACTTCATTAAGAAAAGTGTGGAGGACTGCATCCCCACCCAAACTTTTCGAGTGTTTCCCAATCAGAAACCTTGGATGAACTTTGAGATCCGCACTCTTCTGAAGACCGGACACCGGGCATTCATGTCTGATGATACAGTGGTCTACAGGAAGTCCAGATATGACCTTGGTGAGGCCATCAAAAAGGCCAAAAGGGACTTCTGTTCAAAGCTGGAGGATGAGACAGATGTTCGGCAGCTGTGGCGGGGCGTGAATGCAATCACCTCCTACAAGGCGAAACCAGGAGGCAGTTCGAATGTCGGCGATATATCACTCCCTGATGAGCTCAATGCGTTTTACGCACGCTTTGATAGGGAGAACACCGATGTGCCTTCCCGAGCCCCCATTCGCTGTGATGATATTTCAGTCTTAGTCACAGAGGCCGATGTCAGGAAATCCTTCAGAGGGGTGAACCCTCGAAAAGCGCCTGGACCTGATGGTATACCTGGTCGTGTTCTAAAAACCTGCGAGGACCAACTGGCTGGATTTTTTACAGACATTTTAAACCTGTCACTTCTGAGGTTCCCAACTGCTTCAAAAGGGCATCAATATTACGGGTGCCCAAGAAGAGCAAGGTGACATGACTATCGAGCAGTGGCACTAACGCCTGTGGTGATGAAGTGCTTCGAGAGGTTGATCATGGCGCAAATCAACTCCTTCCTCGACAAAAACCTTGACCCACTGCAGTTCGCTTACCGCTACAACAGATCAATGGTGGATGCGATCTCACTGGCCCTCCACTCCTCTCTGGACCACTTGGACAACAAAAACTCATAGGGCAGGCTGTTATTTATCGATTACAGCTCTGCATTTAACACAATCATCCCCTCCAAGCCGGTTACCAAACTCGCAGAACTGGGTCTCTGAGCAGAACTGGGTCTCTGCAATTGGATCCTCGACTTCCTCATTCACAGACCACAGTCTGTTCGTATTGGTGGTAATGTGTCAGACTCGATAACAATCAGCATGGGAGCACCTCAAGGCTGGGTGCTCAGCCCGCTGCTGTACTCACTCTATACTCATTACTGCGTAGACGGTCACAGTGCGAACTACATCATCAAGTTTGCTGACGACACCACTGTTGTGGGACGTATCACTGATGGGGATGAGTCATAGTATAGAAGAGAGATCAAGCGACTGTCCATATGGTGCCAGCACAATAACCTGGCCCTCAACACCTGCAAAACCAAGGAACTGATTGTGGACTTTGGAAGGAGTAGGATGGAGACCCACAGTCCTGTTTATATCAACGGGTCGATAGTTGAAAGGGTCAAGAGCTTTAAATTCCTGGGCGTGCACATCTGTGAAGATCTTTCCTGGTCCGAGCACACAGATGAAATTATTAAGAAAGCTCATCAGCGCCTCTACTTCCTGAGAAGATTACGGAGAGTCGGTCTGTCAAGGAGGACTCTCTCTAACCTCTACAGGTGCACAGTAGAGAGCATGCTGACCGGTTGTATCGTGGCTTGGTTCGGCAACTTGAGCGCCCTGGAGAGGAAAAGACTACAAAAAGTAGTAAACACTGCCCAGTCCATCATCGGCTCTGACCTCCCTTCCATCGAGGGGATCTATCGCAGTCGCTGCCTCAAAAAGGGTGGCAGCATCATCAAGGACCCACACCATCCTGGCCACACACTCATCTCCCTGCTACCTTCAGGTAGAAGGTACAGGAGCCCGAGGACTGCAACAACCAGGTTCGGGAATAGCTACTTCCCCACAGCCATCAGGCTATTAAACTTGGCTCGGACAAAACTCTGAACATTAACACCCCTTTATCTGTTATTTGCACTTTATCAATTTATTTATTCATGTGTGTTATTTACGTATATAATGGTATATGGACACACTGATCTGTTTTGTAGTCAATGCCTCCTATGTTCTGTTGTGCTAAGCAAAGAAATAATTTCATTGTGCTGTCAGGGACACATGACAATAAACTCTTTTGACTTTTTGACTTTGAGTTCCACCAGCAGTTTGTGTATTTAGATTAGGGAGAGATGCAGAGGTAATGTACTGAATACATTGAAGGCAGAGATTGACATGTATTTAAACTACAATAGAGTGGAGGGGCTTAATGAAACAGTAAAATAGCAGAGTTGAGGCACCAATTGAATGAGCCATCATCTGAATGAATAGCGGAGGGGCTTATTGGCTTACTGCTGTTTCTTATGAAGAGGAGCAAGAAAGACTGGATCATGGAATAATTAACATTGACCTGTAATGCACATATAATGCACAATAGTCCTGTGGTAGTGGAATGGCATGTACCTTCTTTTCAAGTTTCCTATTCACCCTTAAGTTTAATTTTCACCTGCAAGGCTTTAGAATATACCAAATCACAGATTTCTTTTATTGTTTAATGCCACTATGAATTTGCAGCCTTCTATATTGAATCTATAACTTGGGAATGGGAAAGTCATAATAGAGACTGATCAGTCCTCTCTTGGTAAAATGGAAAAGGTAGGACCATAAAGTTTGAGTAAAGGAACTTGCTGTTTTGTGGTAAATATTGGACCTACAGTGGCTTGCAAAAGTATTCATACCTCTTGAACTTTTCCACATTTTGTCACGTTACAACCACAAACGTAAATGCATTTTATTGGGATTTTATGTGATAGACCAACACAAAGTGGCGCATAATTGTGAAGTGGAAGGAAAATGATACATGGTTTCCAAATTTTATTACAAATAAAAAACTGAAAAGTGTGGCGTACAAAAGTATTCAGCCCCCCCCCCCCGGGTCAATACTTTGTAGAACCACCTTTCGCTGCAATTACAGTTGCAAGTCTTTTGGGGTGTGTCTCTACCAGCTTTGCACATCTAGAGACTGAAATTTTTGCCCATTCTTCTTTGCAAAATAGCTCAAGCTCAGTCAGATTGGATGGAGAGCATCTGTGAACAGCAATGTTCAAGTCTTGCCAGAGATTCTCAATTGGATTTAGGTCTGGACTTTGACTGGGCCATTCTAACACATGAATATGCTTTGATCTAAACCATTTCATTGTAGCTCTGGCTGTATGTTTAGGGTCGTTGTCCTGCTGGAAGGTGAACGTCAGCCCCAGTCTCAAGTCTTTTGCAGACTCTAACAGGTTTTCTTCCAAGATTGCCCTGTATTTGGCTCCATCCATCTTCCCACCAACTCTGACCAGCTTCCCTGTCCCTGCTGAAGAAAAGCATCCCCACAGCATGATGCTGCCACCACCATGTTTCACAGTGGGGATGGTGTGTTCAGGGTGATGTGCAGTATTAGTTTTCCACCACACATAGCGTTTTGCATTTAGGCCAAAAACTTCAATTTTGGTCTCATCAGACCAGAGCACCTTCCTCCACATGTTTGCTGTGTCCCCCACATGGCTTGTGGCAAACTGCAAACGGGACTTCTTATGGCTTTGTTTCAACAATGGCTTTCTTCTTGCCACTCTTCCATAAAGGCCCAATTTGTGGAGTGCACGACTAATAGTTGGCCTGTGGACAGATTTTCCCACCTGAGCTGTGGATCTCTGCAGCTCCTCCAGAGTTACCATGGGCTTCTTGGCTGCTTCTCTGATCAATGCTCTCCTTGCCAGGCCTGTCAGTTTAGGTGGACGGCCATGTCTTGGTAGGTTTGCAGTTGTGCCATACTCTTTCCATTTTTGGATGATGGATTGAACAGTGCTCCGTGAGATGTTCAAAGCTTGGGATATTTTTTTATAACCTAACCCTGCTTTAAACTTCTCCACAACTTTATCCCTGACCTGTCTAGTGTGTTCCTTGGGCTTCATGATGCTGTTTGTTCACTAATGTTCTCTAACAAATCTCTGAGGGCTTCACAGAACAGCTGTATTTATGCTGAGATTAGATTACACACAAGTGGACTCTATTTACTAATTAGGTGACTTCTGAAGGCAATTGGTTGCACTGGATTTTATTTAGGGGTATCAGAGTAAAGAGGGCTGAATACTTTTGCATGCCACACTTTTCTGTCTTTTATTTGTAAAAAAACTTGAAAACCATGTATCATTTTCCTTCCACTTCACAATTATGCGCCACTTTGTGTTGGTCTATCACATAAAATCCCAATAAAATACATTTACGTTTGTGGTTGTAACGTGACAAAATGTGGAAAGGTTCAAGGGGTATGAATACTTTTGCAAGCCACTGTATATAGCACATCTGACACCCTGCTTTATCCTCCGACTCTCTGACAGTTAGATTTGGGTTGAGAAGTATTCTGCATTCATTTCAGTGGGGATGACATGAAAATGGATTATGTTGAGTTTTTAAATGTAATCTTTGTTTTTAGTAATTAAGGGGATGGAATTATAGGATGTTTGGGAGACATGGACTCAGCAGAGCATGAGTCTGAAGGAATACACCTTTCAGAATCAGGGCGGTAATTCAGGGGTAGTAATGACGACAACGAAATTAAAAGCTTCATGTTTAACTGGAAGCAATCAATTCTTTTCATTAACTTTCAGTGTTGTTACATGCAGGTAGCTAGGTTAATTAAACATAGAAACATAGAAAATAGGTGCAGGAGGAGGCCATTCGGCCCTTTGAGCCAGCATGATTCATTGCGATCATAGCTGATTGTCCCCAGTCAATAACCCGTGCCTGCCTTCTCCCCATATCCCTTGATTCCACCAGCCCCTAGCGCTCTATCTAACTCTCTCTTAAATCCATCCAGTGATTTGGCCTCCACTGCCCTCTGTGGCAGGGAATTCCACAAATTCACAACTCTCTGGGTAAAAAAGTTTTTTCTCACCTCAGTCTTAAATGGCCTCCCCTTTATTCTAAGACTGGCCCATGGTTCTGGACTCGCCCAACATTGGGAACAGTTTTCCTGCATCTAGCTTGTCCAGTCCTTTTATAACTTTATGTTTCTATAAGATTCCCCCTCATCCTTCTAAACTCCAGTGAATACAAGCCTAGTCTTTTCAATCTTTCCTCATATGACAGTCCCACCATTCCAGGGATCAATCTCGTGAACCTACGCTGCACTGCCTCAACCACAAGGATGTCCTTCCTCAAATTAGGAGACCAAAACTGTACGCAATACTCCAGATGTGGTCTCACCAGAGCCCTATACAACTGCAGAAGAACCTCTCTACTCCTATACTGAAATCCTCTTGTTATGAAGGCCAACATTCCATTAACTTTCAGTGGCCGGTGTACAAGGACACGCAGGTCTCGCTGTACCTCCCCCTTACCTAACCTAACCCCATTGAGATAATAATCTGCCCCCCTTGCTTTTGCAACCAAAGTGGATAACCTCACATTTATCTATATTATACTGCATCTGCCACGCATCTGCCCACTCAACCTGTCCAGGTCACCCTGCAACCTCCTAACATCCTCTTCACAGTTCACATTGCCACCCAGTTTTGTGTCATCCGCAAACTTGCTAGTGTTGCTCCTAATTCCCTCTTGCAAGTCAATAATATATATGGTAAACAGTTGCGGCCCCAACACCGAGCCTTGCGGCACTCCATTCGCCACTGCCTGCCACTCTGAAAAGGACCCGTTCACTCCTACTCTTTTCTTCCTGTCTGTAAACCAATTTTCTATCCACGTCAACACCCTATCCCCAATACCATGCGCTCTCATTTTAGTCACCAATCTCCCGTGCGGGACCTTATCAAAAGCTTTCTGAAAGTCTAGATACACTACATCCACTGGCATCCTTTCATCAATTTTACTTGTCACATCCTCTATAAATTCCAGAAGATTAGTCAAGCATGATTTTCCTTTCATAAATCCATGCTGACTTGGACTAATTCTACATCTTCATTGCTGAAGACTGAATCAACACTGATTTCATTTCGGAGTCACGTGAGTGACTTCGTGAAGAACCCGCCAGCACGCATGCGCGACATATCGTCGCTCGCATTTGCAGTCGACGGCTGGAGGGGAGCGCGGCTCACCACCAGCCCTCATAAGGACCAACTCAGGTAAGTATAATCAACCTTGAGCTGGTTGGTTTTGTCTGTTAGTGTATTTTTTCCCTACAGAGAACCATGGACAAAAGGAGTAAGGGCCGCAGGACATCCGCAAGGACCTGTCGGCCACCAAGCCCGGAGCTCCCTTCTACAGCACCCGCTGGAAGGACCTGGAAAAAGGCGCGCAAATCGGGGAGCCCTGTAGTCACAGGACCCGAATCACCGGCACAGCTGAGCTCTAGCGGGGTTCCCGCAGAGCAAGAAGTCGGTACAGCGCCGGAGCAGGTGGACCCTGACTCCATTTTCTCTTTCGCCAACAGGATCGTTGGCAGAGGCGAGAAAAAAGGGTTTACGTGCTGCTGCACGGCCCTTCTCCCTGAGCCCTCATAGCAGAGCCAGGGATAGAGCTCGAGAACCTAGCCCTTTTCGGGCAGAGGTTTCACCAGGAGCCGCTAGATTGCGGCCTGGTGTATCAGCGAGACCTGAGTCCACTGGCAGACCAAGGAGGGCCAGTAGAGACTCACCACCTAGTTGGGCCAGGAGCAGTCACACAGGCGGGGTCTCGCCACGGTCACCGCTTCCCCCGCTGAGGGCTGGACGGGACCGTACGCCGTCTGGGTCCAGGAAAAGGACAGTCGGCAAGCCCGCGCGGAAGTCGGGTCATCACGCTGAGGCGTCGGGTGCCGACTTTTCACCGCACATGCCCTCAGAGGCAGCCGGATGCAGCTCAGCCAAAAGAAGGCGTATGAGCAGATCCGCGCGGGAGTCGTTCAGTATCGCTGAGGCGACTGGTAGCGACTTATCGTCACGGCACCGACATTACCTCGACGAGGTACGGGCCGATGATAGGAGCCTCAGAAGTTCCTTCGGGCATGAGGACTCTAACCGCCCATTCATGCACGATGAAGGGCGCATAGATCGGATGGAGAGGATCATGGAACAGCTCCTGCTCAATCAAAGACAGGTAACTCACAGTTCCAGGGGACTTATGAACATATCCCCATCATCTATGGGTAGCATGAGGCCAGAAGAGGAGGAAATCTTGGTACATGCCCCAGTTGCACCTGAAGTTCCCCAGGAAGAGCTCCTGGATGTGGCAGCCAAGTTTGGATTACCCATATCATCGGGACAACCCCTCGATACCAAGCTGGCTGCTACCATAGATTTCCTCACAAACCATCAGCTACAGGAGGAGGTCCTTGCAAAGGCCATGGATAGACACAAGGCGCCGGGCAATTGCAATTCACTCAATGTGCCTACAGTCAATATGCCTATTTGGGGCAATATCAGCCCGGGCATTCGAACTCAGGAAGTGAAATTACAGAGAATCCTGAAGTTACTTACATCTGGGATTACCGCGTTTGCAAGGTCGGTGGATGGAGTGGATTTGAACACCGAACAGGAGGATGCCCTGGCTCTACTTTGCAACACACAATACGAAATTAATGCTTTCAGGAAAAGCATCATCAAGCCGACATTAAACCCCAAATTTGCGGGGTTATGTAGAGCACCTCCAACACCACCAACCAGACAGCTATTCGGAGAAGACCTCCCGAAGCAGGTCAAAGATCTAGATGACCATGCCAAAACAGTGGGTCTGATGAGGTCACACACCGTGACCAGACAGACGGCCAAGAAAACACCTTTTTTCAGGCCACGAGGTCATACCGATAGGCCAGCAAGGACCTACGTTCCGGCGCCTCCTATGTACCAACAGCCTCAACAGCCCAGGCCTTTTTTAGGGCTAGGCCCTCAACGGCCAGTATGGAAAATGCGGTTTCCATATTACCAGCGCAACCCAGCACCTCCACGTCCCACCAAACACGTCAGGGACCACCGATAACCATGAAGGTAAGGGGGTCTGGTTTTCATACACTGGCATGCCTAACCTCACATGTTGGGGGTAGACTACGGAGGTTCAAGGAGGCATGGGAAACCATCACCTCGGATGAGTTTATTTTACAAAGTATTCAGGGTTATGAGATTGAGTTCACAAATGGCCAAATTCCTCCACTGCAGCATATGCCGAATCGCAGATTTGCACTTTCCAGGAAGGAAACAGCAGTAGGCTATGCTGAAATATTAAGACTACAAGAGAAAGGTGTGATAGAAAGAACTACACATGAGCCGATTGAGTTTGTATCCAATATATTTACTAAAACCAAAAAAGATGGTGGATGTCGGGTCATTATAGATCTAACCCATTTGAATACCTTTGTACAATATACCCATTTCAAAATGGACACGTTTGAAACAGCCAAATCTTTGATTTCTGAGGGCTGCTTCATGGCATGCATTGACTTGAAAGATGCATACTATTCAGTATCCGTTCAGAAACATCACAGGAAGTTCTTGAAATTCATCTGGATGGATCAACTTTGGCAATATAAAGCTTTGCCCAATGGGCTTACCACAGCCCCTAGACTGTTTACCAAATTACTCAAGCCAGTGTTAGCCACACTGAGGAGGGCAAATCACACGGTCATGGCCTATCTAGATGATATCCTTATTATTGGGCATACATTGGAATCAGCAAAATTGGCAGTTTCAGCCACTGTGGAAATATTCCAAAAAATGGGATTTATTATCCATCCAGATAAATCAAAGTTCTGTCCTTCACAGATCATGGACTATCTGGGGTTCACGTTAGATTCCAATCACATGATTGCCACCATACCAACTAACAAGGTTGGGGATGTCATTCAAACATGCAAGAACCTGGTCTGCGCCAGTATACCATCAATCAGACAAACTGCTAAGGTAATTGGGAAAATCGTAGCAGTTTTTCCAGCTGCTCAATTCGGACCTTTACATTATCAAAATTTACAAAGATCCAAGATTTCAGCATTGAAATTGAATGCTGGACATTTTGATAGACCTATGCAGCTGCCACTCAAGGCAAGAATTGAGTTACAATGGTGGATTGACAATATCCATAACTCATTTAAACCCATCATTCTGCCTCGTCCGGTGGTATACTTACAAACAGACGCAAGCTCCCATGGCTGGGGAGCTGCGGACAACAACACCAGTTGTGGGGGCAGATGGGACTCACTAGAATCTACCCTTTTGTTAGCACAAGGGATAAATTATTTGGAGATGCTTGGGGCATTCCACGGACTCAGAGCTTATTGTTCAAACTTTACTGACACTCATGTCCGTCTCCAAATAGACAACACCACTGCGGTGGCATATCTAAATCATATGGGCGGTACCAGGTCAATTTCATGTGATGAATTGGCTAATACAATTTGGCTCTGGTGTATTCAAAGGAATATTTGGATTTCAGCTACCTATTTACCAGGTAAGCTCAACATAGTGGCGGACACCAGGTCACGGAAATTCAATGACAACATCGAGTGGATGTTGAATTCCCAAATATTCGAACAAATTACAGCCAAATTTGGTAAGCCGGATATTGACCTTTTTGCGTCACGGTTAAACCATCAGGTACCAACATATGTATCATGGGATCCAGATCCGGGGGCTATGGCGATGGACGTTTCTCGCTAGACTGGGCGAAATGGTTTTTCTATGCATTTCCCCCATTTTGCCTCATCAGTCGGGTATTGCGGAAAATCCAGCTAGATGCTGCTAATGGCATTCTTATCATACCCGACTGGCCTACTCAGTCATGGTATCCGGTGGTCCTTGGCATGATCAGTCAACCATGGGTCCTCTTAGAGGGTTGCCCACAATTGGTGACGAACCCCGTTACAGGGGAACCACACCCCTGCCATAGTCATTTGAATTTATTGGCTTGCAGGATTTGAACAGACCATTACTGCAGTATGGCCTATCATCAAGGACCATGGATACCATGGGAGCATCATGCAGGGAGTCCACAAGACGGAAATATTTATCGCACATCAGAAAATGGGAAACCTACTGCGGCCGCTTGGACATTGCATATGACTCCGTTTCAATCACAGATGTGCTGGAGTTCCTTGCGGGGTTACATCATGACGAACACCTCAGCTATAGTGCCATCAACAGCGCCAGGAGCGCACTATCATACTACCTCAATTTGGAGGTAGGATCCAATAAACTGGTGTCCAAACTGATGCGGGGAATATTTAATTCCAATCCGCCTAGACCTCGTTACAACGTCACCTGGGATATTGGGAATGTACTGACCCTGCTCAGGACGTGGTCGCCCATGATTGGGCTTGAATTGGACAAACTCACCCTGAAGTTGGTGATGTTATTGGCACTTACTTCGGCACAAAGGGTACAGACTCTTCACAAGATCAAGATTGATAGAATGATCTCTACCTCAGAAAAGGTTATTTTCTTTATTGATGAATTGCTTAAACAGCACAGGCCTGGATTCACAGGACTGCAGCTGGTGTTTCCAGCATACCCCGCTGATGCCAGGCTATGTTTAGCCACCCACATCCGCCACTATATTAAAGTGACGCGGAAATTAAGGGGAATGGAGCAATACTTGCTAATCAGCCATAATAGACCTCACCATAGAGTGATGGTACAGACAATCTCCAGATGGCTCAGAAGCGTTTTGAACGAAGCAGGTATAGATACTAATGTATTTAAATCCCATTCCACCAGGGCTGCATCAAAGTCGGCGGCAAAGGTCATGGAGGTGCCCATGGACCATATACTAGCCACAGCGGGATGGGCCAGTGAAGCCACTTTTCAGCGGTTTTATAATAAACCTATTACCGCTCCTGGAATGTTCGCAGAAGCTGTACTGAATGCAGGCCGAGAACATTCGACTACTCCCCAGTGAGGGGTTTTTTCTTTTGTTATTATTAATAAATATTATTATTTTTCAGAACTAGCAGTCTGAAAATTTTGATTACTCCTGTCCATCCTTATCGTGGCGTGTGTGATAGCATGGACGTTGTCCAGGGCGTGTAATCACAGAGCTTTGAAGTCTTCACGAAGTCACTCACGTGACTCCGAAATGAAATAGTAAGATTAAACGAGAACTTACCAGTTTGAAGTTTGATCTTTATTTTATGAGGAGTTGCGATGAGGGATTTCGTGCCCTCCGCTCCCAACCCTCGATCATAAAGTCAACTGGTAACTAGAGTCTCTTCAATCTTACTATAACAAGTCATTTCTTTGTTGGTTCCGTGATTCCACACCGCTGCTTTGAAGAGATGTCGTGCATGCGTGCTGGCGGGTTCTTCACAAAATCCCTCATCGCAACTCCTCATAAAATAAAGATCAAACTTCAAACTGGTAAGTTCTCGTTTAATCTTACTATTATCTTTAATAGTAAATTCAGGATTTTTCATGTTTGTGCATTTATGCATAACTTTGGGCTCTGTGGTTCCCTTATTCTTTGTATCAACTAGAGAGTTCATGTAATATTGACTTCTATTCTCAGAATTTACATGTTGACTTATTTTCACATCATTCTGGCAAAGGTTTATCTGTGAGCCTTGCAGCTGCAGTGCCCCCATTGATCCATTTAACGTTTAGTGACTTGGATCACAATGACTATTGGCTGTATTTCATTTCATATTACACAGATATTCATGCTTGCGCCATGTTATAAATCATTTCTACAGAATGTAGCCATACAAATAGTTGTATGGATTAATCTCTGTTTTCTGCAGAATAAGATGGACCCTCTTCTGGTCCATATCTTATCCTTATAATGTCTATGTTTTTTTACCAAGAAGACTTTCAATCAATTTTGTTTAGCGGGATTATTGGATGTCCCAGGATAATTCCCAAAGTTTCACTGGTAGCTTCCCCACAATCGTCCTTGAGCCAAACTATAGATACTTTTCTGAGCTGGCAAACAAGTATCTGTACACAATTCGAGGTCTCGAATACATGGATCGGTCTCGAAATGTTTCATTGCTACTCAGAGGCAATTTTCCCTTGGCTAGCCTGCTTGAGATTTTCCCTTAGTTGTTCCAGTATCCAATTCTATTGCATAGTATGGCTATACCTTGATATGCAAGGATTATATAATTCTCAATGTATCGTTTTGATTATTTATGTCCTACTTCTTGAACTAATTTGACACAGATGAGTGTGGCGTAAGGAATTACTTCGCTTTGCAGACTGTCATATATTTGCTAACACAAATTTTAACACAAATAATTTATGCTGCAATTTACAGTTCTTTGTTATGGTTAATCCCCCATCAGCCTAATACCTCTTGGGTCTCCTTTACCACTTGCTTCTTCAGGGTAGGTTTTGTGATGGGGTTACCCGAGTAACTCAGCGGGACAGGCAGCAACTCTGCAGAGGAGAAATGGGTGATATTTTGGGTTGAAACCCATCTTCAGATTGAAAGTCACGGGAAAGGAAAACGAGAGATATAGATGATGACTAGACTAAGTGGGTTCACACAGGAGGGCTGGTCCCCCGATGCAATATTCCACCTCTCCACCAATTCCAATATTGGTGGCCAATTGGGGGTGTGGGGGGGGGGGGGGGGGGGGGTGCTTTCTGGAGCGCTGGTATGGGTGTTGTTGGCTGCGGGGACTACTGGTCTCCAGAGGGCTAGTATGGACATTGTGGGCCAAATGGATTCTTGGGGTGGCAGCTCAGTCCCTCAAGCATGATGTGCTGGCAGCTCACTAACGGCTGGTGGGCTGGCAGTTGACGCATGGCTATTCCTTGAAAGGCCACCAAATTCAAATCCATTTGCCTACCATTTCAAGCAGGTGCAAGGCCACTAAATTCAAGTGCAGTTTCTTACCTCTTCGAGCAGGGTGCAAGGCCACAAAATTCAAGTGCAGTTTAATACCACTTCAAGCAGGGTGCAAGGCCACCAAATTCAAGTGCAGTTTCATACCATTTCAAGGAAGGTGCAAGGCCACCAAATTCAAATGCAGTTTCATACCATTTCATGCAGGGTGCAACGACACCACATTCAAATGCAGTTTCATACCATTTCATGCAGGGTGCAAGGCCACCACGTTCAAATGCAGTTTCATACCATTTCAAGCAGGGTAAAACCACCATAAGACCACACAAAACACCACACTCACAGTTCAGTAGACATTCAGTGTGTTCAGTTGATTCACAGCTCAGTCGTGACCTCTCCCTCCCCCATCATGCAGAGACACCCCACACTTCTGGGTTTTATAATCCCTCCCCCTCCCACCGGAAAAGGTGTGGCCTTCATGGCGTGATTCAACATTTTTTAAACACTAAACACTTTTATTATTAATTGATGGGAAGAATCCTCTGCACCTGATGAGCGGAGGGGGACTGAGTAAGATGGCCAAAAATCACAGCCGTAAGTGGTAGCGTTTTATCTAAAATCAATATAGTGCAAACAGGAAGTTGTCAGTTTAGCCAAACAGCCATTTGCAGTGCATTTCCACTTCAACCCAAAACCCCCCAAACAGCCATTTGCAGTGCATTTTCACTTAAACACAAACCCCCCCAAACAGCCATTTGCAGTGCATTTTCACTTCAAACCAACCCTCCCCAAGCAGCCATTTGCAGTGCATTTCTACTTCAACCCAAACCCCCCCCCGCCCAAACGGCCATTTGCAGTGCATTTCTACTTCAACACAAACCACCCCCCGCCCAAACAGTCATTTGCAGTGCATTTCCACTTCAACCCAAACACCCCCTGCCCAAACAGCCATTTGCAATGCATTTCCACTTCAACCTAAACCCCACCCCCTCGCCCAAACAGCCGTTTGCAGTGCATTTCCACTTCAACCCAAACCCCCCCCCCTCGCTCAAACAGCCATTTGCAGTGCATTTCTACTTCAACACAAACCACCCCCCTGCCCAAACAGTCATTTGCAGTGCATTTCCACTTCAACCCAAACCCCCCCGCCCAAACAGCCATTTGCAATGCATTTCCACTTCAACCTAAACCCCACCCCCTCGCCCAAACAGCCATTTGCAGTGAATTTCCACTTCACCCCAAACGCCCCCCTGCCCAAACAGCCATTTGCAGTGCATTTCCACTTCACCACAAAGACAGCCATTTGCAGTGCATTTCCACTTCACCCCAAAGACAGCCCTTTGCAGTGCATTTCCACTTCACCCCAAAGACAGCCATTTGCAGTGCATTTCCACTTCACCCCAAAGACAGCCATTTGCAGTGCAGTTCCACTTCACCCCAAAGACAGCCATTTGCAGTGCAGTTCCACTTCACCCCAAACACAGCCATTTGCAATGCGCTCCCACCTCACCCAAAAGACAGCCATTTGCAATGCGCTCCCACCTCACCCAAAAGACAGCCATTTGCAGTGCGCTCCCACCTAACCCCAAAGACAGCCATTTGCAGTGCATTCCTGCCTCACCCCAAAGACAGCCATTTCCAGTGCATTTCTACTTGAAACCAACCATATTTTGATTTGCAAACGACATTAAGGACACTCATAGTTGAGTAGATGTGTTTAGTGTTATTCAGAGAGACATGAACCTCTCGCTTCCTCCATGTTGCAGAGACTGAGCGAGGCACAGCACTTCCGGGTTTTATAGTCGCTCCCCCCCTCCCACCAGCCGGGCCAGCAGAGAGAATGGCAAAACATTTAAAAACATTAATATCTCTCTGATTTTTAATCGATGGGAAAAATCCTCCGGTCCCGGAAGGTGGAGGGCGGCTCTGAGCGAAGTGGCCAAAAATGACGTCGGTAGGTGGCGGCGTTCTCTCGGAAATCACAGCACAGCAAGCCAAAAGCGGTCAAGATCAGACTTTTAGTAATATAGATAGATGTAGAGAGATAAATCAATAGAAGATATGCAAAAAAGTAACGATGATAAAGGAAACAGGCTAGCTGTTTATTTTCCTTGGCTTGGTCCCAATAAGGATATTACATTCTGCATGAATATGGCAGTAAACCGGGTATCCTGATGGGACACAATATTGCATAGTTATGACTATATATCAAAATATCAGCTGTGGGTTTAGCTATGTCAGTCCTGGTAGATAAAGCTTCAACCCATTTGCTAAAATGTATGAGGAATTTCTGCAATCTGTGCTGCTTTCCACCCTGACCGTTACTTCTCCACAGGTGCCCTCTGTATTTTCCTAGGAGAAGAAACATTCCAGCTGCTCCTGATTTAACACTCAATTTATTTCTTCCATATTGAGACTATTCAATGTTATATCCATGCCGCATTTCTTCCCACTGCTGTAAATATGGCCCATTCCTTGAATTTACCTCTCTCAGAATTTGGAGTTTAGTAAAGCTGAATGCATTGGATTCATTTTCAAGTTTGACACGTAAAATAGCTAAGCATGATTTAGTACTGACTCTGAACATTAGATAAATGCTAAATAGACACAAAAAGCTGGAGTAACTCAGCGGGACAGACAGCATCTCTGGAGAGAAGGAATGGATGACGTTTCGGGTCGAGATCCTTCTTCAGACTAGATAAATGCTGCCATGAATTTGCCTAATATGTTGCAACATGTTATAGTGAACCCCAATGGCCTTTTATTATTACTATCCCACACCTGTATAAATATAATCAATAAACCTTTTACCAATTCACCAGCTCGATCTTGTAATCAAACAAAAAGTGCATCCACAGGTTATCCCCAGTTTACGAACACTTGTATTCAGGAAGCGTAGTGGAGTGCATCACCAATCAGCAGCAAATGTGCCAAAGTTGAAATGGTAGAGAGCTTCAAGTTCCGCAAGAAATGGCAGAAAGTTGTAAATGTACTCCTAGTCCATCACACAGAACAGATTGCTCACCGTTGACTCCATCTATGCTTCCTGCTACCTCAGGAAACCAGCCAACATAATCAAAGGCCTTTCTCAGCCCAGCGGTTCCTTCTTCACTCTGCCCCAGTCGGGCAGAAGATATAGAAGCTTGAAAATACAAACCACCAGACTCAAGAACTGATTATTTCCGTCTATTATCAAGCTTCTGAATGGTCCTTCTATAAGCTAAGGTACAGTCGATTCTCATAGAGGACATTAGACTTTGTCTATGGAACGGTTGCGCTACTATATTAAGAGAGTCAAGGGTGTTTTATTGTCATATGTACCAAAACCGATTAATGAAATTCTTACTTGCAGCAGCTCGACAGGTTTGTAAATTGGAGTATTCAATAAATAAAAAACCCAAAATAGTGCAAAATAAAACAATGTCCGAAGTCCCTAGTGCAACCAAGACAGTTTATAATTTAATTGGAGTTCCTAGTGTTCAGTAGCGTGATGATTGTTGGGTTGAAGCTGTTCCTGAACCTGGATGTTATAATTATCAGACCTTTCTGATGGCAGGAGTGAAATGAGGGTGTGGCCAGAGTAGTGTAGGTCCTTGATGATGCTGGCTGCTTTTTTGAGACAGCGCCTCCTTAGATAGATCCCTTTACTAAGGAAGTCAGTACCCATGAGAGACTATATTCTGCACTCTGTATCTTTCCCTTTTCTCTATTTATTGTACTTGAATTGGGCTTCATTGTATTGATGGCATGGTATCTGATTGGGTCAGGTAGTGTGCAAAACAAAGTTTTTAACTATCTTGGTACAAATCTGGAAATAAAAACATAAACGGTACATATGAAGGAACGTTGCTGGCTGCTGTGGAGCTGCAGGTCACTGTTCTTGACACTAGCTTGAATTTTGCCACAACAAACCCAGGAACAATATATTCTACTCAATATATCAAATCGTTGCGATTCCAATCTCATGATGTACCATCTGGATCAGCACAGGTGTCCTTTTAAAAACTCCCACCGCAGTGGACTAGATATCAAATAATAACGAGATGGAGTACAGAAAGGAGATTGAAAAACTTGTAACTTAGTGCCAAGGCAACAACTCTCCCTCAATGTCAGCAAGACAAAGGAAATTGTGATTGACTTTCGGAAATGAAGCAGTACATACAGCCCAGTATACATTGATGGCACTGAATGAGAGTTGGTCAAAAGCTTCATGTTCCTAGGAATAAATACCACTAGCAATTAGCCTTGGGCAGCAACATCGAAGACATGGCCAAGAAACCACATCAACATCTCTACTTCCTTAGAAGGCTTAGGATGCTGGACAAGTTCACAACAACCCTCACCAAGTTCGACAGATGTGCCATATATAGCATTTCATCAGGATGCATCTGCCTGGTTTGAGAATACATTCATCCAAGACAGCAAGAAATTGCAGAGAATTGTGGATGTAGCCCAGACCATCACACAAACCAGCCTCTCTTCCATTGACTTCACCTACAGTTTACGTTACCTCGGCAAGGCTGCCAGCATAATCAAGGACTAGTCACATTTCGTCACTCCCTTTTCTCCCCTCTCCCATCAGGCAAGAAGTGCAGAAATGGGAAAACGCATACCTCCAGATTCAGTAACAGTTTCTTCCCAATTGTTATCTATCAACTGAACGGTCCTCTCATCAACTAGAGTGCGGTCCTGACCTTCCATCTACCTTGTTGGAGACCTTTGAACTATCTGTAATCAGACTTTATTGAACTTCAATGTTATATCTTGTGCTAAATGCTGTACCCTTTATCCTTGTAGTTGCCATTTAGCTTAACTCAGTATGTTATAACTATATCCAGTCACCTTTAAATTTTATCTGCTTGTAATTATGTGGGCGGGATTTATACGTAGTCTGAGGCGTGTTTGCGGCTGGGATTCTCGCGCAGACTCCCAAGGAGTTTAGTTTACTTCGAAGAAGATCGGGGAAGTGGCAGTTTTTTACCATGCACGAGCATGACCACGAGTATGATTGAAATGTACTTATACAAGAAGAAGCCAGTATGATTTATCTTACTGTTTGTACTACAACAATAAAAAACTATTAATCAAGTGACTGTTTTTGGAAGATTTATCTTTCGACGACATTAAATATCTTGTGGAGAGCTCGTGGGTGCGTATTAATTACCTTCTGATCCTCAGTCATCAATTAAAGTGACTATCGAGGACTAAATCCTTGAGACGATGTGAAATCTGTCACCACAATTCTTTATCTGTCCACTGTGGACGGCTTGATTATATTCATGTGTAGTCTTTTCTTTGACTGGATAGCATGCAAACAAAACCTTTTCACTGTACCTCACTACAAGTGACAATAATAAACTAAACTAAAAACTAAGGTTTAGGATTTGTCTGCAGTTATATCTTTTAAAATAATACCCTTATTAGTCTAAGATAGGGTTGGGCTATTTTTTTAAAATATGAGCTTCATTATTAAGAATGAGATTTTAAAAATGCTTCTCCAGATGTCGCAGGTGACAAGCAAGTCCGTAATTTATGGATGGGGTGGCCTTCAGGTAATACTGGAACGTCGGGGCATGTGTCACACCTCTCTCATCCTGCAGCCTTCTGGGAATTGCTGAAGAACAAGGTAGAACATTGAAAAGCAACCCTGCTATATCAGAGGGGCATAAGGAACTGTTGTGCTCTGTGTACTGTTTCACAGAGATTTGGCTCACACGTAACTCTGGATGCAGTGCTCCAGTCCGAAGTTGTTTCTATTCACTTTCTCCGGGGTTGCAGAGTCAGGAAAAGGAAGAGACGGCAGTGTCTGGTTCATAATAAACTTGTCATGGTGCCTGGACGGGTTCGCTTTCCCATTCCCACTCACTGACGTGGAATATCTGGTGCTTAGGTGCCGACTGTTCAACTTACCGAGAAAGTTCCCCTCTGTCACCCTGACTCAGTCTGCATCCCAACTCAGGCAGACATCAGCTATCACTTGGGGACGTGAGCACCCTAATCAATAAGCACAAAATGGCGTATCCCGCTGCCTTCCACACCACATCATCTTCCACACCAGTGGACCCCACACATTTGATCAGTGCTTTACCATCATCAGGTGCATCAACCACTCCATCCACATCTGGACATCTGGATGAGCTCAGTGCCTTTTATCATCCTTGTATGCATGCTTTGAAAGAGAGATTAATGATACACGTACCCAAGGGCCCCTGAGGTCTCTGTGATCTCAGTCTCTGAGGCAGATGCCAGAGCATTCTTGAAGAGGGTGAAACCAGGCAAAGTGTTCAGCCGAGATGGTTACGTGGCAGAATGTTAAATATCTGTGCGGACCAACTGGCTGAAGTGTTTAAGGACATCTTCAACCTCTTGGTTTGGAGGCCTGAGGAACCGAAAAGCCATTTATCATATGAATGCCTAAGAGCAGTACATTAACGTGATTCCTGTCTACATACTTTGTGATAGACACAAAATGCTGGAGTAACAGGCAGCATCTCTGGAGAGACGGAATGGGTGACATTTCTTCAGACTAAAAATCACGGGAAATGGAAACAAGAGATATAGAGGGTACTTGGGGTTAAACGCAAATTGGAGGAACAGTATTTCATTTCGCTTGGGCAGCTTACAACCCAGGGGTATGAATATTGATTTCTCCAGCTTCAAGTAACCCCTGCATTCCCTCTCTCTCCATCCCTCTCCCACCCAGGTTACACCAGTTTTTCTTTCTCACCTAGTTACAGC
Source organism: Raja brachyura (assembly GCA_963514005.1). Next base: position 89,665,283 of record OY740787.1, on the reverse strand, counting down.
TAACAATTACCTGTTTCCTTTATCATTGTTACTTTTTTGCATATCATTAATTCATTTGTTCTATATCTGAATCATCGTCTATATCTCTCATTTCCGTTTCCTGTGACTTTCAATCTTATGAAGGATCTCGACCCGAATAGTCACCCATTCCTTCTCTCCAGAGATGTTGCTTGTACCGCTGAGTTACTCCAGCATTTTGTGTCTATCTTCGGTTTAAACCAGCATTTGCAGTTCCTTCCCATACATACTTTGAGAGGTTGGTTCTGGCACAATTCAACTCCTGCCTCAGAAATGACCTGGATCCACTTCAATTTACCTTCCGTCACAACAGGTGAACAGCAGACGCGATTTCACTGGCTCTCCACTCTGCTTTGGGTCATCTGGATAACAGGAACATATATGTCAGGCTGTTGTTCATTGGCAGTACTCAGTCAATGTGGATGGTAACAACATTTTCTCCTCACCGACCAGCAACACAAGTGCATCTCAAGGCTGCGTGCTTAACTCCCTGCTCCACTCTCTTTACACACATCACTGTGGTTAAGCACGTCCAATAACATCTATAAATTCACTGATGGTACCACTGTTGGCTGAATCACAGGTGGTAATGAGTCTAAGTACAGGAGAGGTGTGCGACATCAGGATGAGTGGTGCAACAATAATCTGTCGGTCAATGTCAACAAAACCAAATAATTAATTGTTGACTTCAGAATGGTAAAGTCAGGAGACCATATGCCAGTTTTTATTAGTGGGTCCATGGTGGAGAGAGTTAGCAAGTTCAAATTCCTGGGCAATAACACCCCCTCTCATGAGCTCAGCACAATGATGTAATCACGACAAAGGCATGCAAGCTACTTTCACAGAAGTTTAAAGAGATTCAGCATGTCACCAAATACTCTACAAACCTACAGATGCACGGTAGAAAGTATCGGACTAATTGCATTACGGCCAGGTACAGTAACTCCAACGCATAGGAATGCAAGAGGCTGGAGAGAGTGTGGACTCGGTATACAGCCCTCTCCACCATTGAAAACATTTTCATGAGGTGCTGCCTCTAGGTCGTATCTATTATCTTTCCCCACACTCTGGGTAGGGCCCTCTGTTTGCTACTATCATTGGGCAGGGAGCACAGAATCCTGAAGTCACTCACATCCAGCTTCTAGAATATCTACCTTTCTACGACTATCAGCATGTTTATAGATGATACAAAAGTGGGTGGGATGGCAGATAGTGAACATGGTTGTCAAAAATTGCAGCAGGATCTTGATTGGTTGGCCAGGTGGGCTGAGCAATGGTTGACAGAATTTAATACAGAGAAATGTGAGGTGTTGCATTTTGTAAGGTTTAACATGGGCAGGACCTACACAGTGAATGGTAGGGCTCTGAGAAGTGTTGTAGAGCAAAGGGATCTAGGAGTCCAGGTACACAGTTTTTGAAGGTGGCGTCACAGGTAGACTGGGTGGTCAATAAGACTATTGATACATGGGCCTTCATCAGTCAGGTATTGAGTATGGACGTTGGGAGGTCATGTTGCAGTTACATAAGACGTTGTTGAGGCTGCATTTAGAGTATTGTGTTCAGTTCTGGAAACCATGTTATTGGACAGATGTCAAGTTGGAAAGGGTGCAGAGAGGATTTAAAAGCATGTTGCCAGGACTCGATGGTCTGTGCTATCGGGAGAGGTTGAGCAGCCTTGGGACTATTCCCTGGAGTGCAGGAGGGTGTGGGGTAATCTTATAGAGTTGTATAAAAGCATGGGGGGGGGGAATAGATTAGGTAGAAACACAGAGTGGGGGAATCAAGAAAGGGCATTGGTTTAAGGTGAAGGGGAAAAGATTTTATCGGAATCTGAGGAGTGATTTTTTTCAACACAAAGGGTGATGGGCATAGGGAACGAGCTGCTGGAGCAGGTAGTTGAGATTGAGACTATCATAACGTTTAAGAAGTAATTAGACAAGTACATGGATAGGACAGGTTTAGAGGGATAAGGGCCAAACGCAGGCAAGTGGGACTAGTGTAGATGGGACATATAGGTCGGTGTTGGCAAGTTGGGCCGAAGGGCCTGTTTCCACGCTGTATGACTGGGAATAGGAATGACCAGGGTGGGATAAGTCTGTTGGCTGCTTTTCTGAGACAGAAGTGTAGATGGAGTCAATGGTGGGGAGCCTAGTCTGTGATGGAATGGGCCACATCTACAATTATTTGCAATTTCTTGCAGTCTTCGGCAGAACTGTCTCCAAGTCAAAGATGGACACAAAATGCTGGAATAATGCAGCGGTGTAGGCAGCATCTCTGGAGAGAGGAATGGGTGATGTTTCGGGTCGAGACCTTTCTTAAGACTCCCCCAGTCATAAGGTGGTGACAAAGTTACAAAGTAGTCCCCAATAGCCCTCTATTCACTCAGTGGCCCCGCACCCCCACGCCGGGCCTATTCTCTTGATGTCGCCCATGCCAGGTCCTTTGTTCTCTCGTTTCCCCCCCCCCCCCCCCCTCTCCACGCTGGGTCCCACTTTGTTCTCTACCTGAGGCTAAGACTGAGTGGTTGGGCAGGCCTGAGATACCAGAACCTCTTGCCCCAGACAAGGAGGTACTGCACCCACGCATATATACAGAGGCACAGTCTGGCCGCCAGGATAATCCAGAGACTGCCAGCATCTCCTCACCAAGCCCAAAGCTGAGCTGCCAGGAAGAAACCTGTACTGTCAGCAACTCTTCTTGAGGCAGTAGTGAACTGCAGGAAGAAGCCTGAGATCGCCCCGCCTCCTGCTACGAAGACCAGGTCTAAGCTGCTGGGACAAGCCCAAGATCACCGACGTCATTGCAAGTGCACTCGGATGGTGAGGGACAGTGCCCCATGCAGCTCTAGACTTTGTTACCATTGTAAATAGAATAAACCATGCAAGTTCACCCCATTGCGAGTGTCGATGTAGTCACTGCCGCGTAGTTCCCTGGACCCCACTCTACTGCGCAAGCAGGGAACTGTTTAATAAACAAAATTAGAAGTATTTATGTGTGTATTCCATCCAATTTTCAAAACTAGTTGGTCTATTTTTCAAATGTTTAAATTTATTTTTTATCTTGCAGTGCATTTCTGAGACCAAAGCTGGGAAAACAGTATGAAGCCTCCTGTGTGGTATGCTATCTTATTTTAGCAATAAATGTGTTCTTTGGTTATTTGGTTCTGTTATTAAATGAGGCCTATATTAAAGTGAACACATGGTATCGTTATGATGCTATTACATTATGTATTACCAGGGATTACCACTGACAATAAGGAGCAGAATTAGGCCATTCGGCCCATCAAATCTGCTCTGCAATTCGATCATGGCTGATCTATTTTTCCTTCTCAACCCAATTCTCCTGCCTCCTCTTGTAACCTATGACACTATTACTAATCAACAAACTATCAATCTCTGCTTTAAAAATACCTAATGACGGCCTCCACAGCCATCTGTAGCTATGAATTCCACTGATTCACCATCCTCTGACTAAAGAAATTTCTCCTCTCCATTCTAAAGGTACATCCTTTTATTCAGAGGCTCTGCCCTCTACCGTGTTGAGCAGCCTCACTTGTGGCACCTTTCTGAAATCCAAGTAAACGACATCCACTGGCTATCCTTTGTCTTTCCTGCTTGTTACTTCCTCAGATTTGTCGGGTAAGATCTCCCCTTAACAAAACCTCAGCCTATTTTATCATGTGCTTCCAAGTATCCTGAAACCTCATCCGTAAAAATAGACTAGTCTGTCCTAGTCTACCCCACTGCTGCAAACATCCCCTTCACATTCACTCTGCCTAGGCCGTTCATTATTTGGTAGGTTTTAATGAGATTCACACTCATCCTTCCGAACTCCAGCGAGAACAGGCCCAGAGCCTTCAAATGCTTCAAATGCTTATCGTACGTCAATCCAATCATCCCCTGGATCATTCTTGTCCAGACCCTCTCCAACACCAGCACATCCTTCCTCATATATGGGCCCAAAACTGTTTACAGAATTCTAAATGTAGCCTGACCAGTAGCATTATATCCTTGCTTTTATATTCTAGTCCCCTCAAAATGAATGCTAACATTGTATTTGCCTTCCATACTGCCAACTCAACCTACAACTTAACCTTTTGGGAATCCTGCATCAGCACTCCTAAATCCCCTTGCACCTCCAATTATTTCCTTATTCCTTCAACTAAAGTGCATGACCATACACTTTGCTATGCTGTATTCCATTTGCTACTTCTTTGCCATCTCATAACCTTTCCAAACCCTTCTACAGACTCCCTGCACCCTCAACACCACCTGCCCGTCCACCTATCTTTGTATCATCTGCACTTGGCAACAAAACCATCAATTCCATCATCCAGATTATTAATATATAACTTGAAAAGTAGTGGACCCAACACAGATCCCTGCGGAACACCACTAGACACTTGCAACCAACGAGAAAAGGCCCCCTAAACCTCTGCTGTTCCCACTCTTTTCCTCTGCCAGTCAGCTAATCTTTTATCCATGCTAATACCTTACCTCTAATGCCATGTGCTTCTATCGTGTTGAGCAGCCTCACTTGTGGCACCTTTCTGAAATCCAAGTAAACGACATCCACTGGCTATCCTTTGTCTTTCCTGCTTGTTACTTCCTCAGATTTGTCGGGTAAGATCTCCCCTTAACAAAACCTCAGCCTATTTTATCATGTGCTTCCAAGTATCCTGAAACCTCATCCGTAAAAATAGATTGTAAAATCTTACCAACCACTAAAATCAGACTAACGATTTGACTCAGAAAATCAGACTAAAATCAGGTCAATGATTTTTTTCCTATTGTTTCACTCCTTTCTGAAACAGTAGGTTACATTTGTTGTTTTCCAGTCCTCTACAACTATTGTCACTCGATTGCAACTACTAACCACTCGAGTAGTTTTTGAAAGATCACTTCTAATGCCTCCACAATGTCTATAGCTACCGCTTTGAAAACCCAAGAGTGTAACCCATCTGGTCTGGGTGACTCATTCACCTTTCGATCTTTCAGCTTCCCAAGTACCTTCTCAGTAATAGCAACTGTACTTAGTTCTGCCCCCTGCCTCTTGAATTTCTGACACATCGCCAGTGTCTTCCACTGTGATGACTGTATACAAAATACGTATTCCGTTCTTAGCTCTAACCACAAGGATTCTACATCTTCTGATATTATTGCTAAGGATTGGATTTAATTTCTTATCAACAGAGACACTCCACCTCCTGTGCCCACCCATCTGTCTTTTCGGTAGGATGTGTATACTTATATATCTCAGCTCCCAGCTCTGATCTTCTTTCAGCCACGACTCTGTAATGCCCACAATCAGCCAATTTCTAACTGTGCTAAAAGGTCATCTACCGTGTTTCATATACGGTGTGCATTCTGAGCTCAATTGCATTCAAATGCCAACACTATTCTCCTGTATCTGCAATCTGCAAAAGTGCTGGATTATTATTTTTTTCAGTTCATTTAACACCAAAAGAGTAAATAAAGACTTAGATGTGTTTCTATATTGCTCCTTTCAAGACCTGAAATTTAGTTTAGTTTAGTTTAGAGACACCATACGGAAACATGCCCTTTGGCCCATGGTGTCCGTACCGACCAGCGATCCCCGAACATTAACACTATCCCACATACACTGGGGACAATTTTACATTCATGCCAAGCCAATTAACTTACGCCTTTGAAGTGTGGGAGGAAATTAGAACCCGGAGAAAATCCACGCAGGTTACGGGGGAACGTACAAACTTCATACAGACAAGTCCACATGGTCAGGATCGAACCCGAGCCTCTGTTGCGGTAAGGCAGTAGCTCTAACGCCATGCAGCCACCAGTTCCCAAGTGTTCCCAAGCACTTTACAATTAAATGCTCTTTTGGTATATTCATTGTACTAGTGTAGGTAAGAATGACAAACAATAACGATAAGGGGGACATAGATCAATATTGTACCAAGTGGTGACAGATGGTATTTAATTCACCCAGTGCAATATCATGTGTTTAATACAAAGAGGACATATACCAAAATAGCAGAGACCTCAGGAATGTTGATGTACAGAAAGACTTTGGGGTGCAAGTTTATACCTCCCTGAAAATTGTGATACAGGTGGATATGGTAGTGAAGATGGCATTTGGCATGGTTGCCTTCATAGGCTGAGGCATTGAGTATAAGAGGTAGGATGTCATGTTGCAGCTATTGTCCAGAGTGATACAGTGTGGAAGCAGGCCCTTCGGCCCAACTTGCCCACACCTGCCAACATGTCCCACTACACTACTCCTACCTGCCTGTGCTTGGTCCATATCCCTCCAAACTTGTCCTATCCATGTACCTGTCTAACTTTCTTAAATTAGGATAGTTCCAGCCTCAACTATCTCTGCAGCTTGTTTCATACACCAACCACCCTTTGTGTGCAAAGGTTACCCTGCAGATTCCTATTAAATTTTTTTTCCCTTCACCTTGAACCTATGCCCTCTGGTCCTCGATTCCCCTACTCTGGGCAAGAGATTCTTTGCATCTACCCGATCTATTCCTCTCATGATTTTATACACCTCTATAAGATCACCCTCATCCTCCTGCGCTCCACAGAATAGAGACCCAGCCTACTCAACCTCTCCCTATAGTTCACACCCTCTAGTCCTGGCAACATTCTCGTGAATCTTCTCTGAACCCTTTCAAGTTTGACAATATATTTCCTACAACACGGCACCCAGAACTGAACACAATACTCTAATTGCAGTCTCACCAATGTCTTATACAACTGCAATGTGACCTCCAAACTTCTTTACACAATACTCTGACTGATTTGCCAAAAGCCTTTTTGACCACCTTATCTACCTGCAACTCGTCCTTCAAGGAACCATGCACCTGCACTCCTAGATCCCTCTGCTCTACAACACTCCCCAGAGGCCTATCATTCACTGTGTAAGTCCTGCCTTGTTGGACGTCCCAAATTACAACATCTCACATTTCTCTGTATTAAATTCCATCAACCATTCCTCAGCCCACCTGGCTAATCGATCAACCACCTGCTGCTATCTTTCACAATCATCTTCACTATCTGCAACACCACCCACTTTAATATCATCAGCAAACCTGCTAATCTTGCCCTGTACTTATCCAAATCGTTGATGTTGGTGACAAACAGTAACGGGCCCAGCACCGAACCCTGAGGCACACCACTAGTCACAGGCGTCCAGTCCGAGAAACAACCTTCCACTATCACCCTCCATTAAGCCAATTTGTTATCCATTCAGCTACAGTATCGCTCCTTGGATCCCATGCGATCTAACTTTTCGGAGCAGCCTACCATATGGAACCTAGTCGAATGTCTTACTGAAATCCATGTATATAACATCCACAGCTCTGCCATCATCGACTTTTTTGGTCACGTCTTCAAAAAAACAATCAGATTTGTGAGACACGACCTCTTGTGAGACAAAACCATACTGATCAACCATTACCTGTCCAGATGCCTGTGCTTATCCCTCAGAATACCCTGTAGTAACTTTCCAACTACAGATGTTAAGCTCACCGGCCCATAGTTCCCAGCATTTTCCTTGCAGCCCTTTTTGAATAGAGGCACAAAATTTTCACCCTCCAGGCACTTCTTCTGTATTTAAGGACTACTCATAAATTTCAACAAGGGCTCCTGCAATTTCCTCTCTAGTTTCCCACAATGTCCTCGGATATATCTCATCAGGCCCTGGAGATTTGATAGCACCTTCAGCACTTCTTCGACAAAAACATTGTTCAGGCTGCAGTTGGAGTATGGTGTTGAGTGCTGGCTGCCACAGTACAGGAATTCAATACGAGAAGCCTGATGGGTAAAGCAGATGATCCAAATGTGGATAGGTACGTGCGACTGCCATTACATAATCCTGGCTAAGGAATGGACAGGATTTGGTACAGTGCTTGAGGCGAGTTCGAGGGCAGTGGGGAGGTGGGAGTTTAAAAGAGGAAGAGGGGGAGTTGTTTTATTGACTAAGGAGAATATTTTCCAATATATTGTATACACAAGTTTTAGTGAGGCTTTTGATAAGTTTCCTCGTAGTAGACTTATCCAGGAGATTAAGATTTACAGGATTCATGATGTACCAGATTCATAACTGGTTTATTCATTGAAGACCACATTGAGGGTTGTGGTGGAAGGTAGATATTCTGACTGGAGGTCTATGACCAGTGGAGTTCCGCTGGGATTTGTACTGGGACTTCTGCTGTTTGTGATATATTTAAATGACACAGAAGTAAATGTAGATGCGTTGGTGAGTAAATTTGCTTAAGACAACAAATTTGGCTGAGTTGCAAACCATGAGGAAGTCTGTCAAGATACTATGGGAAATAGATCAGCTGCAGAAATGGGCAGAAAAATGGAAGATGGAGTTTAACCCGAGCAAGTGTGAAGTGTTGTACTTTGGGAGGTTGATTGTAACGAGTATAGAAACAGTTTATGGCAAGACTGGACAGCATTGATGAGCAGGGGGCTCATAATGCAGGTTGCAGCTACCATGCTACACGACCATGTTGCAGTTGTGTGAGACATTGCTTAGGCAACATTTGAAGTGTGTACAATTCTGGTCACACCACTATACGAAGGATGAGGAAAATTTGGCAAGAGTGTAATAGAGCTATACCAGGATTGAATTAGAGCTTATTACTTGTAGGGAGAGATTAGATAAACTTGAATTGTTTTCTCTGGAGTGTCGGAAGCTGACGGGAGACCTGATGGAAATTTATAAAGTTACGAGAGCTACAGATAGGGTAGATCGTGAGTCTTTTCACGGTATAAATGTAAAATATTAGAGGCCATAGCTTTAATATGATAGGGGAACAGTTTAAAGGAGATATGTAAGGGATTGCTATTGAGGAACCTCACCATCATCAATAGCCTTAAAAGTACCCCAAGGCCTTGTTCATAACAGCTGGAGATTTCAATCGGGTTAACCTCCAGAGCATGCTGCCATAGTACTACCGCTAGGTCTTCTGCCCCACCAGAGGCCCAAACAACCTTGAACACTGCTACGCAATTATCAAAAAAGCATTGCATTATCACATTTCACTAAATCTGATCACCTGGCTGTGCTTCCACTCCCTGCTTACAAACAGAAACTGAAGTGGGAAAATGCAGTACCGAAAGTCATGTGCTGCTGGTCCTAGGAAACAGATGAGATCCTTCAAGACTGCTTTGAGTCAGTGGATTGCTTTATATTCAAAGACTCTGCGGCTAACTTAGAAGAATATGTCAGTGCTGTCACAGACTTTATCAGCAAGGGGATAGATGTCTGTATACCAAAGAAGACAATGCATGACTTTTCCAACAGGAAACCATGAATCAACTGAGGTCCACTCCCAGGTGAAGTCCAGATCTGTAGCATTCAAGTTGACGAGCGGTTCAAAATCTATTACGACCCTTGCAGAGTGATAAAGGATGTCAAGAAGGAATTCCATCCAAGCAGAAGTCCTGAGGCAATGACACTGATACCCATAGGTTAAGGCAAGGGTTGCACACTATAACAAGCTACAAAGGGAAGGCGGGTAGTATTGCTGCCAACAATGGGTCCCTTCCCCATGAATTCTGTGCTCTAGGTCCACTTTAAACAGAAAGGCACCACCCTTCCCATCAGTCTCTGGTGTGCTCTGGACAGACTTAAGACCGGCTTTCCTGAGAATGAAGTCGTGGAAAGCAACTGGGACCAGTCCTCAGGACTAGTGTGAATCAGCTGGTAGAGGTATTCACAGACATCCTTAACCTATCACTATTCCATTTTGAGACTCCCCCACCTGCTTTATTCTGATACTAACGTTTAGCAAGATAACGTGTCTTAATGACTACCATCCAGTGGCACTGACATCCACCATTGTGATGGGCTTCGAGAAATTTGTGATGGCGCACATTACTCCAGGCTTCCATCCAGTCTTGATTCACTGCAGATTGGTTATCATCGTAACAGGTTCAACAGCAGACGCGTTCTTGTTGGACCTAAACTTATATCTGGAACACCTGGACAATAAGGACTCCTATGTTAAAGTCCTATTTATCGACTGCAGCTCTAACAATAACGAGATAGTGAAGTTAGTAACATGGTGTCAAGCCATTAATTCTCTCCCTCAATGTCAATGAGACAAAGGAGCTAGATATTGACTTCAGGATGTATGGTGGAGTACGAGTTCTAATTAGTAACAATGATGCCAAAGTTGAAATTTCCTTGGCATTAATATTAGCAAAGATCTGTCCAAGACCGCAAGAAATTAACAACCGCTCTGCCTAAGACCGCAAGAAATTGCAGAGACTTGTGGATGTAGCACAATCCATCACACAGACCAGATTCACACCATTAACTACATCTACACTTCACGCTGCCCCGGAAAAGCTGCCAACATAATCAAAGACTTGTCCCACTCTAGCCATTCTTACTTCTCCCTGCTCCCTTCAGGCATAAAGTACAGGAGCTTACCACCAGACTCAGGAACAGGTTCTCTGTTATTAGGCTTCTTAGTCCGATTCACCTGTACCTCAATGTGGACTTTGTCTATGGAACTGATATGCCACAATGGTAAGAACTATATTCTGCACTTGGTATCTTCATCTTTGCTCCATCTATTGTGGTTGAGTTTGACTTGATTGTATTTATTGATATTGTATACCTACTCTGTTTGGATAGCATGCAAAACAAGTACCTAATTACACATTCCAATAATAAACCAAAACTAAGGCAAGCCTTTTTACACAGAGAGTGGTAGGTGCTGGATGTGGGAGTGGCGGGTAGAGGCATTTAAACAGGCGCATGAACAGCTATGGAATGGATGGATATAGATCATGTGCTGGCAGTTGGGATTAGTTTACATTGGCACCAGAATTGGTACAGATATTGTGGGCCAAACATACTGTTTTATGTTTACATTTTAATCTCTGATTATAATTTACACAACCATCTTCTAACTTCTGCATTGTGTCGTGTACTTAGAAAAAAATTGTATGTTTACTGTGAGAAGAATTAATTGATTTATTTTAACTGTACTTTTTTGGTTTCTAGTCTTTTGAGCGTGTGTTGGTAGAAAGTAAGCTACATGGTCTCTCACCTGCTCTTTCTGAAGCCATCCAGAGCATCACACGTTGGGAACTTGTACAGGCTGCCCTTCCACATGTACTCCACTGCACAGCCACACTTCTGTCAAACCGGAATAAGCTTGGTGAGCTGTTTTGCATTTTTCTCTTCCTATTGCTCTTTCTAGCTATAAACATATTTTGGTTATTTAATATCACCATCGGATATGTTTCAGTATACATGTGCTTCTCCGTGTCTATAGACTTAAAGCCCTGTCCCATTGTACGAGTTCATTCAAGAGTTCTCCCCGAGTTTGCCCTGATTTGAACTCGGAGATTTACAGTAATAGCCGCTCGTAAGTCCTCGGGGCTCTCGTGGACATTTTTCAACATGTTGAAAAATCTTCACGAGTCTTCCCGAGCTTACCTGCCGTTAGCGAGTCTTCCCGAATACCGTCCGGTAGCGTTACTAGTCGCTAAGAGATGTCCCCCAGCTCCGACGTACCCTCTACGTTCATTCTACGTGCTGACCACGAGTTTGATTTTTGTTTAAACTCGGGAGAGCTCTTGGAATGAACTCGTACAGCGGAACAGGGCCATTAATGTTTACTAAGTGCATTCAGTAGTAACTCGAAATTCTCAAGAACAAAATAAAAGTTGTCAGTTCATACTGATTTTCTTTTAGCTTTGGGGGAGAGCAAATAAATTCACCGAGGTCACATCTTATAGCGATATTTAAGGCAGCAGACCATTTCAAAGTGATAACTCTATAACAACTTGGTTATTTCCTCACTGTAGCCAAGCAGAATAGATTATTGATAAGATGAAGGATAGAGATGATGAGCAAAGTACATCATTTTAGTTGAATCGTTTTTACACATGTTCTAATTCCTAAAAAAATGGTTTCCAATTTTCAAGTAGCTGAATTAAGAAGTTGTAGTCAGGATTAAATGTTGAAAAGGCAATGCACCTAGGAATAGAGATAGTTAAGTTTTCAGTTCTTCAGGTGATGAGAAATGGCATGTAATTTCTGACTACACAATTATGATTTATGCCACTAAAAATACAATTGCTGAAACCACTAACACAATTGTGTACATAATCAGGCTTGTACCTTTGTTTTTAACTCAGTCATGGTTTCTCTCATTGTCAATTATTGATAATAGCTTTAAAAGTTTATCATAACCTTTGAACATGAATTTTGAAATGTCACATACTCACAAATATATAAGCCTATGCACAAAGTCTTCCTGACTAGTTATGTTATAATTTGAAATACAGGACAACAATAGAGACATCCATTTTATCATTCTGTTTTGGGTGTGAAAGAAGATTCATTTTGCTTTTTTTTTCAGTCTGAAGAAGGGTCTCGACCCTGCAACTTTGCCTATTTCCTTCGCTCCATCGATGCTGCCTTACCCGCTGAGTTTCTCCAGCATTTTTGTCTACCTTCTTTTATCTACTTTATTTACATTTTTGTCTACTTTATTTTAACTTTATTCTAAAAACGATACCTTTTCTTCATATAACTGCAATGCTTCAAATATCTCTCCATTGAACAACTTTGTTTTGTTTGCCTCAATGTGCCTAATAATAATATTCTATTGTGCAAAACCTACCTATTTCGAGACATGTTTGCATAACAGCTTATCTCACTCTGTGTCAGTTTAGAAACTTGGGCTTTTTGGTTTCAACTCCCTATCGCAGAACGTTGGCTCTCAGACATTTTCTTTTCATATTTCAAACAATATTTTATATGACAGCTTTAATAGCCTGATTCATTGCAAGTATATCTGTATAATTAAAAGTCTAAACTTGACCACTTCCTGTTTGCACTGTATATTGATTTTAGAAAAAACGCAACCACTTACGGCTGTGTTTTTTGGCCATCTTACTCAGAGCCCCCTCCGGCTGTCAGGGCCAGAGGATTTTTCCCATCAATTAAAAATAAAAGACTTATCAGGGCTCTCGCTTAACTTTTTTTCCCTGTTGCCAGCCGGGCAACCTTGACAGCTTTATAGGTTGCCAAATGACAATTGAGGTGGTCATTTAAGACAGTTTGCATGACGCGTGCGATAATGTGCTCGGACGAAGTGCGTAGTTACCAGTGGGAATTATGTTCAATGAAGCATTCACATATTATATTCAAGAAGGAACTGCAGATGCTGGAAAATCGAAGGTAGGCAAAAGTGCTGGAGAAACTCAGCGGGTGCAGCAGCATCTATGGAGCGAAGGAAATAGGCAACAGTTTTTTCAGTCTGAAGAAGGGTTTCGGCCCGAAACATTGCCTATTTCCTACGCTCCATAGATGCTGCCGCATCCGCTGAGTTTCTCCAGCACTTTTGTCTACATTCACATATTATTTCTGCTTCAAATAACTCACAAACTAAACATATTCACCAATCAAGACATGATATATACCACAATGACATGCAGCAAAATTATAATACTCTACTCAAAATCTCAACTCTTTTTACACATTGCAATTAATGCAATTTCTATTAGTTCTTTCCACTTCCAAACAAAAATGTGGTTGGATTATTCAGCACATGATCAACCTGTGTCAATAAATCCTGGACCATGGTAACATATATGCTTAACAGATTGATGCAAGCATGTTTTCTGTGAAGGACCGAAAATTACCATGACATGGCCATAGTATGGGTCGTTATTGCTTTTGGCACAGAAACACATAATTTATCCATAACAAAATATACAGGTTGCAAGGAAATTTCTATAGGCATTTTATCATAATAGCTGTTAAAACCAACTATACCCATCTGACAGGTTAAACATTACACTAACTGACAAGAGATAGCCAAAGGACATAACTGCAACAAATGTTCTTTTGGTAATATGTTTAAAGATGTCAAAACAATTAATAACATTTGGAATTAAAACACATTTGATTTCATTCCGTTATGAAACATAGTCAATGTTTGCTCTGAAGATCACCAAGCACAATAGAGTCAGGGGGTGTGTGAATCAGTGCGGGGTGCATAGATGGTGGGGGGGGGGGGGGGGGGGGGGGGAAGGGGGTTGAGAAGGCAATCGGTGCGGAATGGATGGATTGAGGCAGGTGAATTAGTACGTATTGCTAGAAGTATGTAAAATTGTGAGGGGAGAGCACGGGGGATGTCAGTGGTGTTGAATGGGGGGATCAGTACGGGATGAATGGGGGGGGGGATCAGTCCAGGATGAAAGGGAGAATCAGTACAGGATGAATGGGGGTAGACTAAAATGCTGGAGAAATTCAGCGGGTGAGGGGGGATCAGTACAGGATGGATGGGGGGGGATCAGCGCAGGATGAAATGAGGATAAGTACAGGATGAATGGGGGAAGGGGGTCAGGACAGGATGAATGGGGGGGATGTCAGGACCGTGTGGATCGGAGGGTCTGTGCAGGATGAATGGGGGGGATCAGTATAGGATGAATGGCAGATCAGTACGGGATGAATGAGGGGATCAGTACAGGATGCATGAGGGGATCAGTACAGGATGAATGGAGATCAGTAAAAGATGAATGGGCTGATCACTACAGGATGGATGGGGGGGTTTGGTGCAGGGTATTTGGTGGAGGGTGGGTCAGTACAGGATGAATGGGAGATTCAGTGCAGTCTGAGTGGGGGGAGAAGTGCAGGATGGATTGGGGGGGATGACAAGAGAATCAATGCGAGGTGGGCAGGGAGATGAATAGATGGGGGGGGTAGATTGGGAGGGTAGCACAGGGGATGTCAGTGAGGACTGAATAGAGGAGGGAATGGGGATGAGTGCGGGATGGAGAGGAGGGGTCCCAGGATAAGGGTGTAAGGGGGCGTACAAGAGAGAGAGAGAGAGAGAGAGGGGGGAGGGGAAGGGGCAGAGGAGGTGGGGAGGAAGGAAGGTCAGCGCTCCTCAGACAACATCGCCCCGCTGCCTTGGCCGTCCCTGCACAACGGCAAAGTGCCGCCGCCAAAGGGGGAGGCGGTTGGGATCTCCTAGCCACGGTGCAGCTCAAAGATCCTATAGCTATAGGATCTTTGGTGCAGCTGCTTCAGACGGCGGAAGGAGGCCTCCCCCGCTCTCCCTCCCTCCTCCCGGCCTCTGCGTGCGAGAGGGATTGTACTGAAAGCGCCATTAAACGTTCGGCAAGTAGTGGCCATTATCAGGGCGATAGCGGGCGCTGCTTGCAAATCCATCAAAGGCACTTTCAAAACAATCCCTCTCGCACGCCGAGGCCGGGAGGAGGGAGGGAGGGAGAGGGAGGATGGCCTCCTTTTGCCGGGCGGGGTGCAGGAGGAGGAGGCGGAGGAGCCGATATCGCGGCTGCTGCTGCCGCTGTTGCCGCTGTGCGGGGCCCGTCATTCACTCAGACCCTTCGTCACCACGCAGTTAGTATCTTTGCCCCGTACAGCCGCCGCCGACACGAAACGTCATGTTCTTATTCGCCAGAGATGCTGCTTGACCCGCTGAGTTACTCCAGTTTTTTGTGGCTATCGGTTTTATACCAGTATTTGCGTGCTGTGCCGGGCAAAATGACTCGGTGTTTAGGTTTCCCAGTGGCCCTTTGGGTGGTCATTGGTACCCGGGCAACTGCTAATTTCGAGCCCTGCTTATTAATGTTTTAAAAATGTTGAGATTCTCTCTCCTGTTAATCATGCCATGAAGGCCATGCCCTTTCTGGTGGGAGGGGGAGGAGCTATAAACCTGGAAGTGTGGGCTTGGCTCAGTCTCTGCATGATGTGGGTGGGAGAGGGAGAGGGTTACGGCTCACGCTGTAAATCTATAGAACACTGAGTATACTGACCTGTGAGTGCCCTTTATGTGTTTTTATACTGTGCCTTTTGCAATTGTGTGGCTATTGAAATGTGCGCCTATTGCAACTGTGTGCCTTTTGCAACTGTGCCTTTTGCTACTGTGCCTTTTGCAACTGTAAAAAAAGATGAAAATGTCTAAAATTGATTGTCCACCCTCTCCCCCTTCTCTCTCACAATCTCTCACCTGTTTTTTGGCAGATTTTCTGGCCAGCAATCTTGGAATTGGTGGAGATTGGTGGTATTGTGTTGGGGGACCAGCTCTCCCGTGTGAAGCTGGGACCCAACGGGTCCCATTAGTCTAGTAGTTATATAAAATCAAAGAAAATCAAATATTGAGGCGGCACAATGGTATAATTGCTGTTTTGTAGTGCCAGAGATGAAGGTTCAATACTGACTACGGGAATTCTCTGTCCGGAGTTTGTATTTCTCCAAGTGAACCTGTTTCCTCCACATTCCGGAGACAAGCAAGTTTATAGGTTAATTGGCTTCTGTTAATTGTCCCTAGTATGTAGGATAGAACTAATGTATGGGTGATTCTTGATCAATGTGGACTATGGGCCGAATGGCAGTTTCTGCACTGTACCTCTAAATTAAATTTCTGCAGATGCTGGAGATCTGAGATATAAACAGAAACTACTGGATGCACTTAGTGGGTCAGTCAGTATCTTATGAAAGAGAAACAGGAAATTGCGCATAGATTTTGACAAATCAATGTTAAAAAAAACAGAGATTTTATTCTGAAGCATTAACCCTGTTTTCTCTTTCCACAAATACTGTTTCCAGCAATTTTTTAATGTAATATGAAAGAGCAGGGTAATTGGCTTTTCAGTGTAACTTATGAATTACAAGCAAGTGTATTACATAAGGCCTTTTGAGCTACTATTGCATTACAATATTTAATGTGGTAGATTTTAACATCTGCAGTCTCCTATGTCTCCAAGTGTATGGTATAGAGGTATTTTAGCACAATGCAGGCAAATGCAACCAGCTCAGTTAGGCAACTTGGTTGGCATGGATGAGTTGGGCCAATGTGCCTATTATTGTGCTGTGAGACTAAGATGCTATTTAGTGTTCATTTATTAGCTTAACTCAGGTGGTGAATGTGAGAAGTGGCTGTTAAATGGCCACGCTTAAAAGGTAAGTGGTTCTTGTCCTTACAGTTTGAGCAGTGCAGGAGGGTTTAAATAGTGCAATTGGACAAGTCAGCAGAAGGCAATGAGGGTAAGATGTTCGACAATTTAAAGGCAATTTAAGGTAATGAAGGCAATGCAAAGGTAACCATTGGACTGGTTTCAACATAAAACTGGTAAATTGAGCAGCAAATAAGGGTAACGCAAGGTCAGCGGAGTGACCTTTTGGAAGCGGCTGTATGTTGGTGAAGTACTATGGAGAGATAAAAAGTGAGCAGCTCAAGAGTCGTTGGCACGGAGGCTATCAGATTCAATCAGCTCTGTGAGTGTGTCTCATTATTTAATTAGTGATTTGGCTGCAGTGGCAATGGCAGGCAAACCACCGGAGCCCCAGGTGGTTTTTGTCAGTTGGTAATTAACATCGCCCAAGATGAGGAATGCTGCAGTAGAGAGAGAGAGATCCTCAGGTCCAAAATCATTCCGGAAAGCAGCACAGGATTGCAGATGAATTCACCCGCTTTCATGTCCCCTGGTAGGATCTGTTACAAGTCCCGAGATCATCACTAAGATGGGGGGGGGGGAAAGAGGGAAAAGTGACAACATATCCTCTCTAAGCCGCTCCAATCGCTGTCACCGGAAGACAGGCCAGGAAGAGCTGAAGACCAGCACCAGCGTCTGCTGTAAAATACCGGTACGCTGGATAACGCTCCGGACTGAGCTGAAGCCATCGCATGAGAAGCAACAGCTGCATCCAGTTGGCTGGGATTGGATTAACTCGCCTGCACCTTATCAGCCGTACTCCTTAAAACCAAGGCAGTTTCAGTCAGTCGGGGGAAAGTGAGGTGCCTTCCTTCTTGCTGTGCTCTCCTTTGCAGACTCGAGGCAAGACTGAGCATCTGGGAGAAGCCTGAGACCTACAGTGCATCCTCAGCCGACGAGGGACTACACAGACCCGGACCTACTCCTTGTCACTCTTCTTGACTGTAAATAAACTCTTTCACCCACGTTCACCCCTATCATGAGTGTGTCGGTGTAGTTATTGCGCTCATGAGAAGGTAACAAAGGATCTGCATGAAGTTTGGGACAGAGAGGGGTGAGAGTAGTTTCAATACCAGTGTCTCAAACTAACTGCTATGTTCAGTAGACATAATATTGCTTGAATATATAAATATGTCAAAGTTTAGTTAGTATGTATTATTATTACCTCCGTTTATTAACTATGGCGATAGATGTGACCCGCCATCCGCTCACAGATATGGGTCCTGGCCCCCATGCGGAACAAAGTTGCCGACCCCTGCCCTAATCAATAGAATTCTGAGTGGTGAAAACCAATGTATCCACTAACTCGATAACGACCTCTTTCGAAATTCGAGGAGATAGATCATCAGGTACTTAGATACATAGATAGATACATAGACAATAGGTGCAGGTGTAGGCCCTCCGAGCCATTCGATGTGATCATAGCTGATCATCCACAATCAGTACCCCGTTCCTGCCTTCCCCCCCTTTCCCCCCCCTTTCCCCCCCCTTTTTCCCCCCCTTTACCCCCCTTTCTCCCCCCCCTTTCTCCCCCCCCTTTCTCCCCCCCCTTTCTCCCCCCCCTTTCTCCCCCCCTTTCTCCCCCCCCCTTTCTCCCCCCCCCTTTCTCCCCCCCCTTCTCCCCCCCCTTTCCCCCCCTCCCCTCCCCCTCCCCCCCCTCCCCCCCTATCCTCCCCCCCATCCTCCTCCCCTTCTCTCCTCCCCCTCTCTCCTCCTCTCCTTCCCTATATCTACCTCCTCCCCCTCGCCTCCACCTCTCCTCCCCCCTCTCCCCTCTCCTTCCCCTCTCTCCACCGCTCCTCCCCCTCTCTCCACCTTTCCACCCCTCCTTCCCCCTCTCTCCACCTCTTCTCCCCCTCTCCTCCCACTCTTCCCCAACTCCTCCCCCTCTACCACCTCCCCCTCTACCTCCTTCCCCTCTCTCCCCCACCTTCCTCCCTCCTCTATCCTTCCCTTTCCCCCATTCCCTCTATACCTCTCCCTCTCCTGCTCCCTCTCCCTTTCCACCATCCCCTCCCTCCCCACCTCCCTCTTCCTCCTCTCCAAGGGCTAGTCCCATCCATTTACCGCTGGATTCCTGTCCGCCAAGTCCACACCAACCAACGGCCAGCATTGCCGGCATCTTTGAGGAGGGCGGCCCCAGCCCTGACCATCCCCTGGGTGAAGCGCGGAGTCGGATGGTTCCGGTGTGCGCTGAACACCTGCCACTGCAGCCACTGCAACTGCAACTGCACTTTTACATCAGTGGAACCGCGTCCACCAATCCAGCTAACCTTTTGCTCGTTTTGTGG